>CM053590.1:70304603-70401519 GCA_028646515.1 Pseudochirops corinnae | reverse complement strand
TCTTATAGCACAATAGTATTCCATTACATTCATATACCATAGCTTGTTCAGCCATTCCCCAATTGATGGGCATCCCCTATATTTCCAGTTTTTTGCAACCACAAAGAGAGCTGCAATAAATATTTTTGTACATATGGGACTTTAAGGACCATTTTTACTGCCTTACATAGCACATTGGGTACTGAGATTTCAACAACCAAATATGACTGAGTGATAGCGCTTTCAGTTATCCCAAACTGACACAAAACCCCATACTTTCAATACCTGCCAATATCACACTTGAAATACCTATTTATTGATCCTTACTGTTACCATGTTATTGGTCAATCTTCTGTTTCAGTCATATATTTTCTCACAGATAGCCCTTCTGTCACCCCCTGAATACAACTTATCAGTAGAGAGAGGCTATAGTTTCTTTGCCCCTGTCATGAATCTCTCCATTATCCCTTGGATCATTCACAATTTTGATTCCTTGGAGACTGTTGTTTCCTAAGGTTATGGTGCTTCATGATTCACAATCATTTGGCAAAGATTGGTCCTTGCACTAGGGAAAAGCTTGGAATCATTAAAAGAACTATGTAATTCCTTAAAGGCAATCCAGCCTGATCTCTTTTTCTTGTTCAATTATGGATCCAATTCATTGCCCATTCACTGTGCTGGTCCCAAATTCATTCATTCATTCATTTTCTTTCTTTCTTTCTCAATACATACATAGGTGTATGAGCACAAAGATTCCATCAGCTTGCTTGATTGATGCAATCTCTCCACATGGAGAGACCATCTGAGGAAGCTGATGGGGTCTATGCCATATACCAGATGCCCCATTACACATATAAACATAAATATTGCATATATACACATATAAATATGTCATCTGACCACATGTTATGGTCTAGACAACAGTAAGTTTACATCTATTTAGTTTTTCCTCTATTCTAAACAACTCTCTTGGATAACAATGGATTTCATTAATTATAGGATACACTATAAAATTCTGGGACTTGATACAATCACCATATGTCATAATATAATCACCATGATATCATCCACTTGGAGAATTATCTGGAAAATTTTACTGTTAAAATGGTGCTGTGGAAAAAAGCCATGGATTTAATGTTAGAGAACCTGCATTCAAATCCTGACTATGGTGTGTATTACCTGTGTGACTCTTGGCAGGTCTCTTCACCTCACTTGAGCATTGTATTCAAAATGAAGACTAGATACTTTCTAGAATCTAAGATACTTTCTGGAACGATCTAAATCTATGATCCTGTAGGGAAACCATCTTCCATTTGGACATTGTACAATAGAAATATAGTAATCAGAATGAGGGAGGTGATAATCCCACTCTCTTCTTCCCCTGTTGAAACAGCAACAATGTGACAAGTGTGATTCATAGCAGAGCTTCATGACCAGAACTTGTCCAAACTTATCCAGTGTTTGTCTGAGCTCAGAGAACACCCAGTACTGGTCAAAGCAACACAATATTATAACAGATATAGAACAGTATGAAATGCAAAGCAGATAATTTTGATTACATTAAACTAAAAAGTTTTCACAAAAACAAAGCCAATGCAACAAAGATTAGAAGGGAAACAGAAAGCTGGGAAACAATTTTTACAGTCAGTGTCTCTGATAAAGGCCTCATTTCTAAAATATATAGAGAACTGAGTCAAATTTATAAGAATACAAGTCATTCCCCAATTGATAACATTAAAGCTATCTATAACCATGTGAAAAATGCTCTAAATCACTATTGATCAGGGAAATGAAAATTAAAACAACTCTAAGGTACTATATCAGCACCTATCAGATTGACTAACATTCCAAAACAGGAAAATTATAAATGTTGGAAAAGATGTGGGAAAGTTGGAGCACTAATGCATTGTTGGCAGAGTTGTGACCTGATTCAACCATTTTGAGAGCAACTTGGAACTATGCCCAAAGGACTATAAAACTTTGATATATATATATATATATATATATATATATATATATCCTTCGATCCAGCAAAACCAATACCAGGTCTATATCCTAATAAGATCATAAAAAAGGGAAAAGGATGCACACATACAAAAATATTGATAGCTGCTCTTTTTGTGGTGGCCAAGAATTAGAAATTGAGGGGATGCCCATCAATTGGGGAATGTTTGACCAAGTTGTAGTGTATGAATGTAATAGAATACTATTGTTCCATAAGAAATGGTGAGCAGGCAGATTTCAGAAAAATCTGGAAAGACTAACATAAACTGATACTGAGTGATGTGAGCAGAACCAGGAGAACATTGTACACAGCAATAGCAACACTGTGTGATGACTGACTTTGTTAGACTTAGCTCTTCTCAGTAACATAATTATCTAAGATAATTCCTAAAGACTCATGATGGAAAATGCTATCCACATCCAAAGAAAGAACTATGGAGTCTGAATGCAGATCAAAACATATTATTTTCTCTCTCTTTTTTTCTTTCTCATGGTTTTCCCCTTTTGCTCTAGTTCTAATTCTTTTTTCACAATATGACTAATACAGAAATAAATTTAACATGATCATACATGTATAGCCTGTATCAAATTGCGTGGTGTCTTGAGGAGGGGGGAAATTTAGAACTCAAAATCTTTTAAAAGTGAATGTTGAAAACTAATAAATAAATAAATAGATAAATGCAACAACAAAAAGGAATACAAGAATTATGTGATTCTGCCAGAGGATGAGATCATCTAGAGCAGCAGTTCTCAACCTGTGGGTCGCGACCCCTTTGGGGGTCAAACGACCCTTTCACAGGGGTCACCTAAGACTACCAGAAAACACATATTTCGGATGGCCTTAGGAACAGAGACACCGCTTCTCTATCTGTCTCCAGGCGGGTCTGCCCACATGCAGATACACCCAGATATGAGTATTAAAGGGTCGCGGCATTAGGAAGGTTGAGAACCACTGATCCAGAGGGTGAGTGCAAAGGATTTTTGTTATGCCAAACTCAGGGCACAGTTGATACAAAGCTATCTCCTAATATCTTGACATTTTCCCCTTTTGACCAAAGGGAAGGGGTCTGAAAGAACCTCTAACCTTCTGGACAATAAAGAAGAGGCAAGTATAAGTCAAAATGCTATGAGGGTCAGTTAGGCCAGGACAAGATACTGAGTTGAACAGGCCTTTGTTTATATAGTCATTGTTTGCTTGCAAGCAAAAAAGAGAGGAGAGCCAAGAACATAGAAAGAGAAAACTCCAACACACGCTTGCCTTGATGGTTGGACACTTAGCAAAAGGGAAGAGGAAAAAACAACTAAGATGATATACTCAGCCCTCATCTGGAATCTTGGGACTGCTGTCTTATTTGGATGTCAGCTGCTTCTAGATCTGTACTAGACAAAACTTGAGATCCCCAGAGGGTTCTGCCTTCCTTCCACCCAAGAGTGGGGACTTTCTACAGAGGTGATCCAGGAGTACATACCCACAAGTTTGTCAGCTGTGGGAATAGTCAGGAGGACCTTGTAGGGGCCCTCAGAAATAATAATTTTTTTTTCCCTTTTTTTTTTTTTAGGTTTTTTTTTTTTTATTTACTCATTTACTTTTAATTTACAAGATTCAGTTCCACAATCACTTGAGTTTCAGATTTTCTCCCCTCCCTTCCCTCCCCCCCCATGGTGGTGTGCAATCATGTATAGGATCAGAAATAATAATTGATTGTTTTCAAATAAGTTTGAGTTGTACAGTTATGAGAAAACTCCTTGCATCAACCTTTGGGTCTGTGTTTCTAGTCAGCATCTCTAAACAGTATTTAAAGATGGTCTAGTTTCCTAGCCACATAGGACTAGATTCAAACAGTGCAATGAAATTTTTCATAAATCCATAATCATAATTACATTGTCATGTAACAATGTCATGTTACAGCTCAAATTACTTATAGGGCTCACAATGCATTAGTTTTGGGAAGGGAGATTTGCATGTCATCAAGGTAACCAAGAAAACTTAAACATAATTAACATGAAGTCTCCTTGTATTCTAGTGACCCACTCACAATATCCATTTAATCAGCACATTTTGAGTTGCAGATGTCTCATGTAGTTATCTGATCCCTAGGTATCTTTTCTTAGACAATAGATTTTATTCTCAGGACAGCTCTGAAGAGGGTTCTGCTTCTCTGGTTCCAGAGCTGAGGTTCCTAGATAATTCTGACTTAATGTAATTTAGTATAATCACTTAAATTTGGTTCTCCAATTTTGAAACTTCAGAAAATTTCAGTTTATATACTATTTACTGTTTCTATCCTTACCTAAATCCTGTACCTGATATAAGAATCTTTCTCAAAAAAATTTTCTGAGCATCCAACCATAAAATAAGTTGTTCGGCCTTTTAAAATGATCAGATAGATACTTTAAAAATGGAAAAATAATTTCACTTTCTTTACCATTATCAATAATTTACGTGTGAAATCTAATTAATAAGTATTAAATCCTTAGTCCAATTTTGAGAAATTATTACTAAGACATACTCAATGTCTGAATTTCCATGACAGATAAATTTGAAAGCCAATTATATACATATGTATATAGATCTTAGAGAAAACAGTCTAATTCTGTTGCTATCTCAAAATTTTCATATGAAAATTTTTGCATTATATCTTTGCCTTATTACTTTGTCTAATCATTTCCCCCTTAGGAGGATATCATCCCTATGTTATAATTTGGCCACAAATGTAGGTTAAAATTGCATCAATTTTGAGTTAAAAATTTCACAAAAGACAATGACACCACTTAACCTGGCCAGTACAAGCAATCTACAAAGATAAAGACACCACTTAAATAACAAATATAAGCATTCCACAAAGACAATTTAACTCACAATTCTAACAAAGCATGCAGTTACAATTCTAATTTTAATGGTTCACCAGAAACACACAGGTACCAAGGTATGCAGCTTTAAAAAACGATAGAGGAACACAGTTACAGCTTTACAGAGGCATGCAGTAAAAAAAGCACAACAGAGACACACAGAGGGGGCAATTAACAGAGGTGTGCAGTTCAAGAAAGGATATTCTTACCAGAGTGATCTGAGACAAATCAGGTTACCTACCAGAGAGGCCCTGGAGATTTCCTCACAAAGAGTGGTGAGCTCAACTAAGGAGGGAACTTGGAGGATTGGAGCAGGGACAAGGGCAGAGGATTCACCTGACAAGGGGGAGGCAGTGGTCAGACTCTGGAGAAATAAATCTCCAATGGTGCCTAGTCCATTTCCACTGGTACCAGAGAGTCCAATGGCCCAGTTCCAAGTTCAATCCCACTCCTGACACCAATTAATGCCAACAGGACTGAACCAGTCTCTAAGTTGTGGATGATTGTAGCTGAACAAAGCAGGCTAGAGACAGGAGAGTCAGGAATCAAACTGATGTTCGATTTCGAAATAAGGGAAACAACTTGCAAGCAGTCCTTCTTCCTAAGAAGGACTCACCTGCCTATGGCAGGGGTAGGATTTTTAAGTGTGAAGATCACAAACAACTGGATCAGAACATAAGCATTCTTGAGTCTTATGTGATCAGCCTCCAAATCATTAGGGTGGATGAACCTTGTTGCTTTTCAGTGGAACACAGAACCAGGGTTAGTGTGGCCAGAAACAGAAATGAGGCACTTCAATTTTGACTTGATGGTTACAAGTGCAGGCATTGCTAGTGTGCCAGGGAATCTGATCAATCACTTTGTGACCTCAGCTTCTAAATCAGGGTCCCCTAGAAAGTAGGGAAGCTCCAACAAATCTAAATAGTATAATCATTACACTTATCATATCAAGTAATATAGAAATTATAGATCTCACTACAACATCCTCAACTGAAGCCTAGATGACCACTTCCCAGGGATGTTAAGAGGGGATTCCTACTCAGGAAATGATTGGAATAGATAATCTCTCAGATTCTCTTCCAGCTCTGACATTCTGTGAATCATATGACATACATCTCTGACAATTCCCTAGATCTTAGTGTGATCCTCTAATTTCAATGTGGTCCTCAATTAAAAAACACTTATATTTATTGAATGCCTCTATGTGTTTGGCACAGTTTGAGGCCAGGCCCTGGTGATATAAAACTGAAAAAAAGACACAGTTTCTGCCCACAAGAAGCTTATATTCTTCATCTACTCTGTATATATTTCGCATGTACCTACTTATTTACATGTTATCCCTCCCACTTATTAGAATACATGTTGAGGGCAGAGACTATATTTTTGCCTTTCTTTGAATCCCCAGCACTTAGCACAATGCCTAGAACATAATAATAAATGCTTACTGACTGACTATTAGAAAGGATACAATACATACATGGAGAAGAGTAATACAATGTGCTGTTGAGTGTAATGAGGTCGAAGGAAAGATCTAGACCAGCAGTTCTCAACCTGTGGGTCGCGAACCTTTTCGCCTAAGACCATCAGAAAACACATATTTCCAATGGTCTTAGGAACTGAGACACCGCTCCTCTATCATCTCTAGGCGGTCCGCCCACATGCAGATACTCCCACATACAAGTATTAAAGGGTCCACATTAGGAAGGTTGAGAACCACTGATCTAGACTAAGTGCTCTAGGAACATTGTAGAAGGAAGTGAACACTTCCATGGAGGGTGGGGGTGATATTAGGGAGGGCTTCAAGGAGAGGGGGGCACCAGAGCTGAGGTTCCGAGGACATAGCAGAATTTAACAGATGAAACTGAAGAGGAAGTCTAGTTTAGGCAGGCCATGGGGAGTTCTTTGCGGTTAAATAGGCAAGGAAGAAACTCTTTGCCCACAGGGTGTCCCCACTCTGGAATTCTCTCCCCTTCAGCTACAGTCCTTGTCCTTCCCCTAAGACCTCAGTCCATCATTTCTCATCTTTCTCGTAGGATATGACCTCAGATCTGGAAGGCTTCAAGGTCATGCCTAAAGTTAATGGGAGAGCCAGGACTAGAAACCAGGTGTCCTGACTCCCAGACTTGTTTCTTCTTCCAGGTGTTGTGTTCCTCTTCTCTACTCAGGGAACCTGGAATCCCATCTAGGTCTTTCCACTTCAAATAGTATGGTGTTGAGTTCATTTATTCATTCAACAAACATTAAGCACCAACTGTGTGCAAATTATAATAGGTGCTGGAGAAGACACAGAGTTTAGGTAATATGCCCACCCTCCTAGAGCACACTCTCTTCCCACAAAGAGAATTATAGCATACAATATTACATAATAAATGTATCAGGGCCTCCTATACAGTCTTCCTTTAGAGGTGAATGGTGAGAATAAAGAAATATAGATTAGAAAACCAAGTTATGGTGGGAGGGGAGAGGAGGCAGAGAGTTTTCCAAGTTGTCTAGAGCAAAGATTTCTCATCACACTGTGAAGACGACCCTGGGTTCCCAGAGACAATGTCAGTAGAGGGCAAGCTCCAACAGTTCAATCACACTGAGAAGACCTCACGTGTGGGCCCAGCAAGGGTCTGCCTGTTATCTGAGAAGAAGACTAGCTGAGTCCAGAGGGATTCATCACTAGGTTAGCTGCAGGGTGATGACTTTTTTGGCCATAGCAATTCCAGAAAAATGTCCACTAATTTAAAAAAGTGTTATGATCTATATTGGTCAAGAGAGCACCCACACACACAACCACACTAATATTTGAAGTTTCAGGTTCCATGAGGTTCCATGAATCAGAAAGGAGGAGCATAGTGCTATGGGAGGCCTGAGCTGGGAAGGCTTCCAGGAGGAGGAGGAGGAAGAGGAGGAAATATTTGGGATGGGCTTTAAAATCCATTGAAGCTAAATGAGCCTATAGAGGCTATCCCAGGAAGCATGTGACTATATATCTCCTGGAAACTTCCAAGGACTCCAAGATCAAGGTAATCCTTCTAGTCTTGGCTCTCCTATTAGCTTTCTATTTGAACTTGGGGCCTTCTAGATCTGAGGTTCTATAAAAAAGATGAGGAATGAAGGACTGAAGTCCTATGGGAAGGATAAAGACTAAAGCAGAAAGGGGTGGCTAGGTGGAACAGTGAATAGAACACCAGCCCTGGAGTCAGGAGGACCTGAGTTCAAATGCGACCTCAGACACCTAACACTTTACTAGCTGTGTGACCTTGGGCAAGTCTCTTAACTCCAATTGCCCTGCCTTCCCCCCTCCAAAAAGCCAAAAAAAAAAAAAAATAGAGCAAGAGAGGAAAAAAAAACTAAAGCAGAAGGGTAAAGAATTCCATTACTTGGACCACTGGGGATGACCAACAGTCTGGTTACTTCTGGCCTTAAGTTGGGGGCTGGGGGGGGGGGGCCAGAATTAGAATAACATATTAGCTCTCACATGATCCTTCGGTAAATTCCGGCCTAAGGACAGCAGAAAGTGGGTAGAGTGCTACATTTGATAAAAGAACAGGTTTTCAGTTAGTAAATTCACTTCAGTATAGTTCTCCATGTAGTGGCAGTAGGCTGGAGGGTGGGGATAGGGGGCTAGTGGAGCTGCTACCTCTGTGTGTTCCTTTCCTTTGCTAGATAACCTTGTGAACACAAAAGGTCAGGAAGTCTGTGATTGGTAGCAACAGCTGGTATCTTCTTCTCTGGCACCGAGGCAGCAGGGAGGAGAGGGTATTTAAGCAGCTGTAGGGGTGGGCTGGCACCATAGGCAGCAGTTACTGGAAATGGTTTTAGTAGCAGCAGGAACAAGCTGGTGGTGGCAAAGAAAACGGAAAAAGAGAGAGAGAGAGAGAGAGAGAGAGAGAGAGAGAGAGAGAGAGAGTGTGTGTGTGTGTGTGTGTAAGAGAGAGACAGAGACAGAGAAAGAGACAGAGAAAGACAGAGAGAGACAGAGACAGAGACAGAGGAGAGAGAGAGGAAGAGAAAGGAAACAGAAAAGAGGGAGGGGGAGAAAGAGACTATTGAAAAAAAGATCTTCTTGGTGTTTGATTGGACTGTGCTCAGTGGAGGTGAAATGTAAACTGGCTAATTATCAGCCTTGCAAGAACTGTTTACATCCCATTGGACTTAAATATTAATATTTCAGCAGATTGTACTAATTCTTATGTTAATCATTCTGTGATACGCACTATGACTCATATGCTTAGCATTCCTTTTTCTGGGTGAGAATAAACTAACTGTCCCATACTCAATTTATATTTGTACTTTGGGTACCTTTTTTTTTTTAAACTGACTCCCCCTTTGTTCAGTGGAATCCTTCAGATCATTTCAGGGTTGCATTCCAACAAACTCTAAAGTGCTTTCTGGATCTGGGTCCCCAGAGTTTTCCTTTAGAGCCAAAAATAGAAATGTCCTAGAATTGCTGGGGTAAGATTGAGGAACCAGTCCATGAGAATTATGTGAGAAGTGAGGTGCCCACTTACCTTATTGAGAAGTAAGAAAACTGAAGAGCAGTGACCCCTGAGTAAACAGATAAAAGACCAGGATTGGCACAGGTTGCTAGTCCCAGTGACCCCAGTTGAGTGGGTCCTAGCTAGCCGCTGTATTAGAAAAGGATGGATAGAGATTTAGCAGACGAAGATAGGGAAAGGGCATTCTAGGTAGAGGAAAAGGCCTGAGCAAAGACAAGGAGGTGGGATACCATCCTCTTGTGTTATATTGTACCAAAAGAAGAGTTGGCTAATCAGGTACAATCTTGGCTTCATTCTTGTCTCTTTATCCTCACCCATCCTGGTCAGATGCCAAATCTTGTTTCTCCCTTATAACATCTCTCATGTTCTCTCCCCCTACCCCTACCACCATTACCCTAATTCAGAACCTTATCATAATTTACCTGGACTATTGCAATACCCTCCTAACTGGCCTGCCTGCTTAGAGTCTCTCCGTACTCCAACCCATCCTCCAAACAACTGTCAAAGTGACTTTGCTACAACATGGATCTGACCATATCACTTCCCTTACTGATACACCTCAATATCCTGTTACCTCTAGGATCAAATATAAACTTCTCAGTTGGGCTATAAAGCCTTTTACATTTTCAGCCCAACTTATCTTCCCAGCCTTATTACACAGCACTCACCTGTATGCACTCAGGCAATCTGGACTTTTTACTGCTTTACATAATCTTTCATTTCCTACCTCCAAGTCTTTGCATTAGCTATGCTCCATGCCAGAAATATAGTCTCTCCTCACCTCTTTGCCTTTCAGAATCTCTAGTTTCCTTCAATACTTAGCTTGTTTGCTACCCTCCATGAAATGAGGTTTTTCCTGATCCTCCCAGCTGCTAGTGCCCTCCTTCCAAAAAAAATCACCTTGTACCTATTTTGTACACACTAATACATGTACATGTTATCTCCTCCAATAGCATATAAGCTCTTAAGAGTACTAACTGCTTCACTTTTCCTACATCAAAGTGAAACGAGCAATCTGTGCATCATCTCCATAATCAGAGTGAGCATTTATTTATCTCTGTAAGGTTTGCAAAGTATTTTATATGTGTTATCTGATTTGATCCTTGCAAAGGTCAGGTAGGCACTATTAATGAGGAAGATTAGTCTGCCAGTAGTCGACAGGAGCAGTTAGGTGATGCAGCAGATAGACTGCCAAGCCTGAAGTCAGGAAGACTTATCTTGTTCTAGACACTTACTAGTTGGGTGACCCTGGGCGAGTCATTTAACCTGATTTGCCTCAGTTTCCTTGTCTGTAAAATGAACTGGAAACAGGAAATGGAAAACCACTCCAGTATCTTTGCCAAGAAAACCCCAAATGGGGTCATGAAGAGTCATACACAACTGAAATGAGTGAACAACCACGGTCTACAGAATAGATTAGAGCAGTGTACCAGTGGAGGCAGGAAGGAATGTTAGGAAATTATAATAATATAATAGTCTAGGCAGGCAGGAATGAGAACCTGAATTTGCAATGTCAATGAGGACAGAGTCTGAGATGAACACAAAAAGATGTTCTAAATGACAATCAATCGACACTAGGGTGAAATGGTCATTTGATATGAGATGCGAGAGAATGAGAAGAATCAAAGATAACCCCAGAGAACCAAAGACAACCCAGGAAACCAGATAGGGAGTGGTGGCAGAGATAGAAAAAGTGAAATCTGAAGGAGAAGCTGGCTTAGTGCGAGAGATAATGAGCTCAATTTTGAATTTGTTCCAGGCAGCCAGGTAGAGTCATGGAAAGAGCTCTGGGTCTGGAATTAAAGGAATATTTGCTCTGCTACTTGCTAATTTAACTGTATAACTCGGGACAAATCACTTCTTTCTGGGCCTCAGAGTTAAAATAACCATAAGAGCATTTGCACTCCCTGGAATGTTATGAAGAAAGCATGTTTGGTATATTGTATGTGAATGTACCCCCACGATTCTTTCCTGTAGATAGTTAGAGGGATTCCAATCTACTGGCTCTCTAGGTTTAATGACAGAGATTGCTACCTCTCCCTGATTCCAGCTGCCTATTTTTAAGGCCAGAGGTCATGGAGAGCCTGGGCTTGTATGTTTTTCCGGGGAAGGGGAGGGGACAAAAGCAAATTTTTCCTTCCTTCCTCCTTCCTGTTTAATTCAATCCATTTCTATGTATTTTTATGGTGGGAAATCTATTATTTTGGTTGTTGGATATCAGGCAGGCAAAAAAGCAGGCGACAGACTTGAATTTTCACTTTTCATACTAATGTTGAATAAAGTGAGGCCTCAATCTTTTCTACTGCGCTCCCGTGGGATCCTGTTCCAGCCAAGCCTTATCACATTGGGAGCCAAAACCATTTCCAAGGAGGGAGGGAAAGAGGAAGGAAGAGAGAAAGACAGAGAGACTAAAACAGAGACATAGAGAAACAGAAAGAGGCAGGCACAAAGACACACAGAAAGACAGAGAGATTATTCTGGAAAAGTTTAGTAATTCCTTAGCACTGAAAAATTTTGCCTTACAACTAGCCCACAACATACAAAATTCTCATTTTGTATCATGCATACATATAAGCATCTATACACACAGGCATTCACTTAAGTATATATATACATATACATATACACATACATGTACACATACATATACATATATAATACACATACACATGCATATACATACATATACATACATATACATATACATATACATATACATATACATATACATATACATATACATATACATATACATATATATGTAGCTCCTGGAGTATCTTACCTCTCATAATGTTACCCCAGGTTCATCTCCCTTCTCTCCAAATCATAGCTCATTAGCCCTGCCTTACATGTTTACTTTTATTAGTCAGTCATAGGACCAAATTCATTCAAAGTAAAGATGTCATCCTCATCCTCATCCTCATCCTCATCCTCATCATTACTAGCATCTATTCTTTTAGATTTGCAAAGCGCTCATTAACTCATTTGATAGCATAGTAAGAAAAGTAACAATAGCATCTATAAACTCTTGAGTACTTTCCCATAAATAGGATAGAGTGTATATACCTTCAGTGGAGAAGGAGAGGACTGGCCAAGGGGCACAAGAGGAGGGAACACCCCTAGCCAAAGTATATGCATAGAAGGGCAGCTCCCACCTTCTGTAATCCAAGGCCACTGGTGACTTCTGGTGATGTCATCTCTCTGGTCTTTCTTGGCTGGTTCCCTGCACCTGGTTTTCAGCTGAGTCTGCACTTAAGAGTTTTGTCATGTCTCTGCTGCTCCCAAACTTAGCTTCTCTTCCTCTACTCTTGGCTTCAGGTGGAGTCCTTAGAATCCCTAAGAAGAGGAATGGGTTTTTCCAATTCTCCTTTAGCTTAGCCACTAGATCCTGAGCTTTGGGTCTTTTAGAAAGGCAGGGTTTCTCTATACCTAAGCATCAGTCAAGGAGGAAAGAAAATCTGAGCTACCTTCTCTCTATAAGGAGATAGATCTTTCCCTCCAGTGTTTTCAATTCTTCTTGGAATGTCCAACAGCCAGTCAGCTATTTAGAACCCACAGGTATTTTATCCATCTTTTTTTTTTTTTTTAATTTTTGGAGGGGGGAAAGCAGGGCAATTGGGGTTAAGCGACTTGCCCAAGGTCACACAGCTAGTAAGTGTTAATTGTCTAAGGCTGGATTTGAACTCAGGTCCTCCTGACTCCAGGGCTGGTGCTCTCTTCACTGTGCCACCTAGCCACCCCTATTTTATCCATCTTTTTAACTCACTTCCTTCTGCTAGCAGGATCAGTGTTTATGTCCTAAGCTTCTTTCTGATTTAGGATCAGAAATCCCTTTTAGATGATTTCAGAAAAATATTAGAATACTTGAATGAACTGATGCCAAGTGAGCAAAGCCAAGAGAACAATCCATACAGTTACAACAATATTATGAAGATAACTAACTTTGAAAAACTTAATTCTGATCAAAACAATGACCAGCCACAATTCTGAAGGACCCATGAGGAAACATGCTATTCCCTTCCAGATAGAGAGCTGATGGACTCAGAGTACAGTTTGAAATATATTTTCTTCTATTTCTTTCTTTTTTTAAACATAGCTAATGTAGAAATTTGTTTTGCATGCTCATACATATTTGTAAGGGGTTTTATTTTTCTTGCCTTTTCAGTAGGTGGGGGAGAAGAAACAGAGGAGGAGAATTTGGAAATAAAAATAAAGTAGAATTTTTAAAATATAATAAAAGCTTTAAAAAAAAATCAAAATCTAGATTGCATGGGGGGAGGAGAGGGAGGGGTATAAAATTTAAAACTCAAGAGAATGTAAAACGGAGTCTTGTAAACTTAAAGTAAACAAATAAATTAATAAAAAATAAAATAAAATAAATGAAAATCCCCTTTAACTCCAGTTGACTACACTTTGCCAACTTGCATCCCTCTCAAATCATTACAAGGTTTTTATTCCAATAAAACACAGTGTTCTCTGGGTCTGGGGCACCAGAGTTTTCCTTCAGTCCTTCAAATCTTTTGGGTACTGTTATTCAAATAAGTCTAAGTAAACTCAAAAGCTAAGCTTAAGAAGGCAAGGTTGCCGTCTTTCCCGACCTACATTCCTGCCTTTATGATATACTAAACACTGGAGCAAACCTCCTTCAGCCCACCCTATATATTCCTGAGGCTCTTGTCTTGAATGCTTGGCTGAATCCTAGGTTTTAGACGCTAGATTCTTGGAAGCTAGGCCAGGCTGGAAGCTGGCTATGTGAAGCCAGCTCTAAACAACTTGCTAGAGCTCATTGTTGAATTTTCAATGTGAACATGTAGACCAGAAATCTATGATTGCTACAAATCAAGGCTTGATTTATTGTTTTGTTGTTTGCCTAAACTCTGGTTGTTAAATATTTTACCAGCATGTCCCTGGATCTAGGATATGTTTACAACCTGTGTGATCTTAGGCAGACTGATCTACTTCTCTGGGCCTCATTTTCTTCCTCTATAAAATAAAGGGGGTATGGTATGGAATGTGGTAGGCTAGATGATTCTATGAACCAATTGATTATGAGCATGGTGACTTTCTGAAAGCAAGCCATAGTTGTACTAGATTCTTTTGGTTATCCAGAGAAAGAAACTTCTATTAATACCTTCTCAGGAGACAAAATTCAGACACAAGAATAAGATAGAGAAACACCCAGGGACAACAGGGTCACAAATGGTGCATATGGACCAAATCAGATGTACAGAAGGGTCCCAGAAGGACCTAACTGGGTTAATATCAGAGAGCTCCCTGCAAGAGGAGGCTCCCAAGCATTAGGACAATTGTGAAGGCTGACAATTGGTGTATGTGGAGCAGGAAGGCAGTAGCTAGCGCCAATAACCCTGATGAGGGCAAGTCTTTCTCCTCTGCATTGGGCTGCCAGTTATCAGCCTGAAGCAGACTAGCCCAGGTTTCTTTCTGAGCTGGTATTTCTAAATTAGTCATCATACTGTAAAGCTAATTGTATTGTCAGGAAAGAGAATAAAAGTTCTTCTTTCATAATTTTTCATGGTGCTTGGTACACAGGAAGTGCTTAGTAAATGCTTGTGGACTGACAAGTGAGCCATCTCTGTGTCAGAGCAGTCAAACTCAGAGGAGTTTGATTACCTGACTGGTTTTCCTTATGTTTTTTCTGGGGAGAGTCTTATGTAATGGCTTATGCTGTAAAGTGATGAAGGTCTTGAGAAACAGCATATGCCATAGAGTCTGGGGATGATGATCTTTTGGGTCAAAAGGTCAGCGGAAGTTTGCACCCTCTTCTGTTCCATTTTCTATTGTCTCAGACTTGCTGTTGCAGGGACCCTGTCTATCAGAGGATGGGAGACCATTCTTGCTAAGCAAGACTAGGCTTATCCAGTGACTGATAATGAAGAAGGGGAAGTTATCCCCTACAGGAAAGATTTCAAGGAAAATATAGAGTCTGAGAAATTTGACACTGGACAAGGGACCATACAAGAAAGGGATGCACGAAATCATAGGATTTGGAGCTTGAAAGCACAATCTTCACATTTAAAGGGAAGAAAACAGACCTAGACAGGTTAAGGGATTTGCCCACAGTCACACAGGTAAGATATAAATAACAGAAGTGGGGATTCCTACCGTGGTCTCCCAAGTCAAAGTTTGTATTCTTTCTGCTTATTTTGTTTAGATTCTACAAGGCAAGGAGGCCCCTCTTCCTCCATATAAGACTTCACTCCCCAGCCCCAGGCTGAGCTTCAATTGCTGGTGCCTCTGCTCTGGTGACCTTCCTGTCATCTCTCCCACACCAGGAAAAGTAAACACCTGTGTGTTGTGTCATGTCAGCAGCCCCTCTCTGTGTTTAACTGTCACAGCTCCAGGCTTTGGGCTCAGACTAAAGGGGATGGGACAGAAGGAGTTGGGGGAAGGGCTGAAAACTTTCTTTTCTTTTCCAGAACACACTGTGACCTGCCCCATGAATGGGCCCTTTGTGCTTCTCTGGGGACAGGCAACGTCACCAGACTCCTAGAGTTGGAAAATGAAGTCCAGGCCTTTGGGGCCCAGGGCTCTGCCCACATCCCAGGAAAGAAGATGCCTATTTAGCCTAGACTGGGCCAGATGAGGGGGAGAGCAATATAGTATA
The DNA here is from genome assembly GCA_028646515.1 of Pseudochirops corinnae. Lineage (NCBI taxonomy): Eukaryota > Metazoa > Chordata > Mammalia > Diprotodontia > Pseudocheiridae > Pseudochirops > Pseudochirops corinnae. The sequence continues at coordinate 70,385,574 of CM053590.1, read as the reverse complement.
GGGGAAAGAACTCTAGATCTGGAGTCAGAAGGCCTGGGTTCAAATTCTGACTTTTCTGTGTTAACTTGGGCAAGTCTCTGGGCCTCAGTTCTCTATCTGAAAAATATTGGGATTGGAGAAGATGATATCTTAGATCTCTTCAAGCTCTAAGTACGTGCTCTATGTTTTTCTGGGAGAGAAAAGAACCTAGGCAGGGAGCTCTAAAATAGTGGTTTGAATCTTAGTTCTTCTACTAACTACCTATGAGATTTTTGGGCAAGAATTTTTTATCTTTAGGCTTCAGTTTTTCTATCTATAAAATGATGGGGCTAGATTAGATGATCTCTAAAGTTTCTTTGAGCTTTAAATTATATGGTCCCATAAGACCCCAGGACCTCCTCTATCTGGGACCCTCTCCCCTTTCTCGCTATGCCTGGACATCTTCCTATCTACAAAAGTAAGAGCTGAGACCTGATATACCCAGAATGTTCCTTCTGCAGTAGCCAAAGGCTCTGGGAGCAGTGGAGGAAGGTTGGGGTGTTGCCAAGCTGAGGGCTTCCTGAGTCTTCCCTTCCTTGGCACTGAGCCCTCCCCACCCCCACTTCCATTCCTGACACTTAACTTGCCACCCCCAGCTTGGGGGGCACTTAACTCAGTCTCAATGGAGCTATTGAAGATTCTGGAGAAACCTTTCCCCACATCACACTCCTCCCCCTTGAAGCCCCAGGGCTAGCCTTGCAGCCCCCTTAGGGGGGAAGAAGGGAGGCATGGGGTGGGCTTGACTTTGGTCCTACTAGCAACGGTTTCTGTACAATCCTGAATTGGACTACCCTGGGACTACCCCTAAAGAGAACTCAAGGAAGTGAAAATTGCTCTGGGATGAGGAAGGGGCCTTCAACATCTCTAGTCCCCAGCAACAGCAGGGAGGCTTGAGAGAGAATTTTAAGTCAGCTAGTATGAGCGAGACTGATCACACAGAGCCTGGGCTGCCTCACCCTTGACCCATTTGGATTCTCCAGCTTGTCCTGGACCTGCCCCAATATTCCTAAAGTTGAGACAGAGTGTTTAGAAAGATTCCCTGACTCTGGCTTCACAATGCCCCCCAGATAATAGAATCTCAGAACCTCAAACCTGGGAGAGGAAGGAAGGGGAAGAAAGAGCCAGAAAAGGCAGCATCCAGGAATACTCCAGGGCAATGCAGAAGTGCATTGTAGGGGCAAATAAAGGGCAGGATGATAATGCTGTAGTGGTAAGAACACCGGAACTGGAATTAGACAGTTTGGTTTGAGCCTAGCCTTTTCCACTGACTCTCAGCATGACTTTGGGCAGCTCCTTCTCCCTCTCTCAGTTTTTGTTTTGTCCTCTGCAGAACAAAGGGATCAGATAAGAATTTGGATGATCTCTAAGGAAGGGCTGTTCAGTTCTATGTACTGTGATCCTACAATAATAATTCAAATTTTATAGCACTTTAAGGTCTTCAAAACACTCTTCTCACAATAACCCTGTGAGGCAGGTGGCACAAGTATTGCCTTCGGTTTACAGATGAGGAAACGGAATCTCAGAGAAGTAAAGTGATTGCCCAAAGTCATACAGTGACAGTATCATTGTCAGAGCTGGGATGTAAACCAAGGTTCCCTGGCTCCAAGTGTGATGCTCCTTCCCATGATAAATTTCCACTGTAAAATGAGGGTAATAATAGTACCTATCTCCCAGGGCCATTGTGAGGATTAAATGAGATAATATTTGTGAAGGGCTTAACACAGGGCCTGGCACAGAGTGGGTACTTAATAAATGTCTTTTTCTTTCCTTCTTTCTTTCTCTTCCTCCCTCCCTCCCTCCTTCCCTCTATTCTTTTCCCCTTCCTTCCTTCCCTCCCTCCTTCCCTCCTTCCTTCCTTTCTTCCTTCCTTTCTTCCTTTTCTTCCTTCCTTCCTTCTTTCCTTCCTTTCTTTCTTCCTTCTTTTATTCCTTCCTTGCTTCCTTTCTTCCTTCTTCCTTTCCTTCCTTCTCCATTCCTTCTTTCTCTTCCTCCCTCCCTCCTTCCCTCTATTCTTTTCCCCTTCCTCCCTTCCCTCCCTCCTTCCCTCCTTCTTTCCTTTCTTCCTTCTTTTCTTCCTTCCTTCCTTCTTTCCTTCCTTCCTTTCTTTCTTCCTTCTTTTATTCCGTCCTTGCTTCCTTTCTTCCTTCTTCCTTTCCTTCCTTCTTCATTCCTTCTTTCTCTTCCTCCCTCCCTACTTCCTTCCCTCTATCCTTTCCCCTTTCTTCCTTCCTCCCTCCTTTCCTTCCTTCCTTCTATCTCTTCCTCCCTCCTTCCTTCCCTCTATCCTTTTCCCCTCCCTCCTGCCCTTCCTCCTTCCCTCCCTTCCTTCCTTCCTTCCTTCCTTCTACTATACCACCCTCACATGTTCACAATTTTAAATCTGTTTGCAGGAGTATAGGATTTAGAGCTGAATAGTTCTTGAGTAAGAGCTGATAATGGCTAGGATATACATAGTGCTGTAAGCTTTACAAAAGGCTTGACACATGCTGTCTCATTTGATCCTCACACAACAGCCTCATGAAGTAGATAATATTATTGCTCCCATTTTGCCGATGAGGAAACTGAACCTGAGAGAAAGAAAAGTTAAGTGACTTGCCCAGGGTCACTCAGCTAGTAAGTATCTGAGGACAGATTTGATCCCAGATCTTCCTGACTCCAGGTCCATCTCTCTAACCACTACACCACCAGCTTGTCTCAGTGGCCTTTAAACCATCTTGTTTAGCTCCCTCATTTTATTTATTTATTTATTTTTGGTCTTTTTGGAGGGGGGAAGGCAAGGCAATTGGAGTTAAGTGACTTGCCCAAGGTCACACAGCCAGTAAGTGTTAAGTGTCTGAGGCTGGATTTGAACTCACATCTTCCTGACTCTAGGACCAGTGGTCTAGTCACCATGCCACCTAACTGCCTCCACATCTCTCTCGTTTTACAGATGAAGAAACTTGGCTAAAGTTATGTGGTTATAAACTAGCAAAGTTGGGATATAAAGTTGGGATCAGGTCTTCCAATTTTCAGGCTAGGATCTTTTGCATGACACCATGTTGTTTCCCTGGTTCTAGTCTAGATCTATCAATCGCTAGCTGTGGCGACTTTGGACAAAGTCACTTCCCCTCCTTGAATCTTAGTTTCATCTATAATATGAAGAAGTTGGATTATATGTTGGCTCCCCCACAGAATATAAGCTCCTTGAGGAAAGGGATTGTTTCATGTCTGTCTGCACAGTGTTTCAGGCAACTGTTTAACTACAAGTTGCTGAGCAGGTACCCATCTGCAGTGGTAAAGGGAGTTGCTTCATCTGGAGGTGAATATACCAATGAAATCACAGATCTGGACCAAACACCAAAAAATACTCATTACTTAGCATGTTGCCTGGCCCATTAAGCAGGTGCTTAATAAATGCTGGTTAATTGACTAGAATATCTCTAAGGTTTGTTCTAACTCTATGGGCAGCTGGAATGTGAGATGTGGCCGTAAGGGGATTGTTAGTCCCCATAAGGGGATTGTTAGCCCAAAGAGAAGGGTGAGGAATTTCCTTTGACAAAAAGGCTACTCTGGCTGACTCTCATTCCTTTGAGATTGAGCCCTGCCCTAGGAATCCCTATGCCCAGTCTCCAGCACAGCCTTGAGCCTAGAGAATCCTCTGGGGGTGGGACAATTTTTTAGCCTCTTAGTCTGTTTCTTTCCTCTCTCCAGAAAGTCCAGACTTCCTCCTAAATCCTTCTCCCTTCTTCTCCGGCCCCAATCCCTTAAGGGTCTATAGGAGATTCTTAGAATATGATTGAGATCTCCTCTACTCTGAGGGACTACAGGTCAGGCAGGGCAGGACCACTTCCCCTAACCCCAATGTATCTTATCTCCCATCACCCTAACCCCCTCCCTCCCAGGTCCACCCACCACATTCCTCTGGGGGGCCCAGTCAACTCAAAGACCTCAGTATGGGTTTGGGCACAGGCCAAACCCCAGTCTCCATAGGCCTGCAAAGGGCTGGGAACAGAGCTATACCCTAGAGTTTGCTGAGTTGGCTCAGCCAAGGTTTCAGTGAGGAAGACCCCTTTTCAGGAGATAAAGGTCTCTTCTGGCAATCCACCCCACTTCCTTTCACTTCTCCCTATGGAGGTCCATCCAGACTCCTCTGCCTGACTTTCCAAGGCCTCCCACCTTTATAGATCTCCAATACTACTCTCTTGACTCAGCAGTCAGAAACTATTCCTCTTAAAGTCATCTATCTGTCCTGTATTCTGGTCTTACTCTGCTTTCTTTTTTTGATAACTTTGCCTAGCCAGGTCTTCTTAAACTTTTTTCACTCTCAAACTTTTCATCACTTCTTGAACTGTGGGATCAGGACCAGTTTAAGAAGAATTGGACAACCATTCCCCTCAACTATCTGCCCCTCTGGGCACCATCTCTCTCCACTCCCATCCTATTCCCACTGAGTGTAAGAATGTCTGGCCTTAGTGGTTCTTTGAGGACAGGCCCGTGTCTCCTCTCTCAACCCAGGAACTCACCAAGGGCAGATCTAGAGGTATATGTACATGTCAACAGAATAACTTCATTACAGGTGCGATGGGTCACATTTGTAATTCCTGCTCCTGAGGGAAACTGAGGCAGGTGGATTGCTTGAGTTAAGGAGTTCTGAATAGAAGTAGGCCTAGAGCCAATGGTGTATCCACATCACTAAGATGGTGGGCTGCCAGGTTGCCTAAGGAGAGGCGAACCTGCCTGTGTTGAAAAAAACGGAATAGGCTAAAGCTTCTGTGTTAAGTAGTGCTGCAATCTACCCTTGAGTAGCTTGGGCAAGATAGGGTGATCTAGTCTCAAAGTAAAAACAAACAAACAAATTCCATAAACTTCATGGCTTGGAATGTGGGGAACAGCCAGGAGACACCCCCACACAACCACACACACACATATTTGCCCTTTTCATTCTTAGGAAGTCCTTTGGGTGGGCCTTTGGCCAGGATTGGCTCTGGGTGACTCCTTTGTCCTTTTCCTGGACTTCCTGGAGCTTTATCCCACCCCTTGCTGGCTGGACTCTGCCTGTGGGCCTTTTATCTTAAAGGAAGAGAGCAACTTAAATTTAAGCCCTGGGCTTACTGGGTTTACCCTCTTGGGAAATGTCACTACCTGTGAATGGATAATGAGCCAATTATTATCTTCAGTCCTAACCCTGGAGGTGGCTGCAGGCATCTCAGGTGTCTTTGCCGCTTATGCCTTCTAGATCCTTGAATCTGGCACGAGCAGCAACACCTCTGGAAGCCAAGTTCCTAATCTGGAGACATCAATGTTTCCCTCTTCCTCCCTTGGGGCGCATGACCTATCATGAAGGAAAGAGCTTTAGCTTTGTCGTCTGAGGACCTAGGGTTGAATTCTGGCTCTGTTTCTTATTGCCTGTGTGATCTTGAGCCAGTCAGTACCCCTTGATGGGCCTGATTCTACTCAAAAGTAAAATAAGGGGTTTGAACACTAAAATTCCTTTCAGCTCCAATCCCTATGAATTCCCAAGTGTTTCCTTCTCATGAGGACAATGGCACACAGGCAGCTCAGACTTAACATGTTCCAAAATGGGATTTTTCACTTTTGTTCCCCAAAAGATCTTCCTCCCAACTCCCCTATTTCTACTGAGGATACCACCATCCTCCCAGGCCTAGGTTTGAAATCTCAAAGCCATGTTTGACTTCCTTTCCTCTGCCCCCTTGAATTGCTGAATCCTATGGATTCTACCTCCACCCATTTCTCCCATATATTCCCTCCCCTCTATTTGTACCAACACCACCTAAATTCAGGCCCTCACTCTAATCTGTAAAATGGGGATAATATTGTAACATTTCCTTCACAGAGTCATTGTAAATAAAGTGCTATTTAGGGGTGAGTTGTTATTAATCAGCATTGCTGTTGTCATCACCTCTCACCTAGACTATCAGAACCTCTTTCTGACTGGTTCCCTCACCTTCAGTAAGTCTTCTCTCTAACCCATCTTTCACATAGTTGCCAAAATAATCTTCCCGGTACATGAGTCAATAGCCTTCTAACTAGTCTCCTTGCCTGAAGTGTCCTTTCTCTAACCACTGGCTGCCAAGGTGACTCTTCTAAAGCATAAGTTTGATCTGGTCACTGCCCAGGCCGTTCCCTCTCCTCTCTAGGCCCCATCCATGAGCTCTAATGGTTCCCTATTACCTGAGAAACAAATTTAAATTCCTTTGCTTGGCACTTGAAGTTTTTCACAATCCAGGCCCTTCCTATTTTTCCAGTCTTCTTGTACCTTTCTCTCCTTCACACACTCTTTGTTCCAACACCAAACACTGGCCTACTTGTAGATCCTTCAACAGGACATCTCTCATCTCTGCTTTTGCTCTAGCTGTCTCTCACCCATGGAATGTACTGTCTCCACACCTTTGCCTCTTTGTTTCCTTGACTTCATGCAAGGCAGCCTACTTCATGCAGCCTACTCCTGGGGTCCTTTTCTGGTCCTGCCCCAACACCACCCCCACCCCCAGCAGGTTAATGTTTTCCCTTCCATCTACTCTATCTTCTATCTACTCAGTTGTTTACATGTTGTCTCCCCAAATAGAATAAAAATTGCTTGCAATTTGAGATATAACAAAGAATTGGAAACCAAAGTAGATGCCTGTTGATTGGGGAAATGATTGAAGCTACTATGGTGCATGAATGTGATAGAATTTCAAGGTGCATTAAGAAATGATGCATGTCTAGCGTTCTTTTTTATGTTTGGTTTTCTTTCTTTTTTCCCATTGTCACTCCATTGGTTACAACCCTTCTATATAACCAGGCTAATGTCCAGTGTGAAAATATTTGCAGATCCTATACTTGATTGCATGCCGCCATGGGGGGGGGGGGGGGGAAGAGAGAGGGGAGAAAATTTGAAACTCAAGAGATTGTGGAACTGCATCTTGTAAACTAAAAGCAAATAAATAAATCAATTTAAAAAAAAGAAATGATGCATGTGATGAATAGAGAAGCTTAGAAAGATCTACATGAATTGAAGCAGATTAAAGTAAGCAGAGCCAAGAAAAATATACAATGACTATAATAAGGTAAACAGAAAGGAAAAAACACACAAAAATCAAAAAGTAATATTGCCAAATCATAAAGAACATGAATGGCTCAAAAGGAGAAATATGAGAAGTCATTCCCATTCCACCCCTTGGTAGAAGTGTACATAAAAATGTATATTGAACATATTTTCAGACTTTTTCAATGTATAGCTCAATTACACTGACTTTTCCTATTTTCTTTGTCTTTAAAACATACTTATTTGTTACATGTATAACCTATATCAGATTGCTTGCTGTCTTGTGGAGGGCGATAGGGGGAAGGGAAGAAAGTAAGGAAAAAATTTTGGAACTCAAAATCTTATAAAAAATAAATGTTAATAACTATCTCTACATGTAATTAGAAAAAATAAAATAATATTGAAATTAAAAAATACAATTCATAATATGGAATAGTTCTTTGGGAGAGGGAGGGAAGGGAAGGGAAAGGAAAGGATGCTAGGGAAAACTAGGTTATTGAAAAACTCCCAAAGGACATCAATAAAAATTTATTTTTTTTTTGGAGGGGGGAAGGTAGAGCAATTGGGGTTAAGTGACTTGACCAAGGTCACACGGCTAGTTTTGTGTTAAGTGTCTGAGGCCAAATCCAAACTCAGGTCCTCCTGACTCCAGGGCCAGTGCTCTATTCACTGTGCCACCTAGTTGCCCCCCAAATTTATTTTTTTTAAAAGAATATAAGCTGCTTGAAGGAGAACTGCCTTTTTGCTTCCCCCTCCTCTTCTCCCCCTCCCCCCAGTGCTAGTCTGGCACTTAGTGAGTCCTTAATAAATGCTTATTGATTAGGCTTAGATTCAAAACTTTTAAATGGTTCTCTATTGCTTCTAGGATTAAATACAAGTTCTTTAGCCTGGCATATAATTGGCTCCAGTTTACCATTCCAGACTGATTTCATATTATTCTCATACACTTTCTGGTCCAATCAAACTGGTCTGTAGCACTTACTGTCTCACATATATGACACTCCATTTCCCATCTCTGTCATAGGCTGTTCTCCATGCCTAGAATGTACTCCCTCTTTTCCTTTCCCTCTTAGAATGCCTCCCTTCTTTCCAAACTCAGTTTAAGATTTCTAGATGAGTTCTTTTCTGCTTCCAACTAGCTACTAGTACCTCTCTCCACCCCCCTGAAAATTACTTTTAGTTATGGTGGTTTATACATTGCTCAGGACAACTGAAAATTTTTATTTTGTTTCATTATGTGACAGCAACATCCTTCGTATATACTTTTGACTAAATCTACCTCAGGAACATCTACTGTTGACCAAATGAAACCAGATTGAGTTGACTTTCCCTCCTTATTTCTGTCAAATTTGAATGCTGGCTTTCATACTGCACATGTGTTTCACTGCTATCTTTTGTTGGGCTTTGAATTCTGGGGATTTTTAGAATGGGTATCATTACTCCAAGAAGACATATACAAGTTGTAGAACTTAAAGGGTACTTTTTAATGACTTAGAGAAATCACAGCAGCCCTGGTGTGAGGAAGTTGAGAGTTTCAAGAATCATTCAAGCCTATAATGAAACAAAAGCAGCCGCTCAGAAACCTGAAAGTTCAGTGACAAATGAAAAATGAGGCTAAGAACTGATAAACATTGCAAAACAGACTAATGAATTCTCAGAAAACAAGCAAAAATCTTCAAAGGGTCCAAGCAGCTGGAAGAGTTATTATTAATTCTTCTACAATGCATTTTAGGTTTCTTGAAGCTGGAAAAACAGCAAAAAGACCAGGTTTTGTTTGTTTGTTTTAAGAGATGCCAACCACATTGCCATGAAGATAAAAATAATGGGCAAGACAATACAAAGACTGGAACATTGAACATGGGAAAAAGGTAATCTTTAAATTTTTTGTTCAAAGCTACATCAAAACCATTGTCAGAAGGAGTTCAGGTAAGTCTGTAAGATATAAACATCTTCATTATACTGTAAAACAGTGGTTCTCAACCTTCCTAATGCTGTGACCCTTTAATACAGTTCCTTCCTCATGTTGTGGTGACCCCCAACCATACAATTATTTTTGTTGCTACTTCATAACTGTAATTTTGCTAGTTATGAATCATAATATAAATATCTGATATGTAAGATGTATTTTCATTGTTACAAATTGAACATAACCCACAGGTTGAGAACTGCTGTTGTAAAACATTCACCTAAAAAGATGTCTTGGGGGTTTTTTACTTCAGTGTGCTCAGAAATTTTATTCCTGTTGAGGGAAGAATGAATGCTTATAAATTTGACATACTAAGAAGAAGAATTATTTCAGAATTATAGAAGTCCCCAAATGGAGATGGCATATTACAACACAGCCTTGTACCATGCCACATGTCATGAAATGTTAAGAAATTTATCTAAGAGATGGAAATTAACATGCTTCAGTGGCCTGGGAACTTGCCTGATTCAAGCCCACTTAAAACCCTTAGGGCTATAATCTAGGCTAGACTTGGAAGAATGGACTGTTTGTCAAAGGTACACTTAATATTGATAAAGAATTAAAGAATATTTCCAAATCTTTTGAACTCAATGCCAAATCATGTTTTTAAAAAGCAATTGCTGCAAAAAGAGGACCTTTTGCATATTAAATGTTGTTTTAAAAAGATGTAAAAAGTTGCTTGCTATGTGCCAAGAATAGTGCTAAAAACTAGGGATACAAACAATAAAAACAGACTCTGCTTTAACATATGTTCTAATGGGGGAACATATATTTTTTAAAAATTAAAAAAATTAAAAAAATTTTTTAAATGACCTGTTCTATTTTTATTTATTTTGTTAAAGATTTACCAATCACATTTTAATCTAGTGACAAGTTAGAATTTGACACCTCTACTCTAAATCCTCTGATCCTAATACTAATTAATGTTCTAATTAATGTTTGTTTATAACATTTTTTAAAATTTGGAGTTCTAAATTCTCTCGCTCCTTGCAGCCCCTCTCCCATCCATTGAGAAGGCAAGCAATATATCAATTATACATGTGAAGTCATGCAAAACATATTTCCCTATTAGCCATGTGAGAGCATATATTCTAATTGAGGAAACAGAATGTACAAGACATAGAGTAGATGGAAAGTAATTTCAAAGGGAAGGCACTGGCACCTTGGGAGGGCAGAAAAAAACACTCCTGCAGAAGTTGGGACTTGAGTCTTAAAAGAAACTGGAAAACAAAAGGCAGTGGTAAGAGAATTGAGTAATGCAGGCAGGGGGCATAGCTCGAGCAAAGGCACGGAGATGAGGAATACAGTGTCGTGTTGAGAACTACAAGTAAGGCAGCTTAGAATGTATGGAGTAGCATAAGGTATAAGAAGACTGGAAAGATAGGAAGGGGCCAGGTTGGAAAGAGCCTTAAATGATAGAGGGATTTATGTTTGATCCTGAAAGTAATAGGGAGCCACAGGAGTTTATTGAGGGGGGGAGGGGAAATGACATAATTAGACCTATGACTTACTGTATATCAATATATTTAATTAGTTTACTTTTCCCTGTTTTATTTGTATATCACTGTATGTATTCTGTGTTATGTGTGTGTGTACATGTTTCTTCTGCCAATGTAAACTTCTTCAAAGTAGGAACTTTTTCATTTTTAGTCTTTGTATCCTTGAGTATCAGGCACATAGAAGGTATTTAATAAATTTGTGTTGATTTATTGATCCCACTTCCTTTAGGACTCGGGTCAGGGGCTGCCAACTCTTCCATGGAGCTTGTTTCTGATTTCTCCAGCTGTAAGTGATCTCTCCCTTCCCAGACTGTAGAAGTCTCACACCCCTGTTAGATTTCAATCTTGACTGAGTCACAGTTCATCTTCTTTGTGGGGGAGGGGGCATGGGTAGGCAGGAAAGGAATAAGCATTTATATAGAGCCTACTGTGTACTACTACTACTACTATTATTACTACTACTTATGAAGAGCCTTCTTAGCACCAGGCTTAGCACTAGGTGATTTTTACAAATATTGTCGTCTCTGATGCCCGCAACCACCCACTGTGAGGTAGGTGTTCTTATCATCCCCATTTGACAGATGAGGAAACTGAGGCAAACAGAATTTAAGGGATTTTTCCCCGGGTCACAGAGCTAGTAAGTGTCTGAGGCTGGATTTGAATTCAGGCCTTTCTGCCTGCAGGTCCTGTGCTCTATCTACCAGGCCATCAGTGGATGCCTCTTTGAAAATCCACTGTCTCACACAAAGCCTTATATAAAGAAGGTGCTTGATAAGTGTTTCTTGAATTGAATAATAGAGATAGCCACGTGGTATAGTGGATAGAATATTGGAGCTGAAGTCAGGAAGACCTGAGGTCAGATCTTCAGACTTTTACTAACTGTATGACCCCAGGCAAGTCAATGAACATTTCTTGACATCAAGGTCCTTATTTGTAAAATGAGGATCTACCATTTTAATAGCATCTACCTCTTAGAGTTATGATGTAGGATAAAATGAGATAATATTTGTAAGGTGCTTTATAAAACTTAAAGTGTGTGTATATTTGTAATTCTATAGCTGCCTGGTATTATTAAAAATGATAATTGAGTTGATAACCTCTCATAGGTATATGGCCTTTTATAATTTTAAAATTCATCTTTTTTTTTTCAAATCATCTTTTCATTGGATTTTCTAAGGTTGTAAATTGTAGAGGGATTTTTATTCCCATTTTACAGATGGAAAAACTAGAGCCTAGAGGAAGTGACTTGCCTATGGTCATAAAAGAAGTTAGTGGAAGAACCTGAAGTAGACTGGGTCATCTGGTTGAAATAGATACCTCTGGGCATTTCACTAATGACTCATTTTATTTTCAAAATTTTTATTGATACCTTTCGTTATTACACCACATTCATTTCCCTACTTCCCTAGCCATTCTTTGTGAGAAAGGTTGAAAAACAGGGCGGGAAAGGGTAATTTAGCAAAACCAGACAACACTATTTGACACATCACATTACCCTGCCTGGCGAATATAGCAAACAAAAGGCTGCTTTAAGCTAACTGTGAGATGTATTCTCTTTCTGGTGGATTTTTGCTAATTATTAAAATATTTCAGCCATTAGTACTTCCCTCACAACCCCTCCCCCCAAGGTAGGTAAGTTAAGTCTCAACATCTCACAAATGAGGAACATACAGCTTAGTGTGATTAAAAGACGCATGCATAGTCACTTAGCTAGTTAATAAAACCCATGGCACAAAACCAATGGCCTTGGGTTTCCATGAATTGGGTTAAATTGTGGATTCTTCTCATAAATTATTGTTTTTGGCCTAACTTGGAATTTGGCTCATTTTTCCCTCTGTAGTTTCTTAAACGTGATACTCTATCTCCCATCTTGTTTTTGTACTAGCTGTTACTCACACCTGGAATGATCCACTTCTGTTATATTTTGGTTTTTGTTTTTGCTTTTTGGAGGGCAATTGGGGTTAAGTGACTTGCCCAAGGTCACACAGCTAGTTTTTGTGTTAAGTGTCTGAGGCCAGATTTGAACTCAGGTGCTCCTGACTCCAGGACCGGTGCTCTATTCACTGTACCACTTACCCACCCCCGCCACCCCTTATAGTCTTTATGAATTATAGCACCAGCCAGCTTAGAACCCCAACCCAAGAAAGGAAGAAACTCATTGCTTACTGATAGAGTTGATAGCCATTTTTCTCTGGACCAGCACAGTCCACACAATTCACATTACCCATGAAAAGTAAAACCCAGCTTTGCTCCTCACTGTGGTTCTGTTTCTTGGTGATCCTTGTATCTGGCTCCAAGTAGGTCCAGGAACTTCTATGCTGCTGGCTACTGTTGTTCCAATACTCTTATGTAAGTGACTTGCTCAGGGTCACACAGTTAGCAAGTGTCTGAAGCAGGATTTGAACTCACATTTTCCAAGTCTAGCACCTGGCTGCTTTTAAGAATAGGCCCAGGTGAATTAAGATACACAGGCACTGTGGTAGGGAGATCCATCCTGCCCTACCGGAAAGTCAGAGGGGAGAAGGGGAGGACATAGGAGAGAGCAGATTGGGGAGGGGTTATACAGTGGGATGGCTGTTTTGAGGTGTTGGGTAGGAGAAAGATGGGGAAAAAATTTGTAACTCAAAATCTCGTGGAAAAGAATGATGTAAGCAAGAAAATAAATAAATTAATTTAAAATGAAAAAAAAAAGAATAGACCCAGGTACCACATTACACCTATCAGACTGGCTAACATGACAAAACAGGAAAATTATAAATGTTGGAGAAGCTATGGGAAAGTTGGAACACTAATTTATTATTGGTGGAGTTGTGAGCTGATCTAACCATTCTAGAGAGCAATTTGGAATTATACCCAAAGGGCTATAAAAATGTAAGAATTGGAAATTGAGGGGATGCCCATCAATTGGAGAACAACTGAACAAGTTGTGGTATATGAATGTAATGGAATATTATTGTGCTATAAGAAATGATGAACAGGTGGACTTCAGAAAATCCTGGGAAGACTTATATGAACTGATGCCGATTGAAGTGAGTAGAACCAGGACAACATTGTTCACAGAAACAGCCACAGTATGCAGTGACTGATTTTGATACTTAGCCCTTCTCAAGCAATGCAAGGACCCAAAACAATTCTGAAGGATTCATGATGGAAAATGTCATCCATATCCAGAGAAAGAACTATGGAGTCAGAGCGAAGCAGACTATTTTCCTTTTTGGTTTTTTCTTTCTTTCTCATATATTCGTTATAATTCATTATAATTCTTCTATGCAACATGACTAATGTGAAAATGTGTTTAATAGGAATGTATGTATAGTGCACATATCAGATTGCATGCCATCTTGGGGAGGGAGAAGGAGAAAATTTAAAACTTATGGAAGTGAATGCTGAAAACTAAAAATAAATAAATTAATAAATTGAAGGAAAAGAAAAAGAATAGGACCCAGGGTTTAGGCTTTACATTATCATTGACCAATAGTGAAAGGAAGGGAAAGGGGCAATAGTAATGTGGAGATAACTGGCATATCCGGCTGAGCTCTTTGCCTGCCTATAATCCAGGATAGAACTCAGTCCTTCAGATATCATCCATTACCCTTTTCTATAGGGGAAAACTGGGCTCCTGACCCTGAGCCCAGTTCTATTTGTTCCAGACACTTTTCATACTTTCAAAGGTCACATTTGTCTGATATGAAATTAAGGCTGGAGACAGAGACATCCAGGCACTTGGTCATTTTCCATGTGTACAGTGGCCTGTCTATGAGGAAAAGGGAGAGGAAACAGAGTGGAGAGCTCTAACTTCAAGGAATCCCTGGTTTGAGGTGGAAGACAGTCTAGGGGAAAGGACATGGTCTCTAGAAAAACAGAATCACACACATGGAAAAGGGTTAGGGGCTGGACTAGGACCTGTGATTTCATTGGTATAAGGCACTCCCAGGTGAGGAAACTCCTTTTGCCAATACAGGGTGGCACCTTTACTGCAATTTATAGTCCTGGAGAATTGCCTAAAGCGCCCAGAGCTTAAATGACTCCCTCCTCTTTCCCCCACCCCTTTCCTACCGGTTTTCACAGCCAGTATGTAACAAAAATGGGAAATGACACAGGTCTTCCAGAAGCTCCAGAAATGGGAATTGTACAAAAGTGGCCTCTGTATATTATGATATGTACTAAGGAATAAGCATGTTTCAGCGGGCTAGTACAGTGGATACAGTACCAGGCCTGGAGTCAGGAAGACCTGAGTTCAAATCTAACCTCAGCCACTTAGCTGCATGACCTTGGGCAAGTCATTTTTCCTGTTTTCTTCAGTTTCCTCATCTATAAAATGGGGATAATTTTTAGCACCTTACCTCCTAGAGTTGTTGTGAGGATTAATAAGATAATATTTGTAAAGCATTTTGCACAGTGCCAGGGACATAGTAAGTGTTAGATAAATGTAATTTGTTAGTAGTATTATTAGGAAAAATTGAGTCACTAAGACTGATTAAGTGATTAATATGGACAGAGCCCTGGGCTTCATTCATTCAGGGCCCAGCTTTCCTGTTACCACTGAGGCTTTCGGGTTCCCCCCCATAGAAGCGATCTTGCTATGTTTCCACAATTCAGTGTCTATCTCTCTAACGGCTTTTATCACATGATGTATGCCTTGCTTTACGCATGTTAAGACATATTTATATATATATATTTCTACAAATACACATATATATAATGCAATACAGATATACATATACACACATTACAAATATTTATGTATATACACATATTAAGACATACAGGAAAGGGCGGCTAGGTGGTGCAGCGAATAGAGCACCGGCCCTGGAGTCAGGAGGACCTGAGTTCAAATCCAGCCTCAGACACTCAACACAAAACTAGCCATGTGACCTTGGGAAAAGTCACTTAACCCCATTTTCCCTACCTTCCCCCTCAAAAAAAAATGGTATACAGAAACATATATATGTGCACATGCATTACAAATATGTGGACATAAATTAAAACATTTGTATGAATACACATACACATATATATACATGTACATACACACATGCATATATTCAGGGTGTTCCTTGTATATTTAAGCTATTAAAACTCAATGTGGCACTAAGAGTTTCTGAATAACTGATATTATATAAATATATCTTACATACTATATATGTGATACATGTTATATATAGCATATATGCATGTCTATATAGTTATATATACTACATACACACAACATATACATATGTGTATATGTGTATATATACACATATGCATACATACATGCTGTGTGTATACACACATACATGCACGCGTGAATAGAGAAGTGGAAAGAGTAATGGACTTGAAAGTCAGAAGATGTGAGCTAAAGTTCTTACTCCCCACACATATTTACATATTATTATAATATATTATACATTATAATAATATGTTATTATATATTAATATTGATCTATATCTCCCAAGTTGGGAGAACTTGGACAAGTCATTTCCTCTCTGAGACACAGTATCTTCTTCTGTAGACTGGAGATTATAGTGCTACCCCATGGTACTACTTCAAGGCAAAGTCTTTGTAAAGGGTCATAGAAAAGTGAGTCATCATAACCATCAACATTCTTACTGTTGTTTCTAACGATGACAAGAGTAGCCTGTTTCTTCTCTTGGGGCTGAGTTCCTGATGCGGGGAGGCAGTCTGTTGGGCCAGAAGGGTTAATCATTCTGGGAAGCAAGGGCAAAAGACTCAGGGTAAGGATAGCTCAGCAGGTCACCTGGTCTGGTGTGGGCAGTGGCAGCTGCTATTACTGGGGTCCTAATCATCCTGCTTGCATGAAAGCCCGGTGCTGCAGAGGAGATATATTTTGGGAACAGTCACTAAGATAGTCCTTGGGGGAGAACATCTTATCAGCAAGAAAGGCTGATAGTGGAAACTGCAAAGAGACAAGTATGGGTCCCCCTTGTTGGAGGCTTTTGCACAAAGGCTGATTGACCAGTCAGTCTTTCAAGCACCCCTTATGTGTTAGACACTGTGCTAAGCTACTTGCCAGGTATGTTGTGGAGGGGATTCTTGTTCATGGATAGAATGGACTAGATGCCCTCTGAGGTCCCTTTCCAGATCTCAAATGTTGTGATTCTGTGAAAGTTACTGTTAAGTCCTTGCATTTCTGGGGCCCCTGCTGGGGGCTGGGAGAGGGCAAGCCACTGACAGCTGGGCTGGAGCCCCTGGACACTTCCCAACAACAGACAGAACCCCTCCCCTTCCTCCCGCTAGCATCCAGGGCAAACTCTCTGGTCAGATAGGTAGGTATCTTTACTCTCTTACTTTTTCTCTTAGCAGCTGTGGGCCGTTTGGGAGAAAACCAGAAGGCCTGAGCATTCAGTAGGGTATTTTCTTGGTGACCAGAGACAACATTCCTAACCTATTCTGATTGGTTTTAAGAGGCAAATGGCTAGAAAAGTGGTGTAATTTAAGTGGGGAAAGTGTCAGGAGACCAAGGTTAAAGTCTCTGTTACACACTTAAAAGCTGTGTAACTGTACCCAGGTCACTGTCCCTGTGCTTTTGGGAGGGAGGCCCCTCCTGCTGCACCCCCTCCATCTCCACCTCCCTAGGGTACAAGTAGAAGGGTATGTGGTCTGCTATTTGAGGCAGAGAGAACATGAGTCTGGGAGCCAAAGGGAGTCCTTGCCTGGGTGGGGCCTTGGCTGGAGCTGGGAGTGAATCACCCTTCTGGCATGTGGCTATGCAAAAGGAAGGCAGACCCGGGCTCTGGGCGTCTACACTGATTAAGAGAATAGGCAGACAGATGAACACTTAAGTACAGAATGAAGGGAGTGGGGGGAAGAAGATGGGGGGAAGGGAAAGAATGGGTCTAAGTGCTGCATAGACCTGCTAAAAAGTTCCTGGATATATTTTGGCTTCTATTTGGACCCCAGAACCACAGTCTATCAGAGTTGGAAAAGAGAATTTAGTCAGTACCTGAATAGGTATTCTTTTCTACCATATATATCCCCCAAAAGTGGACATCTAGCTTCCACCTGAAGTTTTCTAGTGAGTGATGGGGGGAGCTCATCATCTTCTAGGGCTTTTGCAACAACTCAACTTGATTCAATTCAGTTCAGTATGCATTTTTAAAATGCCTGTTATTTGCCAGGTATTGTGCTAAACTGGGCAGCCAAAAGGAAAAATAAACAGTCCTTTGGTCTCACAGAACTTACATTCTATAGGAAGAAATAACTTGGTTGGGCCCAGGCTACTGATGATCAGGGACTGATTTTGTGCTTCTGATAAAGGGAATCCTTTAGCCCTCAGGAAACTTTCTCTCTCTCTCTCTCTCTCTCTCTCTCTGTGTCTCTCTCTCTCTTCTTTCTCTCTCCTCTCCCTCTCTTCTCCCTCTCCTCTCTCTCCCTTTCACACACACACACACACACACACACACACACACACACACACACACTCTGCAGAGTCAGGAAGGCCTTATTTATATCTGACCTAAATCTGTCCTGCTGCAAAAGATTTCTTTCTTTCTTTTTCTTTTCTTTTTTAGCTAGCAATCAGAGTGAACCTAGGGACTCCAGGAGCCTTAAGGCAGGAATAACCTCCCCTATTCCCTGATTCCAGTTAATCAGCTCTAGCCCCCAGGGACCAGGGATATTTTCAGTATGCCAATTGAGGGCTGAGGAGCAATCATCATCCCTATTTTGAAAGCACCCCGTACCCTGGGTTACCCCTGGGCTCAGCCTGCTGCTAGCCACATTCACAACAAGGCTTAGATAAGAGTGGGGAAGACAAAGAGGGTGAGAATGGAGTCTGTTCAGGAGTGAGCAGACCAAGGAATGCGTCAGGCATTTGGCCGAAGGGCCAGAGAGAAAGGAAAGAGCCCAAAGCAGGCCTGCTGGGGTGAATGACCAGTGTCAGGAGGGAGGCAGTGGCTGAGGAGTGGGAAGAGCCCTGGGAAAGAAGTTTGGGTCTCTTACTAACCTGACTGTTTAAACAAGTTCTGTGAGTCTAAGATTCCAAGGGAGCAGGGTCTTACTTGCCTCCTTTAAAATGAAGAGGTGGATTACATGGTGTCTGAGGTCCTTTTCAAATCCAATAGTGGTGCAGTGAAAAGAGACTTGTGGTTGGAGGAATGGATTTCAACTTACATTTCGGCTTCTAGCTGTGGGACCCTGAGGGAATCCATTTGCTTTTCTAAGCCTGGGTCCTCAACAGTAAAATTAGACTCGATGACCTCTGAGGACCCTTCTAGCTCTAAATTTTATCAGCCACTTGGATTCTCTGTTCTCTTTTCTGAGGGCCCTCCCAGCTCATCTTTGCTTGGGTTCTGTGGTGTGAGGGCCCTTCCACCTGGGACATTCTGTGTTCTAAAAACCCTTTCTACCAAGACCTTCTCCCAATGCAGGATTCTAAGGAAGCAGGGTCCTGAGAAGGTTGGCACGTGACTGATATTTAATAAACAATCACTCCCTTTGGCATTTTCTCCCGGATGAACTTATCAGCTACTTTGCTCCTGTGTCAGCCTGACAATTCACCTTCTGTTAAAGCTAGACAAAGGAACCGGAACTCAAGGCTGCTCTGCTTCACACTCGGCCAGGCCAGGGCCAATGCCCAGGATTGCTTGGGGCTAATTCCAGGAGCAGGCTTTGGGCTGGAGAAGAGGCTCTCTCACCTCCCTTTTCTCAGTCCTCCCCCACCAAAGTTCAATCAGTCAGCCTAAGTGATCCTGGGTAGGACCCTTCACAGCCAGTTTATGGGGCTTCCTCCTTGGAAGTAAGACCTGGGAGCCACTCCTGAGGGCCCTCCAAACTTAGGGACCCTGGTCCTGGTACTTTTGTTGGACAGGGGGATTACTCCTCAAGACGCATGGGCACAGCCCCCCTCCCTTGCTCACCTTCCTTCCCTCAGTCCAGGATGGAATTTTTGTTGTTGTTGTAATGGCTCCTAATCTAAAGGGGCTCGGAACTGAGAAGTCTGGGGGAGGCTGATAGGATTGGGAGAGATGCTGAAGGGACTCAGGAGGCCTAAGGAGGATGAACTTGATGGGAAGCACAGAGGCTACAATATACCTTTATGAATGAGCAGGCATGTATTTAGGTCATTCAAGTTTAGGGCAGCCATTCCTTTAGGGTGTCATTCACTGACTTGAAACTCACAGAAGGAGTTATGAATCTGTGTCTGTGTTCCAGGGAGTCTGAAGGGAGGGACCCTTTCCGGGGAGTCTTAGGCTGACTGGAAGGCACCACAAACGGCCCATGGTGAGTCATTAGGAACAATGAGCCCATTCCACAGTACTAATTAGGGAGTTGACCCCCAGAATGCTTTCAGAAGCTTTGGGTTGGGCTGGGTTGTGTGCCTGCTGTAGAAATGCCCCTTTTGTCTCCCACCCAGCTTCAAATCCTCAAGCACCTCTCTCTAACTCCATTCTCTAGAGGTGAAGAGACCTTTAAGGATAGGGACAGGCTGCTGGTAGGATGTCCCCATTTCTCTCCCCAAGTCTCCTCAAAAAAAAAAAAAGAGTTCAGAAACAGGTTCTCTCTGAGGCACAGGATCTGCTCTGTTTCCTGGGGTGGGCATTGGTCTGGCCTTGGCTCCTGTCAGGTTAGGCTGGTCCTGGGAATTTTCTGAAGACTGGGGACAAATTGATAGACAAATGGTCAAAAGATATGGTTAGACAATTTTTAGAGGAAGAAATACAAGCTACCAATGGTCATATTAAAGATGTTATTACTTAGTATAGTATTAATTAACATTATTAATAATTAGTAATTTATATTACTAATAATTAGAGAAATGCGAATTAAGATACTCTGAGGTTCTACCTTATACCCTTCAGACTGACAAGATTGACAAAAATAGAAAATGACAAATGTCGGAGAGGTTGTGTGAAAAAAAGCACATTAATGCAATATCAGTGGAATTGTGAACAGTGAATTGCATTTTGGAATGCAATTTCGAACTGTAACCAAAAAGCTATTAAACTGTGCATACCCTTTGACCTAGCGATACCACTACTAGGTTTATAATCCAAAGAGATAAAAAAAAAAAGAGAAAAAGGACCCATATGTACAAAAATATTTATAGCAACTCTTTTTGTAGTAGCAAAGAACTGGAACTGAGGGAGTCTCTATCAACTGGGGAATGAGGAACAAATTATAGTATATGAGTGTGTAATCCTATTGTAATGTAAGAAATGATGAAGGGGATGGATTCAGAAAAACTTGAGAAGAGTTGTATGAATTAATACAGAATGATGTGAGCAGAACCAGGAGAACAATTTATACAATAACAATAATATTGTAAAGACAAACAGCTTTGGAAGACTTGCGAATTCTGATCAACAAACACAATGACCATCTATAATTTCTGAAGACTCATGAAGAAGCCTGCTATCCACCTCCAGAAAGATAACTGATGGATTCAGAGTACAGATTGAAGTATAGTTTCTTCTATTTCTTTCTTTTTTTGGACATGGTTAATGTGGAAATTTGTTTTGCATGTCTATACATATTTGTGATGGGTTTTATTTTTCTTGGTTTCTCAATAGGTGGGAGGAGAAGGAGGAGGGAAGGAGGGAATTAGGAACCAAAAATAAAACTGGATTCATCAAAAAAGACAATTCAAATCCTACCTTTGGTGGAAAGTCTTTCCCAGTCTCCCCACCTGCTAGTACCTTCGCCTCTGAGATTAGATTTCATCTCCTTCATATATATTTTGTCTCTAGCTCATTAGTTGTGTGTTGTCTCTCTCATTAAAATATGAACTACATAACAACACAGACAATTTTTGCTTTCCTTTGTATCCTCAGTTCTTAGAATGGCATGCAGTAAGCACTAAATAAATGCTCATTGACTGACAACCTTTCAATGCTCAAGTAAGCTAGTCACTAAGACGACATAAGTTGTAGAGAAGATGCCAAACTGATCTGGGAAATTCCCTTTATCAATAAAATCACAGGATCTGCTTCCTATCCCTATTCTTGAGCTCTATGGAGAGCAACATGGTGGATGTGAGCAGGCTGCAAACATAGAACATGCAACCAATGAAGAGTTTAATAAAACAAGAGTGAAAGATGTTGCTGTTGTTGATAGTATCAGGGAAATGTATAGCAAGAGATGGACTGGGTCACATGTTGAGGGAGAGAGATGACAGGTCCATAGCTCACTGTTATCTTCCCAATGTCACAGAAAGGGAGGAAAGCCCCCTGCACATTGGGTAGATCCTCTGTAGAGGTAGGACAAGGCCAGAGTTGGCCTGACTACAATTTCAAAGAATTTAGATGAAAAATGTGTGTGTGTGTGTGTGTGTGTGTGTGTGTGTGTGTGTGAGAGAGAGAGAGAGAGAGACAGAGAGAGAGAGAGAGAGAGAGGCAGAGACACGCAGAGAGAGAGAGAAAGAGAACTGATGAATTCTGAATGTAGATTGAAGCATATTTTTTTCACTTTCTTAAAAAAACAACAACAACATTTTAGTGGGATTTTTTTTTTTTAGTGGTGGGGAAGTTCCTGATGGGTTATAGGTCTGACAGGGTGTGCTCTAAAGTTCTATCCAGCTCAGAGATCCTGTGATTCTGTGAGTTAAATTGGATGAATTGTTACCCAGTGACAACTGACTCAGTGGCTCCCACTACAAAGAGGGGCCATTTATAATGCAAAATGTGACTGTGGAGTCCCTAGGGGAAGTGCCCTTTTTTTTCCCTTTTACTGTATTTATATTAATCTACCTCTGGCTGGGTCTCAGTGTGTGTGGTGTTTGTGGTGGTGAGTGGAGGGAGGGTTAGTAAAGAGGAGGGTAGAAGGGGTGAAGAAGCTCTCTTTGGGCTACTGCTCTTGGGGCTCATAGCAGGGGGGGTCACTCCTGAGAGAGCTCATCATTAAGCAGATGGATTCCAGGCTGGCTGAGAATGCAAAAAAGCAAAAGCTTCCCATACAGCCCAGCATAACCAAAGAATATGCAGATATCTCTAGGCTGAAGAAATCTTCCTAGGATAGGAGCTAGCAGGGAACAAACTAAGAATCCTGATAAAAGGAAGAGATGGTTCAATGGTCAGAGTGCCAGGCCTGAAATCAGGAAGACTCACCTTCTTGAGTTCAAATCTGGCCTCAGACACCAGCTATGTAACCCTGAGCAACTCACTTAAACCCTCGTGTGCCTCAGTTTCCTTATCTGTAAAATGAGCTAGAGAAGGAAGTAACAAACCACTCTAGTATCTTTGCCACAAAACCACCAAAAGGGGTCCTGAAGAGTGAGACACAACTGTAAAACAAGTGAATTGAAAAGGGAAGAGAGAAGAGATAAAGGCAACTTGAGAGCCAGGGGAAGTCCCTAGAGAAAGTCTAACAAACACTTACCCCCAGGCACAATCCTTTGCTTTCAGGTTGGTGACTTGCCTGAGCCTTCTGAATTCTCAACCCTGGGCTTCACCCAGGCTTGGCTCTCCTTCATGCCCAAATTCAATCAGTTGCCAAGTCTTCTCTAATCTATTTGAGCAAGATCTCTCCCATCTGTCTCATTCAAGCAGACGCTACAGGCTCAGTCCAGGCCCCCTTTACCTCTTGCCTAGACTATAGCATTGGTCTACTAATTGGTCTCCCTGCTTCCAGTCTCTTCTCTCTCCACATAGTTGCCAAATTAATATTCCCCAAATACAAGCTTGAGCATGTCATTCCTCTGCTTAAAAAAAAATCTTCAGTGGCTCCCTCCTGCCTCTAAGATAGAATCTAAACTCTTGTGTTTGACTTTGAAAGCCTAGGATGATCTGGCTTTATCTTTCCAGACTTATTTCACATTACTCCCTTTAACACACTCTAATCTTTAGCCAAATTGGCCAAGTAACAGTTCCATCTACACGAAAATCCAATTCTTTGTCATAGGGCCTACGCTGCTCTCCCCCCCCACCCCCAGGCATGGAATGCACTCTTTCCTCCCCTAGGCCTCCCCCATCCTTAGTTATCTTCAAGGCTCTACTCAGATGTTGCCTCCAATGTAAAGTTTATCTTGGCTCCTCTCCCTCCTCAAAGAATCTTGTACTGACACATTTATAAGTATTTCTCAAAAGAATATAAGTTTCTCCAGGGCAAGGACAACTTTTCATTTTTGTCTTTGCATCTCCAGTACCTCAAATAGTACCTTGTACCTAGGGGGACAGGGTCTGGAGCTGTGATTTCATTGGTTTAAAGAAATTTCTTGCCTTATCGAGCAGCTCAGGAACTTCCCTGCATCTTAACTGTCTTAAAGGGTTGCCTAGAACATTGGAGAGGTGGATGTGTGCCCCTCTGAGATCCCATGGATGAATTGCTACTCAGTAACAACAGAGTCAGTAGCTTACCCTAACAAAGAGGGGCCACTTAAAATGCATAATGTGGCAATGGGGTCCCTTGGTTATGTGATCTTTTTTTAAAATTACATTTATATTAATCTGCCTCTGGCAGGGTCCCCTCCTGTGTGGAGTGTTTTGGAGGTGAGTGGAGGGAAAGAGTAGGGAAGAGGGCCAGAAGATGTGAAGGGATTCTCTCTGGGTAGCAACAACTAGGGCTTATGGTGGGGAGGTCACTCCTACCAGGGCCAGTATGTTCTAGAAGTGGGATTTGGACTGCTTGGTTCCAAGCCTGGCTCTCTGTCTACTAGTCAACAAGTCAGCAGGCATTTATTAAGGACTAGACACTATATTAATCTCTGGAAATGCAAAGAAAAGCAAAAAACAATTCCTTTTCTCAAGGAATTCACAGTCTAATGGGATGGACAACATGTAAAAAACTTTGTACAAAAAAGATCTATCATCTATCTTACTATCTACATACATATACACACACATGATAAATTGGAGATAATCTGAGAGGGAAGGCATTAGCATTAGATGGAACCAGAAAAGGCTTCTCACAGGAGGAAGGGCACAAGCTGAGACTTGAAGGAAGACAAGGAAGCTCAGAGATGGAGATGATAAGGGGGAGAGTTGCAGGCTGGGGGGACAGCCAGTGAAAATGCCCAGGGTGGGGAGATGGAATGTATATTGAATTGTCAGGCCCATACTCTCCTGGACACTGGAATTGGGCAGGCTGTCTTGAGTGAAGAGGAAGTACTCGTTGAAAAGGAAGAATGAAGCTAGGTGAAGAGCCAGGTGAAGTAGTGAAAAGAATGAGAAGATCTGGGTTGAAGTCCTACTTCTTGCTACTTATAGCTGTGGGCAAGTCATTTTCTCTTTCTGAACCTTGATTTCCTCATTTGTAAAATGAGAGGGTTCAGTTCAATTAAACATGCATTTATTAAACACCCACAGTGCTGTGTGCCAGACATCATTCTAGACCCTGAAAATACAAAGACAGAAAGGAAATAGTCCCGTTCTTCAAGAAGCTTATATGGGGGGAAGGAGGGAGAGGAAGGGGAATAACATGTACATAGAAAATTAAATGCAAAATATAATTTCAAAGGGAAGGTCATATGTCTAGCATGAAGAGCAGTTTGTTCAAAATAGAATGGAGTTCCAGAGCACAAAATGGAAAGATAGGCTAAAGTCAGATAGGGAGAAGGCAGAGATAGAGCCGCCACAGATAGGTATGAAGGAACAGGGAATGGTAGTTTAGGAATCACTCAATTGACTAATAAGCATTTATTAAGCACCTATTATGGCTGGACACTCTGACAGATGCTGGTGATATAAGTATAAATAATGAAACTATTCCTATTCTCTAGGAATACCCATTCTAATGAGAAATAACAAGCTAGCCAGACAGACATAGATATACACACATGCATATATATGTGTAGATAGATATCTATACATGCATGTGTATATACACAATAAATATATGGAAAATAAAACAAGTAAATATAAGAGAATTTCTGCCTAGAGACCTGACTCAGAATCACTGGTTTTTGAGTGGAGCTATAGGACAATGAATGGTGCTATCCTCATGTTCTTCCCATAAGCAATGGATTCTAATTAGCAATCCTTCAGCAAGGGGTGGAAAGTGTGGGTATGGGAGGGTGTTAACTTGTAAGGCAGCTAGGAAGATGAGAATCTCTGGTTCTTCCTGATGATCAATGCAGCGGTCTATGGAGTCCTTGGGCTAGTCTGGCTATTAAAGGGTGAGGCATATTTGAGGCACTCAAGCTCCAACCCTGGTCTGGCCAGATCTGTCCCAAGGCTCACTCCAATCTTTTTTTTTTTTGCTTTTTTTTTTGGAGGGCAATTGGGGTTAAGTGACTTGCCCAAAGTCACACGGCTAGTGAATGGATCAAGTGTCTGAGTCTGGATTTGAACTCAGGTCCTCCTGACTCCAGGGCCGGTGCTCTATTCACTGCGCCACCTCCCTGCCCTGACTCACTCCAATCTTGAGGTGATTATGGCCCCCAAGGTGGGAGAGGGAATAGGGGAGGAATGGTAGTGTCTGTTGGGTCATTGGTCTTGGATTGGCTCGATCTATGATCTCTAAAATCTCTTCCAGTTCTAATTAATTATGATGAAATGAGATCACCCTTTATCCAGAGAACAATTATCAGAGAATTAGCCCATTTTATAATTGAAGAAACTGAGAGAAGAAAAATGTCTTGTCCAAGATCACACAACTAGTTCATGGTAGACTGGGTATGGTGGGAAAGCACCAGATTTGGAGGAAAAGTTTGAGTCTGTTTCTTCAATTTATTTCCTTAAGGACTTTGGGTAGTCATTTGACCCTTGTTATTCTAGGTTTCCTCATGTATAAAATGAAGGGATTACACTGGACTGTCTCTAAATTCTCTTCTAACTCTAGACCCTATGACTCAAACCCAAGTCTTCTGACTCAAGTCCAGCAGTCTTTTCAAAATACCACAATGCTCTGAGTCTGAGAAAAGCCCCAGTGTTAAGGACCCTCCTTGGGGGTTTCTGAAAAAGTCTGGGAGGTCAGACAAATTGCATCAACCAGAAAACAGAATGGGCAGATTGTGATCCCAGATTGATCAGCTATAATAGAAACACATCTACTGCTGGCCTTTGTTTTTTTGAAGGAAAAAAGTTAGGTATCCCTTCAAATCCATTTTGAATCAGAAGAGAACAAGATATAACAATAAGCATATGAATGAACAGAAGAATCTCTTTGACATAAATAACTTTTCTTCTCTCCAGTTGGAGTGAAAGGAAGTGAGCTCCTATCCTAGTCCCAAAACCTGTTTCATTGGGTGACTCTGGGCAAGACATTTTAGGCCTCAGCTTCAGCTTCCTCAGCTATAAACACTTGCAGAGGTCTTCCGAACAAAGTGCCACCCTTCAAGGGCTATGTTAAAAATGGCCTTTTGTACAGTAGCTTCTCGATAAATGTCAAATGAGTTCATTTCTTCTATATTCTCAGTCACCTCTTTCCACATGCTTTCACAAGTATTCTCTCTGTCTGGCTCCACTATTTACTTCTTATGTGACTTTACTCCTCTGGGCCTTAGTTTTCTTATCTGTGAAATGAAGAGATTAGATTAGAAGACCTGGTTCATAGATTTAGAATTGGCATGGACCTTGGAAGTTAAATGCCTAAGATTACACAGATAGAAAAAAATCTGAGGTTTAGATTCCAGTTCTCTGATTCCAAATCCAATACTCATTCCACTATATTATGCTGCCTTTCCCCTGTATCTTTGCTTTTTTGAGTTCAGATTCTGTCTTTATATACATATATGCACAATACATACATATACATATGCATGTGCATGCTTACATGTATACATGCGCAGATACATCCCTCCTCTAAAGTCCTCCTCTGCTCATGGCACGGAGGAGGCTTTGGGCTCCTGAAGCAATGCCATTGGAACACCGGTTTTGGCAGGCTCCTAGGAAGCTAGAAATGTAGAATGGAAGCAGAGATCATTTGTTTTCTTTTTGTATTCCTAGCATAGCACCTTGAATGTAGTAGGAACTTAATAAATGCTTATTGGATTGAATTGGAATAAGGGCTTAGATTATCCCTAAATTCTTTCTAGTTTCTTTCTAAACTCTATGATCCTAATGGCTGAGATCTGCACAACGTGTGTGTTATCTGAGGATTGGGCTGCCTGGTGTGGTGTATAGAGAGTCCACCGCTCAAAGTCCAAAAAAGCCAGGTTTGAGTTCTACCAGGAATACATATTGTCCCATTGACCCTGGAAAAGTCACTTAAACTCTCAATGCCTTAGGTCACTCCCTAAAACAGTTTTAGAAGTAGTTGTAAAATCTATATTGGTAGAGGAAATTTACTCTACCACTAATATGTTTTCTATACCAATAAAATCTTCAGATCTGAACTATTTGTTCCATTATCAGAGAGCTGTCCATTAGGTGAGTTTGTTGTTATCGCTCTTGTTCAGCAAATCATAAAACAACCTATTAATGCATGGTAGGGGCCAAGCTGGATAAATACAGGGAACATTTTGATGAATTTATAAATAAGCATTGACTTACATATAGGAATACATGTATCTATATATGTATACAAACACAAAAAAGGAGGCTGGATCAGTTGATTGTTCTCTAAGTTCAGCTTCTATGTCTTATAATTCATGGGATGTTAGAGCTGGGAGGGACCTTAAAGGCTGTCTGGTCCTATCCTCCATTTTAAAGAGATGGGAATCTAGTCCCACAGAGGGAAAGTGATTTGCCCAAGGTCTCAAAGGAAGTAAGTGGCAGAGCTAGGATGCAAATCTATTCTGAGTCCAGATGCAGTTCTCTCCCTCTTTCCCTCCCTCCTCATTCCCTCTCTCAATATATTTTATTTATTTTATTACATATTTTCCAATTACATGCAAACATTTTTTAACTTTTACTTTTAAAAAATTTTGAATTCCAATTTTTTTCCTTCCTTCCTTTCCCTCCCCACTCCCTCAGAAGGCAAGCACTTTGATACAGATTATACATGTGAAATTAAACAAAACATATTTCCATTTTAGCCATGTTGCAAAAGAAAACATATGCTGAAAACAAAAACCACCAAAACCCAAGAAAAATAAGGAAATTTTTAAAAGTATGCTTCCATATGCATTCAGACTATCAGTTCCTTTTCTGGAGGTGGATAGCATTTTTCATCATAAATCCTTCAGAATTATCTTTGAACATTGTGTTGCTGAAAATAGTTGTCTTTTATAGCTGAAGATCATTACAATATTGCTGTTACTGCTAGTTCTGCTAACTTCACTTTGCATTAGTGTCATATAAGTTTTCTCAGACTTTTCTGACACCATCTAGCTTGCCAATTTTGTATAGCACAAAAATTTTCCATCACAATCATATACCACAACTTGTTCAGCCATTCTCCCATTGATGGGTCTTCCCTCAATTTCCAATTCTTTGCTACCACAAAAAGAGCTGCTATTTTTTGTACATATAGGTTCTTTTCCTTTTCTTTGATCTCTTTGGGTTAGTGACTTAGTATTTGTATTTCTGGGTTAAAGGCCATGCACATTTTTAATAGCACTTTGAGCATAGTTCCAAATTGTTCTCCAGAATCGTTGGATCAGTTCACAACTCCAGAGATAATGCATTAGTGTCCGAATTTTTCCACATCTTCTCCAATATTTGCCACTTTCCTTCTCTATCATATTAGCCAATCTGATAAGTGTGAGGTAGTTGCTCGGAGTTATTTTAGTTTGCATTTCTCTAATCAATAGTGATTTAGAGCATTTTTCCTACGACTATAGATAGCTTTGCTTTCTTCTGAAAGCTGTTCGAATCCTTTGACCATTTATCAATTAGGGAATGACTCATATTCTTAGTAATTTGACTCAGTTCTCTATATATTTGAGAAATGAAGCCTTTATCAGCAAAGCTTGCTGTAAAATTTCCCTCCAGTTTTCTGTTTTCCTTCTGGTCTTGGCAGCATTGGCTTTGTTTATACAAAACCTTTTTAATTTAATGTAATCAAAATTATTCATTTCACATTTCTTAATGCTCGCTACCTCTTGTTTGGTCATAAATTCTTTCCTTATCCATATATCTGACAGGTAAAATTTTCCATGCTCCCCTAATCTGCTTGTGATAGCATCCTTTATGTCTAAATCACATGCCCATTTTGATCTTATCTTGGTATATGGTGTGAGACACTGTACTATAATTAATTTTTGCCTAACTGCTTTCCAGCTTTCCCAGTAGTTTTTGTCAAACAGTAGTTTCTTGTTCCAAAAGCTTGAATCTTTGGGTTTATCCAGCACTAGGGTTATTTACTATTATATATTGTATATGTAATCTATTCCACTGATCCATTACTCTATTTCTTAGCCAGTACCAGATTATTCTGATGATTAACCTCTTTGTAATACAGTTTGAGATCTGGTACTTTGAGGCCTCTCTCATTCTCATGGAATCAATCAATAATATTTATTAAGCCTCTTTACTATGTACCAGGGGCTGTGCTGAGTGCTGGGGATACAAAAAGAGGCAAAAGACAGTGCCTGCCCTCAAGGAGTTTATAATCTAATGAAATCAGAGAACATTTAAGCCTATGTAGAAAAGGAAAGATGGGGGTCAATACAAGTTATTTGGACAAAACATCTTATGGAGGGTCTTCTATTTTGCATTCAGAATGTGCTGTAGCTGGAATGACTGAGATTCCAGGCCAAGAACATGGCCAAGAGGGGGACTGGACTGTCTTTGGAAGGGAGTGAAATCTGAGAGTCCCTTCCAGTCAGGATATGCTGAAGTCAGGGGATGAATAGTCAGTCCTGTCGTGTTTAACTTTTAAAATGAGTGATGGAAAATTCAGCACTGTTAGTGGCAGATTAATTCAGCTGCAGTGGCTGATAAACTTTAGGATCCTGCAAAAACTATAGTCAGAGGAATAGAAATGAATACTTATTTCATTAGGGAAAATTTCAGAAACACATTTCAGCACTAAAATCACCTTAAGAATAAGTATAGCTCCAATTCCTTTGCTCTTTCCTTTTCTCCCTCCCAGAATTTCAATACCCTTCACCCACAGGTGCTGAACTGCTAAAGAGTTTATGCTATGACCTGGTACTCAAACAGGGCAGTGCTATTCTGGGGTAGCTCTAGAAAGGAATCAAGTTCCCTTATTCCCAGACAGGTCAGGGAGGGAGGGAAAAAGGGAGAGAACTTGGGGGCCCTCAGAGACTATGCTTAGTGCCAGTCCTGTTGTCTTTGCCCTCCCCTGAGAGCCCAGCTTGTTCACCCATCTAAGGTAGTCTCTTTAGGACGAATTAGAAAAGTAGCTAGCAAGCAGATTGAACTCTGGACCTGGAGAAGGTAGAGGGAACAGGGCACAGCCCAGAATCTTTCAGAGGGAATCTGTTTGGGCCAAGCAGGCTGTGCTATAGAATCTCAGTGTCACAATCCTGGAACTAGTAGGAACTAGAACTGAAAGGTCATCAAGTCTAACCCAGTCGGAAAAAAATATTCTCATCTTGACTTCCAGTTGTTTCAGTTCTTGTAAGACTCTTCCTGACCCATCTGGGGTTTTCTTGGCAGAGATATTAGAGTGGATTTCCATTTCCTTCTCCAGCTCATTTTACATATGAGGAAAATGAGGCAAACAGGGTGAAGTGACTTGGCCAGGGTCATACACCTAGTAAGTGTCTGAGGCCAGATTTGTGAATTTCAGTCTTCTGGACTCCAGACCCAGGGCTCTCTCTACTGCACCATCTAGCTGACCCGGATCTCCAACAAGCTTTAATTGTTAGGAAGTATTTCTTTACACTGAGCCTCAATCTGCTTTTTCTACACCTTCCAGCCATTGTTCCTCCTGTGCCAAACCAAATGAATCTAATCCCTTTTCCACGTCATTCCCCACCTGTTAACCTACTTGAAGACTGATATCTCCTTACTAAGTGTTCTTACTCAGTACACCCCTAGCATAAGTGTTGATCGGCATCTGTCTGTAGTTTACAGGCTTAAAGAGTTGTCTGACTGGGTTCTTGCCCCTTCCTTCCAGCTGAGGCTGGCAGAGCTCAGAATTCTGAGCATCAGTGACCCATCAGTGACCTGGAGAAGGTAGAGGGAACAGGGCACAGCCCAGAATCTTTTTTGACTTTCCAGCCTTCTTACACTTTACGCCCCTCTACCCACTCTACAATCCAGTTACATGGGTCTGCTGTTCCTTATACTTGACAGTTCAGTTCTTGCCTATGGACCTTTGCCAGGGCTGTTCTCCCATGCCTGGAATACTCTTCCTCATCACCTTAAGCGCTTGTCCCAGGGTCTCCCACACCTTCCTCTGAGATTACTTTCCATTTATACCATCTATCTATATGAACCTAGACATTTGCATGTTGGTTCCCTCATTAGAAAATGAGGTTCTTGAAGGAGGGCCCGAGTTTCAAAGCACATTGCCTGCTACATAATAAGTGCTTAATAAATGTTTATTGACTGATAGATCATAAAGCTTTGTGGAGTAAATAGGTGGTACCTAGGCTGGGCTTTAAAGGAAGGGAGGTATTTCAATAGGCAAGTATGTCTCTGTGTGTATATGAAACAATATACTCTGGGTATCGGGGGATCTCTTCTAAGATTTTCTAAGAAAATGTGTCATTGCTAATATTCCTCTTGAATTGCAAAACCTAACACATTCCTCTTAGTTCACTAAAATAAATGTTTCCGTTCCAGCAAATGTTTTGGATATTTGGCTGGAACAAAACGAAGTGGATATTTCCTGATTTCCCAGTCTTTGGAGCTTATTTTATTGGATGGTTGGGAAGCAGGGTGGGGATCTTCCCAGACCACTTCAATGTCTCTTATGTATAGAGAAATGTTCTTCTGAAGTGATATAAAATTTACAAAAGATGGGGAAGTCCTCTTTTTTTTTTTTTCTTTCTACATTTTTTCTCTTTGTGATCTCATCAGCTTCCATGGATTCAACTCTCACCTAGATGCAGTTGACTCCCAAATTTACATATTCAACTTTAATCTCTCTTCTGAACTCCATTTGGCTATCACCAATTACTTGCTGAAGATTCTTTAACTAGGCGTCCATGTCAAACTAAACATCTTCAAGACAACTCATTATCCGTCTTCCGAAACTCACCCTTTTCCCTAACATCCCTAGTTCTGCCAAGGATACTACTATTCTTCCAGTAGCTGGATATTCTTCACTCTCACTCATGTCCCTCCCAGCTCCAACCTTTGAGCCTGCAATTAGTTGCCAACTCTGGTTGATTCTCTCTCTACAACATCTCCAATATCCATCCTCTTCTCTCCACTCATATACCACCCCCACTTCAGTTCTGCCCTCATCACCTGTAACCTAGACAACTGTACCAACCTCCCAATGGATTTCCTTGAATCCATTCTCTTTACTTTTCAATCCCTCTTCTTCACAGCCACCAAACCTGAAATCTTGAAAGCACCAGTCTGACCCTGTTACTCCCCTGATTAAGAAATTTTAATGGCTCCCTATTGCCCCAAGGATAAAATACACATTCCTCTGTTTGGCATTTAAAGCCCTTTACAATCTGGCTCCAGCCAATCTTTCCAGGCTGGTTACACATCACTCCCCCTCAAATTCTCTATGTTCCAGCTCACCTGGTCTGTTTGTTGTTCTTCATAAACTACATTCCATCTCCTGTGTCTCTGTCTTTGCATAGAATATTTACCCTGGCCTGGATTGTTCTCTATCTTTACCTTCCTCTCTTGAAATCCTTAGGTGATTGAAAGATTCAGTTCAAGAACTACCTTCTATGAGGAAGGGACCTTTCCTGATTTCTTGTTTTCCCCCTCCCCCACCAATTGGTTTTCATTTTGTATAAATCTTGTAATTACTTATCAACTTACATATTGTACAGCCCTTCTCCCACTACCAGCAGAGTGCAAAGTCCTTGAGGACAGGAACTGCTTTGTTGTTGCATTCCCAGTAATTAGCAAAATGCTGGACAAATAATAGTCACTTCTTTTTGAATTAAACTGAGTGTACCTGGGCAGTTAGGGGATTAAATAGATGAACTGCCAGGCCTAAAGTCAATAAGACCTGAGTTCAAATTTGACCTCAGATACTGATTAGCTGTGTGACCCTGGGCAAGTCACTTAACCCTGTTCTCATCTCTAAAAATGACTGGAGAAGGAAATGGCAAACCACTCCAGTATCCTTGACCAAAAAATCCCGATGGGATTATGAAAAGTTATACACAGTAGTGTCAAGTTTCAAATCCCACCAGTCAGCAATCCTCTGTATTCTACCTCCACTACCTTATACCATCTACCCCCATCATTCTATCTCCACTACCTTACATCATTCACAATCTTCCTCTTGACTTCCATTATTACTATCCTGATCCAGGGCCTCATTGCCACCCACATGGACTACTGTTAATAGCCTCTTTACAGGCTTTCCCTCCCCTACTCTCTCTCCTCTCCATCTCCCAAGCATAAGTTTTCTTAGCCACAGATCTATTCCAGTCACTGCTCTGATCAGGTATCTCCAGGGTTTCCCTACTGCTTACTGAGTAAAGTTCAAATTCTTGAACGTTTGGCATTCTGGTTCCTCCATCATCTAGCACCAACCAACTTTTCTAGCTTTTTTCCTATGTACTCTATGCTCCAGCCAAACTGGCTGATTCTTTGTCTTTCTGAACATATCCATCTTGTTTTTCTCTTCCTTTGCTGACACTGTTCCTTCTGCCTGAAATGTCCCTTTGTTGGCTGAATTCTTACCTATCCCTTATAGAGCAAGTCAAATGCCAACTTTTCCAGGAAGCCTTCTCTTATCTTCTTTCTCCCTACAGCTATCCTGCCCTATCCTACCTTTTCAGACTTATACATCACAGCCTCCTTCCCAACTCCCCATGCACCCTGATCCAAACTGGTTTCTTGCTGCTCCACAGGACATTGCATCTTCTCCTTGCACTGGGTGTTCGCCATGCCATGGTTCTCTTTATGCTTAGAATTTCAAGCCTCAGTTCAAGACAGATCTCCTGCTGGAGTTTTTCCTGATTCCCCCAGCTGCCAGTGCTTCCCCTCCCCCCATTTCCTTGTATTTTATGTTTTGTATCTATTTATATGGGTAATTATTGACTCCTCCTATTTGTTTTCATCCCCATCTCCTAGCAAAATACTTGGCACATAGTAGGTGTTTATAAAGACTTGTAGATTGATTTTTTATCGTTAGGCTCTGCCGGAGAGTCAGTCTAATATGGGAGGTCACACAAACAGATAACGCGTACATTAGGGATGTGCAGGACTATGTATGCTATGTGATATTGGAGAGTTAAGGTCATTGCAGACAGGTTTCAGGGGAGGCTTCCTGGAGGAGATGGCATTTGATTTGGCAGTCTCCACAAACATGGACTTAAACCAAGACTCAGGCTGACCTGTTTGGGGTTTGCGGCAGGCTGGTGGGTACGGTGAACACGTGCCCAGGCCAACGCCTGGGTATACCCAGGGGTCCCAGAGGGCACGTGCAGAGCGGGACGTGTGGGAGGTGTAGCCAAACCTGAGACAGGGCGTGTCCTTGATCCATGTGCAGAAAGGGGCGTGTCTCGGGCGGGTAGGGTTTGGGAGGGGGAGGAGCTCAGATTGACTGGGCGGGACCGCCCGGGGACAGAGTGGGCGTGTCGGGCCAATGAACGCGGCGGCGCGGGGCGGCGCGGGGCGGCGGGCGGGGCCTGCAGGGAGGGTTCGGACCGGCTGCGGGCTGAGAAATGCAGGCAGAAGCGTCGGGGTTCCGCGGAGGGATCGTGCGGGCGCCGCCGCGGGTACCGCTCGGCCGCGGGGATTGGCTGCGGTGCTCGCGTGTCACCCGGGGTTGCTAGGCTCCGGGCCGCCCCGCCCCCGCCTTTCCCCGGTACGTGCTCGCGCGGAGGCTGCGGCGCGGCTCTCGCGCTTCTCGGGCTCGGGCTGCGCGCGCGGCGGCGGCGGCGGCGGCGGCAGCGGCATATCGCCGGGGCCCCGGGGAGCGGCGGCGTCCTGCGGCCCGGTGTCCTGGCGGAGCGGGGAGTGTCGGCACCTGCCGCTGCCCGGCTTCGTTCGGGGGTGAGTCACGCCCTCCCCCTACGGCCGCCTAGTGGCACCCGGGCCCTAGGCCCGCCCGGCCTGCGCCCCTCCCCCTCTCCCGGCCGCCCCGGCCCCCTCTACTATTCTCCCCGCCTAACACCTGCTGCTGCGCCCGCTCGGGGCCCTGGGTCCCGGGTGTGAGCGAGGCCTGCGCCCGCTGGCCCGGGCCCGTCCGTGTCCTTGCCCTGCACTGGCGGGCGAGCGGGCGGGCCCGGGCCGGCGGCTGCGGGGGGAGGTGGTTCTCGGGCGGCGCTGCCTTTACCTCACGCCGCCGCCTGCATCCCCTTCCGATCTGGGGGTCGAGGCCTGGGAGGCGGTGGCGGCGGCGGGTGTGGGCGTGCAGGGCGGAGGGGGGCCCGGGCCCGGCGGCAGCTGAGAGCGCCTTTTGTTGCCGGGCCCGGGGCTGGCACGGAGGCGGCGGAGAAGCAGGCCGCGGGGCTGAGGTCGGCCCGGGTGCGGGGCCGGGGCCTTCCCCGCCCGGGAGCCGCCGGGGCCTCCGGGCGGGCTGGACGCTGCTGGTCGGCCCCAAAGGGAGGGGGAGCGCTGGGCCTGCCAGGGTGGCCCCCCAGCTCTATTTGGGGGGCGAGTTTGCAGCTGGGTGAGGGAAGGGGAAGCGGGGGAAAAAATCTGCGTGTGGTTTCTGTGGATGCAGAGGCTGCCGTCTGGGAGAAGCTGCTCAAGGAGCAGGCAGGTTGAGCCGCTCGTTAAGCCCTTCCCTTGGGGAGGAGGCAGGCCCCACGTCCCCACCCTGTGGTCGGGGTTCGTTTTGGAGCCCCAGAACCTGTTCATCCCTGCACAGGAGTTTGAGAGCAGCTCCAAAGTTGGGTGTATTTGGGAGGCTTCCCCAGAGGACAGCCTGTTCTGCTGGTCCGGGAAACCTCTCTTAAGTCATAACGACCCAGCCTCAAATTAATGGCAGAGCTGGTGGTTTAAAAAGAATGAGGCTAATGGATACATTTTGACAGGTAGGTAACCTCTAGATTCTTAAAGGTTTTGTATGGCTTTTAAGGCTGAGGATGAGTTCTTGCCTTTTGTCAGTTCCAGAATTTAGCAGACCTCTTATTACTGCCATTTTATTTTCTGAAAGTCTCCCAATATGGAGAAGTTTTGGATGTTTGTGATCACTTAGTTGTGTACATAGTTTTTAAACTTGAAGCTTTATTTTGAAGGATCTGATTTAGTAATGTATTAAGAGTTCTGTCTCAGAAGCACAGCCTGCTTTTGCTCTTTCTCTGAATAAGTGAGTAGAAATGATTACTGGCAAAGGTCCTAGTGTGTTTGCCTTTATTTCTCTCTCCCTCTCAGTCTCTTCCTTCTTTCTCATTCTTTCTCTCCCCCTTTTCACTCTCTCCCTTCCCTCTTTCTCATTCTCCCCCTTTCTCTCATTCTCTCTTCTCTCCCTTCTTTTTGTTTATGAGACAAAATGGTGCATGTAGCCAATTAACGTATTTTTCTAGGTGTGTTTTGAGTGTCTGCAGTAGGTATATTATGATTTTATTAGTACCCTAAGCTCTTTCAGGGTAATTTTGTTTTTCAGGTAGTATTGTTTTTAAAAGGACGGATATTTTGACCTGTTAAAAGTGCATTATTAGATTTTTGGAGAACTTGAATGGGACCAAATTAATTTGTTTTAGGAATGAGAAAGTGGACTCATGATGCAGGATTCTCATGATTTGGGGCCAAAGCAAACAAGGGACAAGATTTCTTTTCTGCTAGGCAATCAAAAGGAAGGGAGATGTTTTATTAAGTGGAAGTTGGAGAATATTCTAGGCA
The DNA here is from genome assembly GCA_028646515.1 of Pseudochirops corinnae. Lineage (NCBI taxonomy): Eukaryota > Metazoa > Chordata > Mammalia > Diprotodontia > Pseudocheiridae > Pseudochirops > Pseudochirops corinnae. The sequence goes on along the minus strand of CM053590.1, from coordinate 70,348,394 downwards.
TGCAGATGAATGTAGGTAGGAGTAGAAAACAATATTTATACAATAAACATTTAATAGGAATTGTGAGACACTCCTGTTGGTAGTCTTTCAGTCAAGAAACCTGCAGGTCTGCACTATTCTGAAAAAATCAGCAGCTTGCTGACAGTAGAATTGAAACTTGAAAAGGTTTCTACCACCTCTCTTAACTTCAGAGATTGACAATAATGTCTGGACTGAGGTCAGTGGCAACATTTAGAATTATTGGAATGGGAGTGGGAGTGGGAGAAGGGCACTTTGCCAGATCATCTAAAATAGTTTCTTCCTATCTGGAATTATTTCTAAATTACCGCAGATAGTGTAGAATACATTCTCAGGAAAAAGTGATTCCATAGTTTCCCTTGGAAACTCACTTGCACTGATAGTGAAGAATCTTGCTTATATCTAACCTAAAATCCTCAGCCCTTTGGATTCTGGCCTGCAGGCTTGTACAGTTGTGGGCAGTCTTGTACAGTTTTCTTGGTCATGGCTTTCAGGGAGTTTGGGCAGTCTTAAATTATCTCTCCTCAGTCTTTTTTCCAGGTGAATTATTTCTGCTTTGAAATACCTCACATTTTCTTCTTTTTTTTTTTCATTTGGACATTTTTCTTAATCTCACAGTAGATTACTATTTTTATCCCTGTTAAGGCAAATTTAAATACGATGCCTCCGTTTTTTCCTGTTTGATACTTGTTTGCTGAAATTTGGGTTCCAACTTTTGCCCTTAACTTTCAGCCAATGATATGGTATCTTATTAACGTCGAATTTTCTGAGGGTAGTACTAGGGAGACTTTTCTGGTGGTGGAAAAGGGGTGCGGTGAAGAAAGTGCAGAGATGTAAAGACATCCTACTCTTCTCCCCAAGTTCCTCTTACCCACCAGTAGAATTCCTTGAGGCCTAGGACTCTCTCCATTTACAGTGCTTTGTGGTAGTGATTAATTCTCTAGGAGCCAGATGAGTTGTGGGTGGTTGGAAGGTGGGTCGGAGAGGTAGAATTTGGGATCATTTTAAGTTTATAGGTCCCCTACTAGTAATAGGGCAGGATTTTTACCCATAGATTTTAAAGCTTTATTTTCCCCTTCCCTGCACATTAACAACTCCACCCCTTCAGTGATATCAGTGCTTTGGGGAAATACAACGCAGTTTTTCATCCCTAAGGTAGGGAAACACTTCTTTGACGAACTGCTTTCTGACATGAACCTGTATTCCTCCAGAATAAAAATATACAGCTAAAGTTTGGGCACCAGCCATGTACTCGGTGCTGTAGGATACAAAGTATTATATGACACTGCTCCTTCCCTCAAGTAGTTTGTTTTTTAGTTGTCGAGAGAGAATGCATAAAATGCATAAATTGTTTAGAATGATCTCCTTTGGCGCCTAAGATCAGGATAGAGGTAGGGCCTGAACTGGATCTTCATGGAGGTAAAATTTAGAAAACTGGAGGGGAGAGAAGAGGGGATGGCATTCCAGGGGAGCACTTGAACAAAGGTGAAGAGTTGGGATATGTGTGGTATGTCTAGGGAACCAGTTTGACTGGAGTGGAGGGTTCCTGTGGGGGAGTAGTAGCAGATAAGTTTGGAGATGCAGTTTGGAGTTTTGGAGACAACTTTTAGACTCGTGTTATGTTTTTTTCCTTCAGTTTCCCTCATTTTATTTAATTTCTAAACTCAGTACTGTTCAGGTAACAACACTTCACTATGCAATATTTTTTAATTGTTCATTCTTATAATGCCTAGAACTCTGATGCTAGTGTTAATAGCTAGGATTCAATATTGTGGTTTTCAGTTTTGAATACTCTTGGGGACATACTGACAGCTTCAGCCTTTATAATAAGGTAAATATAGTCAATAAAACTTTTTAAGCTTCTGGGAGATTATAATTGAATGAAGAATGAAGTATTGAATGAAGTATAAATGAATGAAGTAGTCTTTCAAAAGATTATGATTTTGCCTGAGTATATTAGTCCTGCCTTGGAGAGAAGTTAACTTGTTAAGAGTGTATGACTGCCTTTCTGAGGGAGTGGCAATAAAGACAGGTGTTCAGGTTTTGTTTTGAAGTTGCACCATTCCGAACTAATAATTAAAAAAAATTCTAGTATGTTGAATACACTTTGAATTACTTTTGTATCTTTGAAGTTTTTCACCCTAATTTTTGGTCTTGGTTTGTCTGTCAAGGCTTTAGTATAAAGCATATCTTCTTTCTCAGTAGTGACCTTTAATAATTTGGTGGAATAGTTTGACTCACTTGTGTGGGCAGGGGATTAAGTGGCATTCTTTATATCTTTCTGGAAGGGGAGTAGAAGAATTCTAGCCTGGCAATAGGCATTTACAAATCATCATCCTTTACCCTTCCCAGTGGATTTTAGTTCCCATTTTAGCTAGTGTTTTTGAAGTAGGATTGTATTGGAAAATGCAAGGGGTACCTCTAAGTATACCTTTTTTATTTCTCTGCTTTGTGTAGAGTACAAGTATACTCTGATTTAAGAAGTTCAGAATTATGAAAACTGATTTACACAAAATAAAATTGGGGCATATATGTTTATTCACTTCACAAAAACATTTATTGTGAGATTTCTTTAAATATCAATCTTCTCCACTATGTCTACAATTTCAAATGTGATTTGTATTACAGTTTTTCAGGGAAAAGTGACATCTATTAAAAGGTTGACACCTATTATAAAAGAGGCCTGTTTATCATTTTTTAAATGAGATTCATTCCATAGGCATCCCATTTTTTTCCTCTTTTAGGGGTGCTTAGATTCTTACTTTGTGTTTAGATACATCTCAGCGTCCCCTGCCATTCTGTTCATATGAAACCACTGATTCATTTTTGTTGCTGCTAGTCATTGCACTATTGCATCCTAAATATAGGGTAGTGTGCCAGTTGGGAAACAGCCCAGTAGTAAGTGGAAGCATTTGGAATGCTGCATATTATTTAGAGAAATAATCAGCCAATGCTTAGCTTGTGTTGGTAATTGTACTTGGTACAATGTATTGGAATTTGCCCTTAGATTCCTGTAGGTGTTGGAATTTCTTCCTGTATACAGTATAAAAGACTGTAAGAGAGCAATAATGAGCAATAATCTGGTTGAAAATTGCCTCTTTCTAATAATTGGTGTAAAAATGTTTATTAGAAATTTCAGTAACAGTTCAAAGCTGGAGAGAGCTGTTCTTAGACATTTTATTTCTGCAAGGGGTCTGATTCATCTAATTTGGCTGTACAGTATGCAGAATTGATTTTTCTACCAATGTAAAGATAGTTATATTTATTTCTCTACAGACATTTGCTTTCATTTTTGAAAGTACTTCTCAGCCTAATAGAAAGTGTGCCATTTTCTACATTGTTTGGTGTTTTTCTTTAATTGGCTCAGTTATTCTTAAAATATATTGAATGTTGATTTTTTTTTTCCCCCCTGAATATCTTACAAGAACCCAATCCACTCCTTGATTGAATATCCCACAGGGTATAATTTCTGGAAACATTTAAGCAAAACATTTTAATAGTTATTGAGACAGGTAGTGCTTTTTACTTTGTTAAAGAAAGAACTAGAATCAAGGAGGCCCATTTTTACTATTATTATTTAATAAAATATTAAACTATTGCAGTATCAGATAAAAATTAAGGGGCTATGCATTATCAGAAAGGAGGCAAAATTATCTTTCTATTTGTGCTGTAATGGCGTACTTGGAAAACCCTAGAGAATCAACAAAAACTAAAATAATCCCTTGGCAAAGTAATAAGATGCAAAACAAGTCCCAGATCATTAGCATTTCTATATGTTAATAACAAAAACCAGGAAGGGGAAGAGAAACTTTTTTTGGTGCTTTTTGCAGGAGGGAAGGCAGGGCAATTGGGGTTAAGTGACTTGCCCAAGGTCACATGGCTAGCAAGTGTTAAGTATATGAGGCTGGATTTGAACTCAGGTCTTCCTGACTCCAGGGCCGGTGCTCTATTCACTGGGCTGATGCTCTATTCACTGCACCACCTCGCCACATTTTTTTTTTTTAAAGTAACTATCTTGGAGTTAACTTACCAAGATACACACAAGTCTTGTATAAATCAAATACATGGTAATCAGAAATAAAGGAAGACCTAAATAAAGGGAAATAAAGTCAGTGTTCATCGATAGACCTTGCTGATACAATAAAAAATAACGTTACTACTTATATTAACATTTTAATTGTACATCAATCAAATTACATAAAGAATACTTTATAGGATTACGAGAAATAATGAAATTCATGTTGAACAATAAAATATCAAGACAATATGGGGAAATCAGTGTGTGAAGTAGAAATGAAGAGGATTTGATATGACCAGATTTAAAATTATATTATGAAGCAGTAATTTCTCAGTACTCTTTGTGATTAGATAAAAGAATAGAAAAGTAGACCACTAGAACAGATTAGATAAGCACCTGTTAAGAGAAAAAAAAAGCAAATAGAACAGTTCAGTCTTTGATAAACTGAACAACATGAAGTGCTAAGGAAAGAATTTTAACAAATTATTGTAATGTTAATAATGGATTTAAGTACAACTAATTACACTTGCATCGAAATCATTCTATTCAAATGAATTGATTTCAACATATAAATGACTTTTCTTTCATTTCTTTCTAATCCTATATCAGTATCCTTGATCTTTCTAATTTTTTATGTAATTAGTATGTATCCTATTGTGGTTATGGCATTGTTTCATATAGGTCATTCCACTTTGCTTTTTATTCTTCACACTTGGTCTTAACTTAATCATAGTATTCCATTATGTTAATATACCACAGTTTACCTATCCAATTCATTTAAAAAAAACACTAAGTGCCAACTCTGTGCCAGGTACCATGATAGATACTGAGGATACAAAGACAAAACGTGGTTTTTTTCCCCTTTCCTTTTATATCCCCAGCATTTAGCGTTGCCTGGCACTTAAATTGACTGAAGTAGCTCAAAGTAAATATACTACAAAGTAATTTTGGGAATGGGAAAGAGCACTAAAAGCCATGTGTGTTGAGGGCTGGAGGATAGAATAAGGAAGGGCTTCTTGTAGAAGGTGGCTCTTGAGCTGAACCTTGAAGGAAAGTGGACCAGAGGAGGGGAGCGTTCCTGGCTCGAGGGACAATTTATACAAAGGTGCAGTGTAGGGAGGTGGATGGTCATTTTCATAGAACAATAAATTTCCAGTTTGATTGAACCCTAGAGTGCTCCAAAAGAAGTACTATGAGGGCAGTCTATAAACATAGGCCGTTAAATGCAAGTAGAATTTGCATTTTATCCTAGAGGTAATAAGGAGCAGATGAAGCAAGGGAGTAGAATATTATCAGACCCTGTGCTTTAGAAATATTACTTTGAGTTGTACTGCCTTGCAGTAAAGAAATGAATATGAAAAATGTAGAGCAGTGGTTCTCAACCTTCCTAATGCCATGACCCTTTAATACACTTACTCATGTTGTGGTGACTCCTAACCATAAAATTATTTTCGTTGCTACTTCATAACTGTAATTTTGCTACTGTTATGAATCGTAATGTAAATATCTGATATGCAGGATATATTGAACATAACCCACAGGTTGAGAACCGCTGATGTAGAGAGATGAGTAAAGACATATGAATTGATACAAGGCAAGTATAACTAGGAAATGTGGTACACAGTACTTCAACAGTGTAAATGGAAAGAATAAAAAGAACAAATTGAAAGTAAATGCTATGTAATTATAGCACCCAACTTTAGCTACAGAGAAGAGGTGAGGAATGTATCTTCTTCCCTTTTTTTTGCAGAGGTAAGGGAATATAATATTCATATATTATAATAAATGTAATATAATATTTATGTGGAACATTGTTGAATTCTTGTTGAATTTGATGGATTAGCTTTTTATTTTGAACTGCCTTTTATCCTCCTTTTTTATTTTCTTATAAAGGGTGGCTTTCTCATAGGGTTGAAGGAGGGAGGAATATTTAGTAAAAGAAAGATATAAAAAACAAAAGATACAAATACAAATTAATAAAATTTAAAAATCACTTTGGCAGTTGTGTGGAGGATAGATTGGAGCAGGGAAATACTGGAAGCAGAGAGGCTAGTATGAGAGTCCAGGTAGGAAATGATGAGGACCAGAGCTAGGTTAGTGGTCATATTTTCTGAGTGGAGGGGACAGATTATGAAATGTAGAAGGGGACTCAAGAAGACTTAGGCATCTGAAATGGGGGGATGGGGTATGGCAAATGAGTATAAGAGTTGAGAATGACATTTAGATTGTAAACCTGCAAAAGAATGTGGTAGCAACAAAAATAGGGAAGTTAGGAAAGTGTGTGTATGTATATGTGTGTGTGTGTGTGTGTGTGTGTGTGTGTGTGTGACTGAGAGAGAGAGATAGATTAGATCCATTTTGGACATGTTGAACTTAGTTATGTGTATGGGATATCTAAGTGGAGACCTTCAGTCGGAAGTTGGTGATGTGGACTTTGGGCTCAGGAGAGATATGAGACTAAATTTGCACTTTTGGAGAGTTATATGTAAAGATAATTCTCCAATTATTTGACATTAAATTTGTTTCTAGTTTTTTACAGCACTGTGTACAGATAATATTGTGTATCCTTAAAATTTTTTTTACAAGTTTGTAGTTTCATCAGTAATGAAAAAGTACCTGCTTTTCTTTTTTTAATTAAAAAAAATTTTTCAATCAAATTAAAATTGTAGGGGCATCTAGGTGGTGGAGTGAATAGAGCATCAACTGGAGTCAGAAGGACCTGAGTTCAAAGTCAGCCTCAGACACTTGACACACTTACTAGCTGTATAACCTTGGGCAAGTCACTTAACCCCAATTGCCTTGCCTTCCCTCCTCCAAAAAAAGAGTTAAAATTGTAAAGCATATTTTTCTCCCTCCCACCTCCTTGCTCCCCTTCGTTTTCAGGGAAAAAAGAATATCTCCCTAATAACAAATAAACTTAAAGCAAAACAGATCCTTATATTGACCGTATCCAAAAAGGGTGTCTTGTTCTCCATATCATATGCGTGAATTCTCTGTCAGTAATATGTAGTTTTCTTCATTATCAGTATGAGTGCCCTAGAATCAAGGGCAGCTAGGTGATACAGTGGATAGAGTATTGAGTCTGGAATCAGGAAGACTCATCTTTTTTTGCTTTTTAGAGGGGGAAGGCAGGGCAGTTGGGGTTAAGTGACTTGCCCAAAGTCACATGGCTAATAAGTGTGTCAAGTGTCTGAGGTTGGATTTGAACTCAGGTCCTCCTGACTCCAGGGCCAGTGCTCTATTAAGACTCATCTTCTTGAGTTCAAATCTGGCCTCAGACATGTACTAGCTGTGTGACCCATGGTTAGTCATTTAACCCTGTTTTCCTCAGTTTCTTCATCTGTAAGATGAGGTGGAGAAGGAAATGGCAAACTGCTCCAGTATCTTTGCCAAGAAAATCCCAAATGAGGTCATGAGACCGAAAACAATTGAACAACAACAACCCCTAGAATCATGGTTGATCATTTGAGTTGATCAAAGTTATTAAACCTTTTAAAATTATTCTTTTTTACAGTGTTGATGTTATATTGCAATTACTCTCCTGGTTCTGCTCACTTTATTCTGCATCAGTTCGTACAAGTCTTCTCAGGCTTCTCTGAAACCATCTTTCATCATTTCTTAACATAATCATGTCCTATTAACAATCATGAGATTTGTTTTTCTGCAGCCCTTTAACAACAACCCTTGAGTTTTATTACTTTTAGTTATTTTGTCAGTTTGGTGGGTGTGAGGTAACTCTAAGTTGCTTTAAATTGCATCTCTTTAAAGATACTTGAGATTGAACATGTTTCAAGTGACTATTAACAACTTGTTTCTTCTTGTGAACCCTGGCTCTTCCTGTCTTTTGCTGGCTTACCTATTACGAATTGGAATTAACTCTGTAAGCTTGTAATAGTACCATATATATTAGATGTCAGATTTTAAATTTGTTATATTTGCTGTATTTTTCCCAGTATTATTTTCTTTTAAATTAGATTGTTTTTGTTTAGAAATTTATTTTAATGTGATCAAATATATCTCGTTCACATTTGAGATAAAAAATACCTGATTTTATTTTCTTCCATTTAAAATTGTGTGTTTTTATGTAATTCTGATGGAATTCACTGCAGTGTCAGGTTTGGAAATAAATCCTTTTCCTGCAAAACTGCCCACCAGTTTTCCCAAGTTCAGTAGTTACAACAGTGAGTCCTAGGAAAAGAACTTTTATTTCACAAGAAATGGAAAACTGGTTGGCAGTTTGACACAAAATAGGCTTGGACCCATATCTCACACCACATATGACATTCCAAATGGATAAGTGAGTTAAATATCAACTATTGCACCATTAAAAAGTTGAAGGAGAGTGGAAGTTGGTTATTTCTTAAAACTCTAGATAAGGTATGAATTTTGTAACCAGCCGTATATTGATACATAGAATATACATAATTATATATAAATATGTAATAGACAAATATCTAGTTTACACACATACACACACACGCACAGATTTTCATTGTGCAAAAAGTTTTTGCCCAAGATGGTATAAGATACAAATAATTCCATTACTATTTATCTTTTTTTTGTCAAGCAAAATAATTCAGTAATGTATCATACTATCATAATCATCTATGATATCATAGTCTTAGAGTTGGAATAGACCTTATAGATTACCTAGTACAATTCCCTCATTGGTGTCAGAGCTGGTATTTGTTAGAAGGTCCTTTGACTTGAAATCCAGAAATTTTTCCAGGCCACAATTTACCAGTAAATGAAGTCTAGGTTAAGAAGATGGATGATGTCGAAATACGGTTTAAGTGAAAGGTGTAAAAGTTAATTTGTAACCAACTATGGTGTGCCTGCTACATGAAGTCTTTAGAGTGCTAAGTAACCTTTGCATTTGTATCTTTGATTAGTTATTGAGTCCCCCTCACCAGGTTTTTACTCTTTACTATATAAAGCTTGACCACCCATCCCTTTAGAGGTGGGTCATACACTGTAGGTAGTTAACAGAGTAGGGCAGTGGTTCTCAACCTGTGGGTCCCAACCCCTTTGGGGGGGGTCTGTCTGATTAAGGAGTTTCAGGATTTGTGTGAATGGAACACTCAGCACTTCAAAAGATCCAGTATAGTTTATTTAGAACATAGGCAAGTAGGAAGGAAGCTAGAGATGAGTAAAGGCTTAGAAATAGTAAAATAAGAGCAACTGTGATTTATATATATACATACATATATATATATACACACACATACATATCCAAGATCATCACCGATGCGGGGAAGCACCTACACCTGACCACCTGTCAGCGTCCCACTCGGGATAGGCAGGGCTCCAACTGCTTAGTGGAATATATCTATACATATTTACAGTCATCACTGATGCGGGGAAACACCAACACCTGACTACCCGTCAGGGTCCCGCTCAGGACAGGCAGGGCTCCAACTGCATGGCAGAATATATCTATACGTAGTTACAGTCATCACCCATGTGGAGAAGCACCAACACCTGACTACACAAAGCTGTGGAATCCCGGGTACAACCATCAGGGTTCCGCTCAGGAGGATCCCCAGGCAGGACGTCTCTTCCTTGGGTGAGAGTCCAATTTGGGGTCTGAATCTTACAGTTTAGGTAGTGCTAAGAACAAAGAAAGCATACTGCCAGGCATTTTTTAGCAAACATCATATCTTGTGTGAGGCTGGGGAGGGAGGTCAATCCCTCCAAGGCCCCCCCAAGAATAATGTTTCCTTGGAATGGCTAGTTCCAGGAGTTGGGCAGTTAACCATATCTCTTTTCAAGGTCCTGGCCAGGGTCCCAGGAGAAGCGCAACCCTCATGTTCCCAGGATTTTCTGTTCCAAAACAACTCAGGGTAATAGAAAGGTCTTATTGAGTTAGGGCCTTGGTTTGTATAATCTTATTCCTTACAGAGGGGCTTACCTTGCCCCTTCAGGGTCGAATGGGGTCGCCTAAGACCATTGGAAAACCCATATTTCCGATGGTCTTAGGAACTGAGACACCGCTCCTCTATCTGTCTCCAGACAGGTCTGCCCACAATGCAGATATGCCCACATATGAGTATTAAAGGGTCCTGGCATTAGGAAGGTTGAGAACCACTGGAGTAGGGGAAGACCTAGGTTCAAACCTTATCTCTGACACTTAATAAACCTCTCTTGAACCTCAGACATCTCTCCCAGACTGTAAGTCAGAGGGATTTAGGAGTTTCTCACTTATATAGCTTAGTACCAGTTAGGTGATCTTAGGAAAATGACAGCTGTCTTTTGGACAGAAGAAATTTTTGATCTTTAAAGCAGGCTGGTTCTTAGTTATGACACAACTGAAGAATAGTCCAACTTATACAGACTTGCCGTAGTGGTGAGACAGTTTAATTGCCTGAGGAGAAATTTTCTGGGAGGTGACTAGGAGAAAGTTGCATATTAAAGAGCTAAAAATAGAATCCACTAAATTTAGACACACGAGTTGGGTTGTTGATCTCTGTAACTTTTCCAGTGCGTTTGTACAGCAAAGTCTGTTACTTTTGTTACTTAAGAAATCTGTACTAATATTTTGTTAGGAGGGTCACAAGCAGGAAGGAATTTTTTAAATCTGAACTTAAACACTAAAAAACATACATTTTCCCATATTCAAAGTAGAATGGAAAGATATGTGAAACTAAATTTTCTATTATGTATAGCTTGCTTTTTAAAAATATATATATGTAATAAAATCAGCATATTGCTTTCAGAGCTGTCATGAGTGTGTTTCTCTGAATGTCTGTTCTTTTTGTGTGCATTTTTAAAAACGTTTCATTGACCTTTTTTGGGGCTGCACTGTTGCTAGTTCCTTTTCTCATAAAATGAAAGAAAATACAATCTTTGTAACAAATCAGTCAGTCAACAAGTGACTAGGCTTTTACTGTATGCTGGGCATTGTTAAGTGCTGGGGATATGAATACAAAGAATGTAACAATCCCTGTTCAGAAAGAGTTTGAATTCTAATGAGGGAGAAAAATGCGTATATAAATATATACAGAAATAACAACATGAGTAAGTGAAAATGTGTACAAAGTAATTAAATACAAGGTAGTTTGGGAGAGGAGAGCATTAGCATTGGGGGTGATTAGGAAAGATAAGCAGAAAATGATGCTTGATTTCTCTCTTGATGGAATAGAGGGCTATTTTATAAGACCAGAAGGTAATAAGGGAGGATGTTGCAGACATGTGGGTGATGGTCAGTGCAGAGGCATGGAGACAGGAGATGAAGTGTAGGGCTTGTAAGGAACAGAGAGAGAGACAGTTTGGTTCATAGTCACTATTTGGGAAGAAGGGGCTGGAAAGATAGAGTGGGGCCAGGTAGTATAGATCATATTAGAAGCCAAAAAGTTTTTTTTTTTTCCCTGCTCTAGAGGCAGTAGGAAGCCACTTGGAGTCAATTAAGTAGGAGAAGTCATATGGTTGATCAACCACCATGTCTAGGACCGACTAGAAGAAGGAGAGAGACTTGAGGTATGGAGGCCAATGAGACAATTGTTTTGATAAGGGCCTGTGTCTAGATGATAGGTGTATGAATGGGGAGAAAGTATATGATGTGAGAAATATTGTTTAGGTGAAAATGATACAGCTTGGGAAGAGACAGAGGAGTAGTCAAACAGGTAAGGGGAACCAGAAGGGAGTTGTGTCAAAAAAGCCCAGAGAGGAGACAGTATCTAAGAACAAAGAAGTGGTCAAGAGTATCAAATGCCATTGATTGAGAGAAGAAAACTAACAGATTTATCAGTTAAGAGATCACTGTCAGTTAAGAGATCACTGGTGTCAGGTACATTGTAAATGCCTGTAATACCTGCTGCTAGGGAAGCTGAGAAATCTATCATTTGAACTTGGGAGTTCTGAGCTGCAGCAGAGTTGAAGTTGATCTGATGACCTTAGTAGGTTCGGCACCAACATGCTGAGTGCCTGGGAGTTGGACCACAAGGCTACTAAATAGGAGCTAACCAGCCCAGGTCTGAAACAGAGAAGGTCAAAGCTTCCATGCTGATCGGCAGTGGGATTGTTTCAGCCTGGCAAGTGAGGGAGACCTAGATCAACAACAACAAAAATCACTGGTAACTTTGGGCAGAGCGGTTTCAATTGAGAATCAGTCACAAGTACAATTGTAAAGGGTTGAGAAGTGAGAGAAGAGGAAGTGGATGTGGGAAGTTTTTCCAAGGAGTTTAGCTGAGAAGGGGGAAAATAGAAGCTATGGCTTCAGGGGATGGGGTCTTGTGAAGATTTTTTTTTAAAGATGGGGGATGCCTGGTCATGTTTGGAGGCAGGGAAGGAATCAGTAGATAGGGGGAGCTTGAGGATTAGAGAGGAGGATGATTGAGGATGCAGCTGCTGAAAGGAGTAGAAGGAGATGGGATCTAGTGCCCCTGTAGAAGAGTTACCTTCGCAAAGAGAAGGGTTACCTTTTTGTTAGAGATTGAGGAAAAGAGAGAATGGGAGATGAAGTCAAGGGGTTTTGATTAACTAGTCAGCTAGATAGAGAAGATGAGAAGAGGGACCTAATGTTGAATGTCTCAGGTTTCTCAAAGTAAAAGGAAAGGTCCTCAGCTAAAAGGGAGGAGAAGAATGGAGGGAAGAGGCTTGGAATAGCTTCTTTGGGGATTGATATAGGCCAAGGGTGGGGAACCTTTTATTAAGGGGATTCCGTGAAGTTTGGGTTCAGTCAAAGGGCTGCACTTGAGGATCTAGAAGGTCACATGTGACCTCAAGGCAGCAGATTCTCTACCCCTGAATAAGGCTGTTAGGGAGGAATAAAAATACTGCCTTGCTATAGTGAGGGCCCAGTTGATGTTAGATAATGTGAGTTTTAGTTGTGAGACTTTGTTCAGCTGCGTTCAGAGACTTATTGGGAGCGAAGGAGTATGGTAAGAATAGTCTAGGGCAGAGGTTTGACAAGAGAGCAGTAATAGAACAAGGGGCTAAGGGGTTTGAGAGCAGAAGACAACATAGAGTTGAAAAAGCTAACTGTTAAATTGTTTGGAGACTAAGTCAGATTAGGGGTAATATCCTAAGAAATAAGAAAGTACTGAGACATGGAAGGAATGGAGATGTCCATGAGAAATAGGAGGCATGAGGCATAAGGGGAAAGGTGGAATAGGAAATTATGGTCAGATAGAAGAATGTTAGAGTTTTGGGGTTTTTTGTTTTTGTTTTTTGCAATGGAACACTTGTAGGTAATGGTGAGATCCTAGTCATCCTTATGTATGGCTGAGGTGGAATCAGTAGGTCATGGGATTTTTGGCTGAGGAAATGGGATATTAGGAATTTTGAAGGGAGTACTTGTGTGAATATTCAAATCATTCCTTTCACCCCTTCTCAACTGTATAAGGGGAATCCTACATGGACTCCCAAATTCCCCCTATGTTGGGGAATTTGAGGGAATAGTGTATATAGAGGTATTACAGTAGTACCTAACAGTACAGTATCAATACTACAAAACCACGAAACCTTCACATTTCCTGAGGAAATACATAAGTTAATGGGGATGCTATTGGATTTTACCCCCAACTTGAGTCAATTTGGTAATATAGCAGCCAAAAGAGTTAATGTCATATTAGAGTATTTTAAAAGAAATGTCGTGTACAGAGCAAGAAAAGAGATAACCCTGCTATATAATACACCCTTTCATGGTCAGACTACATCTAGAGCTCTGTATCTCCTTCTGAGGGCCACATATTAGAAGGGGCACTAACCAGCTGAAGCACATCTAGGAAGATCACAGTGATCATGTTTTAGAAGGGGTGAGGCATAGGGAGAGAGGTGAATGATAGGAAATTGTGGTCAGATGAGAGAATGTCTTTTGCTTATTATTTATTCATCACTTATTTATTTAAAAGTTTTTTATTTAGGAAGTGGACCCCTTGTGGGTAATGGTGAGATTTAATAATATGATCATCCCTATGTGTGGCTGAGGTGGAATAAAGATGTAGCACTTGGGATATTAGAGAGTTTGAGGGAGTATCTTCTTGGAGATTAGTCTTCCAGTATAGAGATAGGAGCTGAGGAGGAGAGGAAAATGGTGAGTCAGGTGCTGAACTGGGAAAGGAGAATGCCCTGGAGGTTTGTAAAACAAAGCCCTCAATCTGGATTGGGTAGAAGTTTTTGTTTGAATAGACTTCAAAGGAGAAGAGTTGCTGAGAGATGGAAATAAAGGCAGGCAATGTCTGGAAGTGATGGTGGGGGACCAGAATCATTTTGATTCTCCTCTTCAGGTCCCCTGGACTCTGATAACTTTGAAGGAGAGAGTGAGGATGATGCCTTTGCATAGGTCTGCCTCACTTAAATCCAGTTCACTTGCTAGTCAAGACATCACCCTCCTCATGTCATTGGTCCTCTTCGAGAATGAAGGAACAACAACAACTGCCTATAGGACAGTTTAAGGGGATACGAGAGAAGGTATAGTCAATGTTATTTACACCTTGAATTTTTGTTTGAAAATGTTTGCTACTTTTTAAATGAAGCCTAAGAAGAGATTGGTTTCCTTAAGTGCAGGAAAAATACAAGGTTGATCAGGTACATATTTAACATAAATTTAACTAGAAGGAGATTTTTTCATTGTGTGGGTTACTAAAGGGGGGGAAGATGTGATCTGAGAAAGAAATGGCTTGGTCCTCTGGTGAGCGTAAGGAATAGCAAGAGGAAGGCAACATTGCATTGGATCATAGATTTAGAACCAGAAGTGATCATTGAGCCCACTGTCATCATTTAAAAAAACACTTAAATAGCTAGATTTTTTTTAAACTCCCTCCACCATTTTGGTAACCCCATTGTTAGTTCCTACACAGTGTTCTCCCCCAAATTAAAAGAAAAGTAAAACCCTTATTTTAAGTATATATAGTCAAGCAAAACAAATCTCATTAGCTGTGTTCAAAAATGCATATCATCATCCTACACTTTGAGTTCATCATCTCTGTCAAGAGTTAAGTAATATGCTTTATCATTGGTCCTCTGGAGTCTTGGCTGGTCCTTGCATTGATCAGACATCTTAAGTCTTAAAGAGTTTGTCTTTATCTTGTTAGGATTAGAGTTGTATAAATCATTTCAGACAAGTCTTCCCAGGTTACTTTCTCTGAAACTCATTTGTCATTTCTTAAGGCTCAATAATTTTCCGTTACAGTCATATAATATAATTTGTTCAGTTCCCCACTTAATGCATCCCTGTCCTTTAGTTTCTAGTTCTTTGCTACTGCAAGAAAGAGCTACTATAAATATTTTTTTGTACATATGGCCCTTTTTCTCTTTTTTGAAGTCTTCGGGGTTTATTGCTAGGTTGTAGGATATGCACAATATAGTGACTTGGGTATAGTTTCACATTTTTCTCCAGAATGGCTGCACTAATTTACAGCTTCACCAACAATGTTTTAAAGTGCCTGTTTTCCCATAGTCCCTTCAACATTTGTTATTTTCCTTTTTTCTGAGCAGAACAGTCTTGAGATATGACAATTGATTTCAGCTTTTTAGGTGACAAAGATGCCGCCATCATTGTGGGGGAGGGTGGGTAGAGGCTGGCAGGGAGGAAGTTAGCAGAATATTTGGTTTATGTAATAGTGGTATCTTTTAGCAGCTATAGTCTTCCTGGTTCAAGAAGTGTTTCATAGCATCTAGAGCTAGAAGGGACCATGTAGATCAACTCTAACCCTGTCATTTTGCAGATGAGGAAACTGAGGCCCAGATTCAGGAAGAGATTTTTCCAAGATCATACAAGTAAGTGAAAGAGGTGATATTTGAATCCACATCCTTTGACTCTAAACCCAGTCAGTCAACTTAATTTATTAAGCTACGTACCAGGCACCAGGTATACAAAAATAAAAATGAAATAATCACTGCCCAATCTACTGCTGGTGAATTTTTCCTAAGCAACATTTTTGGGAAATCATCAAACCTGGAAATGTTTTGGGATTTTTATCACACATCTCTATCACACATGACCTTATGGTACTTTGCAGAAAGGGGGAAGCTGGTTGGTTTTGGGCCCCTTTGAGCTAGGAGATGGTAGAGAGCATGTAGCCATATTTGCAAGTTATTTAGCTCTACTAACTGCTCAATACCACTGCAATTTTGACTGTAAGCGTTTGCTGGCTGGTGAAAATACCCCACTGAAGGGGAAATATTTGTATGGTTTGAATGGACTCAAAAGTAGCTGCTTGCTGAACTAAATGTTTTATTTGGAAAACACTTGTCAGCATATCTGTAGTCTAAATCTGGAAAGCAAACCTCTAAGGAAAAGGAGTAGTTACTCAATCATGAGTATTTTATGAGAATTCACTTTGGAAGAAGTTTTTGTGTTTTTAAAAATGAAGTCTGTATATTTTTGCAGAGTGAAAAAACATAATAATTGAAATTTGGGCTTAACTTTACTATGACTTATAGTTATGTAGTGTAGGTGCTGATTAGTTATTTTAAGAGTACCCCTTAAAACTTTCTTGCCTTACACATGGTAGTTCAATAAATATTTAATTTCTTTGAAAGAGGTCTTCTTGAAAAGGCTACACTATTAGATGTTGTATTCTTTCTACTGTAACCTGGCAAAGATGCCCACACTCTTCCTTTTACTCTTATTGTGACTGTAGGTCCATACTCTTTCTGATCTAGCTTTGGAATTAGGGGATTTAAGTCAGTTTTACTAGATGAATGAGAAGAGAAAACATGAGACAGAAATGAAGGAAGACTACATTAAAATGTTTAACTTTTTGACTTAAAAAATGTTAGAGAATGTATGGTCTGCATAACCATGTACAAATTGATTGTGATCCATTGATCTGAATATAGGCAGTATATTTTTTCCTCAGATGTGGCTTGTATAAAGTTGAGTTGCCACCTGTCACTGATGTTATTTTTCAGCATGTCTTTATATCTTTTTCCTTTAAAGGATATTTTATTTTAAAGGTGCAACACTACCAGGATCAGTAATGTATTTTATTCACTTGAATTTGAATGTGTAGCTCTTCATTGATGCTACTTGGCTGCTGATAAATAGCTGATCATAACTTGTGTTTTGGCCTGTTTTCTGTCATTGATTAATGGTCTTTGGGGAACTACTTTCAGAAATCTTGTCTTGGGTAGTTTTATCTAGGTGATAGCAATAGCCTCTGGGTATGGGAGGAATGTCTGTAAGTGGTTATTTTTAGGGGCATCCTATAGGCTTAGAATACACTCAATCTGGTTAGTATTTTTTCCCCTCTTGCCCAATAAAATGTACTGTTTTGTACATTTTATGGTAAAGATGTTGGGAAGCACTTGCAACTTAAATTTTTATAGTGTAATGATTATCTTTCTAAGGCGCAGAGGTAACATGTGGACCATTTCATTGTCTTCATTTTCTGTAAGAGGAACTTGAATAGCAAGCACCTTAGCATACCCAGGATGGTTGCTAGCACAGGTTCTTTGATCTGCTTTTCTAAAGGAACGCAACTTAAAAGGGGTTAACAGTCTTACTTCAATCAAATATATATATATATATATATTTTTCACTTAGTTCAGGAGAAAAAGTCAGCACCCTGAACTTCAGAAAATACAAACAGAAATTACAAGCAGACAAAAAATACAAATAGAGAAAAGAGCACAATTCAGCAGACCAACAGTTAGGGCTTCTAGCTGTCTGACTATCACATACCTGTATAATTAGTCACCAGAGAGAGAAGCACCAACATCTGGGTTTTCAAAGCTGGGGGGGCTCAATGGCTACCCAGAGTCTCATCTGTCCAAATCACATAACTCTTCCCATAAGTGAGCCCCAAAGCAAAACCTACCTCAGAGGTATAGATAGCCTTTTCCAGGGTCAGAGAACATCGCAACCTTTGTGACCCACTGCCTAATTACACAGTAATAAAAGGTGTGGGCCTTCCTGAAACACAAGCCTTCCCTAAGCAGGCTTCTCTTGGGCTCCAGCTGAAGCCCATTAAAGGGCAGGGAGGATCTTCAGATTTCCTTACCTTACCATTACAGGAACCTGAGTCATAGGGGATGAATATTAGCAGTTTGCTGAGGTCATACAAGTTGGTTTGAGGAAGAAGGGAAGGAATGAAATAAGCATTTTTTAAACATCTGCTGTGTGCCAGACCCTGTATGAGGTGCTCTATAAATATTTTCTCATTTGAGCCTCACGACAAGGTAGGTGCTATTATTATCCCCATTTTACAGCTGAGGTGACTGAGGGTTAAATGACTTGCCCAGGGTCAAATGGCTAGTAAGTGTCTAAACTGGATTTGAACTTAGGACTTCCTGACTCTAGAGCAGGAGTGGAAACTTGTGGCCTGCAGGTCACATGTACCTTCTAGGTCTTCAAGTGTGACCCTTTGATGGAATCCAGACTTCACAGAACAAATCTTTTTATTCATTTATTTATTTTAGAGGGAATTTATCCAAGTTTTACAGAATAGATCCTTTTATTAAGGGGATTTGTTCTGTGAAGTTTGGATTCTGTCAAAAGGCTGCACTTGAGGGCCTAGAGGGCCACATATGACCTTGAGGCTGCAGGTTCCCCACCCTTGCTTTAGACCAAGCGCCATACATATATATATATATATATGTGCCATCTAGCAGTCTCAAGGGAGAGGAAAAAACTTCAGTAAAAATAATTGGCATTCATATAGGGGTTTAAAGTTTACAAAATGCATTTTACATCATCTCTTTTTTTGTACTTTTTAGCAAACCCAGCAACTCTCTGAAGTGAAGGTACCATACATATTTTCTCCATTTTCTGGATGAGGAAACTGGGGCTCATAGATATTAAGTGATTTGTCCATGGTCACTCAAAGAGTTAGTGGCATTGCCAGTAGTAGAGCCTGGGCATCCTGGCTTGGAATTTACTCCTTAGATCATATACAAGACATGTTTAATATCTTCAAGTCTAATAGCCCTTCCTGTACAGTACACTGCCTCTCAAACAGAAATAGATGGAAGCCTTGGAGATCTTTTCACTCTCCAACTGCCAGTTCTCTCTGGAGCAAAATGTAGATATGATTCTGGTCAAACCAGTCCTGCAGGAAACCCAGGTTGTAACACGTTTTAACTTTAAGAAAATTGTAGAGTTGAGAGATGGCTGCTTGGATTGGGCCTGGACAGAAAAGAAATGAAAATCCTCATTGAAAGCTGTGCTCGAGGCTCAGTGTTAAGCAGTTGGCTTAACTTCGGTAACATACGGTTTTCCTTGACACCTGTCTTCCATTCCCTCTTCTTTTACAACTTAATTTTTTTATTCTGTTCATCCTTTTTTTTTCTGATTCCCCCCATTGTTTTTTTTAATCCCCTTTTCTTCTCCTTTCTCTGTTTTCATTTATTCCTCATCTTTCTCCATTCCATTCCATTATAGTATAGTAGGATTTAGTTACAAAGGATATTATTTTTCCTTTCTTTGTTTTTCTAACTTCTCTCTTTTTATTAAGAACATTGTGGAAGAAATGGACAGAACATTGGACAGATAATCCAGACTCCAGGGTTTTAATCATGACTTTACTATTAAATCACTGTTACCTTGAAAAAACACTTCTCTAGGCATCAGAACAATGAATTCAAATATGGCTTCAGACACTTATTAGCTGTGTGACCTTGAGCAAGTCATTTAACCTCTTTCTCAGTTTCCTTATCTGTGAAATGGGGATAATAATAACCTCCCAGGGTTGTTGTGAGGATAAAATGAGATATCTGTAAAGTGCTTCTCAGGATGCCTAGCATGTAGTAAGGCATTATGTAAATACTAGCTATAATAATAATTTTTCATTTTCACCCTATGTAAAATGAGAATTGTATTAAGATAACCTCTAAGGCTCTCTTCCACTGCAAAAGTCCATGGTTATGATGATTGTTTCTTGCCTGATTTTTCTCCAATAGCTTTGTGAGAAACCTTTCCTGCTTTTTTCTCTGGGGCGCTGATTGAGCTGTCCAGAAGCAGGAAGAGGAAGTAGATGGAACTTTCCCAGGACTTGCACCTTCTCTGTCTTTGAAAAGTGCTAATAGCTTCCATTTGTTTCAGACTGAGTGGACTAAGGGAACAATAGAATGGGTTGGGCTTTTGTAGAAAGGCTTTCTGTTTTATGGCCTTTGAATTGAAAGAAATAAAAAGTAAATGGTGATTCCTTTTCAAAGAGTCTCCTTGTGTTTTCAGATTGTCTTCTAATATCATAGATTCTGAGCTTGGAGGGACCAGAGAGATCTCCCTTTCCATTTATAGAGGAACAGATTGGTTTAGGTATAGTATGTGTACTTGCCACTGGCATTGACTCTTAGCACCTCTCTAAGCCAGTTGGTGACATTTCAACATTCCATTGGTAGTTTATTACATTGGCATGTTGAGGTGGAAGATGTTATGGTATGTTATCTCTTATGTAGCACATGATAGTGTTTGGTTCTCCAAGCCCTTCTTGTGGATGTATTCATAAATCTGCATCATAGCAGATCATCATTCACAGACCAGACAGCAAGCCACTGAGACTGACACTAGACTTTCATGATGCTCTGTGGTAAACTGCATCAGGTGCAAGAACTTGTTGCTCATGTTTAAGACAGAATTGTTGCGTGGCACGGCCTCTCACGGTTTCATTCTAAACATAAGCATCTTTTTAGCTCATCGTTATGAGTTATGGCTCTGAAGCCAAATCAGTTCATATTTTTTACTTTTCCATCAGCGTTGCCCAGATCTATACAAATATCAGAGGTGCAGTGTTACATAGTATAGTCAGGAAGACTTGCATTGATGTCCTGTTTCCCTGCATGGTCCTGCTAAGCCAGTTGACCCTAGGCATCTCTTTAAGACTGTATTGCAGAGCAGATGCTTGTCTGCATTAGTAGTTCTCATTGGAAGTTCCCTACACAAATGAAATAATAAATCTGGTTTTAAAAAAAAAAGTTTTTTCTTATTTGAGCCTAAGTTTCTGCTGAACTTTAGGGAGGGGAGTGTAAAAAATTCCCAAGTCAGGGAGATTTTTGGCTTTTCTAGATAAATATGCTGGGGAGACTACTCCTGTGCTCAGTAAACCCATGAAAGTGTGTAAAACTTTTATGTTGTGTCTAGAGTAAGGAAATAAGATTTTGCTAGTAAAAATTTGATCTTTAAGTTTAAAATGAGATTGCTGTTACTTATCTTGCCCCAGTGTTTGAATTCTATATATCATGTGTATGGTTTATATTCTCTATATATGCATATATGTATATGTATGTGAATACACACACATATGTTTTCTTCTGGATAGAACTTTGGATTAGGAACTCATAGTTATGGTGTACGAAGAGAATTGAAGACGTGTTTGATCCTCTTCACTGTAGTAAGATAAGCCTGTATCTAAATCATCTTAGGGGTTAGGTAGACTCTGCTGTTGTTAAAAATTTCCAAGGAAGGATTTTCCGTAGGATCTTTACAGCAACTAATATTTTATTAATTGAGTCATTTGTTCATATACCTAACTTAAATCTTTCAGCAATTTAAGTCTTTTTTTCAGAGAGCATAGAGGAAACAACTGATTATTGCTTTTGTGTACTGGAAAAAATTAATTTCATTACTATTCCCTTCTCAAGCTAAGCTCATAGAATGTTGTAGTTGGAAGGGATCTGAGTCTGACTGTCCCTGGTTTATAGAGGAGAAAACTAAGAACTTGTCCAGAGGATCTTTTAAAAACCTTTCTGCACTGTCCTTTTTTTGTTGTTGTTGCTCGACTTTGAGGAGGTTGGCATTTTCACACCTATTCTAAAATGTAAGACCCCTTAGCCCCTGGGTAAATTATGACTAGTACTAAATTTAGTAGCAGGGAAAGAAATCGCACCCCTGCCCCAACTATAAAGTGCTATGTGGCTGTAAGGCTATAGTACTACTATTGAATCTGTTTGATTTGTTGGAAAAGTCAGCATGAATCCATGGATAGCATTTTTGAGAGTATACTGCTCAATTATGCTGTCTTCCACTTAACAATAATAGTTGAAACTTTGGAGAATGAGACTTCATTAGTTCTACCACTAATTTAATGTCCTCTACTCCCTTGTGTATATTTGTAAGTAGCACATGTTGTCTACATTTCTGAGAAAATTTGAGGGTGAAGTATAATATTTATTTAGGGTTGGAATCCATTTAATGCTACTCTGGAATCTTGTAAATGTGTCCAGAGGGACTTTGATAAGTTTGGAATTAGGATGTGATGATGATGTGTACTGTTAGCATACAGCTTTCATGTTGGTCTCCTTCCCCCCCCAAAACAAAAACAAAATCCCAGACCAAAAAAATGCATGGCTCTTTGCTAATTTTGCCAAGTGCCTGAGAGGTCAAAAAGAGAAAGCCTAGATCAGTGGTTCTCAACCTGTGGGTTGTGATCAATTTGTAACAATGAAAATACATCCTGCATATCAGATTCATTACAGTAACAAAATTACAGTTATGAAGTAGCAATGAAAGTAATTTTATGGTTGTGGGTCACCACAACATGAGGAACTGTATTAAAGGGTCATGGCATTAGGAAGGTTGAGAACCACTGGCTTAGATAGAGCTTACTCCTTGTTTTCTGCCTCTCTATCTTGCCCTTACTGTTAGGAGACTTTGACTTCAAACATCAAGTCCTGAATGCTGGGCACTAGAAAAATTACAGAGTTTAAGACATGGTGCCTGCTTTCAAGTAGTTTACAGTCTATTATAGAAACATATGTAATGGAAAAGTAGTTGTTCTGATGTCAGATCCATCCATGCTTTACTTGCCTTGTCCTGCCCAGGATTGGTAGAAGTTCTGATTGATTAGGTCCAGGGCTTAGGATATGAGCTAAGATTGACTCTGATCACAGACTACCCTCAGTAGATTGGTAGCAAATCATACCATTTGTGAGTTGAGGTGAGAGAGTATGTATTATTTAGCACAAATTCATCCCTATTAGTGCAAAGTAACTCAAATCTCATAAAAAGTAATTCATGTCAACTGTTATACCTGCTTATCAGGATTATTTTAAGAAAAAGACTTAGTAAATCTCAGTGTGCTATGAAATATAATCTGCTGTTATCATTAGCACAAACCTCTTCATGCCGTAAATGTTTTCATGGGCTGTGATGGCCAAATGCATTCTTTACCTGGCATTCAACCTTGTGATGCCTGTCGTCATTTACCTAGAGTTGTCTTCAAATCACAGACACACTGTCATCTTCAAGGCTGTGTACTTAAAATACTTTGCATTTTGGTATATGCAGAGCTTGCAGTCCACAATTAGTCTTTGAGAATCCAGAATCTCTTCCACATCCAGGTAAATCTTGGAAAGAGCACGTTATTGGAGGGCAGCTGAGAAAGGCTTCCACAGAGTAGTATTTCTGTGAAACTTGTTTGAACATAGGTGCTAAAATATGAATAATAACTTTAATTAGGATATGTCATTTTGCAAAACAGTTTTTGTTGTTCATTTGTTTCTGTCATGTCCAACTCTTCATGACCCTATTTGATATTTACTTGGGAAGGATACTGGAGTGGTTTGCCATTTCTTTTTCCAGCTCATTTTATAGATGAGGAAACTGAGGCACACAGGGATAAGTGATTTGTCCAGTGTCATAGAGCTAGTAAGAGTCTGAGATGGATTTGAATTCAGGTCTTTCTGACTCCAGGCCCAGTGCTCTCTCCAGATTAATAACTTTGCGGTCGTTGGTTTCCACAATGCAGTTTCAGGCATCAACGGTAAATTTGACTGGATTTTGGCTATATAGGGAAGGCTATGGGAAAGGAAGTAGTAACTATTTTTACTTTAAGCAAATAATTTAGACTCCAGCATCATGTGGGTTTCTACTGTCACAACCGCTTCATGGATACAATACATGTCCAAAAAAAATGAGGTTCTGTCAGTTTTTTTAAAGTTATTTTTTGGGGAAAAATACTTAAATACTTTCATTGTTTCTGGTTGTGACTTTGAGGAGACCTCTAAGGGTATCTTCTAAGTACATAGAAGGCCGAAGACAACATGAGGAACCCTAGTACCTTTTAGCCCTGATTCATTTGCTGGTAGCCTCTCCCAGTTTATTTTGGGCTTTTAGCTCAGTCAGTCAACAAGCATTTATTAAGTGCCTGCTGCTTTCAAAAAGAAGCAGTAACACTTTGGCACTGCTTTCTAAGGACCATGAAACTTTTCTGTCTGACCTGCAGCTGAAGCCTTACATACCAGTTGTTTCTTTGAGAGCAAGGCCTGGCTAGCTTTTTTGTTAGTATCCCCAGCACTTTGCACATCATAAGTGCTTAATAAATTCCTTTTTCATTGATTCATATGAGCCAGGAACTATGATAGGTACTGGAGATAACAGATATAAAGTGAGATGATCTCTTACCTCAAGGAGCTTATATGCTACTAAAGGTTTATGTGTTGTGAAAGAGTTTTGGTCTAAGCAGTCTCAGAGATTGCCAGTGGAGCCACATGATGGTAGATTCTCACACTTTCCAGTAGCACTGGAAATGCTGATTTGATTATTGCTCTCTGAGCAAGAAGTGGAACGTAGCAATTGAGGGTGGTGGTGTCAGTAAGATGCCTAGATACCTGTGCTGGCTAGGCCCTGTTGTGTCGGGTAGAGAGAGGCAGATAGTAGCAGGGTTGATGATTCTTCTGTAATTGTTTCTGCAGTTGGAAATAGACCACTGGATTTGGATTTTGAGGACCTGGTTGTTTAAATACTAATTGACTGTTGTGACCCCAGGCAAATTATTTGGTCCTCAGTTTCATCATCTGTAAAATGAGGGGATTGGACCATGTGACCTCAGTCTAGTTCTAAATCTATCATTCCTTTCCCCTCTCAATACTGTGTAAGATTGCAAGCAGGAACTCTTGTCTTTTTGTATTGTATTCTTAGCACTTAGCATAGTATTTTTCATTTTTAACCTCCCCCCTTTTTAAAATTAATGTAAGAGTAGAGCTTTAGACATGTTGAGTTTAAGATGTCAATAGGACATCCAGTTTGAGATGTCCAATAGGCAGTTAGAGGCACAACACTGAAGGTCAGGAGAAGAGGTTAGGGCTAGATAAATAGGTTTGAAAAGGGTTGGTTAGACTAGATAATTTCTGATATCTATTCTAGCTCTAAATCCTGTAAGTATTCCAAATAAATGCCTGGGGTCTGGGAACTTGTTTTAAAAGATATTTTGAAATCTACATTTCAATACATTGTTAGCTTTTGTAATACTTTGCATTTTGTTTGATGCATTTATTTATTTATTTATTTTTGCTTTTTGGAGGTGGGGAAGGCAGGGCAATTGGGGTTAAGTGACTTGCCCAAGGTCACACGGCTAGGGTGTGTGTGTGTGTGTGTGTGTGTGTGTGTGTGTGTGTGTGTGTGTGTTAAGTGGCTGAGGCTGGATTTGGACTCAGGTCCTCCTGACTCCAGGGTCCCTGCTCTATTCACTGCGCTAACCAGCTGCCCCTTGTTTAATGTGTTTAAAAGCATTATTTTCAAAGGGGTCCATAGACTTCACCAGAATGCCAAAGGGGTCCATGACCCAGAAAAGGTTAAAGTCTTGGTCTAAGGTGTCTAGCTTGGTAGATTTTCTTAGGTAGTTTTCTCTTGTCATTTTTCAGTTTTAAGATTTTTTTATATCAACTGATTTTTTTTGGTACTAATACTAGTCATTTTAAGAAATCATTTATTTATTGCTTTTTTTGGAGGGGGTGGCGGGGCAGTTGGGGTTAAGTGACTTGCCCAAGGTCACAGAGCTAGTAAGTGTTAGGTGTCTGAGGTCTGATATGAACTCATGTCCTCCTCATTCCAAGGCCAGTGCTCTATTCACTGGGCCACCTAGCCACCCTTAAGATTTTTTTAAAAAAAAAATTAGATTTGCAGGATTTCAGTCAAATATAGTCTTATCCCTTGATTTGGTACACTCCATTCCTGAGGAGGTACTGACATTCTCATATTTTAGTTGTATTGTCCAAATAATTTTTTTATCTATCTTTTTAACAATAGTATCTCTCTGAAGACATATTTGGGAAACAGAGTTGTCTCTTTCTTTGTAAAGGAGGGGTTAACTGGTTGATCTCTTAAGACCCCTTAACAGCTTTAAATCCTATGAACTGATGATTTCATTCTTGTTTAGTTTGAGGTATCTAGGAGGCCATTTCAGTTGTCCTAGCCTGAGGTGATAAGGACTGTGGGAAAGGAATAGATCAGAATTTTGTTCACCAAGAGTTTATCTATATTTACTTCTTATCGTTAACCTGGCTTTGCATTTATGTGGAATTCTCCTGGGCTTACTGGGTTTAAAGCTGGACGGGATATTAGGGATCATCTGCTCCAACCAGTCCTTTAATTGTACTGATGAGGAAACGAGCCATTTGCCTGAATTAGCTGCTCTTAATCATTGTTCCTTTCCTTCCTAGGAAGATTCAGAGTAATCAGACTTTTGAATCAGACTTGGGTTTGATTTCTGGTTCTGATATTTGCTACCCTTAGATAGCTTTGGCCGGGTCACTTCAGCCCTCTGGGCCTCAGTTTCCTCACCTGTAAAATTGAAGGGATATAATCATCTAATCAGCTGATTCCAAAGATTCCCCCCACCTCTAAATATTATGTTCTCATGTCACAATCCTTGCTTTTCAACAACCTAAAAAGTAGAAGTCTAAATAAAGGAAGGAGGCTCTAACTCCAGGGCTGTTCTCTGTAACTAGGATAAGCAGTACTTTTGCTTCTTCATCCTTGATAATAAGGGTGGTATGTAACTGTCTGACACTTGCATAAAGGATGATATTTCAGTATCAGCAGCCCTTCATTTACAGAGGAGTCACCAAAGAGTGAAATAGTTAGGGCTTTCATTTTTGAGCACAGTGGTGAAAAATAGTTGAGAATTGTTCGACAGGAATTCTCAATGAATATTTCCAGTGTTAGACCTAGAGATTTATGTAAAAAATAATGGTTGACACAGTAAAATAATTATTAGAGAAACAAACAGTAGGTGTTCCATAGTATTTATCCAGTGCTTTTCATGTAAACACAAAGAATCATTGTTTAATCAGCCCATTTGCCTGAGTTATTTGTATTCCTGTTGTTGCTTTTGTTGGAACTAGTGTTATTTCATTGAGAGTTTCTCTAAAAAGTAGGGTATTGAAAACAGTTTTGATTTATAAAATCATTTTAAAAAACAAGTGACCCTGAAAATTTACTACTTACTAGAGAAGTGTCTTTAGCAGCTTAAGAAGCTTTATAAAAGGCTGAAGATGCATTTCCCTTGTGTGTATTTCTTTTTATTCTTTGAATTGATCCCCTTTTTCCTTTATCTTCTATTGCTTGCTTTTCTGTCACATTAATTTCTAAATATGATCCTCCCCTTTCCCCTTCCAATGAGCCAAACTTTATAATAATGATTTTTAAAAAATTTATCAAAACAAATATATCAGTTCTATCTAACTATTGTCAGAGTACTGTGCAACTGAATTGATCCCTTATTACAGAATTTTATATTTGCCCTTTTTTTTAAAAGTCCACTTTGGCTTGTGAATGGCTGCTTTTGTGGGCCCCATTCCCATAGTGGGTCTTAATGAAGATACCTTTGAGATCTGGGCCAGCTACCTCCCTCCTTGTATGAATGAGGCAATTGAGAGAAAGGGAATGCTCAAGGTACACAAGTACTGAGTAGCTGAGCTAGAATTTGAACTCAGGTCTCTGACTTTCTACACCATGCTGACTTTCTGTCAAATAGCTTGTAGAAGTGCAGATGTTTATAGAGGGTCAGTCTCTTCCTTTACCTCCAGCAATAGTGTACTTGCCGTTTTTAGACAAAGTTTCTCAAAGGGAAATGATCATGACAGTTTTAGTGGAAAGCTGTACGTAAAACTAGCTGTCAAGAGGATTGGAAAGCAAGGATTTTGCATTCATACACCTACAGAGGGAGGCAGGGAAGATATGATAAGCCACTAATAAGCCTCCTGATAGTCACTGAATTTGGTGTCTTTATCAAGGGCAGAACGTACAGGAAGCTGCTGCTAGAGGATGTGCACAAACCTTGTGGGTTTGAGGGTATGAATGGAAACAGTTGTTCAAGGTCACCATGTAGAAGACACTAAAATCATAGTGCAAAGAATTGGTTGGGTTACTTCCTGTTTGCTGGGAACTTGTGAAGTGTAAGTTGAGACTAACCATCCTTTTGTTGTATTCAAACAGATCTATGACTTTTTTTAGATGGTTAGTAGGAAAAGATGTAGATGCTTTTTTTTTTTTATTATTTAGGAGTTCTGCCAGGGACAATTGTCTATTAGATTCTACTAACTTGTAGCTAATAAACTGTGGGAGCCTTTCTCTTGTCCTTTTTTTTTTTTAACAACTTCTCCAAGAAGTTAGTATATAAATAGGAACAGAATGTGGTTCTTTAAGACGGGAAAGAAGGGATAATTTAGTCAGTTGCTCCTCTTTTTTGAAGACAGGTTTAAACTTTTAAATTACAGGTGAATTATTTTAAGAGGATCTCTTTTTCAGAATATTGACTTGTATGTGTTTTTTATATGTTCTGCTTCTCCCCCTCTGCTTAAGGAACTTGGGCTGCTGTTTTTATCAAGAAGTTGGAGGTATTACAGAGGCATCCATAGTACAGTGGGAATAGTATTGGACTTGGAGAGTGAGAGATCTGGCTCTCTCTTTGATTAGCATGTACACTTGCCCATGTCAATCATTGGGTCTTCAATAAGGCTTTACTACAATATGTGCCAAGCACTGTGCTGTGTTCTGGAGATACAAAGATAAAAATGAAACAATTTTTTGCCCTCAAAAAGTGTATTAGGGGAGACACGTATACATGTAAGTATATACAAAGCAAATAAAAGGCATTTTGGGGGAAGAGAGGGGAAGCACTAGTAGTATGAGAAATTATCATGTCATTTAACTTTCTTGAGCTTACATTTCTTCATCTATCAAGTGAGTATGATAATATTTGGGTGATTTGCCTCCCAAATTAGTTGGGGAAGAAAGTGCTTTGCAAACCTTAAGGTGCTATATAATTGTGAATTACTCTGTTACGTTGTGGTGCTATTTCTGTCTCATTCTTTAGCCTTTCCACTGAAGTAGTCCATCCTTATATGCTTTTTTTGTTCACAGATGAATTGAAGAGGACCGCTGCTATTTCACTTCTTGCAAGCTTTACTAAAAGCCTATTGGGTGCAGAGCATTATGCTGAGCCCTTGGGGAGATGAAAAGTTTAAATGGGATGGGCATTATTATCCTGTAGAAGAAGGATAATTACTAAACAAGCACAGTACTATATAATATAATAACAGTATAATAATATAATAAATACTATTTAAAGAGTATTGGAGAGATATATGAGCTCATTGTGGACTTGGGGGTTGGAGGTTAAGGGAATTGGGGGACAATATTTAGTCACCACTTTCTATTTCTCCCCCCTCCCCCCCCCGACTTTTCTTCTGTGATAATTGGGATGGAAGTATTTCTAAGTGGCATGGTAAGGAACATAGCCATTGTCTCTTTGGAGTTCTAGATGAGACTTGACTATCTCTGTATTATAAACAGTTCAATCTTAGAACCTAGAGTTCATCTGCTCTTTTTTTTTTTTTTAAATTTTTTATTCCAGGCAAGGACATTGACAGTAAAAGGGATTTAATGAAGATTCTTACTGTCTCCAGAAGCATAATCAATTACCCTAAGTACCTAGGCAGGTATGTATTTCTGTAACTACAATAGGGTAGCTCTGAAAAGGAAATTATTTGATGGAATTAACATATATTCCCTCTACCATATAAGTTTAAAAGGACCGTGAAACTAGAACTGCCCATAATTTAATCTTATGGCCATATTTATGTCATGTGTTAAATATAAAAAGATGATTTCTGGTTTTTCTTCAGTTTTTCTCTGAGTTTATATCTTGGTCTTCTCTGTAGTAGCTTTTTGTGGTCAAATTCGTTTATTGTTGTTTGCTCATTTCCCCAGCTTAACTTTATGTTAAAGTTGGTCTCTGCGTACCTGGGGTTGGGGAATATGGGCAGGGGGCAGACACTATGCCAAAATTCAGACTTTTTTGTTCTGTTGTTTTCAGAGCTGGGGGGGGAGGGTTCCTGCACATTTTTGGTTCATCCAAGCTGGTGTGATACTGACAGAGATATGGTTATTGTTCCTCTGGTGTGTTCTTGTCTTTACTAAGGAAGGGCCCCTGGTCCCCTGCAGCTGCATGCATTAGTGTTCCCCTTTGTTTTGGAACTGTGATGAGGGCCCTTGTGACCAACCACCAGTGCTCCTCTCTGCCCTGGAACTGTGCCCCAGAACATCTGTGGGCTGAGCGCTCTCAAGGCTGCTGCCACCACTGTTGCAACTGCCTCCAAGACCCACCCTTGTGCTTTTGGTGTGTGTTTAGCCAGGGCTGGTGCCCATCCCAGTGTCACTAACCTTTCCCATCAACCTCTTGTTATCTTAGACTAGAAAAATGTTTGCTCACCTCAGTGTCACTAACCTTTCCTATCAACCTCTTAAGTTGTCTTAGACTGGAAAAATGTTTTACTCCGACCTTTTGTTGGCTCTGCTGCTCCAGAATTTGATTTGAGGTGTTATTTTAAAATTGTTTGGAGGGGAATGTTGGGAGAATTTAGTTGAGTCTTCACTTGTACTCTGCCATCTTGGTTCTGCCCCCTACACAACATTTATATTAACCTTCTGTGATGTATAAGACACTGTGCTAGATACGGAAGATCCAAAGACAAAGAGCAAAACATTCATCATACTTTGGATAAGTTTTGTAATCTTTGTTTCTCATTCTCACTTGATTTTTAATCTTCAGAATCCAGAAATGCCTTGATTAAAGTTTTCATGTTGCTTTTTAATGGTGTGGACACAATCTTTGATTCTTGAAGGCCGTTAGTGGAGCACAAGCTTTGGCAAGTCCTCCTGGGCTGAGAAAGCTTCAGTAAGGCCCCAGCAGTGGCTCCTCTCTTGAGTTCTAGCCTAGGTAAGTTCTCAGGAGCTTGTCACCAGAAGGTTGTCTCGTTATCTGGTGAGAACTTTTTTTTTTTTTGCCATAGCAGCTCATAAAGTCAGTGTTATGAAGACATAGAAGAGTGGTAGAGGGAGTACCCAGACCAACAAAATGCTGGAACCTTAAAGAATTGAAGTCTAAGAGGCAGTCTAAAAAGCAGGAATTAGCTTCCAGATGAATTGCTACATATAAATAAATCCACTTTCCATTTTGAGTTGTAAAGACATGGTAGAATGAGGTGTGAAGTGCAGCAGGAGGAGGCAAGGACCAAGATGTTTTAAATTTCTTTGTTTTTTTGGGCAGGGTGGACAAATGTTGAGGAACTTAAAGGCTTTGCAAAAGCAGTATGGTATTTTGTAAATCATTCTTAGTTCTAATTGAGCATGGAATTACTTTATTTTGTAGGAACTGGACATGCTTTTTAAAATCTCTACCAGTCCTTGATAAGCAATTTCTCCTACTAGAGAGAATTGCTCCTGAAAAATTACAGGAATGTGGACAGCAGGTGGGGACTGGCAGATGTGGTTAGCAATCATGAAAGGATGAATTTACTGTGTGCTTTATTTCTCTGAGTGCCTATTGTTTATAGGTAAGTTTACACAGACCCAGGCAGATCCCTATTTTTCAGGGAAAATGGCCTCATGTGGAAGGCAGTACCATTTCCCCCTTTTTCCCAGTTGAGTACTTTTCTTATTAGATGTTCATATTTACTTCAGAATGAAGTGTGGTTATAGAGACCTTTGTGGATTACCTCTTTCTTCTTTGGCCTGGCCTGTAGTTGCAACCTTTTGAGACCTACTGAAGAAGTGTTTGTGACTATTCATTCTTGGTAGGTCAGAGGAATGTGGGAAGGGCTAACTTTCCCAAGCTTCTTCGTGGGAAGCAAGAAATCTGCTGGGAAGCAGATTACTGCAAAATCACTCAGTCTATAATAGTGTCTTGTCTTTTTATAAACAGGGTGTGTTGATCTAGCAATTTATGTTCCCCACCTCAATCAATTGTAAACTATCAGTCAGTGGTATGCTTTTAAAAACAAATCTTGTGTTGAATGTTTCAAGAAAAACATGAATAAATATTGATTGCAATAATTGTCCACTAGCAGGTGTTTCTCTCTTGGATTAGATTACTTTGATTTTGAGGGGGTTATTGGTTGCTGATTGTGTCACTTTTACTCAGATTCACCATTTTAATAGGATTTTCCTGCGGATCTGTCTGTTGAAATACTTCCTTTCTTCAAGACCTGTCTTTCCCACCATAAATCCCTTCTTGTTCTTTTCAACTGTGTGAGCTCTTCTTTTTCAAATCTCTAATGCCATTCTATATTGACCTCCCCTCTGAACTCGTCATTATCACTCGTATTATTGCTGGTTGTATATTTGCCTTATTTCAATTCAAATCAACATTTCTAAAAACTTCTACTATTTGCAAAGCATTTGTGATATTGTGTTAGTCTTTGGGAATATAAAAAACAAATGACTCTGCTATTAAGAAGCTTACATTCTACTAGGAGGTGTGTGTGTGTGTGTGTGTGTGTGTGTGTGTGTCTTTGTGTAGCTATAGCTACATAATACGAGCAAGTAAATACAAAGTAATTTCAGGAGACCAAGAGTGCTAATAGCTTAGGGTGAGGGAGAGAATCAGTAAAGGCTTGTATAAAAAGGAGCCATGTCAGAAGGAATGCCTTCCAGATATGGGGAGGAACCACTCTGCAAAAGTGTGTAGATGGGTGGTGAAACCTCTTGTATGGGGAATAGTTAGCAATCCACTTTGATTGGAAGGGAGTATGAATGAAGGGGAATAATGAAAAAAAAACTGGAAAGGTCAGCTTGATTGTGGAGGGCTTTAAATATGCAGCAGAAAGGTATATGTTTTGTTCTACTGTGTGTGTGAGTAGGGAACTGAAAATTTTTGAATGAGAGAGTTGACCTGGTCACATCTCTATTTTAGGAATGTCAGTCTGTCAGTGATATGGAGTTTGGGTATGGGAAAAGATGGAGATAGAAAACTAGTTAAAAGGATATATTGTAGTAGTCCAGGTGACAGATGGTAAAGATTACAAATTGTCATGGAGAGTCAGTCAGTGGAGAGAAGGGAACTGATAATGGCAAAATTTGGCAACTGTGCAGGAAGTAATTCACCTGGGTTGCAAACTGTAAAAAAAATTTGAGAACTGTATTTTAATGTAATTATTTCTTTTGTAATTTTCCCTATTTTATATACTTGACAATATAATAGACAATTTAGACTTCAGCCCATTTGCCAAAAGGGTCCATGAAACAAAAACGATTAAGAACCCTTGATCTAAAGTGTGAGCTCTTTGAAAGTACCGTCTAACTTACTTCCTTTTCTTTTCTAGCAGAACATTGTAGGGCGCAAAATGTTAGTTTAATTGAATTTTAGATTAGTTGCTGCTTGTGCAGGAGATGTGGTGTAGTAAGAGTAGACTTAAAATAAGGAAATCTGGGGTGTACATCTTGACTGAATTTTAGTAGCTGATCCTAGGCAAGTCTTTTTGAGTCTATTTCCTGCTGTGAAATGAGGATATATGTACTCTACCTACTTTAAAGGTTATTGAGAAAACCAGTTAGTAAACCTCAAAGCACTATGTAAAAAGCGAGTTGTATAGTCAGCCAGAAATGCCTGTGTTGAGGAGGTCATGGAGTTTTAAGAATGGAAATGGACCCTCCCTTTTCCACCAGTACATGCTAGGAGTGCCAGGGTGGCCTTGAGGAAGGTAGATACTGGTACGAGTTTTGGCTTCTTTCTAAGTGGCTGCTGCTGCTGTCTTATCTTTAATCCTGCCAGCACTAGATCCACACTTCTGTGGAGTTGGAGAGTTGACCATATAGGCTTGCCTTGGTGGCTTTATAATGATCCTTTAGCTTGGAAATGGGCCCGAGAGAACATGCTGAATGAGTGATGAAAGTCTTTTGGAAGATTACTTTGGTAACTGAAATGGAAATGGATTGGATTCAAATTTTTTTAAAAAGTATCTATTTTATGTTATAGTGGAAATAGCAATGGACCAAAAGACTTAGATTTTAATTCTGGCCTTGTCACTGACTTAATGTATGACCTTGGACAAGTCACTACCACTCTCTCCCTCAGCTTCTTTAAGTAGTAAAATGAAAGGATTAGATAGACTAAGTGGTCCCTGAAGTCCCTTCCAACTCTAAGGCTGGAGGAAAAATAAGGCTAAAAGGAATTTGTTTCAAAGTCTTTCTGTGTCTTCTTTCACAAGAAACATACTCTTTTTCTAATTCACACACATCATTGTTAGAATGTTCTTGATTTTCATGGTTCGTTCACATTGAAGGAAATACCAATCAAAGCAATCATGACTTCTCATTAAAGATTTAAGTACTTG
Source organism: Pseudochirops corinnae (assembly GCA_028646515.1). Taxonomy (NCBI): domain Eukaryota; kingdom Metazoa; phylum Chordata; class Mammalia; order Diprotodontia; family Pseudocheiridae; genus Pseudochirops; species Pseudochirops corinnae. The sequence continues at coordinate 70,314,082 of CM053590.1, read as the reverse complement.
AACTTGAGAAAAATACATTGTTGCATAACCAATATATAATCTCTATGCGCAAATTATGACAATTCCTAAGTATAAAGTGTGAAAATTGTTATTTGAACAATAGTTGTTTAAATTTGTTACAGGATGTAATCCACTTAGACCTCCAAAGACACCCAAATAGCATAAAAATACAGTCTGTCTCTGTCAGTCAGTCAATACACATTTATTACACTTCTATTCTGTACCAGTTACTGTGCTAAATACTGGAGTACAGAAAGAGGCAAAAAACGGGCCCTGCCCTGCCCTCAAGGAGCTCATGGTCTCTACAGGGAAGACAGCAAGCAAACAATTATGTACAAACGATACGCAGGTTAGATAGGAAGTAACTGAGAGACAGAAAGCACTAGAATTAAGAAGAGTTGAGAATGGCTTCTTATAGAAGATGAGATTTTATTTAGGACTTGAAGCCAGGAGGCAAAGATGAAGAGGGAGGACATTCCAGACATGGGGGAGAGGCGAAGAAAATCCTTGGAGCCAAAAGATAAAGTGTCTTGTTCGTGGAATAGCAAGGAGGCCAGTGTCACTGTATCAAAGAGTACAGGGTGGCGAGTAAGATGTAAGAAGACTGGAATGGTAGGAGGGAGCTAGGTTATGAGGGGCTTTGAATACAGAGAATTTTTATACTGGAACCTGGAGGCTATAGGAAAACCACTGGATTTCATTAAGGGAGTGATATAGTTGGACCTGCACTTTCAGAAAATCTCTTGAGTAACTGAATGAAGGATGGATTAGAATGAAGCAGGTAGACCCACCAGCAGGCTAGATGTAAGGTGGCAAGGCCTAAACTAGAGTGGTTAGCAGTGTCAGAGGAGAGATGGGGAACATACTAGAGATATGTTGCAGAGGGAAGGAATAGAGATAACCATTGAGTCAATCTTGGGAAAGTAAAAGGGGCTTGGATGGGGAACAGGACTTGAGACTCAGGCCTGAGATCATAGGAAATGGAATCAAAACTAGAAAATTCCACTTCTGGTCTTTGGTTAAAATAATTTAATTGGTAGATTTGAGTTTAGAAGAGGAGGAGTGGATAGGAAATGTTTTACTGTAATTAACATTGCCAATTCTCATTCTTAATTCAGTGAAACCAGATGGTTTTGAACTTTTATCATGATATGTGGCATCTGTTACATAATCTCTTGTGCTATAAGGGAAGAAATAGAAAATTAAGCTTACCATTGGTCCTTAGGTTTTCTCCCCTCCCAGTTGGTTTATTAAACTTTCTTTTTACTTCCCTAAGTCTTGTCCTTATTTTCTCCTCTCTTACTAACCTTTCTGTTCCTGTTCAACTCCCTGCCAGACAAGACTGCTTGGCCCCTTGGTAAATGCCTAATAAGTTTTTTTATCTCTTTATGTATTATTTTTTTGGTTCCAGTTTTGACTTTTGTTTTTTACAAATTTTTACATTTTCCTTTTACAAACTTCTTTGTTCTTTGACCACTGTCCTGCTCCTCTTGACTCCTTTAACATGCTTTTATAGTTGAATATAAAAGTACTGAATTGGGAGTCAGCTGATTTAGGTTTAAATTTTGGATCTGCCACTTACCTGTGTGACCTATAGACAAGTTGTTTAACATCTTTGGGTTGGTTTCCTTGTTTTTCAAATGTGGGCATTGGACTATATGATCTTTAATATCTGATCCAGCTCCAAATTTATAATACTGTTAAATACTTCCCTTTTGCTTCAGGAAAAGTATTATTCCTTGAGGTTAGGGATTCCCAAGGAGTCAAACTTTTTTCTTTGTATCTCTATCCCCTTTCACAGTTCTGCTGAGTAGTAGTTTAAGGTTTGTTGAATTGTTGAATGCTGTGAGGAATAAAGTCCTTTCTTGGCCACTTAGTCATCTATTGCATCTCTTACTTGGGCTTAGCCTTTCTTAAGGAAGAACAGGAGGGGGGAGGGGGAGTGCCCTGGTCACACAGGTGAGGCCCCTGGACATCAGACCTTCCATTCACCCTATATATGTGGCTCAGAAAATACTCTCTTTGGATGTGCTTGGCAGGTTCCATTTGGGCCATTCACTGTGATATTTACTAATTGGGGTCTCTTTAGGTTTGAGGTATGATCTATTGTAGATAGGGCGTAATTTTTCCCCTTTTGCTTTTCTGTCTTTAAAAACTGAAAAACTTGTTTGGCTCTTAAAGGCCTCTTAAGGGACTGACTTTTTAGGTTCAGAGGAAATTTGTTGAACCCTGGGTTTATGTGCTTTTGCTTGTAACTTCTTGCTTTTGTGTCACTTATCAGTGATACTGTAGAGTTTTAAAAACTGTTTATATAGTTTAGAAATGATATGGTAATACTCTAAGTTATATATAGCACCTAGAACAAGATTTTGTTCATAGTAGGTACTTAATATATGTTAAGTGAATAATTGTTAAAATAATTGGAGTATTTCAGCAAAATTTAAGTTTGGTTCTTGTCTGTACCTAGAGTGCCTTGAGGTAATAATTTATTTCAGCCTGGCTTCCTGATGTATGAGTGCACATCCAAAAAATGTGTGAAATGGAAGGAAACATCCCTCAAGGCAGTTAATTTCTGACTTGTAGTACTTATTAAGCACTGAGAGGGTATAAGAAAGAACAAAAACAGAAAAAAGTTTGGTCCTTGCCTTGTGGACTTTTTAAAATCCTTACCTCTGTGCTTTGTATATCTTCTCGTATTAGTGATTAGACATCCTGGGTCTTGGCAGCATTTAAATATAACTTTTAAAGCCTCCAAAAATGTATTTGTGAAGCCAATCTAGTTTGCCTGTGGCTATAGTCAGATTTCAGGCAAAGTGGCCAAGGATAATGTTTAAACAGGGTTCAGTGAAGTATTGAAGAGATTTTATTTTTTCAGCAGGTCCAAACACAAGATGTTTAAAACTGACCTCGATTAAGATCCATGGTCTAGTGGACTGAGCACTAGACTGGAAACCGGGATACTTGGGTTATAGACAGGGCTTTTTAAAATTATAAACTTGCATAAGCATCAATAAAAAAGCAACATAGAAATAATTTGTTTTACCAAACATTAAGCACCTACAATGTGCAAAGCATTAAAAAAAAAGGATGCATACAAAGTAAGGAGTAAAGTGAAAAAAAAAACAACCTCATACATTTTACTGTACATTTAACAAAGTAGAACCAAGTAAATTAACCAACAAATGTGTTACACTTGGCTTTGCAGTTTTTTTTAAAAAGTCCTTATGTATTTCCTCTTCATATCTCACTTTTTACAGCACTATATTATTCCATTTCATTAATATACTATAATTCTGTCATTCTCTAGTCATTGGGCATATAGGTTATTCCAATTTTTTTGCTATTACAAATATAGCAACTGCTATTGTACACATAAATCCTTTTTCCTTTTCATGTTATCTTTAGAATAAAATCTTAGTGATAGAATTGATGGGTCAAAGGGAATAATGAGTTTTGTGACTTATTTTGCATATTGCCCTAAAAGTTGCACCAGTCTACAGTCTCAGCAACAGTGTGATTGTTTCCCATAATAGACCTAGCTTTTTCATTTGTATGCTCTGGGACCTTGCTTTTTTGCTTCATAGCGTGCTCACTAGTGGAGTAATCACTGAGGTGGCTCTAAAATTTCCCTAGAAGGACGCTATAAAAATTCCAGGGCAGCCCTATCCGTTTCTACTTCTGAAAGTATAATAAAAGCTGCTTTGGAATTGGTGATAATGCAGACATGACAAAAGTCATTTTTTTAAAAAACAAAATTCATCTTTAAATCATCGGCATCATTTGGGGCTCTTGTGTTTACTATATTATGTAATAGACTTTTTTCTTACATTATTTTCACTTGGCACTTGTTTTTATCTTTTTAAAAAAGCTAGCTTATTAATTTCTTTTGTTTTTGCATCATCTTTATTTCTGAACATAACCCTCCATCTCCGCTATCCAGCAAGCCATCCCTTGTATCAAAGATTAGAAAAGAAAGAAAAAGCAGTTGAGCAAAACTAACCAGCACTTTTGACTGACAGTTAAGTGCAGTGAGTATTCTACACCCCTAATAGTCCTTCACCTTAGTGCTTCGGGGGAGAGGGAAGTATTTTTTCAACTCTCCTCCCCTACCCATGGACATTATTATACAGTGTCAGCTTTATTTTCCTTCTTTCTATTTACATTGTTATTGTATATGTTTTACTGGTTCTATTTACTTCACTCTGTCATTTCACATAAGTCTCCATGAATCTTTCCATTTTTCATATTCATCTGCTTTGTTGCCAGTTCTTTGGTATGACAAGTGCTGTTATTATGACTTTTTTGGTTTATAAGAGACCTTTTTTTGTGTCTTTGCTTTTTGGGGGGTGTTATTATACCTCTTTTCCTGCAGCTTCTTCAATACTGACTATCTTGTTATCTTTGTCAGTATTCTGGGTTAGGAGGTACTAAGAGTTTTAATTTTTATTCCTCATTTGCATTCCTCTTAATAGTTCTAAATTACAGTATTTTTGTGTGATTGGATCTTAGCTTCTATCTGTTTATACACACACACACATAAGTATTTTTCTTTTTTTCCTTTTTTTTTGGTAAACACCTCTAATTTGTACTCTGCTAACTTTCACTAAGACCACCATACCCTACCCATACTGTTCTGCTTCCCCTGAGGTTTTTTTTACCAGTCAGTCAGTTATGGAATATTGAGAGGCTAAATGAGGGCTTTTCCATAGATGGTAAGAGAAAATAGTATTTCTTTTTTTGGATTTGTATTATCCATTTAAAATTGTGTTGGTGAAGAAAAGAAATTAGTTGTGAATTTCTCATTTATTTTAGGAAGTGGTATTTTGGAGGGATGTGTGAAACTCTTGGCTTAGGTGATTTAGCAGAACCTTTTTTTTTTTTTTATTTTATTTGCTCATTTACTTTTAATTTACAAGATTCAGTTCCACAATCACTTGAGTTTCAGATTTTTTTCCCCTCCTTCCCCCCCCCCCCCCCCATGGTGGCGTGCAATCATGTATAGGATCTAGCAGAACCTTTCTATAAAAGTACTTAGTCTTCTGGTTAATAAAGAGAGAAAGTCATGGGTCTGAGTACACACACCTGTACAACATAGGGAGCCAAACAGGCTGGGCAGGAATTTTCCAGATGGTAGAGTTGCTTTCCTTGTGTGTATTTCCGATGGCATTTGCTGTTGGAGTCCAAGCACTACTGCTGGTATTCCCAGCGCTCCTGGTTTTGATGAAGGAATTGTTAGAGCCTAGATTTAGACCTAAAGAAGATAGAGATGCAGCTTCTTAGAATTTGGAAGCCAGCGTACGTATCAACTGCCATTTTCCCATTCTGTTAATTATATATTTCAGAATTTATTGATTTGCCTGTTCTTCATTTAGCATGAATCATATCAAATATTTTAAAATTAGCATATGTTAGTGCTATTTGATGATTAGGAAGAAGCCAAACCAAGTAAAACTGAAAAACCAGTAAAAATCCTAGATAACAGATATATCACTCTCCTTTTTTGTTAGGGGGTGGGCACGGGACCAGTAGGACAGAAAGCTATGATACATTATCAGAAGATTTCACTGTATCTGATGTTTCAGTTGAGCTGTGTTTTTTTCTTTTTCAGTAAGGGGGAGGGTATAGTTTTTCAGAGTAGATGAGATATTTCCGAAAGTGACTGTGATACAAAAATAAATCTTTGGATAGTAAAGAAAATGCTACCCATGTAATTATGAGCTGTTGAATAATCAGAGTTAACCGTAACTTTGAGATTACTTAAAAATTCTTTGCGGCTTTTTTACTTTCACAAAAATTTAAATTAAAAAAGTTTTTTTTTTTTTATTGTATAACTTTAAATAAAATCAAACTTTCCTCTTAAGAGGTGGTAGTGGATAGAGTTGGTCTCATAGCTAAGAAGATCTGTGTTCAAGTCCTTTCTCTAATATATACTGGCTATGTAAATCTGTACAAATAACTTAATGCCCAGGGTATTGAGACTTAAATTTTCAGAGGAATTTCCAAACTGCATTGGTAAAGGGATCTTTATTACCTGAGAGTTCCCCATACCAATGAAATCCCAGGTCCTGTTTCCTTTTCTTCTAATATTAGCTAAATACTAGTATTACTTCTAAATATTAGACTAGAGATGATCTGGACCAGGATTCCATGTTAGTCCCATTTTACAAGTTTCTGATTCAAAGATGTTTAGAGACTGGAAATAGATTTTAGGGATCATTTAACACCCTTTACTGTATTTCATTTAAAAGTGAAGAGCAGTAGTTGTAATGGGTTTAATATTATGTTCAGACTGTTCTTTCTTATTTTTAATTATAAACCAAATTTTTTTTTTAGTAAGATGTCCAGATTTCTGGAATATTGAATAAACAAATACCAAATTAGTTCTTAATTATGTGAGAGCCAGGTTATTGGATTAGATGTCTAAGGTCCGTTCTAGTTCGGATACCTACTTGACATATTCTGTGTGTCTGTATCACGGCTGCTTAGTGGGAACATTAGAGGTGTCCTGTCTTATTTTTATTGAATAAACATTTGTATTGAGTATGACTGGAGTTGGGTACCAGAACAGGATGTTGTCTGTCTCTGTCTTACTGCCTTTGACAGTTACTGTCTAAGGAAATGAGTTTCGGAACTGGCAAAGTGGAGCAGTAGGACTTGTGTAGGTATGGCTCTTCTTGGCATTGGGACGCCATCTAGTACCTCAGCAAACCGTGCTGGTCGTCACAGCCTTTTTCTCCTCACATTCATTCTCACTCTCTTCCTTTTTCACCTTTGTTTTCCCCTTCTTTTAGTCTTGGGAAAGATACTCAAACTCTCCTTCCTTTTCCCTCTTCATCATCTCCCCTTTCATACTTATCTCTTCATTTCTGTTTTTTGATTGAGGATCAAATGAGATAACATATGCATAACATTTTGCATACCTTTTAAGGACTTGCTATGTAAATGCTAGGTGAATGATAATTATTTCCTGTTTCGCCCTCTTTCTAGCTCTTTCCCTCTTTATCTTCTCTCCTCTACCACTTATGGTGTAGTTTGTATTTTCAGAATGAAATTGATGTCTTGTCAGTTATGACCTGATAATGTTCTGTATAGAAGCACCAAAAATAGTGTGGTGTAGTGGAAAGAGCCTTTCCTGTACTTGGAGTCAGAAAAGATTTGGGTTCAAATGCGGACTATGATGCTGTGTTTCTTTAGGCACAAGCTCCCCCTTGAACTATAGTTTCTTCCTCTGTGAAATGGGAGTAATACACTTGATGCGGTTCTTATGAGGAAATGTCTTTGTAAACCTCTAGTAGTCTCTAGAAATACAGTGCAGGTACCTTCAGGTGAGCAATGACAGATTTACTGACTTGGCAAATGGAAATGCTTTTCTCTCTAGTGCAGTTTGTTGTGTGTTTTGGTTTTTATTGAACATGAGCCCTTCCAGTCTGTGTCATTTTCTATTCTAATCCCATCAACTGTTATAGCCCTCCCTCCCAAACCATTTTATTTTATTTTATATTTGTATTTATTCTATACTTAATTACGTCCTTGTCATCCCCATTAGAATGTTAACTCTTTTGCGAGTAGGGATTGTTTCTTTCTTTATTTTTGTTTCCCTGATGTATGACTCATAGTAGACACTTAATGACTACTTATAGATGGTTCTAACTGTAGCCTCTCCTCTCTCCATCCTTCATACAGCTGCCAGAGTAATTTTCCCAGTGCACAGATCTGGTCACGTTCCTGCCCTGCTCAGAAGCTTGGAAGCTTCTTATTCCCAGTTAGAGTACGACACAAAGTCTGTAGGCTGCCATCTATGGTCTGTCACCAACGAAACTTTCTTGCCTTCTTTTACTTTATTCTCCTTTGCATAATCTCAGGTCAAACCGGGCTGTTCTTCTCTCTCTTGCTTGTTCACTCCTGTGGGGCTGGAACATACTCCCTCTATGTTTTCAGGCCTCATCAATGTTTTTCCCTTCCTTTAAGACCCAGCCCTGATGCCGTCAGCTCCATGAAGACTTGCCTTCTCCTCTAACGGAAGGTTACCCTTCAGATTTCTTGACGCTTGTTTGAGACTTCTTTTTGCCTTTGACAAGCCTACCTTGTAATATACTAGCGAAGTATTGGTAATTAGCTGATAGATGAGCCAGTGTGGTATACCGGAAAGAAAGACTAAAGAGTCTAGAGTCCTAGGTTCAAATTCCAATTTATATGTCTGAGATAACCCTCCTTTAGTCAGTCAGCAAGCATTTATTAAGTGCTTACTGTACGTGCCAGGTGCTGAGCTAAGTGCTGGGGATATAAGAAAAGGAAAAAAAACCCAACATGGTCTCTTCCCTCTAGGAACTCACCTTCCTATGGGGGAGATAGCATGCACACAGAGTATATATAGGATAAATCATATCATATCATTATAAATCATATCAATTCACATTAATATAGCATTTTACGATTTATAAAAGTGGGGTGGCTAGGTGGCACAGTGAATAGAGCACCAGCCTTGGAGTCAAGAGGACCTGAGTTCAAATCCAGCCTTGTACACTTAACACTTATTAGCTGTGTGACCTTGGGCAAGTCACTTAACCCCAATTACCCTGCCTTCCCCTCTCCAGAAAGCAAAAAGAAAATAAAACAGGTTTATAAACTGATTTCTTTATAAGATGACTCTTTAAGATAGATAAAGTAGTTTTAGTGTACCCATAACACCAGTTACCTTTTGGGCTTCTTGAACTAAATGCCTTATAGACACATCTCCCAACTCAGCATGTCCAAAGTAGGACTCATCTTTCTCCCAAGTTCTTCCTTCTTTCCATCTTTCCCTTTATTGTTAAGGACACCACCCTCTTTCCCATATATCTAGTCTGTAGTCCGCTTTTGTCATACCTTCATAACGTTTCTCCAAAACATCTGCCTTCGTTTTTTCCTTTCTTCTGCACAGGCTTTTGTTTTCCTCTCACCTAGACTCTTAGGGCCTTTTCACTGTCTGTCCCTATGTCTAGAATTCTCTCCTCACCTCTGCTTTTTACCTTCCTTGGCTTCCTTCGAGATTGGGATCAAGTACCATTTTCTGCAGAAAGCTTTTCCAAGTCTCTCTCGTTACTACTAGTGTCGTCCCTCTGAGATTATTTCCTCTTTATTTTGTATGTGTATAGCTATGTATCTTGCATATACTTATTTATTTACATGTCCTCCTATTAGAATTTGAGCTTCTTGGGGCAAGGCCAGTGGCTTTTTTATTTTTACTTTTTACCATTCTTTGTATGAACAGTGCTTAGTTCAATGCTTGGTACGTAGCACTTAATAAATGTTTGTTCACTGAGTCTCAGAGAAGATAAGCGATTTGTCTAGGAGACTTGCATATTCCCAAGTCCAGGTCACTTTATGTCAGATTTCCTTGAGCGCAGAGGCTGTTTATTTTCATCTTTCACCTGAGTGTAATGATACTAGGATTTGAAGATCTTCCACGCCCCTTGAGCTTGCTGACGTAGCAGGAAGGG
>CM053590.1:70275395-70296664 GCA_028646515.1 Pseudochirops corinnae | reverse complement strand
TTTTTTTTTTTTTTTTAGTGTTTTTGTTATTGCATAAATTGTTCTGCTGGTTCTGTTTACTTCACTCTGCATCAGTTCATACAAGTCTTAGTCTTACCAGTGTTGTTTTCTCTGAAAATGCCCTTTTCTTAATTTCTTATGGCACAATCATGTTCTATTACATTCCTATACCATACTTTGTTCAACCATTCCCTAATTGAAGGATAGTCCCTTAGTTCCCAGTTCATTGCTATAACAAAAAGAGCTACTACAAAAGTTTGTGTACATGTGAATTCTTTTCTTCTTTGTCTGCTCTCCTTGAATTGTTGACCCATATTTTGGTCAAAGAATATATACAGTTTAGTGATTTTTTGGGCATAATTTGGAATTGTTTTCTAGAATGGCTAAATTAATTCACAACTCCACCAGTAATTCATTCCACTCTTTTATTTTGTGTCCTGTCTGTAAATCAAACCAATCTGAGCTGTGGTAGCACTGAAGCCAATCAGAAAGTTAAAGAGTGTCTATTGAAACATTGAATTCCAACAGACACATCTCCTATTGGCAAACTCTTGCAGTTCAATGTTAAGCCAATATTCAAAGACTTTCTGACTTGGTAGAACTTTTTTTTTTTTTTTGCTTTTTGGAGGGGGAAATGTGGGGCAGTTGGGGTTAAGTGACTTGCCCAAGGTCACACAGCTAGTTTTTTGTCTAAGTGTCTGAGGCCATATTTGAACTCAGGTGCTCCTGACCTAGGGCTGGTGCTTTATTCACTGTGACACCTAGCCATCCCCTTGGTAAAACTTTTGAGAGCCTTTTCCTCTCTAGCATAATCTTCAAGGAAAAAAATGGTCCAAGGGCAAAGGGGTATACGTATGGGGGTGGGAGAGTGGACATCAGGGAAGGATTCCTAGAGAAGGTGACTTTTAAGATGAATTTTTAAAAATGTAGAAGAACTCAGTAGGCAAAGCAGAGAAAGGCAGAAAATTTAGGCACAGGAAAAAAAATCTTGAGCAAGGTACAGAGTCAGGGAAGTACCATATAACATTCAGAGTCAAAAATTAGTGAAAACTATATAGATAGGAGTATGAGAAAAACTCAGAAAGGCAGGGTGATACCAGATTATGGAAGGACTTGAATGCCAGACTGAGGAGTGTGAACTTTATTTAGTAGGCAATAGGGAAACTGTTTAAGAATTTTGAAAAGAAGAATGATGTGACCAGATGTATATGTAAAAAAAAGATTAATGTGGCTAAAGTTTAAATAATAGATTGGAGTTAAGTTTGGGGAGTGAGAGAGTGGAGGTAGGAAAACCTGTGAGACTGCTATTCCAAGAGTCCAGATAGATGATAATGAAAACCTATATTAGGCTGGTGGCATTGGGAATAGAAAAGAGAGAAAGAATACGACAAATATTGTGGAATACTGTGGTGGGTGAAATCTGAAATAAATAACAAAGGTTTGAGCTTCTGAGAATATCAATTTATTAAGCAATATATATACCAATTACATAGCAGATTGGGACCAGGCCTCCTCAGCTTGGTACTGGACCTCAAATACAGGGGGAGACAGATTTTTTAATGCATTAAAAGCAAATAATTAATAGGCTATAAACTAGGACACAAGATTAGGTAACATGATTTCTAATTTGAAGAAAGATTAGGGGCTTTCTGAGTTTGGAGAGCAAACAGGTATAGTTCCCTGAATTAAAACAAAAGGTGTTTCTCTCCCCACCTCCCAAGTGTCTATTTTTGTTGTTTCTTTTTTTTTTTTTTTTTGGAGGGGGGAATGCAGGGCAATTGGGGTTAAGTGACTTGCCCAAGGTCACACAGCTAGTAAGTGTTAAGTGTCTGCAGCCGGATTTGAACTCAGGTCCTCCTGACTCCAGGGCCGGTACTCTGTTCACTGCTCCACCTAGCCACCCCACCAAGTGTCTATTTTCAATAAAAGGAATAAGGAAACAGTAACTGATGGATCAGTATGGGGCCAGTATTCACATAGCACATACAGATTGCTTGAGATGGGTAGTTGTGAGAAAACTCCTTACATCAATCTTTGAATCTCATTGGCTTTTGATCAGCATAACCTAGGTCCTTAGTTAAGGATCTATAAGCAACAGGTAAAGGTGGTCCAGCTTCCCAGCTATGCCCAGGTAGGTTCAAACAATGGAATAATGTTTTCTCATAATTCCCGTAATTGAATAAAGTTTTCTCACAAGACAGAAATTGGGCTAAACCCATAATTAAATGAAAAGGGAACTGAGCTAGTTCCAGAACTGAGTCACAAGAGGGAATCAGTGTGGTTCACTCAATTCCCACAGTTTCCTCAATACTCAACCTGGTTAAAGTGTCTAAGAATCACCTAACTCTTTTATCAGGAAGTAATGCAGAATTAAAACCACTACTTGTTTATGTGTGTTAAAATCCTTGAACTCTTAGAAGCTACAACCATCAACTGCTTCTAGAGCTTTTGCAATCAAATGAGAAGGCATGGCTGACTAAAGCTATTTCCAAAGATTGGTTTTCTACTGATGTTAGCTCAGCTGTTGGAAAATATAGCAAGGACAACAGTGTTGTGTCTTTAAAGCATTTTGGATTTTAGATAATGCGTCAAATTGCACTTGGTTCATTGTGTGAGAATTGGAAGCATGCAAATTTGTTGAAATGTGGATAAAGCTCTTTGCACCTATTATCTTGTGTATGAAGATTTAAAGGATGAGAAGACAATTCAGTCTATGCTGCTGAAACATTTCAGACTATGATAATGAGATTTCTGTCATATCATCAGTGTAGGCTTATCTTTAGGTATGATATTCAGTAATTACTTTTAATTTAAAAAATTTTGCTTTTAAATAATTATTTAGTCACAAACATGAAGCAGAAAAACATTTCTTATCCTTTGCTGTTATATTATGTTAAGAAACAGATAAAATATTTTAAAAAATTTTCATTGCATATTTCCATTGGTCTGGAATAAATGACCATATTTGACATATAATTATAATCTCAAGTAGTTGAATTTGGATAATTTGGTCACTTCATGGGTCTAATCATGTGTGTGCTAATTGGGACCTAGCTGTAGAGTGTTTTAATGGGGAAGACCAGTCAATCAGTTAGTCAGTCAGTCAGTCAGTCAACAAGCATTTATTAAGTATTTTCTCTGTGCAAAGCATTGTACTAATACTTGAAGATACAAAGAAAGGCAAAAAGCAGTCGCTGTTCTCAAGGAACTTGGAGCTGAATAAGGGAGATAACATGTTGTGAGGGATAATTTATAGTGAAGTTTCCCCATTCTGAAAAATCAAATCTAGAACAGCTTCAGTATTCACTAGGTCTAGGGTTAGGTCACCTGACCTTCAAGCAATCTGGGACTTAGAGCAATGGAGACCCTTCCCCAGAGCCAACTCAGCAGAAGATATGCCAAATAAGGTTAAGACTGCTTTCATTGGACACCCGCATGTTTCTGGGTCCTTTGTCTCAGAGAGATTCCCGTGCTTAGGTTGTGGGACAGCCCCCCTACCAATAAGAGTTAAGGCCAGTTGGGATGGGGGTTGGGTTTCTGCATTGGAAGATTATATAACCATGGACTGGCTTCTACCTATTGCTCTCTCCCTGCCACCATGCGGGTGACGGGGGCAGAGTCCTTTCTCATGAGAAAGAATAAAGACCTTTTCTGACCTTAGATTCAGACTCTGAACTCTTTCATCTCACACAATGTGAACAACTATGTATGAACAAAAGATAAATCTGAAATAATCAACAGAGGGAAAGCACTAATATTAAGGGGGATTGGGGAGAGTTTCCTGAAAAAGGTGGATTTTACCTGGGACTTGAAAGACAGGAGGTAAAAATGAGGAAGAAGAGCATTTTGGGCATTGGACACAGCCAGGGAAGAGGCATAGAATTTCAAGATGGAGTGTTATGTTCAGGCAACAACAAGACAGTGTCATTGATCACAGAGTATGAGAAGGAGAACAAGGTCAAATAATGCTGGGAAGGTAGGAAGGGGACAGGATATGAAGAGCTTCAAACGGCAAACAAATTCTTTATTTGATCCCTGAGGTGATAGAGATTCACTGGAATTCATTGAATGGGGGTGTGGCAATCAGACCTGCCTTTTAGGAAGCTCAATCTCACAGCTGAGTGGAGAATAAAATGGAATGAGGAGAGGCCTGAGGCAGGGAGAACAAGCAGAGGGTTATTGAAATAATATAGGTGAGAAATGATGAGGGCCTGTATCAGGGTGATGGCAGTGTCAGAAGAGAAGAGTCATAAGTCAAAGATGATAAGAAGGTAGAACTGACAGGACTTGGCAGCAGGTTCACTATGAGGGGTTGAGGATGGTAATGGTGATTTGTTGTATCATTTCATTGTCTGACTCATTGTGACCCCATTTTGTGGTTTCCTTGGCAAATATGCTGGAGTGATTTTCCATTTCCTTCTCCTACTCATTTTTACAGATAAGGAAACTCAGGGAAACAGGGTTAAGTGACTTGCCCAGGGTCACACAGCTAGTAAGTGTCTGAGGCCAGATTTGAACTCAGGAATATGAGTCTTCCTGACTCCAAGCCCAGTGCTCTATCCACCATGCCACCTAGCTGCCTGGTAATAGTAATTACTTGATAGCAAGAGGAAAATTAAAAAATAGCAAGGCTTGAGGGGAGATGGGGAAGATAACGAGTTCCATTTTGAACATGTTAAGCTTAAGATGTCTACAGGACATCCAGTTCTGAATGTCTATTAGGTAGTTGGAGAAGTGAGTCTGGAGGTTAACAGAGAGGCTACATAAGTAGATTTGAGATTCATCAGCATAGAGATGAGATGATAATTTAATTTATGGAAGCTGATGTGACTATCGAGTGAAATAGTATATAGAGAGAAGAGAAGTAAGTCAAAAATAGAGCCCTGTGGTGCACCCACAGTTAGGACCATGATCTGGATGAGGCTCCAGCAAAAGAGACTGAGAAGGAATGGTCAGATACGAGAAGAACCAGAAGAGACAAAGAGAGAAGAGAGTATTGTGTGAGATGAAAGAGTTTGGAGTCTGAATCTAAGGTCAGAAAAGGTCTTTATTCTTTCTCATGAGAAAGGACTCTACCCCCTGTTGTCCAACATGGCTTCTTCAGGGAGAGTGCCAGGTAGAAGGCTGCCCATGATTACATAATCTTCTAATGCAGAAACCCAACCCCTCCAACTGGCTTTCACTCTTATTAGTAGGGGGGCTGTCCCACAACCTAAGCGTGGGAATCTCTCTGAGACAAAGGACCCGGAAACATGTGGGTGTCCAATGAAAGCAGTCTTAACCTTATTTGGCATATCTTTTGTTGTGTTTGCTCTGGAGGAGGGTCTCTATTGCTCTAATGCTTGAAGGTCCGGTGACCTGACCTTAGGCCTTGTGATTACTGAAGCCATTCTAGATTTGATTTTTCAGAATGGGGAAACTTCACTATAAATTGTCCCTCACAGTATCAAGAAGGTGATCCATAGTGTCAAAGGCTGCATGCAGGGAGATCAAAAAGGATGAGGACTGAGAAAAAAATCATTAAAAGATGGTTAATTACTTTGAAGAGAACAGTTTCATTTCAATGATGAGATTTGAAGCCAGACTATAGAGAACTAAGAAGAGAGTGAGAGGAGAGGACACAGAGGCACCTGTTATAGATGACTTTTTCAAGGAGTTTAGCCACAAAAGGGAGGAGAGATATGGGCAATAACTAGCCTGGGTAGATTGATCAAGTGAGGATGGGAGAAGACTTGGATGTGTTTGTGGGCATTAGAGAAGCAAATAACAGATTGGGAGAGATTGAAGATTAGTAGCCATTAGTGAAGACAACCTGCTGGAGATAGAACAGGATGAGATGGGATGGGATGGGATGGGATGGGATGGGATGGGATAGGATGGATAAGATGGGATGACATGTGCAGGTGAGGGGTTTGTTTTGGCCATGAAAAGGGTCAGCTCTTCATGTGAGACATGAGTGAAGGAGGAGATAGTTGCCAAAGTCATCTGAGTGATGTGAGATGAGGAGGAGGGGAGAAGATGGAGGTTTTGTCAATTGTCCTCGATTTTAACAGTGAAGCACGAGGCAAGGCTCTGAGCTGAGAGTGTAGCGGGGAGGGAGAACAAGGGGAGGTTTGAGGAGGGATGGAAAGGTTTGGAAAAGCTCCTGTGGTGTGTGGGATAATGAATCAATTAGGGAAAGGAGTGACTTGTTGAAGTGTGTTGAGATTATGTAATAAACATAAATTAGTAGTGGACTCAATCAACGCAACTTTGTGCTTTTCTCCAGTTCTGTTCAGCAGTTGATGCTAAATAATACAAGCCTGAGATTTGACAGGGCAAGACTGGTAAATAAGGTTTAAGGGGCAAGGGACTAGAGAGAAGAAAAGGTGTAGGGCTGAACTAGTTAATTAAAGAATCAAGATGGGAAGGGGAAGAGAGTGCAGAAATAATGACTGGGAAAAAACTAAAGGGTTAATAGGGGATTAACCCCTAAAGGGTTAAGTGAATTCAAAGATCAGGGAATGGAGTGGCAAAGCAGAGGAGGTCCTGAGGCAAAGAGACTAATTAGGAGGCTGACAAAATAATATAGGCTGGAGATACAAGGACTTGGACCAAGGTGGTGGCTGGATGAATAGAGAGGAAGCTGATGCAGGAGATATTGGGGAGGTAGAAATAGCAAGATTTGGTAACTCATTGGGTATGTGGGGTGAGGGCAAGTGAGGAGTGAAGAATAATAGTGGGGTTATGCACCTGGGAGACTGGAACAATGGTAGGGCCTTCCATAGAAACAGGAAAGTTTGGGAGAAGAGAGTTTTTTGGGGAAAGATAATGAATTCTGCTCTGTACATATAAAGTCTGAGATATTTTGGGGACAATTAGTTTTCATGTCCAGTGGTCGATTGTTAATGAAGGGCTGAAATTCAAGGGAGAGGTTGGGGCTGAGTATATCTCCATATATATGTGTATATCTATCTATCTATATATTTATGCATATACACATACGTGTGTATGCATACATATATGTGTATATACATGTCTATATATAAAAATATATGTATATGTTTATATATATGTGAGTCATCTACATGGAGGAGATAGTTATACCCATGGGAACTGATGAGGCTACCAAGAGAGAGTGTAGAGAGAAGAGAGGAGGCCCCAGAAAGCTTCCAAATTATTCTCCCGTCTTCCTCATCTCTTATCACGCAGATGCCTTTTGCCACTATCTCCTCCTTCACTCCTGTCTCACATGATGAGGTGGCCTTACTCCTTATCAAGACTAACCTGTTTAAATGGCCCCATTATATACTCTCTCCTCTAACAGATTGTCCCTTGTCATCCTCTCTCTATCACTTCTTTTCTTTTTTTTAATTGAAAAAGTTTAAAAGCATGTGTAATGTGTAACACCTGTGGACCTCTCACTGACAAAGGTATGGGTTTGTGGATATCTTTTCACCTATCTTCTTTCAAGTCTTGCTTGATCTTTATAATTTTGTTACATTCATTTTTGATTTTTTTAGCATGTGGATTGTTCATTTACTTTGTTGTTACTGTGTGTATTGTTTTCTTGGCTCTGTTTACTTCATTCTGCATCAGTTAATATAGATCTTTCTATGCTTGTCTGTATTCATCACACACATTGTTTCATATAGCACAATAATATTTCATTACATTCATGTACCACAATTTTCTAGCCTTTTTCCAATTGATAGGCATCTACTTTGTTTCCAATTTTTAGCTATCACAAAAAATTATGCTATAAATATTTTGGAATATATTCTTACTGATGGTTTTCTTGGGGGTATATGCCCAGTATTGGAGTCTCAGATGCAAAGGGGATAGGCATTTTAGTCATTTTGCTTGCATAATTCCAAATTCCTTTCTAAAATGATTGTATCATTTTGCAGTTCCACCAACAATATTTTATCCTTCCCCGACTTCCTTCCTTGGAACTATCCTTCCAATGCCTATCCTTCCACAACTCCTCCAACATTGATTATTGCCATTCTGTGTCATTTTTGCCAATTATAAGGGTTGAGGTGAAAATCTCAGGATGCTCTTTTCTTATTACTAGTGATTTGTAGCATTTTTTTCACTTGTTTATGAACACTTTGAAGTCCTTTTGAGAACTGTTTTTCAGAACTTTTGGCTATATATCTATTGGGGAATGGCTATTTAGTCTTATTATATTTATCAGTCAATCAATCAATCAATCCACATTTACTAAGCACCTACTATTTGGCAGTCACTGTGCTAAGCACTAGGAATACAAAAAGAGGCAAAAGACAGTCTCTGCCCTCAGAGAACTTACAGTCTAACAGAGGAGAGACATGCAAACAAATACATACAAAGCAAGGTAGATAGAGGATAAACAGGAGATGATTCAAAGGGGGAAAGCCCCGAGGTTAGGAGGGTTCAGGGAAGGCTTCCTGTAGGAGGTGGGATTTTATTTGGGACTTAAAGGAAGCCAGAGATCAGAAGTCAGACAGGAAGAGGGAGTCCAATCCAGACATGGGGGATAGCCAGGGAAAATGCCCAGAGCCAAGTTATATAGTGTCTTATTTGTGGAAAAGCCAGGAGGTCAGTGTCGCTGGATGGAAGGTTTAAGAAAACTGGAAAGGGGGGCGGCTAGGTGGCACAGTGAATAGAGCACCAGCCCTGGAGTCAGGAGGACCTGAGTTCAAATCCAGCTGCAGACACTTAACACTTACTAGCTGTGTGACCTTGGGCAAGTCACTTAACCCCAATTGCCTTCCCCCCTTTGAAAAGCAAAAAAAAAGAAAAAGAAAAGAAAACTGGAAATGTAGGAGGGGGAAGGTTATGAAGAACTTTGAATGCTGTTTTGTATTTGCTCCTGGAGGCAATAGGAAGCCCCTAGAAGTTATTGAATGGAGGAGTGACACAATTGGCCCATTGCTTTAGGAAAACTTGAGTGGCTCAATGGAGAATAGATTGGAGTGGGCAGACACTTGAGGCAGGTGGACAACCCACCATCAGGCTATTGTAATAATCAAGGCACGAGGTGATGAGGGCCTGCAGTGTGGCAGCAGTGTCAGAGGAGAGAAGGGGGAATATTTGAGAGATGTTGTAGAGGCAAAATCAGCAGGCCTTGGCAACAGCTTGGATGTGGGGGGTGAGAGATAGTGAGGAATCCAGGACGACTGCTGTGTTGTGAACCTGAGGGACTGGGAGGGTGGCATTGCCTCTACAGTAATAGGGAAGGTAGAAGCTGGAGAGGCTTTTGGGGGAAAGACAATGAGTTCTGTTTGGACAAATCGAATTTAAGATATCTACCAGACATCCAGTTTGAGATGTCTGAAAGGCAGTTGGAGCTGTGAGATTGGAGGTCACCAGAGAGATTGGGGCAGGCAGGGAAGGTAGATTTGAGAATCAACAAAATAGAGATGGCCATTAAATCCATGGGAGCTGATAAGAATGACTAAGTGAAGTAGTATAGAGGGAGAAGAGAAGAGGGCCCAGGACAGAGCCCTGAGGTCCACCTAAGGTTAGCTTGCATGATCTGGAAGAGGATCCAGCAACGGAAAAAGAAGGAGTAGTCCGCAAGGTAAGAGGAGAACCAAGAGAGATCAGTATCCTGAACACTGAAAGAGAAGAGAGCATCCAGGAGAAAAGAGTGACCAAGAGTGGTGCAGTCAATCTTGGATACCAAACCCTAATAAGAGAAATTTGATACAAAGATCCTCCGCCCCCTGCCCCTGCCATTTGACCACTTCTAATGTCGTCTCTATAGAGACTCCTCATTTTCAAGTAATCAGAATGTTCTATTTCGTCTTTTGTCATTGTTTCTATCTCCTGTTTGCTTCAGAATACCCATAGCAATTGAGAAGTGTATGATCTACTTCTCTTTTAATTTTTAAAAAAATGGTATCATCTTTAACATTAAGGCCATATGCCCATCTAGAAGGTATTGTGGAATGTGGTGCTTGGTTATAATTTCACTTGTTTTCTTTGCCAAGGAGACCAATCTCTGAGCTAAAAAGCAGAGGACAAAAATAGCTAATAGGGAGTTGATACAATAAATAGGGAAACAGTAATAGAATACCCAGATGTCTTGGGCTGTATTTAAGTCACTTGGCCAAGATGAATTGCAGCCTCCAGTACAGAAAGAATTGACAGATATAACTGTTGAGCTGCTGTCAGTGATCTCTGAAAGATCATGGAGAATTGGAGAGGAGAAGGGCCAATGTTGCCCCACTTTCTCAAAAAGGGGAGAGAATGGAATCCATATGCTCTAGGTCTGTGAGTTTGACTTTGATTCCTGACAAAAACTCCAGAAGGAATTATTATTATTAAAAATGTGGTTAATGAATATCAAGGAAACGAGATTGTCGTCACAAAGAGCCAGCATGAGTTCATCAGAGCAGATCATGTCAAACTAATATCATTTCCTTTTTTGACAGTCACTAAAGCGGTAGATCAGGAGAAAATACTGTAGGATATAGTTTACCTATGGATAACTCAGTTTTTGGGGAGCAGCTAGGTGGCACAGTGAATAGAGCACTGGCCCTGGAGTCAAGAAAACCTGAGTTCAAATCCAACCTCAGATACTTAGTAGCTGTGTGACCCTCGGCAAGTCATTTATCCCTGTTTGTCTCAGTTTCTTCATCTGTAAAATGAGCTGGAGAAGGAAATGGCAAATCACTCCAGGATCTTTGCCAAGAAAACCCCAAATGGGGTCACAAAGAGTCAGACACAACTCAAACAACTGAACAACAAAACTCAGTCTACCCAAATAGTGGTGTGGCATAGTAGATAGATGCTGGACCTGGATTCAGATCTCACTCTGACACTTATTAGCTCTGTGACACCAGGCAAGTCACTAAAAATCTCTTAGACTCTGTTTCTTTGACTGCAAAATGGGGGAAATGATAGCATCAACCTCACAGAGTTGTTGTGAAGCTCTAATCAGATAATTATATAAAATGCTTTGCAATAAATTTATATATATATATGTATATATACACACACACATCAGTTATAATATGGACTGGCCATGTTGTTTGAATGTCAAGCATACGCTTGCCTAAACGACTATTTTATGGAGAACTCAGACAGGGCAAGAGCTCACACGGCAGTCAGAAGAGATACAAGGACACTTAAAGTCTCTCTTAAGATCTTTGGAATTGATTGTGTGACATGGGAGACCCTGGCATAGGACTGCCCCCCATGTTGTGCCCTCATCAGAGAAGGTGCTGTACTCTATGAGCAAAGCAGAAATGAAGACGCTCAAAAGAAATGTGACATACACAAATTTAGAGAATCCACACCAAATGTCCACATGGACTATTGGTGCCCAACCTGTGGTAGGGTATTCCGAGCTCATATTGGTTTGATCAGCCAGTTGGAAGCACTATAACGTGACTCTAACCTGGTGACATCATTTTGATTCTTTTCTTTGAAGGAAGGACAACAACCTAACCTAACTTAACCTAACATTTCAGCAACTCACTTGGTAAAAACTCTTATTCTTTTCTTATAGAAAAATGTGGACTAAACAATAGTTTGATTAAATGGATTCAGAACTGGTTGAATGGCTGGATTCAAAAAGAAGTTATTAATAATTCAATGTCAATTTGGAAGGAGATTTTTAGTAGAGTGCCCCAGGGATCTGTGCTTGGTGCTATTACAAAAATTTTTTTAAAACATTTTTTAAACCAAATTACTTGGATAAAGCCATAGATAGCATAGTTATCCGATGTGCAGATGACAAAAAACTGGGAGGGATGGCTAACACACTGAATGACAGTGTTGTTTGCAAGCATAAATGTCAAAATCTGAAATAGTTTTAGAAATAAATTTATTTGAATGTTTAGTAGAGGTGAGTGAGATGGAAAGGAGGTATAGCTCCTTCCTGTTCAGGCTCTGGAAGATTTACATTATATAGGATTTAGACAAGGATACTCACATCTGAACCACATATACACAGTTAAGCAATTTTGCCAAGAGGGCAACTTGAAAGCAAGGTAGATTGTAAACTTTCAGTAAAATTTTGGTGAAGCCAGAATATAGGGGAGCCCAAAACACAAGCCTGGGTGGACACAAAACAAGAATGCTTTGGGTGGATCCAAGACCTGGGGGAAACCAAAATATGGGGCAATCTTGTAGCCATTTCTAGTATTCCTAGAAAGTTACTGGGGTCAGGCAACATTCTAGGTGTAGACAACCTTTAATCACATAAAGTCAGATTTCAACAGTATAATAACTTTTCCCAAACAATATAATAAATCTTTTTTCCCCACAAGAGTCAAGAACCAAAAAGATCTTGACATGATAAGACATTAGTCTGCATCTAATAAGATGAAATTCAATAGAGACAAATATGTTTAATATGGTTAGAAAGCAGTTTGAGAAAAGATCTGGGTGTTTTTAACATCTTAATATGAGTCAGAAGAGTGATGTGACAGCCAAAAAAGCTGATGGGAACTTGGGTTACATCAAAACAAGGCACAGTGTTCAAGAGAAGGTGATGGTCCCATGCATGATGGACCTGAAGCCCCCTGCCCTTGATGTCTCAGGGTGCCTTGTCCACTGGGGCTATGGAAGGGAAGGCTGTTGTCTTTAAAAAAAAACAACCCAATTTCCTTCATTTGATAGGAACTAGACTGGTAGATGAGGATAATAATGCAAACCAACAAGGAAGGTCAATGTCCTTCAGTGACTAGATAGACCTGGTTCTGCCCTCTACTGGCAGAACCAGGAGGAGGGGAAAGTGTAGCCATCTTCAGTGGTTAGTGATTTCCCCCACTAAAGATCTACTACAAGAGTGGGGAACCTGCTGCCTCAAGGTCACATGTGTCCCTCTAGGTCCTCAAGTCCTGCCCTTTGACAGAATCCAGACTTCACAGAACAAATCCCCTTAATAATATGATTTGTTCTGTAAGGCTTGGACTCAATCAAAAGGCTGCACCCAAGGACCTAGAAGGCTAAATGTGACCTTGAGGCTGCAGGTTCCTCATCCCTGATCTAGTGTCTCAGAGTTGAGGAATCCGATGAACATGTTCCTCTAAAATTACAGTGCAAGTCATGACTAACACTTACTTTGTGCCAAGTCCTGTATTTTTGTACAGGGGAGGCAAGGGGGGAGGGCTGGTGAGGGAAAGGTTGATGAGCCTGCTTCCCAAAAGGTGTGATGATATATGATGGATGTGCCCTGCTTCGCAATCCTGTGGATATTGCAGAAATTATGTATCTGGTTCTGGTCTGCTAACTATGTGATGAAGAGACAGACTTTGATGGGCTGGATAGCTGGAAATGGGGTATATATAAAAGGCACAAACCAGTCAGAGTGAGACTGGTCCTCACTCCTGCCCAGCCATGTTCAAGTGAAGAAGCAAAGAATTAAAATCCCTAGTGGGAAGAGAGGCCTCAGGCCTTTCTCTAACCACTAGGACCATATGGTCCATTAATTCATGGTCATGTTGTTCTTCTATCTCTATTTTTCCTTCTTTTAAGTCAGCGGCTCTCAACCTGTGGGTCGTGACCTCTTTGGGGGCCCAAACGACCCTTTCACAGGCGTCACCTAAGACCATCGGAAAACACATATTTGCAATGGTCTTAGGAACCGAGACACCACTCCTCTATCTGTCTCCAGGTGGGTCTGCCCACATGCAGATACGCCCACATACTAGTATTAAAGGGTTGCAGCATTAGGAAGGTTGAGAACCACTGTTTTAGGTAAAGAAAATTGAAAATAACTTTGACCTTGTGAGTTTTGAAAGGTCAGTGAAAACTCATCCAGCAGTTAAGTGGACTTGGTGGGGCAAATGCTGTGTAGGAACTGCCTTAAATTTGACCCTACTCTCCCTAGGGATTCTTCCCTGTAGAAATCAGGAGGAAATATTTGTACTTCTGTATTTGCTATATCTTTGTAGTAAATATCCCTTTTCAAAAATTAATGTTTAGTGGAACTGGGGTACTAATTATTAATGGCTGACAGTAAGGGGGGAATATACTGGATTGGGAGCTCAAGCTGATGGCATTAGATAAAGATTCTCCCAATCTGTTGGGAGGAATCCTAGAAGTCTTAGGGAAAGATATAGCCAGTCTAACTCTGGGAACCCAGCCAACTGGTATCTGTTGGGGTTGGGAGACAGTCTCAGATACTCCCTTCATTTGTTTGTGTTGTAGGTGAGACAGAGAAGGAGCAGAAACCTCACTTGGATACCTACAGGAATATGGCTGTCTCTCAGTTCTTCAGATTCCACAATACTGGCAGGAGGGACGAACTCATTGACCAGTGCCTGGGCATGGATGGATAGTGAGTTTGGAGCCACAAAGTAAATGGTGATGGGGAACTATCTGATCAAACTCAAGGCAAACCAGGATCCCCAGAAATGACCTAATTATCATAGACATCATTAGTGATTTTACAACATGAAAATTATAATCTGGAACTTTCAGCGGTCAGTGGTCAATGTTCTGCCTTAGTTCCATCTCTCCAATTCCTATGCATCATCCACTGTATAATCATCAAACATTTATTAGCACCCAGTGTATGTCAGGCACTGTGCTAGGCACTGGGGACATAAAAACAAAAATAAGACAGTCTCTATTCAAGGAGATTACATTTTGTTGAGGGAAACAACATGTTTCAAAATATTTTTAAAATTTTCAAATGATATTTATTTGTTAACAAAAAAGTTATTTTCTTTCTTTCCCCTTACCTCCATTTATAACAACTATTGATAGTAAAGCAAAACAAATGAGTCAAATCAAAAAAGTGCATGTCTCAATCTGGACCCTAAGTCCATCACCTTTCTATGAGGATGTGGGTAGCGTGCTTCATCGTTGGTTTTCTGGAATTGTGGTTGGTTATTGCACTAATTAGTTCTTAAGTCTTTCAAAGTTATTTGGCTTTACAACGTTGCTGTTATTCTATAAATGCTGGCAGATAGGTAGTGCGGTGGATAGAGTACTGGGCATGGAGTCAGGAAGATCTGAGTTCAAATCTGCAAGTAAATACCTATTAGCTGTAGGACCCTGGGCAAGTCACTTAGCCTCTGCCTGCCTGGGTTTCCTCAACTGTCAAATGGGGATAGCACCTACTTTCCAGGATAATTGATAGTACAAAATGAGATGTATCTGTAAAGAGCTTATCACAGAGCAGGCACTTAACACTTGTTTCTTTTCCTATAAATTGTTCTCCTACTTTTGCACCAATTCATACACATCTTCCTAGGTTTCTCTGAAACTGTACTTTTCATAATTTCTTGCAGCACAATAGTATTGATTACATGAATTGACAATTTGTTCAGCCATTGCTCAATTGATGGGCATCCTTTAGTTTATAGTTCTTTATTACCACAAAAAGAGCTACTATTAATATTTTTGTATATATGGGTCCTTTCCTTCTTTCTTTTATCTATTTGAGGCATAGGCCTAGTAGTGGCATTGCTGAGACAAAGGGTATACACAGTTTAGTAACATTTGGGGCATAATTCCAATTGTTTTCCCCAGAATGGCTCTACTAATTTACAGTTCCACCAACAATGTATCAGAGTGCCTATTTTCTCTTAGCTTCTACAACACTTGTCATTTTGTCAGCCTTGCTAATTTGAGAGTGGGAACCTCAGCATTATTTTAAGATGTATTTCTCTAATTGGTGATTTGGAGAATTTTTTCACATAGCTATTGCTAACTTGGATTTCTTCTTTAGAAAACTGCCTGTTCACATCCTTTGATTATTTATCAATTGGGGAATATTTTTGTTCTTACATATTTGAATCAGTTCCTGATGTATCTTGGATATGAGACTCTTTATAAAAGAAACTTGCTGCAAAGAATTTTCCTATTTAGGAGCAGCTAGGTGGTGCAGTGAATAGAGCACTGGCCCTGAAGTCAGGAGGATCTGAATTCAAATCTGCCTTGAACACTTAACACAAAACTAGCTGTGTGAGCTTGGGCAAGTCACTTAACCCCAATTGCCCTACCTTACCCCCTCCAAAAAAAAAAAGAATTTTCCTATTTACTTATTTCTTTTACAATTTTAACTGCATTGGTTCTGTTTGTGCAACACCTCTTACATTTATAGAATCACAATTGTCCATTTTATCTTCTTTTTTTGTTTGTTTGGGGTTTTTTTTTGGCTTTTTGGAGGGGAGAAAGCAGGGCAATTGGGGTTAAGTGAATTGCCCAAGGTCACAGGGCTAGTTTTTGTGTTAAGTGCCTGAGGCTTTATTTGAACTCAGGTCCTCCTGACTTCAGGGCTGGTGTTCTATTCACTGCACCACCTAGCTGCCCCCATGTTATCTTCTGTGATTCTTACTCTTTTCTTTGTTTTGTTTGGTCTTGAACTCATCCCCTATCCATGGATCTGAAAGGCAATTTCTTATTTCTCTAATTTGTTTATGATGCCACTTTTTATATGTAGGTCATGTATCTGTTTGGAATTTATTTTGGTGTAAGATGTAAAATGTTGACTGTATCTCATCTGGGAGATAACAGGTCCAACATGTTCAATAAGTATGTTCAAAATAAGTAGATACAAGATAAATAAAATTTGAGGGGGAGACAGTAGCAGCTGAGAGGCTCGGGTGGTATATAAACTGAATTTGAAATGAAATCAGAAATTCTAAGACACGAAGGTGAGGAGGGAGAGGATTCATCCCATGAGGGACAGCAGGCATAAAAGAATGAAGATGGGTGGTGGAATGTCATGTGTGAGGAGCAGCAAGACAAGTTTGGCTAATTCCAAGAGTGAGTGAAGAGGCGCAATGGAGAGTTTACGAAGGGTTTTAAATATAAAACAAAGGAATTTGTATTTGATCTTATTGAACAGGAGAGTGACATAGTCATGTCTATTTGTGCTTCAGGAATATTATTTTTGCAGCTGTGTGGATTGTAGAAGGGGAGAGATTTGAGGCAGGGAGACCAATTATGAATCCATTGCAATAGTTTATCCAGGCTAGAAGTGATGAGGACCTGAACTAGGGTGATGGATGTATAAGTAGGGAAGGGGATGGATTTGAGATAAGTCATAGAGGTAGAATCGACCAGACTTGGCAGTTTTTAGATATGTGGGATGGGAAAGGGAACAAAAGGAGGAGTCGGAGATGGAAGAAGGAGGGAGGCAATGAAGATGACTCTGAGGTTGCAAACGTGTGTAACTGTAAGGATGAAGGAACCTTGACAGAAGTAGGAAAATTTGGAAGAGGGGGATTTTGGAGGGAAAAATAGTGAGTTCTGTTTTGTATATGTTGAGTTAGAGATACATATGGGAATATCCAGTTTGAAATGTCCAAAGGTTATTTGTTGATATGGGATTAGGGTCTCAGGAGAGAGACTTGGGCTGGATGTATAAATTTGGGAGTCTGTGTAAAGATGATATCTGAACCCATGGGAATTGATGAGGTTGTGAAAAAAGAGAAGAGGAGAGGAGAGGAGAGGAGGAAGAGAAGAGGAGAGGAGAGGAGAGGAGAGGAGAAAGAGAAGAGAAGAGAAGAGGAGAGGAGAGGAGAGGAGAGAAGAGAAGAGAAGAGAAGAGAAGAGCAGAGGAGAGGAGAGGAGGGATTACCATCTCAAAACTCCCTCTTCCATGCCTCCTTTCCTAATCATCCTAGCCAGAATTTCTTTTTCCTTCCTCTGAACACCCAGAATATGTTATTTGTTCCTCTCTTATGTAGCAGGGCACATTTGACCTGATATTGTTACTTGTGAGCCTGTCTTTCCCCTCCTTACTAGGTATAGCAATCTAGAGAAAAGAATAGTGGGTTTGGAGTCAGAAGAGATTAGTTTGAGTCCCAGCTGGGTGACTTTGG
Source organism: Pseudochirops corinnae (assembly GCA_028646515.1). Classification (NCBI taxonomy): domain Eukaryota; kingdom Metazoa; phylum Chordata; class Mammalia; order Diprotodontia; family Pseudocheiridae; genus Pseudochirops; species Pseudochirops corinnae. Next base: position 70,278,905 of record CM053590.1, on the reverse strand, counting down.
AAAAGTCACATAACTTCTCTGAGCTACATTCTCTTTACCCATAAAATGGAGAAATTATTACTTGTACTATCCCTTTGCCTCCTTGGAGGGCTAGAGAGGGAAATTCCAGGAGGGATGGACAAGGCTTCCTTCAATTATAAGGAAAAGTTTCAGAGAAAAGAGAGATGGTGAAGAACACAAGGGAAGGCTAAGATTCCCTCCAATAGCTAGGGTGGCTAGGTGGCTAGGTGGCACAGTGAATAGAGCACCAGTGCTGGAGTCAGGAGGACCTGAGTTCAAAGCCAGTCTCAGACACTTGACACACTTACTAGCCAAGTGACTTTTGGCAAGTCACTTAATCCCAATTGCCCTCCAAAAGGCAAAAAAAAAAAAAAAATCTCTCCAATAGCCAGTCCCTCTCTGATTCTACCCTCCCCTTCGTCTTTTAAAATAATATCACTGAAGAGATGGGGGTCAAATCAGTGGAAGTACACCTGTGGCTTCTGCTGGCCAAGGTTCTTGGCTGGGACCTGGAATAGATCTTCCTCTTTTCAGACTTGCCTTAGAGCAGTGGCTCTCAACCTGTGGGTCGCGACCCCTTTGGAGGTCGAACGACCCTTTCACAGGGGTCACCTAAGACCATTGGACAACACATATTTCTGATGGTCTAAGGAACCGAGACACCGCTCCTCTATCCGTCTCCAGGCGGGTCCACCCACATGCAGATACGCCCACATACGAGTGTTAAACGGATATGGCATTAGGCATTAGGAAGGTTGAGAACCACTGCATTAGAGGAACCTCCATATATATTTGTGTATATGTTGTCAGGGAAACTGCAAGGCTTTGAAAAACTGATCCAGGCTCTGAAACCTACCATTATATTAATGACCAGTGCGGTCATTAATATGTAATTACCCTGCTAGCAGTAACCCAGATGTCTCTGCCCTTCTCTACCGCCCCTTGGTCATCATTTCAGCACAACTCGGGATTGCTTTCAGTCAGGTGCACAAAACCAAACCCTGCATTCTAGCTACTCCAGAGAAAGTTGGGAAGCTCTTCTAACCGGCCCTTCAGACTTTTTTTCTGGCTCTGACATGCTGGACTGGCCTCTTTCTTGGGGATCCTGGAAAATGACTCCTGCTTACTGACGAAATATATCCTGAGGAAGGAAGTGAATTACAGGTACAGAATGAGGTATATGCTATTAGATACAGTCAATTGTCAGTTTGTTTTCTAAGCTTTGCATCTTTGTTACAAGTTAAAGTTCTATTTAGGTCTGGGGTTGGCAGGAGGGGAGAGGCAAACTGGGAAAATGACAGCATTGTTGGGGGGAAAAAATCAGTAAAACATTAAAAAATAGAAGAAGAAATGACTCATGCCCCCACAGCGTCTTTGGGAAAAGCTGCAGACCAAGATCCCATTGGTGCTGTTTACTGTGGTCTGTGTTGGGAGGTCAGGGACCTCTCTGAGCCCTGAGTCTATAGATTGGCAAGTCTCTGGGCTGAAGAGAATCACGTCTGTTTCTATCACCCTTTTCTTTCTTCTGGCAGGATTAAGGCTATATGAACTCCAGATGTCTAGAGAAGGAAATTCTATGGTCTTCCCTTGGTGTTCTTTCCAGTTTTGATGAGCTGCTTGACCTCCTTCCTCAATGACTGCCAAACTCCCACTTAGTTATATTCTGCGTGTTCCAGTGATTCTGAACCCCCTGCTGCCATATTCACATCCCATTTTCCATACTTCATGGCCTGCTCCCTTATTTTATTCTATGTCCCACCTCACACTTGAGAGCTGTGAAGAATTGTCAGCTACCACTATTATTAAGGGTAATATATAGGAAGATGGACAGGAGAACCTCTCACTGTTCTCTCTAGATTTTTAATTCTTGGCCTGGGCTCCAGCCCTACCCTCATCTCAGCAATTCTTCTTTGAGGAGCCATCAGAAATATCCACCTCAGCTCAACTCCCACCTTCACTACATGGCATGGTGCAAAGGACACATTGGCGACATTCAAAGTCCTCCATAACCTGCCCCTCGTACCTTCCCAGTCTTCTTTCACTTCATTCCCCAACAGGTACTCTTCCGTTCAGTGACACCAGCCTCCTCTCTCTTCTGTGAGGAAGACACTCCAAATCTTGGTTCTGGGCATTTTCTCTGGCTGTCCCCCATGCCTGAAATGTGCTCCCTTCTCCACTCTGACTTCTGACCTTCCTGACTCCCTTTAAGTCCCAACTAAAATCTCATCTTCTTTGGGAGTGGCTAGGTGGCACAGTGAATAGAGCACCGGCCCTGGAGTTAGAAGGACCTGAGTTCAAATGCGACTTCAGACACAACACAAAACTAGCTATATGACCTTGGGCAAGTTGCTTAACCCCAACTGCCCTCCAAAAAAAAAAAAAGGAAAATAAAAAAAATCCCACCTTCTACAGGAAGCCTTCCCCAAGCCTTCTTAATTTCAGTGCCTTCCTTCAGTTAATTATTCCCTATTTATCCTGTATATAACTTGCTTTGTATTTATTCATTTGCATGTTTTCTCCCTCATTCGATTGTAAACTCCTTGAGGGCAGGGACTGTCTGTTGACTCTCTTTGTATCCTCAACACTTAGTACAGTGCCTGGCACATAGTAGGCACTTAATAAAAGTTGATCAATTGATTGATAAGGTCACTGAACTTAATGTTAGGAGGTTTGGGTTTGAGCTACAGCTCTGCTGCTTGTGAGCTAGGTGGTGCTGGGTAAGTCTTTTGCTCTCTGCACTCTGAGCCTCAGTATCTTTATCTGTAAAAGAAAAGAAAAAAATGGTTCTTCCACTACCTGCCTCACAGGGTTGTTGTGAGGGAAGAGCTTTGTAAGCTTAAGAGTGAGTGCTACCTACATGTGAGTTGTTATTCCCATTGGAAGAAGCATAATCTTCTAGGGAAAGAAAGATCAGGGGCCAAGGATTAGGGACCGGGAGACCCAGGTTCTAATCCTGACTTTGCCAGTATTCATTGTGTGACCATGGACAAGTCACAGCCTCTCTCTGGGCTTTGGTTTTCTTTCCTGTGAAATGAGGGATTGACCTAGAAGATCGCTTCCAACATTCTATGAACACATGTTCTGTTTTACACTTACTAGCTGTGCGACCCTGGGCAAGTCACTTCACCCGGTTAGCTTTAGTTTCCTCATCATAAAATGAGCTGGAAAAGGAAATCTAGAATCTTTGCAAAGAAAATCTCAAATGGGGTCATGAAGAGTAGGACAGGACTGAAGAATGATGAAACAAAATATCAACAAAGTGGGAGTAAAAACTGTGTCTTATACTTTTTCCGTGTCCCCCACAGTGCCTGGCACAAATCTGGGCACATAGTAGGCGCTTCATAAATACTTGGTGATGCTGCATTGATTATCCCATTCTCCTGTTGCTTTGTCATGTTCATTAGGTAAGTGGATACATACCTAATACAAACCTATATATATATATATATATACACACACACACACACACACACATATATGGAAAGAAATGATTGTTATATATTTATATTA
>CM053590.1:70257914-70275295 GCA_028646515.1 Pseudochirops corinnae | reverse complement strand
ACCAAGAAACTTGATGCTGACATGCAATTCTGATGAGGTTCTTGGGCTGGTGCTTGTGGAAGAGGAGGCTTGGAGTCCCAGTCGTGGTACTGGGTAGGTTGCAGCCTCACCCTCTCTAGCTCTGCAGACTCTAGCTTTGTGAGCCTTGCAGAAAAACCCTTGAGGAAGAACTAACTCCCATCTTCAGACCTTCCCTGATGACCTTTGGATACCCAAGGCCCAAACAGAAGGACTGACTGGAAAGCCTTTGGGTATCTATTTGCTTGTAGGAGGTACATGAAACATTTCCTGTGGCCATACTGTGTGTCTTGCTAAATAACAACACACAGAGAGGGTCAGAGCCAGCTGCCAATGAACAAAGAGAAGCTTTATCTCCTTGGCCTCAAAAAAGCAAAGCAACAGTTCCACCAATCAGGGTGGGCCCTCAGGACAGGTCCTGCTGTGTGCATCTTGGAGTTGTATCTTCTCTCTCTTTACAAGTGAGTGAGGGCAGCAGTGGGAGCAGGGGAGAGGCAGGCAGCATCAGACCTCTTGTGGGTTGGAACAGTTCAAGAGGAGAGAGCAATGCCCAGGATGCAGCCTGAGGGGGCAGCTGAGAGCAGCTCTTCTTGCAAACTCTCTGAAAGCTCTCCCAGATGTGAGATTCAGAGCAACCTCAGTAGAGACGGTGGATGGGGCATATTTTGACTTTGAAGCTTATGTAAATGCTAACATTACAACATACTGCTCCAACTATGACAACTTGGAAAGAATATTTCCTGATTATTTATTCTTGTCATAACAAGCTTTTGGAAATTCTTAACTCTAGTGGCAATAGGGCTTTAATTAGCCTTCTGGGGAGAATTGCACAGGAACTGGGGTGAGGCTGGGCTGCAAACATTCCTGACAGTTTAGTATAATATCTTTTTTTTTTCTTCTCTCGTATATTTTACACAATGCAAGAGAATGGTCCTTCATCCTCTATCTAGGTCAGGTGATCAGCTGATGAGTAATGCCAATCAAGTCATATAGAGCACAAACAAGGCCTTCAGACCCACCAAGCACCTGCTCCCTTTCCCATTCCTTGTTCCCAGTTGGCTTACCTGTGAATCCTACAGGAGTGAGCTTGCAGACATTTTAAGGACTATTCCTCCCAGGGAGTAGTTGTGATTTCATAGGGGATCTACTCCTGTAGGTGGGCAAGCCCTCAAGAATCCAAGGATTAATGGCTTAATGTGACAAGGAGAGAGGAGTTATTTAGAGGCAGGGTGCCCTACACTTACATCCTGACATCTGACACAAACATAGCCCTCCCTCAGCTTCTGGTCTCCACTAACAATGGTCGTCCCAACCTAGGTTCCTGGTCTCCCCATTAACAAGGTCTAAGACAATAAAAATCAGGCCTGGTTGGATGAGTGGGGAAAGAATGATAGGAAAAAAAAGTCTTCCTTGGCAGATTCTATCCAAAGTGACTCCTAGTTCTTTCTGAACTTCTCACTATGCCCACCAACCATTTTCCTTCCTTTGATGTCAATGAGATTGAGTTGGTGAGAAAGCATCCACTTTTGTTGTTATTTTATTGGTTTCTTTTTAAAAAAAAAACACATTCTATTTCCCCATTGACTCCTTCCTTATAAAAAAGAGAAAATTAATCCAAACTGACTAATGAAGCAAATCTGACAATATATGCAGCTCTCTGTATCCATAGTCCTCCATGTGGAAGGAAATTTAAAAATGCACTTTGGACATCTTCTCAGTGATTCCCTTTGACCTCTCCAGGCTTGACTGTGGTTTCACACTAGTCCAATGATAAACTCCCTGGTGGTACAGACAGTCCTGTGGTAGGTTTCATTTGGTTTTTGCCCTGGACTAGCCTCTCTATTGGAGCACTGTAAGTCAGCCTTTGCCATCCTCCTTGGGCTTTGTTCCCCATTTCTTCCCTATTCAAGTCTAATGTATTCCCTTAGGAAAGATGATGTCTCAACAGGAAGATTCCATGAGCTGCTTTTGGCTGTAAGGGTATAATCATGACATCTGTAGCATCATAGCTACAGAATTGGAAGGAATTTTGAAAAATTAAATTGTATTTTATTTTCTGGAAGGAATTTCTATGGACATATCACCAAACCCCACCTGCATAAGAATCCCTTTTCCATTGGTGGGGGGTAGGGACAATGTCACTGGATGTAGAGTCTGAAGACTTGGGTTCATTGACTCTTGCCTCTTCTACTTTCTATCTATGTAAACATGGGTAAGTCACAACCTCTCCCAGCCTCAGTTTCCTCAACTGTAAAATGAGAAGATTGGACTATCTGGCCACTAAGGTCCCTTTCAGCTCTATATGATCTCCAACAAGGGATCCTCTAAGTAGTACTGCAAGAACCCTAATATAGGAAATTTGCTCTGCAGATGATGATGATGATAATTGTAAGGGGAGTGGCCAAGTGACCCATAGAAGTCTTACAGAGGCTAAAAACAGAGGCCTTGAAAGGTAAAGAGGAAAGTTTTCAGAAGCAAAATGATTATTTTCACCTAAAAAAGGGTAGAAAATTTGAATACCTTAATTGCATATGAAGAGAACAAACAGACAGTGAATGTTTCCTGGGCATAGACTGCATTCACATAGTTGTCCCTAGTCACTCATCTAAATAGGATTCCCAAAGGAGTATGGGAGATGAAAAATATTGATAATCCTAAGGGACCCTAGAGTTGTTTACAGAAAGAAGAGCTTCAAAGCAGAAATGTTTTGTCTTAAATGAAAGGAAAATCTTTTCCTGTTTCCTATGGAGAGATGACTAATTACCCCAAACTTGAACCTTTGAAGGAGTCAAAGGGAAATGCTGATTGGGGTACCTGTAATTTCCACATGGGAAACAAATACCATTTTGTAGGGAATGGGGAATTGCTTTGGAGTGAAAAACTGAGTAGTTTTAAAAATACTTAATACTTGTGACTGTTCTGCTTTTAAGATTATTATTCTTATGGCTTATTGAGGAATCTTATACATGTTTTTCTCTGCTATGATTAGCCAGCACTCATCACTGAAAGTTCCCTCTTCTTAATAAAAGTATTCTTTAAGCATAGAGTGAAACACGTCAACTAATGAATAAAGCTGTTCAGTGTTTAAAAGAACCAGTTGGATGTTACCAGTCTTTATAAAAGAAGAACTCTAAGAACTTGGCTTATCAATGGCTCAGTAAGGCCACTTAGCCAGTGGTCCCTGCTGTACAGGAATACCAACTGAAGATTGTTCAAGAAACCATTGGCCTGGATGCAAGAGCACTACCTTCCAATGACACACCCATAGTACCCTTGCTGTATTGATAGCTTTCCACATGAGCAATATTAACACATGACTTTTTAGACTATAGTAAGTACTTTTGGGTTTTGATGGTGGGTCTACTCATAATATTTGATGTCTTAACTAAGATAGATTGGTACCAGAAGTGGGGTTTCTGAAATTGAGACTACCCAAGGATGTGGTGTACCAGATATGGCCACAGCATTGTTTCATAAGACCATATCAGGAGGATCTAAAGTTTGTAGTCTTGTAGTCCTGGGGTAGAGGGACACAGATTTAGATTTTCCAGTGGTGCATAGCATCTTGTTCTGCTTTTCCTCTGAACTTCTGTGAGCTTAAGGACATATTTACAAGGATAGGGAAGGATAGGAATGTGTGGTAGGCATGACACTGAAATGCTATAAGAAAGTAGGAGTCCCTAAGGTCAGGAAGACCTGAGTGCAAATCCCAACTCATCTGCTAGCTCTGTGGTGTGTTATGGTTTGTCCTTCCTTCTCGAAGAGGACAATGACATTAGGGAGATGATGACATGACTTGAGGTTGACTTGGATTTGAGGGAGAGAAGGCCATGCAAGGTCACCAGCCTCACTTTCTCCTCCAGAGCCATCTGGGCCCAGCGGCCATATATGGATCAGGATGACTGGGCAACTTACTCTCTGAGCCTCGGGTAGCTGTAAACACAAGGAGGGTGGAGTCTATGATTTCTAGGGTCACTTCTAAATTTAAATCTACGAACCCATAAGATCCTCGAACCTCACCCCAGGAACAGAAATGCTACGTAAAAGCAAGATTTAGCCAAGAAGGCCTTAACTTATGGTTTGGTATTGGCCAAAAGCTCGGGAAGGCCTTCTTCTAAGAGTTCCTGTTTTAAACAATAGGGCAGCCACGTGGCGCAATAGTGCACAGAGTGCTGGGCCTGGCATCAGGAAGACTCATCTTCCTGAATTCAAACCTGGCCTCAGACACTTACTAACTCTGTCACCCTGGGCAAGTCACTTAACCTTGGTTGCCTCAGTTTCCCCATCTGTAAAATGAGCTGGAGAAGGGAATGGCAAACTACTCTAGCATCTCTGCCAAGAAAACCCCAAATGGGGTCACGGAGAATTGGACACAACTAAACACTACCACCACCACCTTAAATAACTATTCTTGCTAACCTGGTGCTAAGCTCAGGTATTCCAAGTGCTATAAGTACCCTCTAAGTAAGTTTTCAGTGTCCTGGAAGCTCTAGTTGCCTATCTTTAGATACAGCTCTAGGTATGATGAAGGAACAATCGAAGGAGAGTGCTGAGTTCAGAAGGTGGCCAGAATCCATCCGGGGAGATCTTCCAGAGGAGGTGGGTCTGGAGCAGTGCCTTATTGACTGAACATAATATGGAAGGGTATCCCTGAAGAGCTTGAGAGGAGAGTTTGCATGGAAGGTAAGAAGGTTGGGAGAACATCCTTTCCTCCTGGCTCAGCCCTCTCCACCTTCTGGGCACTTTCCTGGCTTCGAGTTTCCAGGCAGAGCTCCCTAGACTTCTGCCATGGCACAGCTGGGTTGCTACATCACTCTGGCTTAACTCATCCAACTTGGAAAAATATTCCTACCCCCTTTGATTCTCTTGTTCTCTCCTCCTGGATATGCTCTGTGCTTTCCAGATGCTGGCCCTCTGATTCTATTCCTGCCATCCCTGGAATGCCCTCCATCCTCACCCCCACCTCCTAACTTCCCAAGATTCTTCAAGACTTTGCTCAAATCCCACCTTCCTTCTTTCCCTCTAAGAATACTTACCTTGTGTGCATCCTGTATGTGTAGAGTTACTGGCACATAAACACCCCATTAGAATGGAAGCTCCTTGAGGGTAGGACCAGGGGTTCTTTTTCTTTCTTTGTATCACTAGCACCTAGCACAATGCCTGAGACATGGCAAGGGCTTAATAAAGGCTCACTGACTGAGCCCAATCATGAAAAAAAAAAAAAAAGAAAGTAGGAGTCCAGGGCCTATGGGATAAGCTAGCTATTTGTCACCACTCTCAGCATACTGCAGAGGGAGCAGAATCAGGGCTAAGATCTAGAGGTACATCAATTAATTTTTAAGGAATTCTTGGAGGGATGCCAAAAGTGAATTAGGTGGCAAAAAGACAGGCTTGGACCCTGAATCTGATGGATCTCTATACAGCACATCATGCTATGTCTTTATGCTCCAGATCCACTCAAGTTGGGAAGGACCTTGACAATGAGATGGACAATGGAAATACCTCAGAGAAACTTTGAGGATCCAGGTGAGTTCAAGACTCTTCCTGACTAACAGGGTGAAATGGAAGCTGACAGAGCTCCTACTGCCTTCTAAAATTGTAAACCAAAGCAATATTTTGTCCTGGGGGGCGTAAAAGAAGCAGCATCAGTCATTCAGAAGGGAATAGACAGCATCCTCCGATCAAAAACTGATTTGGTGATAAAAAAGGAAGAAGGAAGTAGTCATCTTAAGGGACTGAGCACAATTCATGTTGTAGTAAGATATGCCAAGAAGGATACCTGAGACTCAACATGTATTTGTACTGATTCACACATGGTCTGGGGCACAGCAATGGCAAGGGTAGAAGACTGGATCATGGGATCATAGATTTAGAACTGGAAAACATCTAAGAGGCCAATCTTTTCATTTCCTAGATAATAAAACTGAAGGGTCACACAGCGAGTGGCCAAGGTGGAATTTGGTCCCAGGTCTTCCTTTCTCCAAGTCCGGTGCCCATGGTACTATGCTCCATGGCCTGTCAAAGAAAGAGATAAGGGGCAGGATTCTTTGGGAAGACCTTGCTGAATAGGGTTGCCATTTATCCATTAAAGTGTCCCACTTTAACACCCACTAAAAATGAACATAGTACAACAATGAGATCTGCATATTCACACAACCTATTACAGGAGCTTCTAGAATAAGTTACTTGGAATTCCTGGCCTTTGTGTGATAGTCCATAAGCAAATCAGGCATGGAAAAAGAGATTGAGGATATATATGAACTATAAATCATAGCATGCCATTAGACAAAATTGACTTTAGTACCATGGTGGCCAGCTGCATCAGCTGTTGGACAGTCAGTAAATGAACTTTAATTAAGTGGCTGCTATCACCCAGGCACAGTGCTAGGCTCTAAAACTCCTTAATACCTCTTGCTCCAGGGCTCCTCCCTCTGACTGGAGAAGGCAGAGGGTGGATATTAGAGACTTCCTCTCTGAACCTCCGCCATAAAAGGAGGGTGCTCTGGGAATTCACCTCATCATTTCACACCTGGCTACTTTCTTAGACTTCATGATCCCCAGAAACTCTTCATTTTGCAAGACTAAATCAACTCTGATACTCTCCCCTCAGATTATTTCTCATTTTTAGCTTCTTTCTATGTCTTGTCTTCCACCATTAGGTTGGGAGCTCTGTGAGGGCAGGGACTCTTTTATGCCTTTCTTTGTATCCCCAGTGCTTAACAAAATACCTGGCACATAGTAGGTATTTAATAAATGTTTATTTATTCTGACTCTGATTCTTGACTCTAAGTTCTGGGGTAGAATCCTGTATACTTCTGAATTAATTCTAATTATTACACAGTTCTTATGGCACATTGCCATGATATTTTATGTTAATTCAATTTTTGTATGTTAAAATGGGAGCTAATAATCTATTTGATGAATATTTGTTTAGACAAGGGATAGCACTATGTAAGAGTGGCCTGTAAAGTTGTCCAGATGGTTGGTATGGGCACTGTAATTGCCAGTGGCCACCGTGACCTTCTGGCTTCCTCTCTTTTGACATGCATACTATGATACTGGTAGGATTCCACTTTCTACTATAGCTTCTAACCTCTAGGGAGCAGAATTGACCGTGTTTGTTGCCAGTTCTAGGTCCTGAAATATCTAGAAATATCTATTGAATGACCTTTGGTCATTCATCCTCTCTGAGCCTCAGTTCCCTCATCTGCAAAATGAGAATAATAATGCCTGTAGAGATGTAGTGAGGATAAAATGAATAATGGAGTGCATAAAAGTGATTTTTTGGGGGGGGAGAAGCAATAATTGGAATATCTTATATCCTGAATTATAAATCATGACATAATTTTAAAACTCCACTAGGATTTAATATAATAACTCCTAAGGCTTAGGCATCAAACCCATGTGATTAACTTTCTCTAGGTACTATATTGAAATGCTTCAGTGATTATAACCCATACCCATTTGCCCATAAATTCACCACAAGGGCACTGTTCAATGTACTCAGGGCCCTTCTCAATTTCTCCTGGTCTCCTGAAAGTACCAGTGGAATACTCCAGTTGTCTACTTGTCATCCCACACTCTTGCCACATGGTTAACTCACTTCTTCCTCACGTACATTTTGCTGGATGGTCAAATCTTGGGCCACCGATGGTTGTCTTAACCTTTGTCTTGCCACTGGACTTCAATGACTCTGGAGAAGAGAGTGAGGCTGAGGACTTCACACAGCTCTGCCAAACACATATCCAATTAATATGCAAATCAAGACATCGCTGTCATGATATTATTGATCCTCTTTGAGAATGAAGGACAAACAGCACTAACATCTCCCTAATGACATCTTTTACTCCTCTTCTTCAAAATTCTTCATTGGTTATTTGTTACAGACTCTTCATGTCCACCATGTACCTTTCTGCTGCCTTCTGTGGGAACTTTATTTTTGATTCTTCATAGACTGGGACATAATAAACACTGAAAAAATGCTTACTGCCTTACCTTGCCTTCATTCCATTTTTCTCTGCCATAGAATATTGGTATTAAAAAAGATGGATCCTTGTTCTGGGGGTAAGTTTGGAGCTAAGAAAGGAGTTTTGCATTTTCCTAAAGTCAATCCATTCTTCTTTGCCTGTTGTTGAGCTCTGAGCCCAGTTCTTCATTCACCTATATTGTCTGTCCTAGATATATGTACTGACAGATAAATTTTATAGGTTGTCCATCCAAATACATGTCATAATTCGGGCTTCATTCATCAGCCGCTATTTGCTTGTTCTTTCTGGCTGGATGATGAGGCCAAACTATTGTGGGTGGTTACAGATCTCTTTTAGGAAGCTCTGCAGTGTTCCAGAGTTTGATAGAACCAGGACAATGCCATCCTCAAACAAAAAAATCTTTAAGACCTTACCATCCAGAGAAAGCCTCTTCAACATTCACTCTTAGCTAGATCTCCTCCATCACAGTGTAGAATACCTTAGGTGAGGATATATCTTTCTGTTTTATGCCTCACTTGATGTTTTTTTAATCAGAAAATCATTGAATAGAATTATTTGTTTTGTTATCTTTCATGGAAACTTGAATGTTTTTGATGTATGAATTGATGATACCTTGTTGGAAAAGAGCTTTTAAAGTGTTGTTTTGCTCTATTGAATCACATGCTTTTTAAAAATCAACAAACAGTAAATACAATTGTAGCTTATGTTTCTGCATCTTTCAATCAATTGTAAAATTATAAATACGTGGTCCAATGTTGAATGTTGTTTGTGAAAGCCTGCTTATTCCCTACTAATATATTTATTGAGGATGCCCTTAATTCCTGTATAGATGACCCTCATAAAGATTTTATGTAACTAGGAGTAGGCATATAAGATGGTAGTTGTAGACAGAAAAGGGAGAATATAAGATATATACAAGCTGCTGTCCTTAATTAAATATTATTAGAATGCCACCACATTGTATGATACATAAAATTGATAGTCACTGATGTATTTCTAATATAATATTATTTATTCAGTTCAGTGAACTCATGGGTTTCTGACATCGAAAGTAATGAATTATCTTTTTTTTTTTTTTCGCTTTTTTTTTGGAGGGAGGAGGGCTGGGCAGTTGGGGTTAAGTGACTTGCCCGAGGTCACATGGCTAGTAAGTGTTACGTGTCTGAGGCTGGATTTGAACTCAGGTCATCCTGACCCTAGGCCCAGTGCTCTATTCACTGCACCACCTAGCTATCCCAGTAATGAATGATCTTTATAATATTCTTGATTGTGTATAACATTGCACTTGCATGATAAGTAAGGGTGAAATATATTAAGTAAATTAAACATTTACATACATTAACATAACTAACTTATAGCATACATTTTACTTTTTGCTATTGTAGTAATAGGGCAGCTAGGTGGTGTAATGGATAGAGTGAGTGCCTAACCTAGAGTCAGGAAGACTTGAGTTCAAATCTTACTAGCTGTGTGATCCTGGGTAAGTCACTCTGTTTGCCTCAATTTCCTCATCTGTAAAAGGGGGATAATAATAGAACTTACCTCTCAGAGTTGTTCTGAGAATCAAATGAGATAATTGGTTTTTTTTTTTAATTTTATTATAGTTTGCATCATTCATTTCCACAAGATTTTGAGTTACATATTTTCTCCCCCTCTTTCCCCCCCCTCACCCCAAAACAGCCATCCCAGTGTGTCCCCCTTCCCCCAGTCTATTCTCTCCTATGTCACTTTTCAGTAGGGCAAGATGGATCTCCCAACCACAGTGCCTGTGTATCTCAAGTTCCAGTTGGATGTAGTCAATAATAATAATAATATTAATTGCATCAAATGAGATAATTGTAAAGCACTTACACAGTTCTTGGCACATAGCAAGCATTATATAAATGTTAACTAGTATTATTTATAGTAGTAGTAACATTCAAATATTCTGTAGTAGGTACCCAGGAGAAACTAGGCAAGCCTTTTTAAGTATCATTAGCAGTTGTTTAACCAGGTGTGAAATTCCATTGATAAGGTTAATTCTGAAAATCTTAAAAGTTAACTCTGTGGACCTTTTGTCCTGAATACTTATTGCTTCAATGACACCAAACTGATGATTGATTAATGACTGATAATTGATATACCTGAGCCAAATTCTGGGGCATGATTTTTGACAAGGGTTATGGCTGCATAGGAGAGGAATCCTATATAGATTTTGACTCCGTTCTTTGGCAGGAGACTTATACTTCCATGCTCCTCACCTGGTAACTTTGTTCATCAAAGAACTGGTGCCCACTGAAAAAGGCCAAAGGGAGGAATTTCTTACACTAAGCACTGACCATAGTCAAAAAGTAGCACAGGAGAGAGCCAAAATTTGGAGAAACAAACCCAGACTTTGCCTTTCACTGGTATTGGAAGCATGTGTAGCAAGAAATCAACCTCAGATAAAGATAAACAAATTGAAGAATTCCTGGAACAAGTGAAATTAGGTCCCATGCCAAAGAGGGCCTAGAGGTTAGGAGCAAGTAAGATGCAGAGCGGTTATAAGAAAGAGCAAATCTGACTCTTGCCCTGCACTGGTTCTGTGAGATATGTGGACTGTGCAGGTTTGGAAGAGGGAAGTTTACTCTCTTTCTAGGTGCCTTCTCTTTGTGGAGGGCCCCATCTAGGCTATCTCAAGAAGGTTAAATTGGGAAAATTGTATAGATCCCTGAGAGATCAGACCCATCAGAAAGGGAAAGAGTTGACTTGACTGTTTATGGTTGGGTATGTTGTTTGCAGTTGTTGTTGGCTTAAATGAAGCTTTCCATAAATTTGATATTTTGTTAACCTTCATGCTTGCATGGACTCTAAGGACTTTTTTTTTTTTAAAGTGATATAGACATGAACTGAATTCTGCAAGAGACAAAGAGTTAATATTGAGAAGCCTTCCAAAATTAACCTCAATTCACGTGAACAAAGAAAGAGTTTTTACTGCAGTTCTGGGTCCTGGATTATAATTCAATTTGGCCAGTAAGAGATCCCCACCTATTCACTTTCCTTTCTGTATGCCCCACCCCCTTTCCCAACTAGATTGGCCAGGACTAATCCCTGGAAGTTTATTCAACTAATTAGCATTGGTCCAATAAGACAATTCCGCAAGAATGGAATGAACTATGTCAGCAAATGAGTGATATTTGAAAGAATCAATCAGGTATTTCCAAAATCTCCAGGAGTACTCTGACAGCTACAGCTTCCAATGGACCATGAAGTTTTTCAGTCAGTGGCCATAGCCTATTTGGTGCCTGGCTTTTGAGACCTGAGCAATATGAGGCTGACTGTACCCCTAGTGATAGGTAAATTGGATCCAAGTATAACAAGATAGAATTTGCCTATAGGGAAGATTCCATGGAGTGTGCTCAGAGTTGCCATTCCTGGTTCTAGTCAACCACATTGGAGATCTAGGGTTTGCTCTAGCTGTATATGATTTGAGGCTAAAGGTCTGAAACTTTGAGATGATGATGGTGGAGCCAGAATGACTAATGATTCATTAGATGTACAAAAGGGGACAATCAGTCCTTCTGCTTCTCTCTTCCTTGCTGGTTGATGTCAGGACTGTTTCAATCTGCTTCCCAGTAGAAGGCCCAGAGAAGGGCAACTGGCTGTCTCTCACCCTGACCTTACAGCAGCTGTGTGCATGTGGCATCTAAGGTATGTGTCTTGTCTTGGCAAGTCTGAACCTGGTTTGAAATGACTTTTTCTATGTTTGTTTTAAATTTGTTTGTCTTAGATTAATAAGTACCTATCCCATGATAAACATAGCCATATTTAGAGACTTCCTCATGAATTGTAGAGGGCCTAGTTTCCATTAGAAGAGTGATTTTTGGAAGCAGCAGGAGCCCTAAGATGGTAGGAGGGGGTGGTGGTGGTAGTGATGAAGACGAGCTTCACTACATTGGTATTTTCTTTATCCAATAGTTTTCAAAGAGCTGTCTCTTTCCAGCTTTGCCTGGAACTCTTTCCAAGTGTTTTGAGCAGCATAGTGAACTCATGGGTCTCATATATAAAGTAAGGAATGATCTGGCCTTCAAATCTCTCAAAAGATTTACTAAGGATTCAAACAGATTAATTAAAAAATAGATAAATTCATTAACCCCAATTGCCTTGCCTTCTCCCCTCCAAAAAGAAAAATAGATAAATTACACTCACTGATTGATATTGAAAGCTATCACTACAAGAAGAACACACTTATGGGACACTGTAAGATTATGACTGTTATGATCTTCAGAGAGGCCCCAGTGGAATGAATTCTACCTTCATTTCCTCCTTCCTTCTCCTTACCATTTCCTTGAGATTCAATGTATACTAACTTAAAAAACCCCCCAACCAATTAAGGTACTCTGCTGAGTGTAATGTGTCATCTCTGAGAGGCCAGGGACCATGTAGAGACTGAGTATGGTACAGTGAAGACACTTCCAAATATGAATTAATGATGCAGCCCGGCTCTCATTCCTGAATGCCTGAAAGAAGGACCCTTTCAGGGTCTATGCTATGATCTGACATTTCACTAACGGAGTTGGTTACCTGTCACTTGACACATTTACTGACCTACATGCACACACATCTCTTTCCTATCCCATAACCCTCTATTCATTTCTCCTTTGTTTATCCCTGACTCACAGTTTTTTTTTAAAAAGCAATTGTAGTAGATGGACTGTTCCGATAGGCATTTTCCTATACAAATGACCTCCTTAAGTGAGTCCCTCTTTTTTCTTGGTTTCCAGAAAGGAACACAAGCATCAAACAAGCAAACACGAGAAGGGAAAGAACATGAAACATTTTGTAGTTTGGGTCTCTAGTCATTTCAAAATGACTCCTGTGTGCCAGGCTTAATCAAAAAGAAAATGTTACCATCAAATGAACAATTAGGGCAAATCAGACTGAAAAAAAGAATCATAGAATCCCCTCCCTCTTGTCCCCCAGCTCTGCCCTGGCTGGGTGGTTGTTAAACTATAGTCAGATGATGGCGTCTGTGATGTTGGTGACACTTCACAACTTGCTCATTTGTAATCAAAGAAGAATCAGCACTGGGCACCACTGGCCCTGCGCAAGCTCAGGCAGCCCATTAATAGCCTGGCCTACAAAGGGAAAAATCTGTCCTCTGCATAGGCACCTTATTATCTATTTACTATTTTAGCAGGGTAATTGGCCCAATCTGAATGTAGTGACAGATGCTGATGCCTCAAGCTCCCTATTAGATGCTTTAAGAAAAAGCAGGTGAATCTCACTTTAACATGAATAATGTCAGTCAGGTCATATTTCAGTACTTCAAGGGTCCCTGGTTTTGTTGGTGTGGCTATGGACATGCCTTCCAATGACACAGGGCACATCCCCTTTACTACTTGTTAGTCTTCAAGAGAGAGGCAATTCTGGTTCTCTTACAAATGTACAGGCATCCCTCATCTTATTGTGTTCCACTTTATTGTGCTTTGCAGATTCTGTATTTTTTTTTTTTTACAAATTGAAGATCTGTGGGAACCCTGCATTGAGCAAGTCTATCAGCAGCGTTTTCCCAGCAGTATGTGCTCACGTTGTGTCTCTGTCACATTTTGGTAATTCTCTGAGTAGTTCAAATTTTTTCATTATTATTATATCTGTTGTGGTGATCTGTGATCTGTGATCAGTGATCTTTGATGTTACTATTGTCATTGTTTTAGGGCTCCACAAACCATGCCCATATGAGGGGAAATTTAACAGATAAATGTTGAGTACGTTCTGATTCCTCATCTCTCTCCCTCTCCTTGGGCCTCTCTGTTCTCTGAGACACAACAGTATTGAAGAATATTACATAAACTTAGTTGATAAAGCAATAGCAGGGTTTGAGAGGATTGATTCCAATTTTGAAAGAAGTTCTCTTGTGGGTAAAATGCTATCAAACAACATGGCATACTACAGAGAAATCGTTTGTGAAAGGACGATCAATCGATGGAGCAAACTTCATTGTTGTCTTATTTTAAGAAATCATCACTGCCATCCCAACCTTTAGCAAGCACCACATGGAGCAGTCAGCAGCCATCAACACTGAGGCAAGACCTTCCACTAGCAAAAAGATTACAGCTTGCTGATGGTTCAGATGATGGCTACCTTTTTTTTTTTTTAGCAATAAATTATTTTTAATTAAGGTATGTACATTTTTTAGACATAGTACTATTACACACTTAATAGACTACAGTGAAGTGTAAACATAAATATATTTTATATGCACTGGGAAACCAAAACAATAGCATACTTGCTTTATTGTGATAATTGCTTTATTGTGGTGGTCTTAAACCAAACTCGTAACAACTCCATGATATGCCTGTATGTTATTTCATCTAGACTGGGCCCCTCATGCAGCAAGACAATTCTTTTTTGTTTGTTTTGTTTTGTTTTGTTTTGTTTTGGAGTAGGGACCACAAGGCAACTGGGGTTAAGTGACTCGTCTAAAGTCAAGACGATACTTTTACTCATTCATAATTGATTCCCAACCCATTTTCCACAATGGCTCTTCCAAATCTTCTCTTCTCTCATGCCTCCCTTAGTGCTCTTTCCCACCCTCACAGCTGAAGTGCTTGCATCACACTTTACTGAAAATGGAGGCCATTGCTCCAGAACAACCTTTTCCCTCCTTCCCCATGTCACAACCCCTTGACGTCATCCCCTACCATTTCCTCCTTTATTACAGACTGATCAAGAGGTGGTTTTTTTCCCCCTTCCAAAGGCTACTACCTCTCTTACACATGCCCTAGAGCATATCCCCTCCCATCATTTCTAGCAGATCACCCCCACTCTCAAGTCTTCTCTCTCACAAGCCTTCAATTTCTCGTGATCTAGTGGTTCCTTTCTGGCTACCTATAAATGCATGTGGCTCCTGGAAATGACCACCATGCTCTAGATGTGAAGTGATCAGGGAAGAGGACAGAGGGACTATCACTTTTCCCTTGTTCTGGGCACTGTTCATTCAGCCTAAGACTTTACTCACTGTATCAGAGCCTCCCCTACAGATCCCAAAGGTTCTCACTTTGAAGATGATTGAATTCATCACTAGGTGGCACAGTGGATAGAGAACTAAGCCTGGAGTCAGGAAGACTCATTTTCCTGAGTTCAAATTTGGCTTCAGATGTTCACTAGCTATGTGACCCTGGGCAAGTCACTTAATCCTGTTTGCCTAAGGTTCTTTATCTGTAAAATGAACTGTAGAAGGAAATGGCAAACCACTCCATTATCTCAACCAAGAAAACTCCAGATGGGGTCATGAAGAGTGAAGCAGGACTGAGAATGAGTGAACTAATGTACCAGGCACTGTATAAGGGGCTGAGGTTACAAATGTTATACGTGAAGAAATCTCTGCTAGCAAGGAACTTGTATTCTGTTGGGAAGACAAGAAGAGTGTATATATGTATATACAGCATAAATATACAGTAAAGAGAAAAAACACAAATAAATACAACATAGCCAAAGACAAAGTAATTAAGGAGGGAAGATATTGGCAGTTGCAGAGATCAGGAAATGCTTCATGTAGAAGGTTGTGCTCAAGCTGTGCCTTAAAGAGAGAGATCCTATGATGTGAAGATAAAGAGGAATTTCTTCCCAGGAGGCAACCAGAGCAAAGTTATAAAGACAGGAGATAGAGTATTGTATGTGAGGAACAGATAGAAGGTTGAATAGCAGAGTGTGGGAAGGGAAGAAATGTTCAATGAGGATAGAAATATAGTTTGGGGTCAGGTTAGCTAAGTAGAAGATTTTAGATTTTATTCTAGGGGTAATAGGGAACCACTGGAGTTGATTGAATCAGGTAGTGACAAGATCTGTGTTTAAGGAAAATCCCTTTGACAATAATGTGTTGGATGGATTGGAGTAATATGAGACTTTAGTCAGGAAATCAAGCTATCGTAACAAACCAGAAAGTAGATCAGGAATGGGCCTGAACTAATTTGGTTGTTATGTGAGTAGAAAGAAGGGATCATATGGGAGAGATATTGTAGAGGGAGAAATAGTAAGATTTGACCACAGGTTGGACAGGTAGCGTGATGGAGAGTGAGGATTAAAAGATAATGCCAAAATGACAAACCTGGAAGATTGGGGGGATGGTGGTTTCTTTGACAGTAACGGTGAAGTTGAGAAAGGATGGTTCAGTTGAAAAGATAATAAATTCAATACTAGACATACTGAGTTTGAGGTGTCTCTGGGGCGTCCAGTTTGAAATGTTCAATAGACAATTGATGATGTGAGACTGAAACTCAGGGGAGAGTCTGGGGCTGGATATACAGATCTGTGAGTCATGTGCCCAATCTATGGGAGTTGATGAAGTTACTATAATGTTAATGGAATATGAAGATCTTCCCCATCCATTAATAGGTCTATGTGACCACATGTGTTCAATCATGGATGTCTTACTGCTTTGTGCTCCAGCCCAGTTGTGATACATCCTGAGTTACATAAAGTCCTTGGTGGAGGAACTTTTCTAAAGGGAAGCTTGCTTAGGGGAGGCTTACTTGTGGGAAGGCTTTCACACCTTTTGGTACTAAGCTGAGTCATGAGGGTTGTTATGCCTTCTGGCTCTGAGTCTATTATTTGAAAACTATATATACGGGGAGTTTGGTATTTTACTTTGGAGTTTCATTTATGAGAAGGACTTTTTGATTCCCTGGACAGAACACTAAGTAGCCATTTGTTAAGAGCACCCTTGATTACTCAGACGTTTGTGCTCTCTCAGTCTAGTGGTACATGTAGATGGTTGTATTACTTTGTTCAGACGGTTGGAGCTCTGTGCTAATTTCTCTGCTTGTATTTTCTACTTATCTGTAGTTAAAGTAAGATTGTTGACCCCTTTAAAAAGTTGTCTTTTCTTTAGAAAAGCAGATCAAAGAACCTGTGCTAGCAGGCCATCCTGGGTGTGCCAGAGTGCTTGCTAATACAGTTACTAAGAGGGAGATAGTCATGAAAAAAAGAATAAGACCTACAACAGAGCCTTAGGGTACACTCAGAGTTAGGGGGTGTGATATGGATAAGTTGCTATCAAAGGAGGCTGAGGTAAGTGCAGCAAATCAATAAGGATAAGGAATGAGAAAAAACCAATGTATTTGGAAATTAAGAGATTATTGGTAACTTTGGAGAGAGCTATTTCAATTGAGTGATGAGGTTGGAAGCCAGACTGCAAAGGGTTAAGAAGTGAGTCAGAGGAGAGTCAGTGGAGGCAGCAAGTTTAGATAGCATTCTCAAGAAGTGTGGCTGGAAAAGGGAGGAGAGATTAAGGACAATAGCTTGAATATATGGTGGTAAATAGTAAAGATTTCTGAAGGATGGGGGACACTTGGGCATAGCAGAAGGCAGCAGGGAAAAAAAACCTGAGATAGGAAAAGGAAAAGGGAGGGGGGA
>CM053590.1:70233888-70257414 GCA_028646515.1 Pseudochirops corinnae | reverse complement strand
TCTTGAGATAGATACTATTATTATCCTCATTTTATTGATGAGGAAATTGAGGCTGAGAGAAGTTATGTCACTTTCTCAAGGTGACACAGCTTGTAAGTACCTGAGGTAGGATTCTAATTAGGATCTTCCTCACTCCAAATCTAGCACTCTATCCACTGGGCTTCCTAATTTCCTCCAGTAGAAAAGACAGTGGAGCAAAGCAGGAAGAAGAATCATGGGGGGATCTGGCCCATTCCTAATATGACTAATTTAGCTCTGACAATTAATACTTCTAATGTCAGTACAGTCCAGGGACATATCTGGGAACAATTCTGAAAGGTGGATTGCCACTTCTGATCAAGGTAACACTAATGATAGTCTCATCTAATCCATTTCTAAGCTCTGGGAAAAGTGCACAGAGTTATAAAATGGATCTAAATTGACCTTGTTCTACAAAACCATTACTTAGAATGCCATTGAGAATCTGGAATTAGGCAAGGGAGTCTTAATCTGTGAACTTTTTTAAAAAAATTGGTAACTATATTTCAATATAATTGGTTTCCTTTGTAATGCTATGCCTTCTATCTTTCTGCATTTAAAACTATCTTTTTTCTCTGAAAAGGGTTCCATAAACTTCACATGGCTGGCAAAGAGCACAACACACACACACATAGAGAGAGAGAAACAGAAAGAGAGAGAGAGAGAGAGAGAGAGAGAGAGAGAGAGAGAAGCTAAGAACTCCTGCTCTAGAGAACTATTGCACCTCTGCTTGCCATAAACGCATCACCAGAAGACAAAGAACAGATGATTCTGAAGAAGGTTTGAACGAAAGTTTCTGCAAAGTATGATGGTGCTGAAAGGTATCACTGGCACTAACCCACCTGGGAAGCCTTGGGAAGGGAGGAGTTTCACAGGGAGGACAGGATCCTCCCCACAGTATCTGCAGTCCAGGCAACTCAGGCTATAAAAGGAGTCCTCCTAATGGCTCCCAACTCCCCTGTGGTTTAGAGCTGGGCTCTGAGAGACACCAGGGCTTTTTATATGCAATAGCAATGCTTAACAGTTGTTGCCCACTGGCAGGAGTGTAAATGAGTTTTAGTTTGCTTCTCTGGCCTCATAATATCCCTGATTTTATCACTCTAAAGAGAGACCACTATCTCTCCATGCCTTAGTAAGTGGTTTTCATGAGATGCTGTGGTCAAAAATAAATTCACCATCTGGTGGCCACCCTTCTGGTGAAGAGTCTCCATACACAGTTAGCCAGCATGGTCCTCAAATGACAGAAACAGAATCCATCATTGGGCATGTACCTGAAACCTTCCTGGATTGGTAGATCTTCCAAAACTTATGCTTCACTGCTATAACTTCCAACAACCCAGTGCCACTTTGCTGCCATGATGAGGCACTGGAGGACTTTACTAAAGGCCTTCATTGTGAAGAGATGTGAGTGCTTGCTATGATTAGTTGACTGCAGTCTTCCCAGGCAAGGATCACATCCCCTGATTGGCCAATATTCTGCCTTCCCTTGCTTTCCTGCATAATGTAATGGCTTCACAACCTTTGCCACCACTTTTTTTTTTTTTGCCACCACTTTTCAAAGACGTGTTCTGCCACCCTCCTGCCATTCCCCATGTTTCTAGCACAATGTTCTCAAGCTTCTTCATCTATGAATTACATCCTGTGACTCAGCCCTTGCTCCACATGTCCTCCCCTTTTCCACTGCAGGGTCTGCTAGCTTTCCAAAAGGAAGCATTGGCAGTGCCTTTGATAATAATTATCATCATGAAATAGGCTATTTGGAACTTTGAACTCTAAACCCCCTCTGTTTCAGGGGCAGTTTGTCCCAGGCAGGAAATATTCTTAGTTTCTTATCCCAAACTCTTCCAAAAATTCCCAAGAAACTTTTAAAAAAAAGAAAAAGAAAAAGATGAGTCAGAAGTCAACATGGGTTTCTTTTTGGTCTCAATGTTTCATAGTCTTTATGTGTGGCTTGATTTCTTCTAGTTATTATGTCCTTGATAATTGGATGGGGGATGTCAGAATAACTAAGAAAGTCCATCTTTGGAGCAGGATGAGCTTCTGAATCCCATCACAATCAGGATGTGGACTGAGGCTGGGTCAAAGGCTACCTATGAAAGCAGAGAGTCTGGACTGAAATCTAATTATTGCTGAACTTGGGGCAGAATTATTGCCCTTTTCCCATTGAGATCCCAGTTCTCTCACTAACTTCATTGTGTGACTTAAAGCAAGTCTCTCCTCTGCTATCCTGTTCATTTTCTGTAAAAAGGAAGGATTGGATGTTTTCTAGGGTTTCTCCCAAGTCTGACAGTATTTTTTTAAATAGTAATATTGTAAATAGTATTTTATTTTTTCCACTTACATAAGGATCATTTTTAACATTCATTTTTTTTATAAGATTTTGATTTCTAAATTTTTTCTCTCTCCCTCCCTTCCGTTTTTCCTCCTCAAGACCACAGTCTGATATGAGTTATACACATGCAATCTTCTTTCCACATTAATTATGTTGTGAAAGAAGAAACAGAATGAAAGGGATAAGCCACCAAAAAATAAAAACCACAACAAAAAAGCGGAAAAAGTGTTTTGATCTGCATTCAGACTCTAGGTCTTTCTTTGGATGTACATAGCATTTTCTGTCATGAGGACTCTGGAATTGCCTTGGCTCACTCTATTGCTGAGCAGTGTTCTGGTTCTGCTCATTTCACTCAGCATCAGTTCTTGTAAATCTTTCCAGGTTTCTCTGAAGTCTGCCTGCTCATCATTTTTTATAGCACAATAGTATTCCATTACATTCCTGTACCAGGACTTGTTCTGCCATTCGCATCCCCTCCATTTCCAGCTCTTGGCCACCACAAAGAGGGCTGCTATGAGTACTTTTGTACATGTGGGTCCTTTTCCCTCTTTCATGATCTCTTTGGGATACAGCCCTAGCAGTGACATTGTTAATCTAAACCTTGTGCTACCCTGATGCCCCGCCTGGAGGTGCGGAAGGGGTGGACGGCGGTCCTCCCCTTTCAGGGGTGTCCTGGTCACTCTGCTCGCTCCCCCGCGTCCAGCCGTGTCCGCCCATCCCCCACGCCTGGTTCCTGACTCAGAGGAGGGCGGGGCATAGGAGCCCGGCTCAAGCGAATTCTACAGTAAGCTCCTTCCTCCCGAGGGTCCCGGGGCGCTTCAGGTGGGGGGAACTCTACCATCCCCGCCCTCACGCTCCCCGCGGCCGCGCTTCGCCCGAGACTCCGCACGTCCGGGTAAAGGGAGGCGCGGGCGCGGGCCCGGGCACGGGGGCGGAGGTCGCGGAGCAGCTACCCAGCAGCAAGAACAGCAGCAGCATCACGCGCGGCTCCGAGGAGCCTGAGGGGTGTGTGCAGAGCAAGGGGAGGGGCCTGGCCCAGGAGGGGCGGGCCGCGCATGCGTCGTGCCTGGCGCCGCTGGTGGAGCTGGGAGATGGCGGCGGCGGCGCAGCGCTGAGCGTGTGAGCAGCGAGTCCGGGAGCCGCCGGCCCGGCCCCCCCTCCCTGCCCTTCCCTCCCCTTCCCCTCCCCTCCGGGCCCCGCTCCACCGCCCCGACCCCTCCGTCCGAGCCCCACCATGGGCAATGAGGCCAGCCTGGAGGGGGGAGCCGGGGACGGGCTGCCGGCGGCGGGCGGCCCCAGCCCCAGCCCCGGCCCCGGCCCCGGCCCCGGTCCCGCGGCGGGGAAGGCGCCTTCAGCACCAGGAAGCGGACAGCTCCCTTCAGCTGGAGCTGTCCGTGCGGCCACAGCCCAGCAGCCTCCGGGCCCCGGTCCGGGCCCCAGCCCCGGCCCGGGCCCCACCGCCGATACGGCCAGGTAAGGCAGCCCGGGCCAGGGGGGTCCGAACCCTCCGTCACAGCCGTCCCCGCTGGCCCCGGACTGCAGCGGGCGCGGGCAGAGGCCCGGCCCCGGCTCCCTCTCCTGGGGGGGAACGTCGTGGGCTTGGCCAACGGGGATGCCTTGGGTTAATGGGTCTGGAGAAGGCTTGGGAAGGTTGGGGAAGGGGCAAGATCTCTGTGGGCAGGGGGGGTCGTAACAGAACAACAGCAAGACATAGCTCCTGTTTCTCCAGTGTCTTAGGTTTACAAAGCTGCTTCCTCACAACCAGTCTTGCTTGGTAGATCCTGTGAGTAGTATTATACCCATTTAATAGAAGAGGAAGCTGAGGCTACAGAAGGTGGAGTGACTTGCAAGGGGGTAGCTGGATGGGAAGGACAGAAGAAGACGGGGCTCCTGGCTGGGTGATTTCTCAGCCTCTAGTGGGGGAAGGGGTACAGTTATCAAGGATTAGGGGTGTGAGTAGGTGCAATCATCTTCATCCAGGAAAGATGGAACTCTGGATTCAATTGGGGTGTGTAGGAGGAAGTGGGACCATGGGAGGGGGTACTTGCTGTTCGTGCTGGAAAACTGAGAGAATAGGGCTTAGCTGAGAGAAGAGCCCTTGGGGTCCATCCTTATGATAGGGACAGAACAAGTAGTAGGGCAGCCAGAGCATAAATAAGGTCTGTAGGGGAAGTGAAGAAAGCTTAGGGCAGAGAGGAGGAGGAGGAAGAGAGAGAAAGACTAAGTACAATCTGCTTAGGGATAGGGATGTTGAGATGAAGCCCACCACTGTGAGGTAAGATGCAGTGTAGCCCAGTGAGTGAGCTAGAGGAGTTAGAGTTCATGGGCAAAAAGGGTTCAGACCTGGGCTGCATGTATATGTGTAGAACAATATAGCTTATGGGATACGAACGTCCTTTTTTCAAGCTGTACTTTGAATCTTGTCTCATCTAGTGCGAGCAAAGCAGTCAGCTGGAAAGTGTTCTTCTCTTTCTGCACCCAGCTAGATCCCAAGCCTTCTCTCATCAGTGCATTAGCTTAGTGCAGTGTCCGTTTTTTTATTTCACAGTCTGGAACTCCACACCAGCACATTGTACCCCAAATCTGATTACTCTAAATGCAGCTGGTTTGGAGTATTAAATAGGTGATTATGTAACCTCAGCTCTGTAGATCTAGCTACATGGGGGAAATTGCTAAATGAAAAGATTTTATAGCTATCTGTAAACATTTTCTCCTCATTCCGTGGTCTGAGAAAAGCACCAGTGAGGGCGGTTCATTGGGAGAAATATGTCGTGTGAAGTAGCTTCATATTTGTGGTCAATAGAATCATACAGATACAATAAATAGTAGCATGAATATGGGAACACAGTGTATACATTCAGGATGCTAAAAGCAACTTAATTAACACAACACATCTAGCAGGGTCATGAGCTCTACCTGTAGCGTTTAGTGACAGTATTTTGATGTTAAATTAAAATTGTGTTGAAATCTTCTAGCACCAATTTTCTTCTGTCATCTTAGGTTTTAGTCTGTAAGACTGATAACTCGGGGAAGATATGAAAAAGCACCCTAAAAACCATGAAATATTTGGTAGAATTTTGGGGAAATGGCTTGGAAATAGATGTTAACTGAAATCCTGCAAAACCAATCAAATGGTTATAAATGCAGTGTAGGGAAAATGCCAATCAGTAATAAAACAACACCCTGAAAACTCATATAGGCTACCAGGAGATGACAGGTTGAAATGGAAGGCATTATCTCTGTACCATTTTCTTTAAATCAAACAGGCTGGAGTCAGAGTGAAGCTAGAGATAGCTTTGAGATTCACTCTGAATCTGGTCATTTATGCTCCTGTGCTTTTCTGTGTGGGAGCTAATTGCCTGAGATGGAACATTATTTTTGATTGTTCAGCTGTCCAAGTATGTATCTATTTCCTAACAACTCAAATTTCTTAGACAACTGGAGGTAATGAATGGTCGTTATTGAAATTGTAAGCCTACCACTGCTGGGCTGCTTTGCAAATCAGTGCTGTGAGCATTATTTTTACGAAGACAAAGATGGGGACATGTGTTCATTTCCCATGAATTATTTTAATCTACTTAATATTGTACCACTCTTAATATTGTGAGCGTTCTTCATTTTGCTGCATATTGTAGTGGTATTTGGATTTTGGCTGGAGGCAAACTCCCTTCTGATAAGCTGTAGTGCTGTCACTCCCAGTGAAAGTTGAAATAACTGAACATAAAAAACACCTTGTCATTTGGAAGTTCTTGATATAAGGGAACTCAATATTTGACTTCTTATTACCAGACTGGTTCTTTTGATTATGGTGGATCACACTTTGTAATACTACCACCTACAGTTTTTATAAAAATACAAATTTTATTTTCATTTCCATTAACAAGTACCAATATTTCAATGTATAAACAGAGCATAAGAAAATAAAATAAGAAAAATAAGCATGTAAGATGAAACTAAAAAAAATCCAACCCCAACAAAAAACAAACAGCCCAAGAACATGAATGATTGCATTAGTGTCTATACACTTGTTATTTACTAATCATTAACCCTGCCCTAAAATACTGGTTTATTCATCTTAATGTGGCAGTACCCAGACAATCCTCGATTTTATGATACTTTTTTAAAATCTTTTTTGCACTCTGTAACATGCATTTCTTGGTATTCTTACTATCTTTATGTAATTGTAGTCAATGTATATTGTTCTATTGGCTCTGCTTTCTTTACTCTGTATCATCACCATTTGATATATCTATTGAAATTGAGTAGTGTCAAAGGTCGACTCAGAATAGTGGAAGCAAAGACCATTGCCTACAGCTGCTGTCCAGTTTTACAATGAGATCACATTTCATTTACATTTCACCATCTATCAATACTCAGCAGCAAACAGACAGAGGGGGAAAGATTGGGGAACATTTTCCACCAAATGTTGGGAACTGGGGGCAGACCTCTGGGATCTACAAGCAGTTTTTCCCTGGGACCACTTCAATTCCTTGGGTTGTAGGAAAATAGAGAACATGGGTGGACAGTGACAGAGTGACCCTAGTTGTTAGAGTAGCACAGGAGAGGGCCTCCTCCTTATTGTCAGGTTGGAGGCTCTGGCAAAACAAGGATCCTTTTCTCTAGCTGTAATTCAGCTTGTCACATTGGCTCAGCCAGAGCAGCACCTAAACTGTCTAGCCTCCTTTTCCTTTAGCATCAAAATGGCTTCCCATTTCCTCCTGTCAGAGTGTCCTGGGTCCCTGCTGCCAAATTTAGCCTGTTCAGCTCTGTGCCACTGGTGAACAGATTGGACCATTGAGGGAAAAAGACCTGAGAGATGCATTTCTGAGTATTCAAAAAAAAAGAGCAAAAAGGGAAGGGATGGCATATCTGCTTAAAGCAAATTCACAAATTTAGCGGTGATCTTTCCAGTCCAATTAATTAAATTCAGTTCAATTTGTTTGGTGCTTACTGTGCCTAATACACTATGCTATATGTTAAGGGACATTGAAAGGTGATGAAAACATGGCCTTCATCCTCATGGAGCCTACTGTCTAGTAGGGGAGATTAAAAATTACATATACAGATAACTGTAATATAAGGCAGAATGTGCCAAGATAATGATCGGGAAATGGTATGATAATTAAAAGCCTCCTATAAGATGAATGAAAAACAGGAAGGGGGGAATAATCATCTCACCCAGTCACAAGAGAATTAAACTGTTCATTAATATAATGCCATTATAATAGCCCTTGTTACCAGGAGCAACTTCTATATTTTCTTATACTATGCTGACTTCGCGTTGTACCTGTGTTGACACTACTCTCAGAAGCCAAGTGGGGCAAGAGAGCTTGATCCAAATCCCTGCAAATGGCAACACCCACAGTCCCGCGGGCTGCTACTTAGTGTTACAGAAAGCCAGAATACCGGGAAGGGTGATGGAGAGCTGGGCATGCAAATGCTTTTCTACAGGTTTTGAATCACTTTTTCAAGGCTCTTCTCCCCCCACTTGACCCAGATTGCTTGTGATCTGTTTCCAAATCAGTCAGTCTGGTGACAACTATTTCTTGAGTACCTACTATGTGTAAAGTCCTGAGTTAGGCCCTGAGGGAGATCACGAGCTAAATAAAATATAGCCCCTGCTGTCAAGAATCATTTTGGAGAGACGGCAGGTAAAAAGTAAGATAATGATACAGGACAAGACTACGAGATGCCACAGGATGGTAAATGATTGCCAGGTGAAGGCTAAGGCTAATAAGCACCTTCAAGGAAATGTGATATAAGAGAAACAGCACTGGTTTTGGAGTCAAAGATTTTGACTTTGAATCCCAGCCCTGCTGCCTCCTATTTGGGTAATTTGGGGTAAGTTACCTTTTCTCTTTCTGTCTCTGACTCTCTGTAGAATTGTCGCCTACTAGAGGGGTCAGAGAAGGCTCCACAAGAGACATAGAATTTCCAGAAAGGAGAAAGGAAGGATTTATTTAAAAATTTATCAGGCACCTACTATGTGCTGGGCACTATGCTAAACACTTTAGAAATATTGTCTCAGTTGAACCTCAGAATATTCCTGGAAGGTGACTGCTATTATCCCCATTTTACAGATGAGGAAACTGAGGCAAACAGAAGTTAAGTGACTTGCTCAGGGTCATATAGTTAGTAAGTGTCTGAGGTTAATTTCAACTCAGGTCTTCCTGACTCTAGGCCCAGTGCTCTATCCACTATGCTACTTAGCTACAAGAGTTGAAAAGAACTCATTGGCCATCTAGTCCAATCCATACCAGAACAAGAATCCTCTCTGCACCCAATGAGTGA
Organism: Pseudochirops corinnae; assembly: GCA_028646515.1. Taxonomy (NCBI): domain Eukaryota; kingdom Metazoa; phylum Chordata; class Mammalia; order Diprotodontia; family Pseudocheiridae; genus Pseudochirops; species Pseudochirops corinnae. The sequence goes on along the minus strand of CM053590.1, from coordinate 70,248,773 downwards.
CTCATTTACCCTTTGCTTGAAGCCCTCTAGTGAAGGGGAATTCATTACCTCCTGAGGAAGCCCACCCTACTTTTGAGCAGCCCCAATTGTTTTGTAGTTTTATCTCACATTAGGTCTAAATCTATCTCTTTGCAACTTCCTTCAGTTGCTCTTGGTTTTGACTTCTGGGATCAAGTAGAAGAGGTCTAATTCCTTTTTCATGTGACATCCTCTCTCAGGTGTGGGGCACCTGCAGCCTTAAGGCCACATGTGGCCTTCTGGGTCCTTGGGTGTGGCCTTTTGACTGAATTCAAGTTTTACAGAACAAATCCTTTTATTAAGGGGATTTGTTCTGTAAAGTTTGGATTCAATCAGAGGGCCACACTTGAGGATCTAGAGGGCCACATGTAGCCTTGAGGCCTCAGATTTCCCACCCCTTGAAGAAAGCTACCATCTCTTCTTTTTTCTAAGCTAGTCATTCTTGGTTCCTTCATTTGAATCTCATGGGGGCATGAACCTGAGACCCTTTGCCACCCAGGTTGTTCTTCTCTCTAGCTTCTTAATGGCCTGGAACTGAACACAGTATTCCAGATGTGGTCTGACCAGGGCAGAGTAGATTGGGACTGTTACCTCTCTAGTTCTGAATGCCACGGTTCTCTTAATGCCACCTAAGTTTGCATTCGCTTTCTTGGCTCATGTGTCACACTGGTGACTTCTCTTAAACTTTGGGGCCACTAAAACACTCAGTTCTTTTTCAGGTGAATTGTCTTGGAGTCAGAAAGACCTCTGGTCAGGTCCTACTTCTGACACATACCAACTATATGACCTTGGGCAAGCTACTTAACTTCTCAGTACTCTGATCTCTAAGAAGATGCTTACAATTTGCCAAGGCCATAAAGGAGTTTCCACACCAGTAGCTGCCAATACCTATGGAATAACAGCTTCAGATTACCCTTCCCCCGCACTAAAGTGTGAAGCTTTACATTTATTACTGTTACATTTCATCTGATTAGATTTGAATCACTGTGCCATTCTGTTAAGATTGTTTTGAATACCAATTCTGTCATCCAACATGCTAGCTATGCTTTTGAGCTTTGTATCATCTGCAAATTTGATAAGCATGCATCTATGCTTTTATCTAAATCATTGATGTGTTAATGTTAAATAGCACAGGGCTAAAAACAGATTCTTGGGTCACTCCCCAGGAGACTTCCTACCAGTTAACCTTTAACCTTTGGGTCAGGATATTCAAACAGTTCCAAATACACCTAATTGTTCTATCCTCTAGCCCACATCTCTCCATATTTTTCACAAGAATATCATGAAAGACTTTATCAAATGCTTTGATAAAATCTAGGTGAACTATATCTGTAGTATTCCTGATCTACCAGCTCAGTAACTCTGTTAAAAATAGGAAATCTTAGTCTAGCATGACTTGTTTTTGATGCTGACGATAACTGCTTCCTTTTTCTATGTTTATTAACCATCACTTTAATAGTAGGTGGGGAATGGAATAAACATTTATATGGCACCTACTATGTGCCTAGTACTGTGCTAAACATATTTTTTTAAACAAATATCCCATTGAATCCTCACAGCAACCCTACTTAGTAGGTGCTCACATTATTATCTCTATTTTATAGTTGAAGAAACTGAAGCAAACGGAGGTTAAGTGACTTGCCCAGGGTCACTCAGTAAATGTCTGTGAGTGGATTTGAGGACAAGTCTTCCTGATCCAAGCCCAGTGTTCTACCCCCTGCATTACCAGCTGCCTCTGCAGCTGCTCTTGGAGGAGCTGGAATGTGAGCTAGGGTTTGAAGGTTGAGTTGGATTTATCTAGACAGAGAAAAGGGAAGGGGTATTCCCTGGTCTTCCGTTGGTTGTTTCCTTACTCCTATCCACCTCAACCCTACTCTGTGCCCTCTCCCTTCCCATGCCCCTTGCACTATGATTAACAAACTTCCCTTCATTTTATGCCTTGTACTTTCTCACTTCTTCCATCTTCTGGCCTCCACTGAGACCTTACTTACTCCTGATGACTCTACTTCATTTGATACCCTTTTTAGTCCTAGCTACACTTTCTCTCATACCTCCTCTCCTCAATGGGCACAATGGAGGAGTCAGAATATTCCCATGACACTTCTGTACTCTCCCTGTACTAAATCTACTGAATAATCTTTTCTCCTTTTAGGCTCATGCTATTCAAATTTATTTATCTAATCCAGGTCATGGTAGTTTTTAGAAGCATCTTGGTGGCACAGTAGATGGAGTTTTGGATCGGGGCTCAGGAAGACCTGAGTTCAAATCCTGCCTCCGACACAGCTGCGAGACACTGGGCAAGTAACTTAACCTCTTTTCTTCAATTTCCTCATCTATAAAACATGCATAATAAAAGCCCTTACCTCCCAGGGTTGTCTTGAGGATCAAATGAGATGACATAAAGCCTCAAAGTGCTATGTAAATGTTGGCTATTATTATTTTGGGGCAGCTAGGTGGAGCAGTGAATGGAGTGCTGGGCCTGGAGTCCAGAAGACTCTTCTTCCTGAGGTCAAATCTAGCCTCAGACACTTATTAGCTGTGTGACCTTGGGCAAGGCACTTAACTCTATTTGCTTCAATTTCCTCATCTGTAAAACAATCTGGAGAAGGACCTGGCCCACCATTCTAGTATATTTGCCAAGAAAACCCCAAATGGCGTCAGAAGCGACTGAAAAATGACTGAACAAAATCATTATATTTATGTTATATATGAACCATGTAGATATCTCCTTCCTTCCTCAATAAGTTCAGTGCCTGACTCACAGTCTTCTCTCTCTCCTTTCCTCATACAAGAGGACTTCAGCATTCATATTGATATACCTTCAAATACCATAACTTTCTAGTTCCTCAGTCTGCTTAATTCCCAACCTATTCCTCCACTTCACTTCAGCTACATGCTGAGATAGTCACACCCTTGACCTAAGTGTAAGCCACAGCTGTTACATTTCCATGCTTACAAACTCCAAAATTTCTTTATTTAAACATATACTTTGGTCATTCCACCTTTCTCCACATCTTATGACACCTAATACTGTCCTTCATTCTCATCAGAACCTCCATTCTCTTCACCCCTTTATTCTTTCTCAAACCATCACTTCTGCATTGGTTACATTCCTCGTTCATCTTTGTGAACCAACTCAATTCTATATTGTTCTCTGTTCTTGAGTCCTTTGCCCCTTTGTCCTGTTGCTGACCATGCCATACTAAACTTCAACCCTGGATCATTCCCACCTTCCACTCCTTCAGTGCTGCTGCATGGAGTTGGAGGAGATCATGAAAATATGCCAACTGGATCTACCACAAATTTATATTATCTTATCTCAACTGGGCCCTCACCACAACAGGGCAAACATTCTATTCTTCCCTAATCATTTTGTTGTCACACTTTCAGCCGTGGTTGTTTTAGACTTTTTTGTCTTTCTTCAATCTTTCCCCCTTCCTCTCAGCTAAGGACCTATGAGGACTTTGCCTCACATGTAACTGAAAAAAATTGAGGCCTCCTGCTTCTTAGAGCTCTCCTTTTCCTCCTCCTCCTCATCTTAAATCATTTAGACATCTTCCCTTACCATCTCCTCCTTCACTCTAATCTCTTATGAAGACTTAGCCCTTCTCCTGGCCAACCCCTCTACATGTACTCTTGATCCCATCTTCTCCTGTCTTCTCCAGCAAATTATCCTCACTATCATCCCCACTTTCTTTCTTATTTTCAAACTCACCTTATCTACCAACCATTTACCTGCTGCCTACAAACATACCCATGTCTCCTTCATCCTTAAAAAGCCTTCATTTGATCCTACCATCTCCAGCACCTATTGGCCTTTTCCCTTAAACTCCTTGAGAAGACTGGGCTATGTTCAGTGCCTCCTACTTCCTGTCCTCTCAATTCTAAGCCCTCTCCAATCTGGCTTCTTATGTTACCATTTAACTGGAACTGCCCTTTCCGAAGTTACCAATCATTTCTTCATTGCCAAATCTAATGGTCTTTTCTTGATCTTTGTCCTTGATCTCTCTGCAGCCTTTGATGCTATTAGTCACATGCTCTTCCTGGATTCTCTCCTCTATATATGCTGTTCTGTTTTTCTTCCTGTCTGTCAGATTGCTCTTCAGTCTTCTTTGTTGTTGTTGTTGTTTTTTTAATCCAAGTCACACTCACTAACTATAGGTGTCCCCAAAGGCTCTGTCCTGGGCCCTCCTCTCTTTTCATTGTATACTATCTCACTTGGTGATCTTGTTACTTTCTGTGGGTTCAATTAACATCTCTATGAAGATGATTCCCAGACCTGGTGTCTCCAAGCTACAGTCATGCATCGCTAGCTATCTTTTGGACGTCTTGAGCTGTTCCACATGCTTGGAATGCTCTCTCCCTTCACCTCTTCTTATTAGTTTCTCTGGTTTCCTTCTATACTCAGCTCAAATTCTACCTTCTGCTGGAGGCTTTTCCCGGCCCCACCTCACTCCCCTTTCCCTTTCCCCCATAAGGGGTTAGTTTCTTCCTTTCTGAGATTACTGCCCATTTGTTCTGTATATATCAAGGCAGCTCTATGGTACAGTGGATAGAGTGCTGGGTCTGGAGTCAGGAAGACCAGAGTCCACATCTGGTCTCAGACACTTAGCTGTGAGATATTGGGCAGGTCACTCTCTGTTTACTTCAGTTTCCTCCACTCTAACATGGGGATGATAATAATAGCACCTACTTCCCAGGGCTGTTGTGAAGCCCAGTCCTTGGCACTTAGTATGTGCTATATAAATGCTAATGCTATTATTATTATGCCATCTTGTGTGTGTACCTCATTATTTTCCTATTATCTCCTTCATTAGAACATGAAATCCCTATAGTCAGGGATTTTTTTTCCCCTGCCTTTCCATCTCTGTTGCTAAACGTAAAGCACTTAAGAAATGCTTGTTGACTGATTGGAGGTAATGGAATATAAGATGGAAGAGTAAAAAGAGGTTGTGTGGGAAAGTTTTCTCTCCCAAACTAAATCTATGATGAGCAAGCAGCAAGTTTCCTTCTGATGTTTCCAGCCAAAAAGTTCTGTCTGCTAAAGAAATATCTGGACCCAAAGAGAGGTGTTATTCAAAGTGCCCGGCTCTGTGCCAGTATAGGGCAGATGGATGTGGAAATGGAAATTTTGGGTGAACTTTAACTTTGGTCAAGTGGATATTCATATATAACTTAGCTCATCAAACCCAATAGTCACTGCTCTTTGATTCAACCATCAGACGCAAGAGATTCCTATAGGAATTGGGTGTGGGGGCATACACTTATAGATCATAATGCTGGGGAGGCCCGAGATGCAGTAAGGCTATGTAGAGCCAGTGTCCTTGATAAGTCCTGCACAAATATGGTGGCCCTGGGAGTGGAGGATGCCTAAAGCAGGGCAAACTGGCCTACGTCAGAGAAATAGAACAAGTTAAGATTTACATATTCCCCCTTCTGTCCTCCGACACTACCCCCCACTCTGGTGCATGTTCTTATCTCAATCCTGGACTGTTTGAAGAACCTGCTGGTGGCTCTGCCTGCCTCAAGTCTCTCCTTACTCAAATCCATTCTCTATTCATTGCCAAAGTGATTTTCCTAAAGTACAGGTCTGACCAAGTCACTCCCCTACTCAGTAAACTCCAGTAACTCCCACTCACCTCTAGGATCAAATAAAAAATCCCTTGTTTGATATTCAAAGCCCTTCATAATCCACCTTCCCCTCTACTTCAACCTTTCTAGTTTTCTTACATCTTACTCCCCACCACATACCCACATATTCTTCATTTCAGTGACATTAACCTTCTCAAGGTCCCCCCAGCAAGACACTCCATTTCTTAACTCCAGACATTTTCGTTGACTGTCCTCCATACCTGAAAAGCTCTTCTTCCTCTTTGCCTCTTGGCTTCCTTTAAATCCTAACTAAAATTCTACCTTTTTCAGGAAGCCTTTTCCCACCCCTCCTAATTTAGTACCTTCCCTCTTTTAATTGTGTCCTAATTATCCTGCACATAGCTTGTTTGTACATATTTGCTTTTTATCACTCCCATTAGATTATAAATTCTTTGAGGGCAGGGATTGTCTTTTCTCTCTTTGTATTCCCAGCACTTAACACATTGTCTGGCACATAGTGAGCACTTAATAAATGCTCATTAACTAACTGACATGCTGATCATTGCTGGGATTGGCCCACAAGTGCCACCCCCCCGACTTCACCCATATAGGGAGGCCCAGGCTCAAAAGAAATGAAATTCCTATAGGAAGAACATATGTCTAAAAGGAGAGGTTCTGGAAGTAAGCATGACCCAGCTCTTGAAGGTAAGAATAAAGGACACATTTGCAAACTCTGAAAGGGAGAGTGTTTGATCACCAGGGGAGAGGTTGTCCCTATGGTGACTTCCTTTGTAAAGAGCAGACCCAAAGGAGGTGGAGAGGGAGCCCATGGATTATGTATAAATGCTTTCTGATTGACAGGTAGCTGTATGAACATTTATTCGTCTGTAGTCACCTAAAGGGGAAAACATTCCTGTAGTTCTTGTTTAGGCAGAATTGTTAAATTTTAATGACTTACCCTTTTTTCCTAAACATTAATTTCACACATAAGATGGTTTCTGTAAGTTTTTACATTTAATGGGGAAAATGCATTTTCAAGAATGTTACCCTTAGGAAAAGCCATGATGAGAAATGCTGATTTTTACAGGAAAGGAATTATTGAGAATCATGTGGAGACTGAATTTTCTGAAAGGAGAAGAGAGGAATTGGGCTGCTACCCTACAGCTGTACTGAATTGCTTTTCCATTTTTTTCTCTAAAGGAAAGTGTTCATAGCTAGGTCAGGTTCAGGGATGAGCAAAGAGTCTGTCGGGGGTTTCCCCTTCCTGTCCTTTCTCCTCTTTTGTGATTATGGGTCCCCTTACCCAACTTGACCCAGCCCTTTCAGCTCTTTTGAGGAGGACGAATCTACTTCCCCCTTCATGCTCCTTTCTGAACTGAGTTGCCTTTCTCTCAATTGAGTCAATAAACCTTTTAAAAGTATCTGTTTGGTGTTAGGCTCTGTGCTCAATTGGCCCCAAAAGCAAAACAATCCCTGACCTCCAAAAACTTATATTTTTACGTTCATGTTAGGGCATATTTTAAATTTTCATCACACAAACAAGCAAGTGTTGTTGGTTTTTTTTTTTTAACAGGTCCTTTGACCATTTTTAAAGAGAGCTGAAGGAGGCAACGCAGTATTGGATGGAAGGCAGGCCTTTGTATCAGGAAGACCTGAGTTTAAATCCTGCTTTTAACATTTACTAGCTATGTTACTCTGGCTGTCACTTAGATCCTTAGTGCCCCAGGCAACTCTTTTTCCTTTTTTTAAGTCACCATTCAAAATGTATTTAAAGCCTTTTTTAGAAAGAAATTTTTATTTGTAATTTTTGTTTTTATATCACCTACATTTGCTAATATATCCCTATCCTACCCCCAAATAAGAAAGAAAATAAAAAAGTTCAGCAAAATTAACCAAAACATTGAAAAAGTCTGACATTCTGGTGAGTGTTCCACACCCATAGCCTCCCACTTCTGCAAAGAAGGTGGGAGAAGTGACCAGACAACTGTTTAATATTTCAAGTTGCAGATGAGTTGCTTCTCTGCTTTGGTGGAGGGCATTTCCACACCAGAAATTCCTCACATTAATGAACTCGTAGGTTCAGATACCTCCCCCTTCATTCACTACCACCAAAAAAGAAAAAAAAAAAAGATAACAGAACTACCTAGTGTCCTGTATATATCAGTCACTTAATAAATGTTTGCAGGATGAGCCACTCCTTCTTTAAGTGGGAGAGTGGAAGGAGATGCTAACCTTGAGTAGTTTCCACAGCAGGGGTCTGGTGCCTTGAACCACTTGAATGAAGGCAGGAAGATGGCACCCTTATTCACTGCCTCCAGCTGCAATATTGCCATCCCTTGGCAGCCTGGCCTTGTCCAGTCCTGGCATATAGGTCCTAATTTTTAGGAAGTAAGAGTTGATTATTGTATCATTAGAAAAATGTGCTTTTTCAGGTCAGGATGAGGATGAATCAGTGAGAGCTCCTGTTGCTGAACTCTGTTCTTTTCTGTGGGGCTATTAGTACTAGTATAAGTACTAAGCTGGCCCCAGGAGCAATCATTTGGACTTCTTTGCTCTTCCTTGGGAATGAAAAGAAACCTGGCTACCAGCAATGTGCCCTTCCTGATTGGGGTACCTGCAGAGAAGGCCCTTTGCCATCCCAGCAGTGACATTGGCCTTGGCTCTGTTTGCCACCTCAGGGAAGGAAACTGGTTGTGGGGAAGCCAGATGGCTGAGAGACGAGGTGAGAAATCTCTGACCAAAGCTGCTGCTCTGGACCCAATTGACCCCTGGGGAGACAACTCTAGTGCTGGAAAAGAGATGGTACCCCTACCTTCTCTGCACTATCCTTCCTGTCTCTTTCCTTTGCCTTCCCTCTTCTAGCCCACTGCAGCAGGTACAGCAGATCCCTTCCCAGACCTGCAGCTGCTGGAATGGCATCAGGTTCTCATGCTATCTTCATCCCACTTGTCCTATACTTCCAGCTCTAATCATCTGTGGATGGGGAACTGAGGGGAAGAGTGGCAGGGATAACCCTGTACAGGGCATACTGAGGCAGAGGATTCTCTGGCTTCTACTCAGACCCAAAGAATTGGAGGTGAACTGTTCTTGGATCTCTCATTTACATCCTACTCTTGAAGAGGGTCCTTCCTTGGAACCACTGCCCCTTTGCTGCCTTCTATCTTCTTTCCCATAGTAAGAGTGCTATGAGGAAGCATACTGGCTACTTGGAGGTTGCCAGCCCTTCTGTAGACAGGCAGCTTCAACAGCTTTCTCTTTAAATTAGAAAATCAGAGCCTGTAAAAATAGCCAATCAGTTCATGTTTGGAGATAAGTATTGTTCTTTGTGACGTAGCTGGGATCAGAAGGAGGGACTTTTCCTGGGGGAAGGTTTGCTCCTTGGAGCAGGACACTTGCCTGACAACCACTTTCTCTGAGGGTTTGCCCTTTGGGGCTCCAAGCGACCAACATTTGGAAAATAGAGACTTTTGGTAAGACTGAAGAGAGGCATGAGCCAGAATCAGCTCACAGGGCTGTGAATGAAGCAAGCAGAAAGCTCTCAATACTTAGCTCTGATTTCTTACAACAGTAATGTTATTTAGGACTTTCAGAGCCTGTTCTCCAGGCTTTGCTGAACCTTTATACACATTAGGCAATGAAGTCTCCTCCTGACTGATGTTTGGGGAGACCTGAGAGGAAGCAATTGGTGTATTCAAGGGAGATAAGACATCTCAGTCCTTCTCATTCCCAGCTGCACTAGAGGTACAAAGGAGATATCCTTGGAAGTGACTCTAGCAGCTTGGAAGAAAAGGATTCTGGGAATGAAAGTTCTACCTTGGCCTGTCAATAGCAATTATTTTTGTGGGCAAAACCCTAGCCTAGGGAGTCTTAATGTTTTCGGTGTTGTGGCTTCCTTTGAAAGTCTGGTGAAGCTTAGGGACTCTTCCTCAGAATAATGTTTTTAAATGCATGAAATAAAACACACAGACTTACAAAAGAAACAAATTATACTGAAGTAGAGTTATCAAAGAATTTTTTTATTTTTGCTTTTTGGAGGGAGAAAGGCAATTGAGGTTAAATGACTTGCCTAAGATCATATGGCGTGTGTGTGTGTATGTGTGTGTATATGTGTGTGTATATGTGTGTGTTTGTGTGAAGTGTCTGAGGCTGGATTTGAACTCAGGTCCTCCTGACTCCAGAGCCAGTGCTCTATTCACTGTGCCACCTAGCCCCCATCAAAGTATTTTTTTTGGATGCAGTCAAGGTTAAGTGACTTGCTTGGGGTCACATAGTTAGTAAGTGACTGAGATAAAATTTTAACTCAGGACTTGAATAGTTATTGTTAAAGTATTAAAAAGAAATTTAAGAAACCCTGCCCTAGATTCTTGGTATTACAGATGAAGAAATGGAGTTTGAAGTCAAATTTTCCTTAAAACTCTCCTCCATAAAGAAGTCCAATAGAAGAAGAAAGGAGGGAGATTTCCCCCTCCCCAATCCATCCTGCATGCAACTGCCAAGTAATTTTGCTGGAGCATAGGTCTTCACGTGATACTTCTGTTCAAAAATCTCCATTAAGTTTCTTTTGCCTTGAGGATAAAATACAAACTCCTCATCCTAGCATTTAAAAGCCTTTCTCAGTTTAAGTTTCAACCTATCTCTCTGGATTTCATATCAATGTGCTTTATGTTCTTACTAAACTATTTTTTATGCGTTTCCCCAAACTCAGTGTTCTTTCACCACTTCGGTACCATTTCATGGATGATCCCTTGGCCTTGGAATGTGCTCCTTCCATCTCCTGTCTCTTAAAGTCTTTAGCTCCCTTTAAGACTCACCTCAGGTGAAACCTCCAATTCAAAACCATTTAAGATCCTCTTAACTGTTACTACTACTCCCTGTGCTCAAATTATTTTGTAGTTAGTTATTCCCTCAACAGGCATTTCTTATAAAATATAATAGTATGTATTACTACAATATATATTACTGTATATTTAGCATACTATATTCTTACTATGTAACATATAATACTACATTTAGAATTCATTCCTTGCCCTCAAGGAGCTTACATTCTATTGGGGAAAAAACCAACAAAACCACAGTATAATTATATACAAAATAAGATAGAAAGTAACTGTGTTTACATATTGTATCCTCCATCAGAGTATAAATTCCTTGAAGGTAGGTAGGGCTTGCTGGATGGAGTATGACAGTTATGGTGGGTACCCTGGATTGTTTTTGTAACCCCAGGGCCTATTATGTATTTAATACATGTTCAAATTGAACTTACTGAATTCATTGAATTGAAACATATGCTGTCCTTTAGACAGGAACCATTCCTCCTTTGAGTTTATAAAGGACTCTGGTCTTGTGTGATGGTAACCTTCTACACATTGCTTTGTAGAAGTGGTACAGTGCAGAGCAGAGGTACCTAGAACCTTACCTGAACCTCTCTAGTCCACAGCCTTACCTGAATGGCAACTGTGTGTTTGGTACAAAAGGTTGCAGCTGCTCACCCTCCAGGAGTTCCTGTCCACATGACTTGGGCCACCTTTGTGTTTGCTTATATGCATGCACACACAGAGTGCATACCCACACTTCTTAGAGTAGAGGTAGGTAGTAGGAATGAGACCTTTGTGTTGAAGATCATGGACGAGTCCAGTCTAAAGGGATCCTTCCAAATAACTCTTTGCCCATAAGTTCACCCCCAAGACATCCCATACTGGTCATTCTGACCCCCTATTATATCCTGTTCCATGCTGTGGTATGTCCTCTGCCTACTTATTCCTCCTTACCTCTTAGCATTGGCATCCTCAGCATCTTTCTTCCCTCTGTTAGTTTGCCTTCCTGCCTACCAAGAACCTTCTAACTGCTAGTCTTCTTCATGGAAGAGAATTTTAATTTGACTTTACCCTCCATTTCTACATCTGTAAATTTGTCTTTACTCCTGTTCTCTTTGCAGCTCACAGATGTGGGATTATTAAAATCAACTAGCATTATTTCAGATTGCAAGATAATATTGCTCCATCTGGGGGGAAACACGCTGGGGCCTGAGAAGAGGAATGGGCAAAGAAGGGCTAGCTCTACCAGATGTTAGCAAACCAATACACCATTATGCTAAGCCCTTCTGGAGAACTGTGAACTTCTAGGTACCCCAACTCTGTATGTTGGGAAAGACCCATTCAAGAAATAGAAAGAAAGCCGGGAGGGTGAGTAAAGGCTTAGAAAGGCAGACCTAGGTGGTGAAACCTAATAAAAGAAGTTGCATATAAGAATGGAAGGTGTGGCTCTACCATTTTCCATCTCTACTGAGAATTAAGAAAGAAAAAAAAAAGGAAATAGACTTCTCTCCAGCATAAAGGATTTGGGCTAGCCAAATGTGGATCATAGAAAAAAGCTCATAAAATTTCAGAGTCAGCAGTGGGCTTAAGAGGGTGGACTCGGTCCAACCTTACCTGAAGAGGAAACTTCTGTACCACAACTGCTGGTTATGATGTCTTTGCATGAAGACCTTTGGTCTTCTGAGGCAGCCCATTCCGCATTTGGCTAGCTCTGATTGTTAGGAAAATTTTCATTGCATTCAGCCAAAATCAGTCTCCTTTACTCTTTTTACCCTCTGGGTACAAGCAGAACCTGTGTAAGTCCTCTTCCTTTGTTTAAAAAGGCTAATTAAACATTGGTTTGCTGAGAATTCTTGTGTACCAACCTTCCCTGGAGGTAATTAAGAAGAGACTAGAGGCTCCTAGGTTCTTGGCCTTCAAGAAGTCTTACCTGTATATGGGGGGAGTGGCCGACCCTATAAAGTCACTGCCATTCCCATCTCTCTGCTGCTTCTGTTGGTGACTTTATGAGTTTAACGGGTGTCTAAGTAACCAGTTACAGTCCTGGGAGAGAGAGTTTGGCCCCACCCCTGCAGTCTTCCCTTTACTGCTCTGACTTAGCTTTTCAGCCTCTCCCTTCATTTGTGAATTTCACTTGGAACTGCTCTTCCTCTATGTCCTCCTTTGCCTCCAGGAGCTGTCCAGTTCTTAGAGTTATAAAGGGCGGATATAATTTGTTTTGTTAAAGAAATTGGTTTGTCATTTATTTGTCATTTTTCTTTGGTCAGGATTCTGGTTGGAATTTAGACTTTTTCAGGTTTCAGGCACCATTGTGTGATATATTTGCTTAGTCCCCTTTTTATATTAAGATTCATTAATATATTCATTCTGTCTCCCCAACTTCTCCCTACCGTGATAAATAAGAGATGAGAAAACTTTATTGGTGTTCTGATTATTCATTGCATTGGTAGTTGTCAACATTTGCATTAAACATTTGAGAGGAAGAACAAGTCATTCTGTTAGCCATCTTAATGAAGCTTTCTCCTTGACCCTTGAATCCTTTTGTTGCATGTTTCCAACCAGCTGATTCCTAGCCCTGCGTTGTTCCTGAACCATCTATTTTCCCTGTGTCCTTCTGGAGCAACCAAGTATTGGTAGAGGAAGCTATGAAATCTAATTGACTTGAGCCACTATAAATTTATGCTCCTTAACCTCAATGGGGTCTTCATTGCTGCATGGGAATCCTTTCATTTATCTCTCAACAGATTCTCCACAATCCATTCCAAGACTTCTCCTCAAGCGCCCCCCTCCCCATTCCTCTATGTATTAGCAGATCATTTCACCTTCTTCTTTACTGAAAAGTTTGAAATCCCATGAGATGGGGTCCTTCACTTTCTTCCAAACTTTCAAATCTGTATGTCCACGTCCATCCTCTACTTGTTCCTTCCTGCCTTAGGGAGCTTAAGAAGCACATGACCTCCTCTTTGCCAAGGCCAGCTTTTCCATACATGCTGTTGATCCCATTCCTTTCCTGTCACCTTCTGGATTGTGTTTCATCAATCACCTTTTTTCTTTCATCATCAACTCTCCATTTCTACTGGCTCCTTCCCCTCTGTCTATGAACATGCTCAGGTCTCCCCTATCCTAAAAAAACACTTTCCCTTGACCCTGCTCTCTTCACATTGTCATCTCATTTCTTTTCTTCCCCTTATTGACATATAAAAAGTATTCTATTGCTGCTGCTACTCTCATCATCCCCCATCCCTCTCTATTTTGGTTTCTAGCCTCAGAACTCTCTAAAGTTACCAGTGATCTCATAAGGGCCAAAACCAAGTGCTTTCCCTTCACACACCCCCATCCTCACCTAATCTTTACCTTTCTGTAGTATTAGTCTACCCTAACCTTGAATTTGTTTTTTTTTTTGTAGGAATTTCAGAAACCTCCTCCCATGCATCAATGACACAGAATTCTGGAGCTAGGGAGTCAGCATTGGCATGGTACAATTGAAAGAACTTTGATCTGGAGTCAAAGGATGTGGGTTCAAATTCCTCCTCCCACATTCACTATCTGTATAACCTCGTCTGGTCACTTCACTTCCCCGGGCCAAAATTTCTTCGTTTGTAAAATCAAAAAATTGGACTAGATTGCCTCCGAGGTTCAAGATCCTATGACCTTTTCTCCCTTGACTTCTATAACATGGCTTTCTTTTGGTTCTCCTACCACACTTGCTTATATGCTCATTTTCTGTTTCCTTCATTGGGTTCTTTTTTTCCTTCTGCCCCTCAAGTGTGAACATGTCCCCCAAGTCTCTGCCTTTGTCTGGTCTTAGGTGAAAAGTTTTAGCAGAGTCACAGAGACACAGGCTCTGTGTCCTCACAAAATAGCCTTGAAACTTGACTGTGCCAACATAGACTACTAGCCATGATAGCTACTGAATCCTGTTTTCTTCTTGTTACTGATTCTTTGTCCTCCATTTTCCCTGGTCTTGCTTCCTGGATCTCCTTCATCAGAAAAACCTGCATTCAGTGCCTGGCTTCCCAAGATGGATTTCCTTGGTAGAACTTGGCTTCTGGCATGACAGCTCCCCAGATGGAACTGTCTATACCCAGAGCTGCTGTTCACAACAGACATTCTTCTTTTTTCTCTTTTTACACCCTCTTCCTTGGAAATTTCATCCATAGTTTCAGTTATCACCTCTGTATGGGTGATTGGCAGATCAACCCCCAATCTGAGCTCTAGTCCCAAATTTCCAATTGCTTATTGAACTTTTCCAGCACTTCTCAAACTTAACACCCTTGTTTGATGCCACATATTACTGCCATTAAAATACAAAAAACTGCATGACACTGAAACATCAAGTGTATTGCACATAAAACAATAAATTAAGAAGTAGAGTACCTGATAATTATGTGGCCATAATTATCAATTGAGTGAAAACTATATACATATGTGCATGCACACACACACACACACACACACACA
>CM053590.1:70179801-70233388 GCA_028646515.1 Pseudochirops corinnae | reverse complement strand
GACTCTGGGGACCCCTTAATCAGTATTCTAGTAGTTCAGATCAGTTGTAGAAAGCACTGGAACTGCTCCAGGAATACTAACATAAAAAATACTAACATATGCCATGAGAACATGCAGCTATTAGATAATAAAAAGCATTCATTGAGTGAGAACAAAGATTTAGAGAGAGGAGACGCCTTACATTTTATCAGGGTATGGGCCTGGAGTCAGGAAGACCTAAGTTCAAATCTGATCTCAGACTAGCTTTGTGACCCTAGGTAACTCACTTGACCTCTGTTTGCCTCAGTTTACTCATCTGTAAAATGGGGATGACAGTAGCACCTACCTCCCAGGGTTGTTGTAAGGATCAAATGTGATAATATTTGTAATGTGCTATATAAATGCCAGCTATGATGATGGTGAAGTATCCTAAGCCAAAGGTAACCTCTTCTTCCTCAAATCTCATATGTCTCTGACCTCTCCTGTGTGCCTCTCCCTTTCTAATTTTTATTAGAGTTATTTGTCTTCATTTCTTAGCTTATATTGTAATCCCTTTGATACTAGAAAAAATTGTTTTCTCTTTGCCTCCTTATCACCCAATAGAGCACCTTGTTTGAACACAGTAGATACCCAACACATCCTTGTTTAGCTTGTTTTTTAATTGACTCAGCACCATCAACACAGAGCTACCGATAACCTACTCAGTGTAGATCCTTTTGCTGGGCTTTGAGGTGGAGACAGAGACCTCAGTCCCTGTCCTTAGGAAGTGCACAATCTAATTGGAGACATAGGACATGCTTTAGAAAGATGGCGAACAATACATATGCCAAGATAAAAAAACAAAACAAAACATTTTTTAATGTTGAAAGAATTCAATGGATTCTTTTGATTTGGCTACAATTCTTCCTGATGTCTGAGGACGACATGAAGACTGGAGAGTCTCTGATGCCCTAAGCAGCAGATGATGGGGGCAGTTACCGGGAATCAGTGCCAAACAGTCTCTGGAGACCCTCGGATAAGCAGGAAATAAATACTTTTCTAAAATTGTCTTTAACCAAATACTACTGTCTTCCACCTAGAGTCAATGAACTAGAACTTCACTTCTGGTCTTGAATCTTGACTACTCTGCCCTGGACCAATAGGAACACTGGAGGTTTGTTGGCTTTCTTGAACAATATACTCAGTCAGCAGAATGCTATGATGGTATCTCAAAGAGAACTCATTATGTTTTTCCCTAAACTTTGACTCTCCTTCATACTTGCCCGTTTTTTTTTTGTGGCGGGTTCCACCACCCTTCTAGTCACCAGGTTTGCAACTTTGGGGTCCTCCATGATTTGAATTTTTTCCTTCACCCCCCATGAACAGTCTGTAGTTCAGTATTGTCACATGAGAAGATTTCAGAAGGGGCTGATTTTCAGGTGTGAAAATCATGAGACGTATTCTCAGTAAATTAAGCCTCAGGACTTTTGAATTAGCTCTCCCTGACCTTCCAACAGGAAGATTGCTTTAAAGAATCATTCAATATTGATTGTGCTGGAAAAGTCCTTAGAGCCCACCTAATCTTAGCTCCCAAGAAGCTGAAATACACAGAGAGAAAGAGGCTTACTCTGAGTCACAGTGAGTTAGTAGTACATTGAAGGCTGGAACCCTTAGTGACCACTTGGTTATGTTATAGAGGGTATTCCAGCATCATGTCAGGGTTGAAGTAGATATCCTCTTTCATTTCTGAGATTCTATAATTCTAACTAAGGGCTCTTAATTACCAATCCAGTGTCCTTTTCGGTACAGTGTGTATGTGTGTGTGGGAATCTCTACTGCTTAGAATTATTTTTAATTTTTAAAATTCTAAATTTAACCAACACCAAAGAAGAATATTTCCACATCCAAAGTAGAACAGGAAAAGAGGATTATATGTCAAACTATGAATTTCTATTATGTATATAGCCTCCTTTTTAAAAAAGTACATCATAAATTCAATGTTATTTTCAAAGCTGTCCTGCTTATCTGTTCCTTCTGAAATTCCTTGTATTCTTTTCTGTGCATTTTAAAAATAAAATGGCCTTTTCTTTTTTTTGGTGTCAATACTATTGGAAGCTCCCTTTTACCTGCCCCCTTCCTCCCCCTCCCACAAAGAAGTACACAGTTCTTGTAGCAAGTAAACATAGTCAAACAAAACAGTCACCTACATTGACTATGTGAAAATGTTGTCTTCTTTTGCACCATGAACTTGTCATCTCTTTGTCAGATTGGTAGCATGCTTCATCATCAGGTCTCTGGAGTTGAGGTTGGTCATGGTACTGATAAGAATTTTTAAGTCTTTCAAAGTTGTTTGTCTTTTTAATGTTGTTATTACTGTGTAAATTGTTCCCCTGGTTCTATTCTCTTCACTCAGTATTAGTTCAAACAAATTTTCCTTGAAGAGTTCCCTGAAAACTGTCCCTTTCATCATTTTTTAACAGTGCAGTAATGTTCCCTTTACATTCATCTGCCATAATTTGCTCAGCCGTTTCCCAAGTGATAGGCATCCCCTTAGCTTCTAGTTCTTTTCTATCACAAAAAAAGGTACTATGAATATTTTTATATATGTAGGTCCTTTTCCTCTTTCCTTGATCTCTTTGGGGTGTGTATCTATACTGTTTATCTTTAAGTCAAAAGTTAGGGACTTTTGGGGCATAGTTCCAAATTATATTCCGAAACAGCCAGACTGATTTACAGCTCCACCAACAGTGCAACAGTGGACCTGTCTTAGAATGCTTTGTTATGAGGACTATGGAAGATGTTTTTCATCATTGATATCCTGGGTTTCAGGTAGATCCACTTCTGTGGATAGATGTAGATTGTCAGTTCCTCACTATGGGCAGGAAGAACATTATCTTTCTTCTTCTGTCTCCTTTCACTTCCTCCCACGGGCCCCTGCCTTGTCTCCCTCCCACCCTCTCCCCCCCCCCCCCCATCTCCATGCTGTACCATGCTAAGGTAGAGATGTTGACTGTGGAATTAAAGTCAGAAGGAAATACAAGGCTCTGAGAAAAAGGATGGAAGAAAAGAAAGAAGCAATAAGGTGGGAGAAACAGGAAAGATTGAATGGGGGAGGAGAGGAGAGGTACAGCTCCAGGATGCAGTGTTTATGTGAATTTAGGATAACCTATGTAATACTGGGAGAGGAGGATAGGGGGAGTGGTGGGTGTGGGGAAGATGGAGGTGCATGTGGAACCATGTATAGAGAAATGATCAAAGAAAAGGGGTGAGAGGCATAGGATATGAAGAGGAGAGGGAGAGAAAAAGAGTGTCTGAATAGAGAGAGATGAAGAAAGAGGGGTGGATATGGGGGGATCTGCAAAGGCTTGGGCTCCACAGGAGTAGGGGAGGAAGCAACATCTGTGGGTGGGTGTGAGCAGTTACTGGGCCACAGGACAAGCAGCAGAGAGAAAGGAAGGAAGGTTGTGTATGTGAGCCTTGCAGGGGCTTAGGATACCCAGACCCTCAGGGAGGGAAGAGGTGTCCATGGGTGTGGGGGCAGGCCCCAAGGCTTGTGCAGAAGTGAGATGGGGAAAAGATGTGTGCGTGTGCACTCTAGATGGTGTGACATGCCCCACCTCCTTACAAAAATCACCAGATGCCACTATTCTCAGAGAGTGGCTTGCTGGCTGCTGTTCCTCTGATTCAGAGTTCTGCCTCTCAGTGGAATTGATCTGAGAGAGGAATTTCTGCTAATTTCACAGTCCATTTCACTCCCCTCAGTCCTGGTTGGGGTGCCCCCTTTTAAAGAATGGGAAGAATGGGGCCTTTACAGAAGGCAGGATGGTCCCAGGAAAGGTAGGATGGGGAGGGGAGTCTTGGAAACTAAGACATCAGTTCTGGGTAAAGGAAGCTGAGGCTGGGGGTGAGGAGGGAAGACAAAGGAGGTTTGGGTGTCTAGTTCTCTATATCACAGAGGTTACCCCTTGCCATTTGACTCTGAATTGGAAACTCACAAATAACCTTCCGTGGTTGTTGGAAAAATTCCCTGGCTTTCTGTAAGATGGCTTTGTTATTTGTATAGCATTAAAGTAAGACACGGGCAAAGAGTGATACCATACTGACCTGCAGTATGAAAACTGTGAAAATAGACAGTAGCAGAAGCTGACATAGACTTCCTCCCCTCACCCTGCCCCCCTTTCCGTTCCCATCTCCTCCAGCCCTGGCTTGCCCAGGCCCACCTGGTCCTATGCCACACCTCTGTTTAGTGGGGGAGAAGGGGAGGGAGAAGCTGTTTTCCTCTCTTGCTTGAGAAAAATGGAAAATGAGGCCAGATCACTAGCAAATTTTTGCTGAGCACCTGTTAGGTGCAGAGCCCAGTGTTGGGTATTGCAGAGCAGATCTAGAAACAGACAACAGCAACTCCCTTTAAGATTTACATAAGGCTTTCTTCACAACAACCTTGTCAGGTAGGTAGCTTAAGGGCTGTCATCCCTATTTGACAGATGAGAAAACTGAGGCTTTGAGGGATTAATGAATTTACCCATTATTCCACATCTAGTAAGTGCCTGACCTGGACTTCATAATCACCAGGTCTCTTCTGTATGCAAGCTTGGTGCCCTTTCCACTATTTGAGGAGGACCCCTCCTCAGGAAAAAAAAAAAAAAAGATTGAATGCATACATAGAGAAGATCATAAAAGAAGCCAAAGATTGGTGAGAGTTAAGATGTAATTTTTTTCCCCTTCCAAGTTCATGGGCCTCCTGAAGTCTATCCACAGAACCCTTGGGGGTCGGCAGATCCCTTGGTAGGAAGCCTTGCCCTGTACCACAACCCCAGCCTCAGGAAGCTCATTACCTAGTGGGTACATGGCCTATACCCAGATCGCAACACCAATAACTGTAGCAGTTAGTGAGATATGGATCTTAAACGAGGAATGGCTGAGGTTCTTTCTCTGTGGGAGGGAGGGTTTCTGTGCTCCCAGTTAGGGGCATAGAAGACTCCACAGAGAAGGTAGTGGGGCAGAGGAATGAGGCACAAGGAGCCTGGAGGAAGACTGAGCTAGTCCCGCCCCCTCATATTACAGAGAAAGGAATTGAGGCCTAGACAGGAGAAGGGACTTGCCCAAGTTCACTCTGGTGGGAGCTAGAAAGAGTTAGGATTTGAACCTAATCCTCTGCCTCAGGTCTGGTTCTCTTTCCACTGTACCCCGTGTCTGGGAGTTTGTGGCCCCTTGGCCTCCCCTCTAGAGCTCTCCCTTGTTCCTCTGCAAAGAAGTTCTCAAAGCAACTTCATGTCAAAATGGAGAACTCTCTGTGCTTTATAGAAGGCAGGATGGTCCCAGGAAAAGTTCCAGGAGAGACTTACTGATGAGTGAATACTGTTCAATGGCTAAGGCAGAACCTGAGTCTCCCTGCTGCTCCTGAGGTTTTCATTTGCACTTTTTTTTTATACTTCCCTTCTCTGTCTTTGTTGATCTTGTCATAAGCTCTGGTTTTCCCTCTGTGGGCATAAACACCAAAGTGGGCATAAACACCAAAATGGGCATAGTGTAGGGATGCCTGTGTGGTCTGGGGCCCTTGGGCCCGCCTGATATTGCTCACTCTGACCAAAAAACCTTTGTAATTGAAAGGTGCAACCTCCTTATGAGCCCTCCTACAGTGCACACAGGCCTGACTTCCCTTTTGTCTTTCTCTAAGACTTTATGCTTATTTCTTCTCCTTCTATATGCCTTCAGCCCTATTGTGCTCAGATCCAGAAGGATATCCCTCCCTCCATCTCTCTTTTTTTCTTTCCTTCCTTCTTCTCTTTGTGAGAAGTAGCAAAGGGTTAAGTCTTCCCTTTCTCCCTTTTTCCTTCCCTCCCTCCCTCCCTCCCTCCCTCCTTCCTTCCTTCCTTCCTGCCTTCTTCCTTCTCTCCTTCCTTCCTTGCTTCCTTCCTTCCCTCCCTCCCTCCTTCCTTCCTTCCCTCCTTCCCTCCCTCCTTCCCTCTCTCCCTCCTTCCTTCCTTCCTTCCTTCCTTCCTTCCTTCCCTGTTGAGCTCTCTGGAAATTCTGTGCAGTTAATTCATTAAGCACCTAGTATGTCAGGCACTACACTAGGCACTAGGCTTACAGTGACAAAAACAACACATTCCCTGTCCTTGAGGAGCTTATAGTCAATTGGAGGGAACAGCTTGTATAAATGAATACAAAATACAAACAAAATAAATTCAGAATAACTTTGGGATGGGATCCCAACAACTGGAGGTATCAGGAAGGCCTCATGTAGGAAATGGCTCTTGAAGGGATGTTAGGGATCATCGAGAGTGGTGGTGGCAGTGATGAGGAAGGACATTCTAGGCCTGGAGCAGAGCCCGGGCAGAGGAGACAGAGAGCAGGAGGTAGACTAGAAAGCAAGCAAGTGTGGCTAGAACCTAGAGTTCTTGATGGGGAGTAAGATGTAAACCATTCTAGAAAAGAGGATCACAGATTTAGAACTGAAAGGAAGCTAAGAGGTTATGGAGACCAAGGTTATCATTTTAGAGATGAGCACAGAGAAACCCACAGAGGATATGGAACTTGCCCAGGGCCACATGGCATCACAGGTGGTATTCCAACCCAGGGTTTCCTGAATTCAAGTCCAGTATTCTATCCATTGTACCACGGTGACTGTCCCGTAGGTTGGAGCCAGACCATGAAGGGCTTTAAATTTAAGGTGAAAGTATTTTTGTTTTATTTTAGAGGCAGTAGGGAGCCATTGTGTTAGAGGGATGACATGATGCTTTAGGAACCCTGTGCAGACCTGTGTTTTAGGCATCTCTGTTTGGCAGCAGTGTGAAAGATAAATTGAAGACCAGAAGAGACCGGAGGCAAGGAGACCAATTAGGACCAATTAATTAACAAGAATCAAAGGAGCACAGCTATATATGGAGCCTTTTACTAAGAGCTGCCCTTTGCCCAGAGTCTGACCTTTAGATGGGAAAAGCTCTGTAGGAGACCAGATAATGCGTTTAGTGGTCTCTATGAGAAGAAATTGCCCATTTTTTGGAAAACTATTGGGGCTTCTGGAAGGCCAAGAGCATCAATTAAAATTCTAGGTTCAAAAGTAAGACTTTGGAAAGGAACTAACCTATGGACCATTGTTTCAAAATCGCATCCTATCATCCCTGGAAACCTTTCAGGAGTTGCTAGGGTGGGAGTCTAATCTTTTCATTCTAAGAGGCCTAGATAGAAGGTCTAGGAAGGGGTACCCTTATCCTCACTACTGAATGTACAGCCATAAGTGCCTTGTATTAGATAATGTGGTATGTAATATTCTTTAGAAGGTAGGTAGATAGATAAAACATTTATTAAGTACTTAACTTTGTCCCAGGCACCGTGCTAGGTGCTAGGAATATAAAAATAAGAAAAGAAGATGGGCCCTTCTCTGAAGGAGCTTACATTCTACCAGGGAAAGACAAAACAAAAAGGAAAGGAGTGAAGGAGGAGTGGGATGGTTATTCCATGTGGGCACCTATGGCTCAACCAGCCTAATTCTAAGACACACTGTGCTAGGTGTAGGAAAACTATGCTTGAACAATTAATAAAAATTTATTGATAATTATTTGTTGTGCTTAGAGTAGGGTATGCCTCAGGAAGTAGTCTGGGTGCCCCTCCTTACATCACTTGGTTCCGTCTACCTCCCCTCCCCCCATACCCTGGACCTACTTGCATATCTTGGTTTCCCCTTCCTCAGCTTTGCTCAGCCTTACCACAAAAGATTTATATTTGAGGAAGCACCAAAAAGCAAGTTACACTCATATCTTACTCTACTGATTCTAACATTATTGAGGAATCTCCTCTTTGCAGGGGTGAGGGAGCCCCTAACCTCTGACCTGCAGCTAAGCAGTTACTTCAGTACTCGTGAAAGCAAAGAAGGTGACCATCCAAAAGACTGAGGCATTCTCCATGTTGTATTTTGACCAGTGACTTGACTGATGAAAATTTGGGACATTGACAGAATCTACAGGCAGATGTAATGGACTAACATGTTAATGTCAGAGTGATGGTTTCTTAATCTATTCAGTTATCAGGATGGGGGAATGAATATTGCATACTACACTAGTGAGTCTGAGCTCCCAGGTTAGATACACACACCTGGAGAGATTCTGATAACATCACAGTGACGAGGAGCAAGTATATCAATCTCTGGCAGTCACAGAGCAGTGTGACTTCAAACCCTCGATTGCAGGATCGTGGGGATCATACATTTAGAGCTGGAAAGGTCCTCAGAGGCTAACTCATCCAACTGCTTCATTTTGTAGCTAAGGACACTGGCTAAGGGACTTACCCCAAAATCACATGGATAGTAAGTGACAGAGGTTAGATTGGAACCCCAGTCCTCTACCTTTGAATCCATTACTCTTTTCATTGTACCACACTGAAGACTAGAAGATTCAAGGCAGGATGGCTGTGGAAACAGTATTGGGGAGTCCTTGCTTGTATTACCCTCAATGATGATTCTCCCCCAGGGTTTCTGTACAGATATTTTAGAGGCAGAACATTTGCCAGTACACCAGGTTTGGTGGTTGGTGTGGTTCTCCACTGTTGCCTTTCCTCGTGAGGAAGGATTGTTCGTGGCATGCAGGAGAGTATGCTCTGGGCATGCTGCCTTGGGGACATCGGAAAGGATTGTGGGTTTAATGACTTTGGCATGTGTCAATTCAACAAATTCATATCAGCAAATATTTATTATAGGCCTTTTCTGTTTTTGGGACTGAGGATACAAAGATGAAATAGGACCTGGTCCTTGGCCTTAAGGAATTTGTAATATAGTAGGAGGAGCCAAGACAAATACAAGTGTATTTGTACTGTAAGATAAATGTATAGTACGAGTATAATACAAATTGTAACATAAGACTTGCATAGGGTGGGGAATGGGGGTGGAGAGAGGGGAATGGTCCTGACCGAACAGTAAGAATGATTGAGAAGGGAGAGATCACTGTGATGGGGCAGGGGCAATATTCATAGAGGAGTTGGGATCTGGTGGAGATATGGGCAAAACCATTCCAGAAATGGGAGGTCAGCGTTCACAAAAGCACAGAAGTGACCTTGCCATGGATCCTCCCATTGCCAGGGGGTACCCTATGCAAAGAATGCTCCCCCTCCCCCCATTACCTACTGAATTCCTATCTTACTGAAAAACTGTCTCTTCTATAAGGTTTTACCTAATCCTCTGTCAGTAATGACTTTCCCTTTCCAGCCCCACACATCTTATTTTGAAACTTTCCTTGTTTTACATTCACTTCTCAACTTAGTTTCCAACCCCCAGACATCCAAATTATGTTGCCTTATTCTGGAAATTCCCTCAAGATTCAGTCTTCTTCTCCCTGGTATATCCAACCACCCCTGCAGCCTTTTCATCCTGTAACATCCCTTTGTAGGGTCCACCCTCTTCTCCCATTGGTGAGTTCTTCTTGGAGCCTCCATTTTGTAGAGATGCCCAGACCTTTATTCCCTTCCTGTCTCTGCTCTTGGCCTCTGGACTTTGAAACCATGCCTCTTCCTTTATATCTCCAACCTCCCACCATCTCTGTCCACACTTTACAGCTTCCTTTTGTGTGTTATCTTCTTCAAAAGAATGTAAGCCTTTTGAGGGTAAGGACTATCTTTCTTTTTGTGGGTTATTTGTATCTCCGATATTTAGCATTGTGCCTGCCATATAGTAAGCACTTAATAAAGCCTTCCTTCCACAGATGAAGAAACTGAGGCCTAGGGAAGTTAATTGTCTTACCCAGAGTCATACAGGTAGTACGGAGGTACCCAAGGATATGATGCCCAATTCACCGGTTCCTTTTCTGTATATAATTCATTAAGAACCCAGCTTATGTGTTCGCTAATTCTTACTCTTCTCTTACAATCTGTGTAATAATACTCTTCTCAGAGGGAAGGTTAAAAGAATTACAGATACCTAAGTACAAATTAAATACCTTGTTCCTGATTAATTGTTATGGATACTATTAATATAAATATTTTCCTTTCTTTCAAACTTTAGATTTTTCCTTCCCTTTTTATTGTCCTCTTGCTTCCAGGCAGCCTTTGGACCTTTTTAGGACTTTCATCTTGTCTGTTCTAGCTGGGATGCTATTTAAAGGAAAGGTGTTAATAACCTCCTTACTTTTGAAGGCCTTGAATGCTCTCTTTTGGCCCTGAATTGTCCTAATCAAAATAAAAATGAATAATATAAGGAAGTGCTAACCACAAATTAGAGTTACCTGTTTCCTTGAGAACTAGTGAACTACTGTTATTGAAAGAGAAGTCAAGCAGGAATGATGCAGAGAGGGATTTGGAGACTAGGCAGCCTGCTACATCTTAGATCTCAATGTCCTTGCATCTCATTCAGAGCCTTTTGATGAAAGGTTCCTCCGCTTAACAATCTAGCTTCTTAAAGGGGACAAACTCTTTTCCTTCCAAACATTTTAAAGCCATCAAGTAAAATAGAATATATTTTAAACAAGACTATACAAATTCTTTCATGAAAGCCAATATTGAGTAGTTTTGGCTGCCTTGTTGAAATGTTACCCCAGTGGAATGGCTGGTAGCATTAACACAGAGAGTGTTTATTCTTAATGCTTTTTTTTTTTTAAATCAGGGGTGTGAAGCAAAGACACTTTTTTTAAATCATCCTGTTCCATCTGTTTTACATAGACGTATGTGGAAAAGCAGTCAGGACCCTAGGTATTCTGTATTTCCATTCCTAGGGGAGTCTTTCCCTTAGTAATCATAGGACCTCTAGAATAAAGACCTAGAGTTATTCAGGAATTGCTGATCCCTGTGTCTTGAGCACCTGCCCATGGGAAGAAATGCAACAGATCAGATTAGTATGGAAGCCTGAGCCCAGCTCTGTGGAATCTTGTTTTCAATGGGCATTCTGAATGTGAAGTCTCATCAGCATTTGTTCCCAGCTGCCTCTTCCATTGCTCAGATCCAATCTGAAGCTCCAAGGAGGAGGAAAAGGATGAAATTCACTTTCTGTTCATGTCTTCAGTAATTTTGACTGGTATTAAAATGTTTGCAGAATTCCCAATGGCAACATAAGCCTTGCTGGCTCAGAAAAAGGGGGCATTTGATTTCTCCATCATCATCGTCATCCTCATCAATAACAGCAACAACAAGCATTTATTAAATGTGCCAGGCATTGTGTGAGGCTCTGGGGACATAAGCCTAATAGTACAAGAGGCTCTGCTTTCAAAGATCTTACATTTGACTGGAAGGTTACAGTATGTTCATAGATAGGAAAATACAGTATATATTCAAAAGAAAAACTCAGTGATTTAAGGTGTGTGTGTGCGGAGGCACAGGTAATTGTGGGAATGAGGAAAGGGCAGCATCTTGGGGGGAGTCTTGAAGGGAACTTGGGCTTCAAGAGGTGAACGTGAAGATTGAGAGCATTCCAGATGTTGGAAGAACAGTAAGCAAAGGCAGAGATGGATTTTTATGTGGAGAGAAGAGCAAGGAAGTCAGTTTGACTGGAACATAGAGTGTATGAGGGGGCGTTAGTTATGTGACATCAATCTGGAAAGATAGATTGGAGCCAAATTGTGAAGGGATTTCAATGCCAAGCTGAGTCTATATTTTATCTTATAGCACCTAGGGAGCCATTGAAGTATCTTGAGTAAGACAGTGATGTTGTCATATCTGTGCTTTCAGTTGTTTTTTTTTTTCAGTCATGTCTGACTTTTCAACCCCATTAGAGTGGTTCACCATTTCCTTCTCCAGCTCATTTTATAGATGAGGAACTGAGGTAAACAGGGTTTAGAAATATCCATTTGGTGGGTAGATTGGGTGGGTGGGACCCTAACAGGCAGGAAACCAATTAGGAGGTTCTTGAAATAGACCAGGGGAAAGGTGATCAGGCCCTTCATTGGGCTGGTAGGGAGAATGGGCAAGATAGAAGAGATTCTGTGAAGGTAGAATTGACAACAATAACACGATGAGAAATAGAATGAAAATTACAGTAACAGATTGGGAAAATATTCATAGTCAATATTGCAGATAAAAACTTGACATCTGAAATCTATAAAGACCTATTAACAAATCTTAGCACTAACTTCTACTTCCCAGTGTATAAATGGTCAAAGAATACGGAAGGGCTTTTCCAGGCTTGTTTTATACTGCTACCTTCACAAATCTACAGTTAGTTCAGTCTAAATGAACTGTTAGTTGTTCCCAGATACCCTCTATCTCTTACCTCCGTGTATTTGTACAGAGGTATGACCTTCCCTTACCTGGAATGCTCTCCCTCCCTTCTCATCTCTGCCTTTCTGAATCCTTGCCTTTCTTGCTTTGGTTCTCTTGAGGATTATTTCCTGATCATTCCAGTTGCTAGTGCTTTTCCCCTGCTGAAATCACCTTTTGTTCTTGGCTCTCCTCACAAGTGCTTAATAAATGGTTTTTGGAATGGCATTTAATTGAACCATTGAAGGAACAAGATAAAGAACAAGCATGATCAACTTCAGTAACTTCTCTGCTGGATCTACTTTACCTACACAGCAGAAGTGAGGTCACACAACTAGTTAGTGATGGAGCTGGGACTAGAAATCAGCCAGTCATTTGCCTCTTAGCTCAAGAGCACCTTCTAGTAGTCTACAGAATGAGGAGTTTAATTCAATAAGCATTTTTATGGAGGCAGTCAGGTGGTTCAGAGGGTAGAATGCTGGGCCTGGCATCAGGAAGACCTGAGTTCAAATCCAGCCTCAGTTCCTGGCCAGGTCATTTAACCTCTGTTTGCCTTAATACACTGGAGAAGGAAAGACAAACCAGTCCAGTATCTTTGCCAAAAAACCAAACCAAACCAAAAAAAAACCCCTTGGATAGTATGGTCCACAGGATCACAAACAGTCTGACAGGCCTGGGCAAAAAACATTTATTGTGTCCCTGTGTATACAGAGTCCTGCCTTGGGTTTAGGGAGATACAAGGTTTAGATAAGGCAACCTTTGCCCTCGAGCAGCTTATAATCTAATAATAGGATAAGGCTCAAAGGGGTGTGTGTTGGGTAGGTAAGAAGAAAAGTGCTAGGTGAGGTGCCAGGGAGACCAGCCAACCCAAGCTGGTTACTGTTCTCCATTCGTGACATTCTGTCTCTCCCTTTGGTGCCTTTGCCCCCTCGGCCTAGAATGTTTTCCCTTCTTCTCACCACCTCTTAGAATCCCTAGCTCCCTTCCAAGCTTAGCTCAAGTGCTTCCTCCTATGCAAGTCCTTTCCTGATCTTCCCAGTCTTTAGTGCCCTTGCTCACCACCCTCAAAATTACCCAGGATATGTTTTGCATTTGTTGGTGTGTGTCCTTGTTTCCCCACAGCAGAATGTGAACTACCTGAGGGCCAGGCCAGTTTCATCTTTGTCATTGTGTGTTCAGCACCCTACCACAGGGTAGCTGCCCACTGAACACTTGCTGACTTGAATTAAAATAGCCAGTTATCTAGAACACAAGTATTAACTGATGTCATATGTGACATTTAAAAAGGTTCGGGAGACATCGTTTCTGGGCAATTTAATCATTTTATTAATAAGGCCAGCAGGTTATTAATTAAAAAATTGTAATCTGGTCATCTCTCTCAGACCAAAGTCAGTCATGGTGGGTGGGCTCACAGTTTATATACCTTTCAAAACAGTAGGTAGTTCATCGAACGGCAATCAAATCAATTGATTAATGTGATGGGAGGTAGGCTATATTAAAATAAAGGGCTATGTATCTCTTGGATAGGGAAAGTATCTCTATTCCAGAAGTCCTTTTGCAACCCATTTGATTCAGTTCAGTTCAACAAATGCTCTTTAAGCATCTGCTATGAACGAATGGGGCTCAGACTCCCCTGGTGCTTTGTCACTGCACTGAAGTGAGCCTGGGTGCCTGTCCTACCATGGGGAAAGCCCTTGAATACAAAGCCAACGACAGCTCGACATTGGCATCATCAGCGTGGTCATCATCAGAGAGGACCTGTCTTAGTAAGTGTAGGGAGGCCCACATGTAATGAAGTTGTCTGGCCATAGCGGCTCCAAAAGCTGTCTACTAAGACTTGGAGAGGTTTGAATCTACTTGAGTGCAGGAAGTACATAGGGCACTTAACTCACAGACCTTTGGTGTAAATGTATACATGCTTTCTGTGCTTAATAGTAGGGATACAGAGGTGAAAAACCAAATATTCACTTTCCTCAAGGGTCCCCACACTGTAGTGAAAATGGGGTAGATGATGGGGATAGACAAATAAGTCATTTATTCAATAAGAATTTATTAAGCACCTACTGTGTGTTAGGCATTGTAAATACAAAGGCAAAAACTAGCCTCTGCCCTCAAAGAATATTCTGTTGGGAGGAAACAACACATAAATAGAATAGATTTTAATGAGAGCAAAGGAATGGTGTGGACAAAGAAATATGGGGAGAAATATACCTGATATTTGTTGTGGTTTGCTAGTCTGTTGTGTACTGGAAAGAACACTGGATTTGGAGGACAATCTGGTTTTGAATCCCAGTTCTGGTTCTTATTAGCTCTGCCATTTGGGGCTAGTCAGCAACCTCTCTGGGCCTCTACTTCTCTGAGATTCTTTGCAGCTCTAAATACTGTGATTCTATGACTGAGGTTGGGGGAACTAGGTATATTGTGTTGTTGAGTGATTAATTTTTTTGTAGCTGCAACTTAGGAATCTAAGATGGTCGCCTATTTGGGTGGTGGAACTATTGTATGAATGAGTGTTTGAGAAATACAGGCACGGAGAATCTATGTTCAAGTCATTCTCATTTTTTTTTCCTCTCACCCCACGTCATCCTTTTTGAGTCTGTAAAGGTTGTATGAGGCTATTACCAGGGCCTTGGGTAAAAAATCTTTGTGTTTGGGGTAGGCACCTCAAAAGAGGAGGTAGAAACGGTCACTTTTATTAAGTGATTGAGGTTTCTTCACTACTTGTCTGATGGCTAACAACAACTCACGTTATTACAGCATTTTAAAGTTTACAACAGACTTTCTTTACAATAAGACTGCAAAAGTTCTTACTCTCATTTTAGAGATATAGAAATTGAGGGCGTTTAAGTGCCTTGTCAGTGGTCATTCAGCTAGAAAGCACATGTAGAATTGTAGATCTCTGTAGCTAGAAGGCACCCTAGCGGCCATGTGATCCAGTCTCCTCATTGTACAGAAAAGAATTGAAATCACTTGACAAAAAAGTCACTTTGTACTTGGTGGTGAAGTCAGGACCTGAACCCTGGTCCCCTGACTGCGGGTCTCCTGATTCCAAGTCGAGCCCATTTTCCACGGTGACACATTCTCCAGGGACATGGGATGGAATCTTTCTTTTGGTTCCTTGGTGATGATGATGATGCAGAATCTGTTTCCTTGATTAGGTAGCTAGCTCCAACCCAGATCTTCCCTCTGACTTCCTTTCTGGGGACAGCTCCCCTCCTGCTTTGTGAAGCACTTGGCAAATGCTACTTAATGATGATTAACATTTAAGCCTGAGATGAGGCACTCAACTCTCCAGCAAGGCTCGCAATAGCTTGAGCTTGCTGGGGAAGTGGGGGACTGAGCTTCGTGGGAGGGAGGGTCCTGATGAGCTGCCCTGATGGAGGGCAGATGACTCAGATTTTCCACTGAGTTGGAGCCACTGACTGAGGGCAGGTGGAGAATCTTTGCGAGGAGAGCACTGAATGTGAAGTCTAGCCTCTTTCTCTGGACAGAGATAGATGGTAGACTAGAGGTGTGCAATGAAGTGTATGTTGTCAGACTAGCTAAAGTACTGGTTTGTTTTGCTTAATTGTACATCTGTTGATTATCTCCAGTTTATACTCTATATAGCTTGACATGTTGTCTCCCCATTAGACTATGACCTTCTTGAGAGCAGGGACTATCTTTTGCCTTTCTTTGTAACTGCGGTGTTTAGCACAGTGCCTGGCTCATAGCACATGCTAAATAAATGTTTATTGACTAACTAATTCTTAATTACAAAGTTGGATTGGGGATGGGGGGATTCATCGGAAAGTAATAGTGCAATTTTTTAAAAAAGTCATTAAATATTTTTGAGGGGTAAGAATCGTGAACTCAATGAGGACAGGGTCTTTTTTTAATAAAACTTTTTTTTTGTTTTTCAATTTCTTTTGAACTTAATTCAAAAAAAGAAAATTCCATACTTTCAGCAGAACATAAAAAGAGGACTTGTATACCCAATGCTCGGCACAAAGTTTGACACGTAGCACTTAATAAACGCTTGTTGACTGACTAACAGGATGAAGCCTTCTTTCCCAGGAGTAAGGGAACAAACAGGAAGAAAGTGCCCTGTTATGGCATCCTTATTTGCTGGCTTGCTTCCATTTGGGGCTCATTGCAAGCATGAAGCTGGACCTACAGTACATGCTGGCTCTGGTTTTTCCCACAGTGGCATCCAATTAACACCCACAAGTTTTCACGAATGCAAAGTGGTGCTGAGCCATTCCTCCCATCCCACAGGGCTGGAGGAGCTGAGGCCCACAGTGGAAGGAGCTGAGTTTCCATTATATTTTTTTAAATTTAGATTTTTCCTCTTCTCGTGATTTTTCATCGGTGGCCAGAGAGGTTAGCCCCACCCACCCACTGCTCTCCCTTTGGCTTGTGCTAAGAAGTCTGGCTTTTCCAAAAGGCTGATCTTGGAGGGTGTGGAGAAAGTGAAATAAGTCTCTTTCTCTTGCCATCTAGAGTGCCATAGGAGTGTTTACTGTTAGATGGAGTTTGAAAGGACCTCATGGCTCTTCTGGCCCAGTATGGTAGAGTAGAAGGAGCCCTGGCTTTGGAATCAAAGGTCTGGGTTTCAAATCCTGCCTTTCTTACTACTTATGTGACCTTACATAATCATTTTAACTTCTTTGAACATCATTATCTCATCTTTAAAATGAGGGGCTTGAACTAGATGGTCTCAAGTACCTTTCCAGCTCTAAATCTATTTTGGTTTGGATGAGGGCAAGTCAGAGACATATACCC
The DNA here is from genome assembly GCA_028646515.1 of Pseudochirops corinnae. NCBI lineage: Eukaryota > Metazoa > Chordata > Mammalia > Diprotodontia > Pseudocheiridae > Pseudochirops > Pseudochirops corinnae. Next base: position 70,216,492 of record CM053590.1, on the reverse strand, counting down.
TCCCTTTCCTCCTCTGACACTTCAGTCATCCTGGTACAGGTTCTGATCACTTGATCACTATTACAATGGCCTGTAGGTTGGTCTCTCAGCCCTAAGTCTCTCCCCACTCCAGTCCACCTTCCACTCAGCTGTCAAATTGATCTTCATTAAGCACAGTCCTGACTATATCACCTGCCTGCTCAATAAATTCCAGTGGCTCCTTATTACCTCTGAGATCAAATGCAAAATCTTCTATTTGGCTTTTCAAACCCTTTAGAACCACTCTTCAGTCTTCTGACACTTTCGCCCTGTTGCACGTACTCTCTGTTCCAGAGTCTCTGGCCTCTGCTGTTCATCTGCCAACGCCAGGCATCTTCACCAACTCTAATACCTGGGATGTTGGCCTTCCTTATCTCCACCTCCTGTCTTCCTTGGCCGTCTTCAAGTCCCAGCTAACATTCTACCTTCTGTAACTAGCCATTTCTATTCTCTCTTGCTGTTAATGGCTTACCCCTGAGACTACCCCCAATTTATCATGTATATAGTTTACTTGTACACAATCATTTGGATATTCCCATTAGACCAGGAGCTCTTCTTAGAACAGGGACTGGTTTTGGTTTTTGTACCCCCAGCATTTAGCGCAGGCCCTGGCACATAGTAGGTGCTTTGTAAATGTTTAATGACTGACTCGCCTCGATGCAGACAGGGATGTGGAGATATATACAGGTCAAGGATTTGCCTTCTGTCTCACCTCACATGATCTCATTTTGCTTCTCTGACCACTGAAAGTGGCAGTGCCCATTAGGTAGGGAAGGGGCTGGGCAGTGTTTTTAAAAACCATTGAAGCCCTTTCCTCTACTGTCCTTAATGAACATAGAGGAAGCCCAGTCAATAAATAAAGGGCAGGGCACTCAGCAGGCTTCACTAATGGAGGCAAAATGAAATTCATGAAAAGCCACAAGAGTTATAAGCACAGAGCAGAGTGGAAAGTTCTTGAGGAGGCCACTTCTTTGTTATGGGCCTACTCACCGACTTCATACCACTGGGAGAGGGAAGCCTGAGCCCTCCCCTCCCTGTCTATGGAAATAAATGGCCAATCATTCTAAAGATTGAAGGCAGCATTGGGTTGGGGGCAAGTGCCGAGAGATCAAGACTCCATAATCTCACACAGTTATTCTCGTCATCTCTCTAGGCCTCAGTTTCCTGTCTGCTTTTGTACAAATACAGCTTTTGTTAAGTACCTTTTATGGGTAGTGTGTACTACCCTTCCTGTGTCCTCACTACCAACCCCACGATTGGGGGTGGAGGGAAAGAATAAGCATTCATTAAGCATCTATTACGTACCAGGCACTGTTCTTAGTGATTTACAAATATTGCCTCATTTGTTCCTCACAACAACCCCCTGAGGTAGGTAGTGTTATCATTCACATTTTACAGTTGGGGAAACTAAGGCAGAAAGGGGTCAAGTGACTTACTGAGGGTCACACAGCCAGTAAGTATCTGAGGCTGGATTTGAATTCAAGTCTACCTGAATCCAGGCCCAGCACTCTGTCTGCTGCACCACCTACCTGATTGGGGAAGGAACTATGTAACGTGGTGTAATTGGATTTGGCATTTAAAGGACTGGGGTTTGAATCCCAGCTCTGCCATGACCAGATGTGTGTTCTTAGACAAATCCTTTATTTTCTCTAGATTTTAAATTTTTCTCTTCAAAAATGAAGGGGTAGATTTTTAAGGGATGCCTATAAAGTTTCCTCTCAGCTCTTAAGTCTAAGGATACAATGTTTATTCCATTAAATCACCCTGGAGTGAGGAAACTTTGTATCCCCAGATAGAAAACCACTTTGACTCAGATATGTCCTTGGAGGAGGGGGGGGCTGGCCACAGCCTAGGTTGTTAACTCTTAGCCTGTGTGCCCCCTTCCATTTCAGGGCCCCCAAATGAGCATTTTCTGCTTTTTAAAAATTTTGGGCTGGACCTGTGATCTCATTGGAGAAGGGTACACCCTCTCCCAATGCAGATCAGCACCCACAAGCTCTGTCATTTCTAGTCTTAGAGTTGCCTGGGGAACATTGAGGAGTTGAGTGACTGGCACAGGGTCACACAGCCAGTGTGTGTCCAAAAAAGGACTTGAACTCCGGCCTTCCTGACTCAGAGGCTAGCTCTGTCATGGCCCCTCTGTGTTGCTTTCTTCTTATGTACTTGTCTAGCTTCTCTTTTGCTACAGTCTATTTTCAACAGGATGAACCTCCTAGGGGACATTCACTAATCTCTGGCCTAGAGTATGGGGGTGGGGAATAGAGAAATGGAATATGTGCTTCTTTGAATGGGGAAGCATTAGTCACATCAATTTTCTTTTAAAAATAATTTTTTTATTATGAGTCACATCATTCTATATGGAAGAAGTGAGGCAGCTGATGAGTAGGTAGGCTAACAAACAAGTGGTCACAGTAGGATACTATGGATACAGAAATTGAGCCTTGGTGAATGGGAAGGAAGTACTGAAATAGACCTGGGGCAGAATACCCCAGGGTTACTCTGAAGAGTTTATCCATGGGCCATTGAGGGCAAAAGAGCCTTCACCAAATAGTCCTTTCAAGGGTCATTGGAGAATATGACTAGCATGGGCTTAGCTCCAAGCTAGCTTCTGGCTAAAATGAGTCCTCATGGTATTAGTGGAAAGGGTCCTGGACTCAGCCAGAAGGCCTCCCTTCATGCCCCCACCTCCAACATTCCTGTCTATGGGCAAGTCACTGTCTTTGCCTTAACTTCTCAACTGTAAAATGGGGCTAATTATATTTGCACCACTCACCCACTCACACAGGATTATTCCAAGGACAGCACTTGGCAAAACCTTAAAGGTCTGTGCAATGGAAGTTACTATCATGATTTCATTATTGGTGCTGAGGAATCCAGGCGGCCACATTTGTTCCGAAAGAATGTATTAGCCTCACCAAGGGGAAGCACTTGGATCACCAGAGGATCCATTGCCATCTCTAGAATATTTTCTAATATGTGCCCTTGCCTTCTCCACCCATATTTGAAAGAAGAACAAAACACAGCTTGAAAGACAAATTTCAGTCTCACGACAAGATGATTCATTTCCATATGTCATTGATGATGGGCCTCCTTTTCATCGCTTCCTGTGTGGCAGTCACAGTCCTGCTGGCTGAGGGGGAGAAGGGTTGAAGAAGCACCGTGGTTACTCTCTTGTTTGCCTAGATACATCTTTCATCTAAGCCCACTGTGCTGTAGCTCAGACTACCCAGGACCAGTGGAGGAGTCATGTTATGCGTCTGGATGGGCCGGTTCCCAGAGGCTTAAGACTGAAATTGTACAGCTTGGTTCCATCTGAATGACTGCCATTGCCGTGGGGCAGCATGGGGTCGCACAGACTGCCAGGAAACTATGTGCCTGCCTGTTTGTTGCTCCCACATCAGCAGTGGTTTCAACTGCCACCCATGATACAAATAGTTCATTCTGCTGAAGCTGCAGTCTGTATCCAAGGAATTGTTTGGCCCAGTGAGGCCCAAGTGTTTATGGAAATGCCAGTTATATCGAGCATATGTTTGCCAGGGTCAAAAAGGTTCCAAATGTGTGTGGGGACTGAGGTGGATGATTCTATGAGAGAAAGAGAATTCTCTAGGCCTTCATGACTGGGCCAAGTGACTCTGTGGCCATCAGGAAAGAAATGAAGGCTTTGGGGAGGGATTGCAGTACCAGATGTGCTGTCATGTGTGGAACATGACTGCAGGTTCGACTGTGATGAGGTTTGCTTGATAACATTCAGAAGGGTTCCATTCAGGTTGATTAACCCTTAGGTCTGAGCAGGAGGGAAATGAGCTCAGCAAAGCTTATGGTTTGCCTCAGGGAAGTGTGTGTGTGTGTGTGTATGTGTGTGTGTGTGTGTGTGTGTGTGTGAGAGTCAGTGACTACACAGGAGACCTGAAGTCCTTGAGAATCAAGGCTGCTTGTGTGGGGGTCCTTAGGAGTGCTGCTTGGAAAGAGACTTGAGGAGGTTTGGGGGCCTTTTGTTTCTATTTCAAACCAAACCAGCCCTCTGTTTGACATTTAGAGCTTTTCACAATCTCGTCTCTATCTTTCCACTCTTCTTACAATTCAGTTTTCTCCACACACCTGACAGTCTGGCTGTACTGGTCTATTCAAAGATCCTCACGTATGACACCCCATCTCCCAACTTTGCATGTTTGTACGGGCTATCCCCCATGCTGAGAATGCTTTTCCTTCTTACCTCCACATCCCCATTCCCTCAATAAGACTCAGCTTAAATTCAGCCTTCTGTAGGAAGCCTTGTCAGCCCCTGTGTCAATTCCCTCCAGCTTCTAGTACTTTCCCTCAGAGATTACTTTCTATTTACAGTTGTCTGTATCTTGCATATGTGGGACAGCTAGTTGGTTCAATGAATAGTGAGTCAGAGCCTGGAGTTAAGAGGATCTGGGTTTAAATTTGGTCTCAGACACTTACTAGCTGGGCAAGTCACTTTACCCTGTTTGCCTCAGTTTCCTCCTCTGTAAAATAAAACTGGAGAAGGAAATAGCAAACTACCCCAGTATCTTTGCCAAGAAAATCCCAAATGAGGTCATGAAGAATTGGACATTGACACTGAAAAGTGACAGAATAACAACAAATATCTTACATATGTCCAAAGTTAAATGCATGTTGTGTCTCCCATTAGAATTGGAGCTCCTTGAAGGGAAGGACCATGTTTTTGCCTTTCTTTGTACCCCAAGAACTTAGCACAGTACCTGGTATGTTGTTGTTGCTCCTGACTCTGGTACACAGTAAATGCTTAACAAATGCTTATAGATAATTGATAAAAGTGGTCAGATATAAGTGATAAATAGATAAGTGGTCTAAGGATATGAGTGGTTTTCAAATGGAGGATAGTGGACTATCAACAACTTTGTGAAAGAACAATTAAGATTACTAGTAAGAGAAATTAAAATTAAAACAACTTTTGAGGTTTTCCTTTGCAACTATCAAAGTGGTGAAGATGATAAAAGGAGGAAATAGGCCATGGGAGAGGCTGAGGAAAGATAGGGCCTTAGATGGTGGAACTGTTTGTTTTGGTCCTATTGTTCTGCAAAACAATTTGGAATTATGTAAGAAAAGCCATTAAACCATTTCTCATTCAACTTAGTATTTACTAGGTCTATACCCCAAGGAGAGCAAAGAAATAAAGGTCCCATATAATAAAATATCCATAGGCAGCACTTTTTATGGTAGCAAAAAAATAGGAAATGAAATGGGTTCCATTAATTGGGAGATAGATGTAGAAACCGTGTTAAGTGGATGTAATGTAATGTTATTGTACTGTATGAAACAGTGAAAATGACGAACTCAGAGAGGCATGGGAAGAGCTGTATGAACAGTTGCAGAGTGAAGTAAGCACAACCAGGAAAGCAATATATACACCATGGCTACAGCAGCATATATGAAAATAGCACTAAGAGGTAGCTAAACTCGACTATTCTTTTGTGTTCAGCCTCAGTCTCAGAGAAAATATTCAATTCCATTCAATTGAGTAAACCTTTATTAAATCAGGTACAGTGCTAAGTGCTGGGGATGCAAATGAAAAAAAAAAGACAGCCCCTGCCTTCAGAGAGCTTACAGTCTAATGGAGGAAGACAATACACATAAGGAAGTTGAATGGGAGGAGTGGGGCAACAGAGGATACCTGGCGCAGAAGTGCAGGAGCATAATATTTCATGGAATGGAAGTTAATCAGAGCTGCTAATAGAAAGTTGGAGTTATCTGGAAAATTTTGTTGCTGTTGTTCAGTCATTTTTCAGTTTTGGCCAACTCTTCATGACCCCATTTTGGGGTTTTCTTGGCAAAGATACTAGAATAGTTTGCCATTTCCTTCTCCAGCTCATTGTATAGATGAGACAAATGGGGTTGAGTGACTTGCCCAGGGTCACACAGCTAGTAAATGTCTGAGGCCAGATTGGAACTCATGAAGAGGAGTCGTCCTGATTACAATCCCAGGGGTCCATCCACTGTGACACCTATTGTTCCTTCCTCCAGGGCCCCACACCCCAGAAGGGGGGAAAGGCCACTGAGGGAGTTGAAGAAGTGTTGAGTATCAAAAGCTGAGTCACTCTGTATGGTGCTGAGCTTTCAGGTGATCTGCTTCTCCTGGGGGAGGCCTGATGTCCCGAGGCATGGAAACTAAGCAGGATGGAAAATGGAGAGTATGAACCACTTCCCTTCTTGCACTGGAGAGGTGGGGGACCAGGAGTGCAGAATGTTGCATACCATGTCAGATGCAAGTAATGAAAATTATAGATTTTTTTCCTTGACTGTTTTTCTTTGTTGTAAGGGAGGGTTCAATGACTGGAAGTGGGAGTGCATTTGAGGAAATGACTGTTTACACCAGTAAAACTAAACCGCATCAATGAAAGTTTACAAAAACAACTAAACCAGCCCCTTAGGAAAGTTAATCAGTTGATAAGAAGCTTCAGTACAGCTATCTCTGGGGAAAGATTCTCAAAGACTTGTCTCTACAGAAATGTGTTTTCTTGGCAAAGATTAGAGCATATAGTTAAAGAATTAATTTGGAATGAATGAAAAAGCATTTATTAAGTGCTTACTATGGTCCTGTAAGCTCAAACCATTGTTTTTATCTGTCATTTAACAAGCATTTTTAAAGTCGCCCTGTTAAGTAAGCTTGGATTCATTAGAGTGTGAGCTCAGCCTCTCTCTCCCTCCCCTTCTCCAGCAGGGACTAGCTTTCTCTTTGCTTGTGTTTTTATTCCCAGCATATTTGTTTAGTGGTTTTTCAGTCATGTCCAACTCTTTATAACCCCATTTGGGGTTTTCTTGGCAAAGATATTGGAGTGGTTTGCCATTTTCTTCTCTAGCTCATTTTACAGATAAGACAAACTGGGTTAAGTGACTTGCCCAGGGTCATACCGCTAGTAAGTGTCGCACAGTGACCTCTCAGTAGATGTTTGTTGACTTACTTCGTACCAAGCACTGTCCTAGGGGTACAGGGACAAGAAGGAAACAGTTTTTGTTCTCAAGGAGCTTTTAATTTATATGGCAAATTTTAATTTTAATTACAGCTCTTAATGAACACATTCCAATCCTTGGACTAGGAGACATCTTGGAAAGTCTTGAGGTTCTGGCATGAAATAAATTACTCAAGAGAAGCAGGCAGAGAGCTGCTTTCTGGTCCTTTTTTGTCCAGGTCTGAGGAACAGTGTAAAGGACACTGGAACATATGCTGATATCTTTTTTGCCCCCATTGAGTGTTGGTAGAGGGACAGTGAGGAAATGGGGGGGGGGGGAAGGAAGGCATGTTGAGGATTGTATGTGAGACGTGACAAATGGTTTGGCCTCTGTGGTTTGGGAAACACAAGCTGAAATCATACCCTCAACCTTCACAGTACAAATATCTCTTCAGCCTTAACAGAAACATTGCTACTGCATCCATTTTTTAAAAATTTCCTTTTTTAAAAATTGTGAACTTCATCATTGACAAACATTTAAATATACAAAGAACCAAAAAGTGGATTGCATAGGAAACTGTGAACATCAGTTATATATGGTTTTTCAAACTATATATTAAATTTAATAGAGTATTAACAAACATCCTTTTTTTACCCTTTTGAATTTTCTTTTTTCTTTTATATATTTTAAAATATTTTGTTCCTTCTTTTTGTGCTTCTCATTGCTAGCTATTGACTTAATCCAACCCCCGTATAGAATCTCTTGTAACAGCTAAATATGTAGTCAAACAAAACTAACGAACACATTGGTCGTATCTGAGTATCTACGCCTCCTTGTCCAGAATATCTGTGCCCAGTTCTTTATCTCCCTACCAGGAGACGGGAGGCACACTCCATCTTCAGGCTTTTGAAATTTAGTTGGTCTCTATGCTAACCAGAGTTCTGAAGTTTTTCATAGTTATTTTCTTTTACATTGTTGTGGTCATCATGTAAATTATTCCCCTGGTTCTGTTAATTTCACTCTGCATTAGTTCTTACAAATCTCCTCAAGTTTCTCTGGATCGGGCATATTTGAAAATTTTTTATGGTACGATAGTATTCCATTACATTTATGTAACACAGTTTCTTCAATTGTTCCCCATTTGATGGGTACCCACTTTGTTTCTAGGTCTTTGCTACAACAAAACATGGTGCTAAAAATATTTTTGTACTGATGAATCTTTTCCCTCTGAATCTTTGCCCCTCTTTGTGATGTTTTTTTTTTAGTATGATTCCAATTAATTAATCAGCAAGTACTTACTATGTGTTAGACACTAGGGAGATACAGAGAAAAGCAAAATGCCTTAGATGCTTACTTGATGTGTGAGCTTGGGCAATTAATCTGTTTGCCACAGTTTCCTCTATGGTAAAATGGAGATAATAAAATCATCAATCTCCTAGAGTTTTTGTGGAGCTCAAATGAGAATAGAAGAGACAAAGCCAGGCTCTGCCCTCAAGGGGCTTACAGACAAGATGTAAGTAAATGGGTAATAGAAGATTCACATTTAAGAAATGTGAGGTAACTTTGGAGGGGCTAGTGAGCAGAAACTGGAAGGCCTCGTGCAGAAGGTGACATTTGTCCTCAGTTTTGGAAGAAGCCAGGGATGTAAAGAGGGAGCATTCCAAGAACAACTAGTGCAAAGCCATGAAGATGGGAGATGGAGTAGCTAGAAGCAGCAATTAATCTGTTATTTCTGAGTCGTAGCATTTGTGGAGGAGGATGAAGTGTGAGAAGGCCGCAGAGGCGGGAAGGGACTGTGTTGAACTGGTAATCGGGCATTTAAATGTTCAATAGAAAGCTTTATATTTGATCCTGGAGGTAAGAGGGAATCTCTGGAGTTTACTGAACAGAGGTGGGGGTGAGTGATGTAGTCAGACCTACGCTTTAGGAAGGAAAATCACTTTGGCAGCTGTGTGGAGGATGGATTGGAGTAGGAAGAAACTTGAGGCGGGGAGACCAATGAGAAATTGTTCCAAATTGTTTTCCAAATTTTCTGCTGCAACCTAAAGCCTATTTTGCCAACCCCATGTATCATTTCTCTGCCTTGACTGGAGGTGATAAGTGGTTTACCAGCTTCAGAAATCATTCTCATTAATCATCTTGTCCTCAGTTTCCTTTTTTTTTTTTTTTGTGACTGAGGAGGGGAGGTAGCTTTTCCATTGCTTTTCATTGCTTTTCTACTTTCTAGATCTCTTTTCCTTCTTTGGGGTTCTCAGTGCAGTGGGCTGGCTATCTTAGTGTGAGTTTCACAGGGTGATTGATCCTTGAGGAGGTGGGTCATTAAAGTCAGGGCCTCTGTTTTTGAGGTTCGGGAACATGATTTTGTCACTTTACCCAGGAGCCATCAGACTCAGATCAGTCTGAATGAGTCACCAGACTCACACAAGACTAGCTTGACAAACCAGAATGCTAATCTATTAATTTGTAATGGGAGATGTACCTGGCATAAGAGCTGGTCTCTTTTATCTGCATGCGGCACACCCTTTCTGGTGGGTAGATCCAGCTGGGAGCCCAGAGGACAAAGTCAGAAGGCTGCTCAGGCTGCGTAAATTTGGAGCAGAGGGAATTTGATGTTCTGAAGGGATATTTCCATCAGGCTGTAGCCTGATCAATGGCCCTTATCCACATGAAGGATATTTTTGTCCAAACAACTGGAACTGGTCATGTAGCATCAGCATTCTCATCCTCCCTGGAAGGAACCAGAGACACATTCTTCCTTTCCAGCCCATTGCAAATTGTCTGTCATTACGATCTCAGCTGCCTCCTGGCATGTTGCAATTTCTAAAATTATAGTTGATTTGACATCACTTATCTTTAGAGAGGTGGTTCTCTGATGTTTGGGGGGGGTGTGTGCTTAATCTTACCAGAAACATATGCACCAATCATATTTTAAAATGCCTCACGGTGGGGAGGGGGTGGCTCCGGGGAGTTCTGCAGATGGCTGACCCTATCTGCTATATGATAATTCCTGTTATCCTAGAATTATAGATGTAGAGCTCAGAGGGATCTCCAACCCCTTTATTTTACAGATGAGGAAACCGAGGACTGGGGGGATTTAGTGACATATGTAGGGTCACCTAGGGAGTAAATGTCCAAGGCAGGATTTGAATGCAGATTCTCTGACTCCAGAACCCGGGAGGGCTCTTTCCTCTGTATTTCTCTGCCTCCTAGCAGATGAAGGATGTTCTCTCTAGATTCCAGATAACCAGGAAAAGAGATCAAAGGAATATGACTTTGATGGTTTGGTCATCAAAAGGGTGGTATACGAACTTTGTTGCCTAGTTGAGAAACAGGCCATATTTGGGTTTTTCTTGTAGAGAACTTCCTGTTTTAGAAAATCATTTGATGCTTTTAAGGGTCAAAGTGCCCAAAAGTACAAGAGGAGATGTGTAGATTAAAGGACCTCAGAGGTCTTTTTTAGTCCCAGAATAAAGGACTCCTTGGGGGAAGAGAAAACTCAGTAGTGGAGCCAAGACTGGATTAGTCAGAGGAAAGGGAGACCCCAAGCCCTTGGAATGAAGGAGAAGTATCTCAACTATATAATTTATTTATTCTTTTTTTTTTTTCTCAGCTATATTTAATGGCATCTGGTGCATAGTGCATATATAGCTCTGGGTCCAGAGTCAGAAAGACTTGAGTTCAAATCCAGCCTCAAATACTTACTAGTTCTGTGACCTTGGGCAAGTCACTGAACTTCTGCTTGCCTCTGTTTCCTCAACTACAAATGGGGACAATAATAGCGCCTGCCTCCTGGGTTGTTGTTAGAATCAAACGAGATATTTGTAAAGTGTCCTTAGCCCAGTGTCTGGCACATAGTAGGTGCTTAATAAATGTTAGTCATTATTTGTGTATTATCAAATGATTTAACACATAGAAAGAGCTTTGCCAACATTAGAGAGCTATATCAATGCTATTATTATTTTCTGGGGTATTATGAGACAAAAAATGATGTGGGATCACAGTGTAATAGAGCTTAGGCAAGTCACCTCTCCCTGGGCCTCAGTTTTTTCCTCTGTAAAAAGGAGTTGGATTAGATATTTCCCAACATTCCTTCCCAGACTTCCTATGATTACACCTTTCCAGATTTATTAATCTCTTACACACACACACACACACACCCCTCTAAAGTTTACAAAGTATTTTACATACATTCTCACCAGATCCTCACAAAAAGCCTGTGATGACAGAAAAGGAAAATGACAAATGCTAGAAGGGAGGTGGGAAAATTGGGACACTAATGCATTGTGGGTAGAGTTGTGAACTAGTCCAACCATTCTGTAGAGCAATTTGGAACTATGCCCAGAGGACTATAAAACTATGATCCTTTGTGATTCCTTTGATCCAGTAATACCAGAGTTATATCTGTATCCCAAAAAGATCAAAGAAAAGGAAAAAAGACCTATATGTACAAAAATATTTATAGCAGCTCTTTTTTGTGGTGGCAAAGAATTGGAAATTGAAGGGATGCCCAGGGAATGGCTGAACAAATTGTGGTATGTCTTTGTGATGAAATGCTATAAGAAATGATGAGCAGGATGCTTTCAGAAAAACTTGGGAAGTCTTATAGGAACTGATGCAAAGTGAAGTGAGAAGAACTAGGAAAACATATACATAGTAATAGCAATATTGTAACAATGATCAACTGTGAAAGACTTAGCTACTCCAATTAATACAATGATTCAAAATTGTTCTGAAGAACCCATGATGAAAAATGTTATCCACTTCCAGAGAGAGAACTGATGAACTCTGAGTGCAGATTGAAGTATATTTTTTTCACTTTCTTTATTTTTCTTGCTTTTTATTTTTTATTTTTGCAACATGGCTAAGATGGAAATACTGTTTTGCATGACTTCAAGTTTATAATTGATATCATATTGCTTGCCTTCCCAATGGAGGGGGGAGAAGCAGAGGGGAAGGAAAGAATTTGGAAATAAAAATTTTTTTAAAATGAGGGTTATAAAAAGAACTCAAGGAACTGTGAGACCAATATTGTTATCCTTATATTATATGGATGAAAAAAGTGAGCCTCAGAGAAGTGAAATAATTTTCCTATAGTCATACAGCCAGGAAATATGGGAGATGGGAATTCGAATCCAGGCTCCAAGTGGTCTAGCATTCTTTTTGACAGCATGCTTCCTCTCCCATATCATTCGTGCCTTTTAAACCCTTACCTATCCATCAGAGCCCATCTCAAAGATCTCCATGAAGTCTTGTTTTTCCCTAGAAAATCCTTCTTCCTCTGAATTCTTTTAGCACTTTGTACCTCTCTCATGGTACTCATCACATTTTCCCTTGTATTCTATTTATCCATATGCTTTATCTCTTCTTTTGGATTGTAAACACCATGAGGGCTGGTATCTTCATCTTTACAAATCTGTAGCCTCTAACACGGGAACATTTTAGGTGTTCTTTAAGTATTTGTTAACTGAATGAATGAATCTTACCTTGTAGGGTCTTAATGGCCTCATTTGTAAGAGAAAGACATTGTGTCATTTGGGAAGGTCTCTAGTGGAGGCTTCTGGGCCCTGCACTGGGCCCTGTTCTGTCTGATAGTTTCTTGAGACATGGACAAACTGGAAAGTATCCAGAGGGAAGGAGGGAAGAAGGGAAGACCAAGATGGTAAGAGAGTCTGGAAATTATTTTATAGCAGAAGTTGTTGATGGAACTAGGGATATTTAGCAAAGGAAAAGACAAGACTACATTGGAGGTGAAATGTAAGGGGTCTAAGGAACAGAATGTGATTGTTGTATTTAAGTATTAGGATGTTATGTGGAAGAAGGGACAGATTTACTCTGTGTTTCTGTATAGAGTAAATGCTTAAGGACCAGCAGGGGGAAGTGATAGGAGGCATATATGAGTCAATATGAGGAAGACCTTTCTGTCCAAGAATGAAAAAACAATTCCCCCATTACTGGAAGTACCAAACCTGGGGCTGCAAGGAACATTGAATGGGGCAGTGAGGGTTGGACTAGATAACCTCAAAAGTCCCTTCTAAGCTCTCAAATTCCATTTTTAAAGATGCAATTTATTGAGTCACCATGTCAGTAATAACTTGGCTAAAATTTGACAGGATAATGAAGGGTTTCTATCCTGGCCTTCCCTGGGGGCTTTCTCAGATTTTTTTGCTACTCATATTTGCTGTAGCTACAAGTTCAGATCTTATGCCAGTTTATTCTTTCATCTTTTCCAGGCCAGAAAGACTGAACTCCAAGTAGATTACTGTGGTGGGTTTTTTTTTTTCTCTTAAAACCCTGAGATCTAAGCTCTCTGAATAGTGAAGATAAAATGCTCCTGGGAAAAAACCAGCCCTGGACCTTAGGCCTAGCTGGACCATAGTTACCTTTCTAGGGCTTCTGCTGTTCTAATTGGAACGAGTCAAAGGGAACCTTGCCCTTAACCTTAGGGCTCTGATCCTTCATTAATTTGTAAAGTAAGTCCCTGTATCACTAAAGCAGGAGTGTCCCAAGTTTTTGGGTCCTTAGACTTGCTTGTCACCTTGGGTTCAGACATCTACCATACTTAAATCCTAGTTACTAGCTCAGTAACTTCAGCAGCCACTACCATCTTTTTCCTCCCATGGTCAGAAAATCCAATAAGCAACTGTTATCTACCACCTACATGCAAAGCACTGTGATAGGTGTTGGGGATTTAAAAAAAGTTAAGGAAAAATGTATGCCATTCCTGCCTTCAAAGAACTCACACTCCTCAAACCAGAAGGGCTATGGCAAGAAGACAAAGATGATGAGTAAGTAACAGGGTGCTGTCACCATTTCTGGATGACTTTCTCTCAGAGTCTACATTCATCTTTCTTTGCCTCCACATCCTTCAGATCACATGAATGTGTTTTCCTTGGTTTTATTTGCAAATTCAGAAATAATATACCAGAGTTTAGGGAATTAGAATTAAGTAGAAAAGAAAATTATCAGGCTGAATGGCACCTAAGCTTCCAATCTAATCACTACCTAAAGTAGTATCTCAGACCTAGCCTAGACTTCATAGTCCACTCTGTGTTGAGACTGGCTTCCTCAATGACCCAAGACAAGAATGGAATGCTGCCTTATTTCCCAGCATCCTACCTTGCTTAGGAATTCTGAGTAGAGCTTATTTGTTCATTCTTCCACTCCAGCATCACTGTTAGTTTATCAGGAAGCTTCTTGTTTGAATGGACAAAGAATCACAGAGTTTCAGAGCTAGAAGAAACCTCACTGGCCTACAGCATACCTGGCAAATGTGTCCATCTAAACTTTGTCCCTAGTTTTGTTATCTGGAACCAAAAAACCCAAACTTAATTCCTCTTCCATGTGACCAATTCTTCAAATACTAGAACACAGCTCCCATGTTCCTTCTCTGCACCATATCTTTAATTGAGGTTAAATCTTCCCAGTTCCTTCAATTCATCATATGAATTCAGACCTCTTCATCATCCTGGTGGCCTTCCTGTTAATGCTCTCCAACTTATCAATGTTCTTCCTAAAATATGATACCAAGGACTACACACAATACTCCATTTATAGCTGGAACAGACAGAGCACAGCACAGCACAGTATAGCACAGCAGACCTTTACCTCAATATCACTGGATGCTATTGCCTCTACATGCAGACTGCTATTCCTCTGACTTTCCTGGCTTTCATATCAGTTGTTGATTCATATTGTACTTGTAGTTCACTGAAACACCCAGATTTTTTTCAGGTAACCTGTTGTCTACCCATGTCTCTACCATCTTGTACTTGTGAAGTTGATTTTTTGAACCCAAGTGTGGGACTTTACATTGATCTGTATTAAATTTTATCTTATCTGATTCAAACCAGTGCTTTACCTCTCAAGATCTTTTTGGATCCTGATTCTTTCACCTAATGTGTTAACTATCCCTCCTACCTTTGTGTCACTGGTGAATTTGATAAGAATGCCGTCTATGCCTTTATCTGCCAGAACTGGGTAAAACACAGATCCCTAGGGCAGTTCACTAGAGACTGCCTTCCAAATGACAGTGCATCATTAATGGTTAGTCTTTGGGCCAGGTCATTCAGTGAATTATGAATTCACATAATTGTATAGTCCTCTAGCTCATGTTTCTATATCTTTTCTATAAGCATAGCGTGAGAAACTTCACCAAATGCTTTGCTAAAATCTACAGCATTATCTACAGTATTCTTCTGTTCTTCCAGTTTAGTAGCCCTATCAAAAAAGGAAATAAGGTTAAGCTGCTTAGATGAGAACAAATTTTTTGATGGCTCTTTGTAATCACCACTTCCTTTTCTATATTTTCTCCAATTATTTCTTTAATAATGCATTTTGTAATTTTGCCAGGAATTGAAATTGAAACACCTGGTTTATAATTTGCAGACTGTGTTCTCTTCTCCTTTTTGAAAATCAGGATGACATTTGCTCTCTAGTCCTTCAGCACCTCTTTTATTCTTTATGATCTTTGAAAAATCAATGATGATGCCTTAGCCATCCCATCTGCCATATCTTTCTATAGTCTAGTTTTAATTCATGGGTGCTAGGTACCTTGAACTAGAGTTAGATGCTTTTTTTTTTTTCTCACTTATCTTGGATATCTATTCCCTCTCAGTCATTTTTGTTCTATCTTTTCATCCTTCTTGGCAGAGAAAATAAACAGAATAAGAAATGAGCAGCATTACCTTCTCTCCATCAATAATTGTAATCACCCTATAAACCTGAAGCAATGATCCTGTTTCTTCTTTGATCCTCCTTCCTCACCCCCTTTTGTTATTTTTAGCTTTCCTTATTAGTCTGAGTTCATTCTGAGCTTTAGCCCCTCCGACACTATTCTTGCTGGACCATGATATATTTTTGTATTAATCCTTTGTTAACTGCTCTTTTTTCTATCATCTAAACATCTACATTGGCTCATGAGTTCCCTATGCATCCACATTGGATTTTCCTTTTCTCATTCTCATTGAATTGTTTTTATTTCTGTCTAGAATTGAATTCTTGATACCTTCCTATCTATCTTGGGTCAACTTCCCCTGACAAATTTTAGTCCTAGCTATCCTCGCTATCCTTCCTTTGAGCCCTAAATTAAGTAAGCATTCTGCTTGTTAGATATCTCTACTCCCTCTGCCCAAAGTGAGGGAATAGTTAAGCAGAACTATTACATAAAAATTTTCCATCCCCCAGAAATCCAAATCATTCCACCTGACGCAGAAGTCATCTCTAAAGTTCATAGCTCATTTTACAACCCTTTCCTAGGAGTCTAAAACTTGATGAAAGACTCTCAGGAACAGGGGCTTTTATCTTCACTGGCCACAGGGCTTAATTTTCATGGTTTAAAGAAAATCCCAGTAATCTCCTTTTGTGTTCAGTTCTTCTAGCCTAGAAAAATGAACAACTGAGCTGGCAGAATATCTGAACTAGTTGTTGTAGGGCGGCTAAAGCTGGAAATGGAAAGGAGGAAAGTGCTGATACGCCAGACGTACACAGGGCTGCTCTCATTAATTTCTCTGCCCTTAGGTTGCCAAGACCAAGTTCCTTGGCTAGGTTTCTTACCTCTTAGCAGAGCTCTAGGTCCTTGTCCTTGTGTTGCATCTCTTTCAGCCCCACTCTGACCCCTCCTAACCTACTCCTAGATTCCTCTGGTGGCAGAGACTCTGCCCAGAGAAAGAGAGAAACCAGACTTTCAAATCCTTGTGGTGATAGCTTGCCATGAGAGGAGCTGGGTATCTGCCTGTGAAAGATAACAGCAGACCCAGCTAGGTTGATGGAAGAGTCCAAATATATGCACGTCCTAGATAGGGAAATTGGTTCCAGTGCTGTCTTTGGTCTCCTTTTCTGTGGCCCTTCCTGTGTTGTAGCATAGGATCTCTGAGTTAGATGTAGCCAGAGAAGTCATCTATCTGGTCTAGCCTCTTCCTGAAACTTGAATCCCCGTTATGATCTCCCTGATGATAATTTTGTGTTTACAAAGTGCTTTACATATGATTTCAGTCAATCCTCACAACAACCCAGGAAGATGGATGCTTGCATCTTGTTATTATGCTCATTTCATACTTGAGGAAACTGAGAAAGACCAGGTCACTCACCCATATTCAAGGAACTGGTAAGCATCAGGGGCAGGCTCTGAATTCAGGACTCTTCTGACCCCAAGTCCAACACTCTTGACCTTACACCAAACTGCCTTTCTAGGTGACAAGGGGACAATTCAGCCTAGATTTGAGGATCCCTAGTGACAGGGAGTCCATTACCCGATGAAGCTGTTTATTTTTAGACAGCTGTAATTGTTGTGTAATCATTTATGTTGAGTCAAGAAAAGCTTCTCTGCAACATCCACACCTTGGTCAGCAATGCTACATCACAATGCTAGTTGTGAGGAAAGCCATGCATAACACAGGCTCACCCTCCTAATCACCACTAGTCATGGTAAGTTGGGTCCCCAGAGGGTGGTTGGCTACTGCTTCTCTCAAGGTTCTAGGACTAACCCTAAGGAAGTGGGGGTGGTTTTTCTAATGCCCTTTTCAAAGGCCCCCCCATATGGAGGATTCCCTCATTGAGAATCAGTTGATATCAATTAGTGAGCCAGACTTAATTAGCTTTTAGTTAGAGGTATGTGCTAAGTAAGGTACAAACACTTGGTAGAAAAACATCCTCTTTTCCCTCCTGAATCCAGGAGAAAGTGGACTCAAGCTTAGAGAGCTCATGTGGGAAAAGGAACAGACTCAAAGCTCCTCCTATTCCCTTGCGTGGTTCTCATAAAGGTCCTCTTAGCAATGGTGTAGAATTCTTCCAGGATCCTTATAGACTACTGAAGCTGCCTTTCCTCAAGGAAATCTAAAATTTTCTGACTTTTTAAAGATCACAAGGTCATTCTTTGGTAAAGGACATGGGGTAAGAGACAGAGGCCCTCCTTTCCTGCACCCTTAAGCTGTTCCCTTTAAGGGGCTTGACCTAAGGTTTCTACCCCTAGGCTGACTCAATAAATAATCTCAATTGGCTTGATGTTTTATAAAAGCTCTTGGGGCATGACTGAGTCTCATCAACCAATCCCAATACACTTCTTATGTAGCATCATTTCATTTGATCCAATGGTTTAAAACACTTTATAGCTGGTTGAGTGGATTGTTCATGCTTAGTTTAATGCCTTTGATGCATTTAATAAAGGTGTTCTCACCTGATTAAGGTAGTTGCTTTAAGAGATGTGTAGTGATTGATTAATTCAATCATCCCCCATCCCCACATATATAGAAATTTGAATTGTCATTCATGCATTTATTAAGTATCTGCTATATGTCAGGTACAGTTTTGGGTGCTGAAGCTACAAAGACAAAAAATGGAAATAATCCTAGTCCTCAAAGAGCTTACATTTTCTTGGGGAAAATAATATGGAAGTATAACAAATAAGTATAAAATATAGACAAAGTAAAGACAAAGAAATTTCTAGGTTGGAAGGAACTAACAACTGAGGGGATCAGGGTGGGCATCATGAAGGTGGTGCTATTTAAGCTATCCAGAAGGAAATTAGAGATCGTAATAATACTAGTAATAACAATAACTAACATTTATTTAGCTCTTTAAAGTTTAAAAAGTGCCTTACAAATATTATCTTATTTTGTCCTCACAACAACTCTGGAAGGTAGGTATTAATATTATTCCCATTTTGCAGATGAGGAAACTGAGGTAGAAGTTAAGTGACTTGTCCAGGGTTACGTAGTTAGTAAATATCTGAGACTAGATTTGAATTGAGGTTTTCCTGATTCCAAGTCTAACACTTTATCCCTCGTACCACCTAGCTGCCCAAGATTCGACAAGGTCGAGATGCTAAGGGAATACATTCCAAGTATGGAGGACAGCGTGTTGCAGAGACAAGAAGTGAAATATCACGTCTGGCAAATAACAAGTTGTCCAATTTGGCTGCAAAGGAGAATACATGAAGGAAAAGAGTAATGTGCAATAAATAGGCCTGCAAAGATGAACTCAAGTCAATCTGTGAAGGGCTTTAAATGCCAAACAGAGGAATTTCTGTTTTATCCTAGGGGAGTTTCTTATAGCAGGAGAGAGACATGGCCAGACCTGTGCTTTAGGAATACAAATTTGGCACCTGTGTGGAGAAAGGTGAGGCTTGAGGTGTAGAGACCAAGTCGGTTATTGAGGGATCCCCCATATCCTCCAATATCCCCAGATCCTAGGTGAGAGAGTGGGAGGTTCTGAACTGTGCTGATAGGCATGTGAGTAGAGAGAAAGAGATGAGTTTGAGATACATGGTAGAGGTAGAATCAACAAGATTTGACAACTGGTTGGATATACAGGGTGAAGAAGAGAGAGAGGAGCTGAGAATAATGCCAAGGTGGTGAACCAAGGTGACTGGAAGGATGATGGTGCTATCAGTAGAAATAGAGGAGTTAGGAAAAAGGGAAGGTTTTGGGGAAAAGAAAAGGAATTGTTGCTTTTTATCTTTGAGTTTCCCAGCAAGTAGAAAAAAGCTTGAATCCCAGCAAGCTTTCAGGCTTTCATCTGTGACTTCTGTCTGAACTTGGGATCCACCTGTGTCAAGAGATTTCAGGAGTCAGATTATGACTAACATGGTACCTCAGCACATCCTGCCTCCACTTCCATTAGGAATGGTTTTTATGAGTCACATTCAGACTCATTCAGTCCGGTGGCTTTCAGGACAGTGCCTCAGAGTCCTCTTCTTGGGGCTGGGGACCTGGGTTCCTCTTCTCTTGAGTTAATTAGGTCTTGGCCTCAGTTTTCCAGCTTAGATTTCTTCATCTCCTGTATGCATTTGCTCCTTCAGCCTTACTCTGGCCTCAAGCCCATGCTGAGGTGAGCTTGGCTGCTCTTCTAATTCATCTTGTGTAGCTTAGGACCTCCTGCCCTTTCTTCTGGGAGAGCAGGCCTGAGATTCTGTCAGAAGCTTCTCTGTCTGGTTGGTGGAAACCTTTCCAAAGGGTATCAAGCTTTTGTGGAGTCCTTTATTCCAGAAGGCCCTGCCCCCACATGCCAGCCTCTGAGAAGGGCTTAGGAGGGTAATGAATGCCCATCCTCCCTTCCCTTTAGCAGAGTGCTTTCCACCAAGCTCTCTTCTCTGCCCAGAGTCATTCTGATGCGTCCTTTATGCTTTCCTGGTACATCGTAAGGCGTTTTATTTCTCTAGTTTATTGTTCTGTGCTCCCCATCAGTGAAGATAATTAATTGATATTCTTTTAATACTTTCAACTTCACAAAGAGCTGTTAAGTTCCCCAGGAGCCTCCTGGTTCGTTCTTCTTCATTGAGCCAGTCATTTATTTTTCCCCTCCATCTTTGACTCGAGACCTTCTTCTTCAGTTCTTAAACATTAGCATCACCCTCCCACAAACTCCCCCTCACTCTTACGGCAAAGAACTCCAGCATGAAGCTTTAGAATCATCTTTGCCCCTCCCCTCTCCCTCATGCTCCACATCTCTCTCTTTTTTTAGTCATTGTCATCTTTTGTTTTTATGTCACCTATATTCCCCAATACATTTTCTCCCTGCCCCTTCCTCCACATCTAGTCAGTTGCCGAATCCTGCCAATTCTGTTCTCCCAGTGTTTCTTGAAGCTGACCTCTCTGTACTTCCATTCCCACTAGCCTAGGTCAGCCTCTCATTACCTCTGACTTGGGATGTTATGATAACCTTCAAACTGTCCTTCCTATCTCCAGTGTTTCCTCTTTTCTTTATACCATGACCAGAGTAGCTTATTAATGGGCCTGACTCCATTGCTTCCTGCTCAGTAATGTTAGGTGGCTTCCCATTGACTGAGAAAGAAAATATACTCTTCATCTTGGCCCTTGGTAATCCACTAATTCATTCAACAAACATTTCTTGAGCCCCTACCCTACTGTGTTCAAGGCACTGCACTATGTATTGGGGATACAAAAATAGATTCAATACAGATCCTGCCCTTAAAAATCTTACAGTTTAATGGGGAGCAGGACAAATAACTGATATAAGAGAGACTGGGAAAATGTAGGCGAGATGTCCCGTCAGTGAGTCCAACTGCTAGGAGAAATATGAGGGAGAGGTACCTTTTACCCGGGTATGGGTCTCTGTCTATGTGTATGTTTTGTGAAAGATTGCTAAAGCTCTTGCCTTGGTCAAGAAACTGAAGACCTCAGGGGCCCAGATCATGTTTTCATCATTGCTGCCTCTGAAAGGCAAGAAGTTCAGATGAGAAATCCGCAATTGGTAAGCAAGTAGCTGTGTTAAGATGGGGTCTCCATTTTCAGGCATGGCTAATATAGGATTTGCTTTGCTGGACTACATAGGTGTGTGCTGAGGAATCTTTTTGTTTGCTTTTTAGTTTTTAAGTTTGCTCAACGTGGGGAAGGGGCAAAGGAAGGGAGTGAGCAGTTTTTAAGCGCCTCCTATGTGCCAGGCACTGTGCTAAGCCTTCACAAATATTATTTCGTTTGATCCTCATAACCACCCTAGGAAGTAGGTGCTATTAGTAATCCCCACTTGGCGGTTGAGGCGACTGAGGCAAATAGAAGGGTCACACAGCTAGTAATATTTGAAATCAGGTCTTTCTGACGCCAGGCCCACTGCTCTATCCACTGTGCCACCTAGCTGCCTCTGGGGAGATTGGGGGTGGTAGGAGATACAGGCTAATTTAGAAACACTTATAACTTGAAAAATCAAAATAAACTTTAAAAAGAAGATGATATCTTTGGAGTTTCTTGAGCAGGGGAATGATGTGGTCAAACCTGTGATTTAGGAATATCAATTTGGCAGCTGTGTGGTTATGGGAGATGACTAAAGAGAAGGACAATGTAGATTTTTGGAGCCGAGTGGGCCTTAGAGATCATCTAACTCAGGGGTTCCCTAGGGAGCTGCAGAGTGATTGATTGCAAGAGGGCCAAAGTCCAAAAATCCATGAGCAATTTTCAAAATGAAGCTATTCCTTTGATAGTTTGAACAAATACTACGTTTTGCACATTAAAATAAAAGAAGATGTATATAAGAATGGATTCAGATTTCTGAACCATGGCTCAAAATATAAGAATGACTGAGTCTGTTTCTCCTCCAATCTGTCCTCCATTTAGCCATCAACGTGATTTTCTTGAAGTAGAGGAATGACCATGTCATCTCCTTACTCAAAATGCCTCCAGGATCATATACAAAATCCTCTCTTTGACATTCAAAGACCCTATAACCTGGCTTTCTCCTGCCTTTCTCATCTTCTTATGCCTTACTCTCTGATCCAATGAGGACCTCCTTGCTGTTCTACCAAGACACCCCATCTCCTGGCTTGACTTTGGACTTGACTGTCCACCATGCCTGGGATACACTCCCTCCTCATCTCTGCCTACTGGCTTCCTGGCTTCCTTTAAGTCCCAACTAAAATCTCTTCTTCCACAGGAAGCCTTTCCCAACCCCTCTTAATTCTAGTGCTCTCCCTCTTAAGTATTTCCTATTTCTTCTGTATATAGCTTGTTTGTTTACTTGTTGTCTACTCCTGTTAGATTGTGAGCTCCTTGAGGGCAAGGGCTGTCTTTTTTCTCTTTTTGTATCCCCTGTGCTTAGCACAGAGCCTGGCATATACTAAATGTTTAATAAATCTTGTTGACTGAATGCCCTTGAGGATCTTACATTCTAACTGGGGAGACAACATGTAATAAAAAGTTATATACTGAGTAGATAAAACGTAACCTTAGAGCAGTGGTTCTCAACCTTCCTAACGCCACAACCCTTTAATACTTGTATGTGGGCATATCTGCTTGTGGGCAGACCCGCCTGAAAACGGATAGAGGAGCTATGTCTCGGTTCCTAAGACCACTGGAAATATGTGTTTTCCGATGGTCTGAGGCGACCCCCAAAGGGGTCACAACCCACAGGTTGAGAACCGCTGCCTTAGAGGAAAAGGCCTTGGGTAGGGCATGGGAAGGGGAGAGAAAGACCAGAATAGGTTAAATGGGTGATGTCCAAGGAGCGACATTGCATATGCACTTTGCTAGTATTTAAACTGAAACCTTTTGTTTTTACCTCGTATTCATTTCTGAATTTATCCCTCTCTGCTCCCCTACCCAGGGAGCCATCTTTTATAATAAAGTTTTTTTTTTTTCAAAAAAAGAAAAAAACAGTTGAGCAAAACCAGCCAAAGTATCGACTGTGTCTGGTGGTTTGTGCGACCCTCTCGCGCCTTCAGTGGAGGGAGGAAGGTACATTTTGTCCACTTTCCCTGGCGTTAAGCTTGGTTGGGATAATGATGCATCATTTACTTCCATTGGGTATTGCATATCAAGAATAAGCACTCAGACGAGGAAATCTAGGAACCAGCAGGGAAGTATCGTAGAGAGTATTTGGGTTAAGACCAAGGGAGGAGAAACAGAAGTAGTATTATATTGTCCTTGGAATCTATTGCAGATCACCTGTCGGCTTTTCATAGCTAAATATTTCCCTTGGTTTCTCGGTTGGGTTTTTGTTTTTTTTGTTTTTTGAAAGAGGAAATGGTTGGAGTTCAGGAAGCAGATCATGATGCTGGCAGAGACAATATAGTAGTAATGGGGAACTTTACTTATCTGGACACCTGCTGGTGCTCTCCCTGTGCCCAAAGCAGAGCAGCTAACACCTCCTTGCCTTGCCTTAATGATGATTTAATCCTTCAACGGATAGAAAAACCAACAAGGAGACCTTCTATTTGGGATGTAATTCTTACCAACGAGGAAAAATCTGATTGCTTGGGTAGAGATGATCAGAACCTTGAAGAGAAGCAGTTGCTCTCTCTTAGCAGTTGTGACAGAGAAGGAAAGGAAAGTTGGGTGTAGTCTGACATCTCCCTTCCCCCCCCCCCCAATTTTTAGTCAGCCGGCATGCATTTATTAAATGCTTCCATTTTCAGGCACTGTACTAAGTGCTAGGGATAGAATAGTGAAAAAAAAACAGCAGTCCCTGCCCTCAAGAAGGTCCCATTCTAATGGAATCTATAGCCTATGCTCAATGTTCGGTGGGCTCTGTCGCTAGCTGGGGTAGGGCTAGATGTTGGGGCCTGGGGTCCTAGTGGACTGCAAGTTTCTTTGCAGCCCATTCAGGATGAATAGAAGTCCCTTTGCTCCTTCCAGGCCTGGAGGGGTATATATACTTTGAGTGGAAGCAACAGGTAAGAGTTTATCTTCCTTTTCCTGTCTGGCAGTGACTTTTCCCACTTCCTAAAATGCCACTTTCTCTGAGAAATTTCAGTTTTTATTCAGTTATGCGTGATAGGATTTCACTTTTGTTTATTCACAACTTCATCAGGCTCTCTTGCTCTCAGTTTCATGAGCATTTGAGTGGAAAATTGTTTGCAGTAGTTCATTAGGAAAAGAGGGCCAGGAATAAGGCTGGGCTTGTAGCTTTGTCAGTATCTCCAGACAGTTCTCATGTACCTTGGAGGGGAAGTTAGAGTATAGTGAAAGCACATCAGACTAAGAGTCAGGAGGCCTGCATTCAAGGTGAGACTTTACCATGTGCTAGCTGAGTGACCTTGGACAAGTCATCTCATCACTTTAATAAACATTTATTAAGCACCTACTGTATGCAGAGCACTGTGTTCCATACAGGCAGAAATATATATGGAACATCATTTGTAAAGACATGGAGGTGGGAAAATACAGGGTGTATTGGGGGTTGGGGTAGATTTCATTTGGAGTATAGAGTATGTGTGAGAAATCATATGAATAAACCTGGAATGATTGGATGGTATCAGATTGTGGAGAGCCTTGAATACTAGGCAAAGGACTTTGGACTTTGTTTGATAGGCAGGATAAAGCCACTGAAGAATCTTTGAGTAGAGAGGTGACACCACTGTTAATCTTAAATCTGGTAACAATGTGAAAAGTGGGTGGGAGGGAGAACTATAGTAGAGGCTAGGAGACCCAAGCCTTGGAAAGGTGAGTGATAATACCTGCAAACTGGGTTAGCCCCCCAACTTGGGGAGGGGGGGTTAGATAAGGGAGGCTGCTTCACTTGCCTGTCTTCTACCCCTACCCTCCCAAGCCATTAATTTGAATAGAAATTTCTTGGTCCCTGGGGTCACCATATTGAAGATGCCCAGAGGCTGGCACAGGTTTTCTAGACTGGAAGATACTGGGGGTAGGGAGGATGCTTGGGAGTTTAGGTGAGGTTGCTTTTCTATTTTCATCATGTTTGAATGCCCCTCTCTGGGGAAGAGTGGCTATCACTGGCAGTGATATGGCTATGTTTTTGCTGTCACTCCTGCTACCCCTTCCCCAGTCTAACACAGTATGAACTAAAAGAATTTAGCTAGGCCATTCAATACAACCAGAATCAGAACCTTAGAGATCATCTGATCCAGCCCCCTAACTTTTACAGATGAGGAAACTGAGGCCCTGAGAGGGTAAGTTTATGAACCACAAGTTTATGACAGAACCAGGATCTAAATCCAAGTTTTCTGACTCTACATCCAAAATCTTTCTTGGCCACCACCCTGTCTCTTGCTCAGTTAAAGCTCACCCTGGGTATGAAATCTTCCTCTGTGCTGGCCTCTAAGGGGAACAGTGTTAGAGGACAAAAATGGCCAGCTCACTGCAGGGAAAGACAGAGGTGGTGGATAAGATGGAGAAAGGAAACAGCTTGACTCTTCTCCTCCTTTGCCTTGGGCTTTAACCCTCGTCCACCTTGTTCAGGCAGATGTTTCCCCAATGGGCTCCAGATAGGTTTTTTGCTAGTTGCTGATGTTGTGGAGGGAAGAATGCTCTTGGTCATTTAAGGCCTTCAGAGGGCTGGCAGGAGTACAGATGGGTTCTCATAGAGGTCTGATGAGCAGCAGCCAGGTGTTATCCTCACCTTCCCTATTCTGCCCTTGTGCTCTTCCCTGAAACTAGCAGGCCATGACGGTCTTCTATCATGCTACCTTGAGAAATACAAAACCAAGTTTCTTTTCAGCCTACCTCTATCATATGTGGCTTGCTCAGCTCTCCCATGGAGGAAGCTCTTTCTTCTGCCCTCCCATTACAATCTTGCCCTCTGTCTTTTTAGTTTTGTGCCATTGGTGATGGGGAAACCAGAACAGGTATCCCTCGTTGTATGCAGTG
Source organism: Pseudochirops corinnae (assembly GCA_028646515.1). Classification (NCBI taxonomy): domain Eukaryota; kingdom Metazoa; phylum Chordata; class Mammalia; order Diprotodontia; family Pseudocheiridae; genus Pseudochirops; species Pseudochirops corinnae. Next base: position 70,190,489 of record CM053590.1, on the reverse strand, counting down.
GATACATTTGAGCAAAGTTGACCTGTAAACAGATTTTCCATAAAGTCAGTCCCTTTTCCCTTCTACTCTAAAATCATAGATGTATTCCTGGAAGAAAAGAAAAATCCTCTAGTAAACTGCATTCTGAGCCTTCACGAATAGAAATATAGCATCAAGATTCAGGGAGGCAATAATTCCTCCTGTTATAGGGATAGCAAATGCACCCATTCCCAATGAAGTAGTGGTGCTGCTATGTGACTTTTCTGGGAAGGAACACAGCTCCATTGGCAGAGCAGAAGTCAGCTCTCACCCCTGTAAGAGTAGGTTAGGGATCTGACATTCTTCAATAGATGGAGAGGGCAGCATAGGGATGATAGAAGAGAAGGGGGGAGGGACAGACTCCTGTGCTTGAAGAAAGCACAATAATTATCCAGCCGTGATCGTACTGTCAAGCAGCCTGCAACTAAGGAAATGGCCTTTCTGGAAGGGGAAAGTGTGCTCATGAATGAGATTAACTGTGGTCCCTGAAGCACTTTTTGGGTTTCACTAATTGTGTTACTACTCAGAAAAAAGAATGAAGATGAGTTCTGCCTCCCCAACCCATCCCAGAAAAGGTAAAGTCAAAACGTCAGACCAATCACACTGAAGGCCTTTGTTTCTGGCTTATAACCAAGACTCCACATTGCTGGGAACATGTTCACCATTGAGTCGCTTTCCTGAGAAGAAGGCAAACAAAGCCAGGTGGCATGCTTAGTAGCAACTGGCCAAATTCTGAAAGGAACCCTGCCTTTTAAACAGCTGAATCTGAGAAGCTTTCTTAAGGGATGCACCATTAGTTATTTTTGAGCAACCTTCCTACTTTACTTTTAATTAAGCAATGAAAGCTCCAAATAAAGCATGGATGCTGAGCACTAAATTCTTACCTTTGCCACAAATTCAGTTGATAAAGATCATAACTTTGTACCAGAAGCTTTTCTGAACACAGAGAAGATAACATCATGGGGTAGGGAAAGGAGCACTAGACTTAGACTCAGGAGGCCTGAATTCAGTCGAGATCCTTGGCAGATCCCGACCTTGAACCCTTCTCATCTCTGAACATTGGTTTCTTTAAGCAGAAAAAGTGGTGGAAATGAGCTCCTCTCAGCAGTGCAGTGATCTAAGACAAGTCCAAAAGACTCATGATGGAAAATGCTATCCATATCCAGAGAAGGAACGATGGAGTCTGAATGCAGACTGAAGCATACTGTTTTTTCTCTCTCTCTTTTTCTTTCTTGTGGTTTTTTTCCTTTGGTTCTCATTCTTCTTTACAACATGACCCATGTGGAAGTGTGTTTAATATGGTTGTACATGTATAGCCTATATCAGATTACATGCTGTCTTGGGGACGGGGAGAGAAAGGGGAGAAAATGTAGAACTCAAAATCTTATAGAAGTGAAGGTTGAAAACTACAAATAAATAAATAGAAAAAATAAATAAAATAAAAATTTTAAAATGGGGGTGGGAAGTTGGGCTAAATAATGTTTAAGGTTGTTTCCAGTTCTAACATTTCTTTGATTCTATGGTTCCTTTCTCTTGGGACGTTAGGACAAATAGAGCCATAAATTTGCTTGAAGAGGTTTTTTTGAGTATCTAATTTATGCACAGATCTGCCCTATTAGCTCCATGGTAGCAGAGACCATGTCTTGGCTAAACTTTTTAAGCTCCCCCCATGGCCTAGCTCAAGGCTATACATAGAGTTGATATTTACTAAATGCTTATTGGTTGAATAAGTGAAATACAGTAAAAGTACAAGATATGGCCAGTGACCTCAAGTGGTTTATAGTTTCATTGAGAAAGCTAGATATACCAACATTAAATAGCTAAATAATATTATGACACATTGTGAGCTAAATGCCAGAACGCTCCACCCCCCATTTTAAAATACCATAGTCTAGTCAATCATTGCTCTGGGGAGAGAGAGATTTGTGTAGATTAGAGTGGACTGAGAAGGCTTCCTAGGTGAGGGGCACTTGAATTGGGCCTTGTTGGATATACAGGATTTGGGTAGAAGGACTGAATTATAGAAACTCAGAGTTAGAAAGAACCTTAGAGGCCATCTAGTCTAGTGTTTGGTAAACCTTTTTGAGCATCTATTTATCAGTGAAAAATTTTTGAGCACATAACCCTAACGAGAGGCATAGTGAGTAAAGAGACCGTCTTGGATCTAGGAAGACCTGGGTTCCATCCTGGATTCTGACCTGCACTGACAGTGTGACTCTGGACAAGTCACTTCATCCGGCAGTGCTCTAGGCCTTTGGTGGCAAATTCAAATACAAAGGGAACCCTGCAGGCTGCACTTAGAAAACCACAAACTAACATTACCTATATTGTATTGTATTTTTGTTTATTTCACCAAACATTTTCCAAATATATTTTAATCTGTTTCAGCCCAGGTGTGTTTCAGTTGTAGGCAACTCAGTAAAGCTGTAAATTGTAGAAAAAATGCCAACTCATATTGGTAGAGGAGCTTCCTCATGGGGAAGAGATATAGCAATGAAATTACAGGGCTGATCTCTATCCCAACTCTCTCTCTCTCTCTCTCTCTCTCTCTCTCTCTCTCTATATATATATATATATATATATATATACATACATATTTACTTATTTACCAATGATATGCATAGTAAAACTTATGAAGATGAAAGAGTATTTGATCTAGAATGAATAGGAAACCACTGGGGTTTGCTGACTTAGGGGAGTGACATAATGATACCCAAGCTTTAGGAAAATCATGTTGGCAGCAGGATGGCTGAAGAGGAAAGACCCTTGGGGCAGGGACACAAATTTGGAGGCTAGCAAAATAGCCTAAGTGAGAGGTGGTGAGGACCTGAACCAGTGTGGTGGCTAGAGAAGAGGAGAAAGGGGGATATACACTTGAGATGTTGAGGAGGTAGAAATGACAAGTTTTGGTAGCTGGTTGGGTTGCAGACTTATGCAATTGGGAAGCTGATGGTGCACTCAGTGTAATAAGTCTAGAAGAAAGCATATGGCTATGTGAGTAGACAGAAGGGCAAAGATTTGAGAGATGTTGTAGGGGAGAAACAACAGTTGGCAAGTGATTAGATGTGTGTGGGGGGGTATATGGGGTGAGGAAAAATGGAGTCGAGGATGGTGCCAAGGTTGCAAACCTAGGTGATTGGAAGGATGGCCATCCCCTCAAAAAAAGAAGAGAAATTCGGAAAAGGAATAGACTTGGAGGGGAAAGCAATGATTTCTGTTTTGGACATGCTGAGTTTGAGATGCTTATTGGCCATTTAGTTAGAACTGTCTGATAGGCAGTCAGTGATGAAGGAGTGGATTCAGTAGAGAAATTAGGGCTGTATATATTTGGGAGTCATCTGCCTAGAGATGATAATTAAATCCATGGGAGCTGATGAAGTCACAAGGGAGGGAGTGTAGAGAGTGAAGAGAAGAGAGCCATGGGCAAAGCCTTGGGGTACCTCCACTGTTAGGGCATGTGATATGGGTGATGATCAGGAAAGGACATAGAGAAGCAGTGTTGGGAGGAGAACGAGGAAAAAAGAAGTATCATGACAGGGAAGGAAACACACATTTGTCACATGTGTGCTATATGCCAGGCATTGTACTAAGTGTTTGACAGATATCTTCTTGTTTGATTCTTACAACAGCCCTGGGAAGTAGGTGTTATTATGTTCTCCATTTTATAGTTGAGGAAACTGAGGCACAGATTAAGAGACTTCCCTGAGGTCACAGAGCTAGTAAGTGTCTGAGGCTGGGTTTGAATCCAGGCTTAGCACTTTGTCCATTGAGTTGCCTAGATTACTCCAAGTTCAATGCTCTTTTCTAGTTATACCTCTCAGACTCAGAAACATGCTCATTTGTTACACTTTCTTCTTTCATCTCTTTACTTTGATGAGAGAGGTCTAGACCCTTTGTCCATTATTTTGGACCAACAGGTCGAAAGGAACATCTAGGTCAGAAAAAATAAGTCTTTGAAGTCAGGTTCTTACTAATTACTAATGTGCTAAGAAACCACTTCCCCCTCTCCCAAAGAAAGCATTAGATGATCCAAGATGAAACCTATCAAAAACCAATGTGCCTCTATTGAGGCTTTTTAAAGGAAATATCCTTTATGCATTGTGCATAAAATATGGGTTTGGAAAATAGGTTTGCATAGAAGACACAGAGAAGTCTGGATGGAACAGAGGAATTCCACAGAGGGGAATAGTAGGGAGTTAAGATTGGGGCCAGATAATGAATGCCCTTGAATGATAGATTTCCTTACCATATTACGTTTTTTTCTTTCCCCTAATACATGTTTTTATTATTTTATTTTATTCCCCCCCACTTAATATTTTTTTCTTTTTTCTAATTACATGTAAAGATAGTTTTCAACATTCACTTTTATAAGATTTTGAGTTTCTAATTTTTTCTCCCTCCCTCTCCTCCCCCCTCCCCAAGACAGTAAATAATCTGATATAGGTTAAACATGTTCAATCATATTAAACATATTTCCATATTAGTCATGTTGTGAAAAAAAGAATCAGAACAAAAGGGGAAAACCATGAGAAACAAAAAAAGTGAAAATAATAAGCTTAGATCTGTATTCAGACTCCATGGTTCTTTCTCTGGATGTGGATAGCATTTTCCATCATCAATCATTTGGAATTGTCTTGGTTTGTAACAGTATTACTAAGAAGAGCTAAGTGTATCATAGTTGATCATCACACAGTGTTGCTATTACTGTGTATAATGTTTTTTTGGTTCTGCTCACTTCACTCAGCATCAGTTCATGTAGGTTTTACAGGTTTTTCTGAAATCCCCCTGCTCATTGTTTCTTACAGCACAATAGTATTCCATTACATTCATATACTACAACTTATTCAGCCATTCCCCAATTGATGGGCATTCTCTCAGTATCCAATTCTTTGCCACCACAAAAAGAGCTGCTATAAATATTTTTGTATATGTGGGACCTTTTCTCTTTTTTAATGATCTCTTTGGGATACAGACCTTCTAGTGGTATTTCTGGATCAAAGCATATGCAGTTTGATTGCCCTTTGGACATAGTTCCAAATTGCCCTCCAGAATGGTTGAATCTGTTCACAACTCCACCAACAATGCATTAATGTGCCAGTTTTCCCACATCTTTTCCAACATTTATCATTTTCTTTTTCTGTCATATTAACCAGTCAGATGAGTGTGAGGTGGTACCTCAGATTGTTTTAATTTGCATTTCTCTAATCAATAGTGATTTAGAACATTTTTTCCATATGACTATAGATAGTTTTCATTTCTTCCTCTGAAAACTGTCTGTTTATATCCTTTGACCATTTATTAATTGGGGAATAACTTGTATTCTTATAAATTTGACTCATTTCTTTATATATTTGAGAAATGAGACCTTTATCAGAAACAGTGGCTGTGAACTTATAGATTTATTCTTTATTTTGAGGAGAGTCAGTCAATAAAGATCTATTAAGCACCTACTATATGCAAAGCACTATGTACTGTGGATAGAACAAAGGGCAGACAGTATCTGATTTTCAAGGTGCTTACAATTTATTTGGGGGGGGCAACATGCAAATGGCTACAGACAAGCTAAATACAAGATAAAGTGGAAATAATCAACGCTGCGAAGGTACTCGAATAAATAGGGGTCAGGAAAGGCTTCCTGTAGGAAGGAGGATTTTAGCTGGAATTTGCAGGAAGACAGGGAAGCAAGGACACAGAGATGAGCAGGGAAAGTATTCCCAGCACGGGGAACAGCCAGAGAAAGTGCTTAGAACCGAAAGATGGAGTGTCTTGTTTGAAGAGCTACAAGGAGGCCAGTGTCACTGGATTGAAGAATATATGTCTTGTGGTGGGGGTGTTGTATAAGGTGTAAGAAGGCTGGAAAGGTGTTGGGGTAGGGGGTTAGTTTATGAAGGACTTTGAACACCAAACAGAGTATTTAATCTTTGATCTTGGAGGTGCTGGGAAGCCACTGGAGTTTATTGAGTGGGAGGATGACAAGGCCAGCTTTAGAAAGATTTTACCAAGTGAGTAGAGAGCAGACTGAAGTAGGGAGAGCCATTGGAGGCTTTGGAGTGGGGTGACATGATGAAAGCCATGCCCTAGGAAAATTAATTTGAGAGCAGTAGTATCAAACTCAGATAATAACAGGGGCCGCTAATCTATACATCAGGATCCCTGAAAGCCATGTATTGTCTTAGTTTTAAAAAGTTAATGTTAACTGTGTTTAATTTTATTTTTATTTATTTCATTAAATATTTCCCAGGTTTTTTTTGATGTGGTTCCTGTGGCACCTGGGAGTGTTGCTCATTGCATGTGGCCTTCGGAACAGAACAATGAAGTTTAGATTTAGTCAAAGGGCTGCACTTGAGGACCTAGAGGGCCACATATGGCCTCGAGGCCTCAGGTTCCCCACCCCTGGCTAGATTCTAGCTCAGCCACCTCATTTGACAGATAAGAAAGAAGAAATCCTAGAGAGAGATGAAGCCAAGGTCACATGTAGCAAATGGTGGGAGTTGAACCCAGGTCTGAACTGATTGAATCCAGTACTTTCTCTACCACTCACCCCTACATTCCAGAAAGCGGTGAACAATGACTTGGAAAGGTCAGTGATTTGAGGTAACTGAATCTCCTAGAAAGGTAAATGACAAGCATGGCCAGAGGCTGGGAGAACAGCAGGTGGGTGATAGGGTGACAAATGGAATTAGTCTCAATACCCGCTTTGAGTGTTGCTTTCCCTTTACTCTCCCTGCATTTGTACCAGCAACAAGACGTAATGCCCTTCGGGGGTCTTTAGTCAGAGACCCAAAAACGGTTTTTAAAAAAGTTTCTAGATTCAGATCTGGAAGGGCAGCTTCCAAATCATCTGCTCCAAACTTTTCATTTTATAGAGGAAGAAACTAAAGACCAGAGAGTGAAATGACTTGCCTGTCCATTGCTGGTAAGCAAAGGAACAGTGGGATTTGAACCATGTGTTCTCAAGTTCTGCGGCTGAGATATTAGTCTCCTGTGGTTTTGTGGAAGAGTTGGGGAGGGCTCCAGGATTGCAGAAAATGAAAGCCCAATAGGGGATTAGGGAGACCTATGGCTGGGGAGCGTTACTCCCAAATTTGAGGGAGGGCAGAGATCACTTGTAGAATATGAACATAATTTCCATGGTAATGACTAAAGGGGGCCTGGAATAGCACAGACAGATGTGTGTGTATGCCTGCGTGAGTGTGTGTGTGTGTGTGTGTGTGTGTGTGTGTATCTTTCACAGTGGGTAGAGATGTGCCACTGCTTGTAATGGATGTGTTAAATGTTCATGCCACATTTATTGGGAAAGGCTTTATGTTGAGCTAGGATTTCAGTTCTACTTAAGAAAACTTGTCCTGTCGTAGTTAGAATTTCTACCAGATATTGATGGTGTTTGTTAGAGAAATCAAGGCACAGAGCTAATGAAAGGCTTTCACGCAGGAGAAGCAAAGACCAGTTCACGCCTGGTAAGTTTTAGCCAACTGTATCTCATAAAGCCTGCTGCATAGCTTAAGAGAAACATGGTCATATGTCTCTCCTCTGCCTAGAAATCATTCTTGGGTCCTGATTGCCTAATGAGTAAAGTTCTGCTCCTCTGCCTAAAATTCAAAGCCAATGGCAGCCTTGAACTACTCGACCTTTCCTGTCTTACCTCATATTACTTGCTTCTACACACTCTGTGGTACAACCAAAATGGACTGCTTTGTGTGGCCTATATAGGTCCTATATTTCCTACCTCCATGCCTATGATAATAGCTCACACTTTTCTTTTTCAGAGCATCTAGCTGGTACCTCCTCAGGAAAAGCCTAGTTCTTCCCATACCGGTAATGTTCTCCCTCTCCCTGCTGAATCCCTACCCACCCTCTAGAGCCTAATTCCAGTGTTAGCTATGGTGCCAAACCTTCCCTAATGCCCTTTTGGTAACATCCCTATGCCCATCAGATCTCATATGATACTTTGTTTTGGAACTCTTTTGTTTATTCTCATAGAATAATGTTCATTCCTGTTGCCTGTGTATACATCCTTCTCCCTGTTGAATTGTAAGATCTGTGAGGGTAGAGACCACGTCTCCATATCTATCTCCCCAGTATCCAGAGCAGTAGGTTCTGAATAGATGGTGCTTGAATTGAATTGAAGGCCAACCCACTTTCCCTACCTTGCAGTCTTAGGTGTTGGAATCTTTCCAATCGTTTATTTCTAGAACACTGGTTATGAACATTTGGTAATGATGACATCATGAGTTTTAATTGTCTCTCTATATCACATCAGGAGTACAATTTTTCTATTTGTCTTTTATTACTTTATCATTAGCACCATTCTCTTTTTGAGAAGGATTATTTTCTTATTTTTTTCTAGCAGGTGGTTATTAGATTTCTCAAAAGTGTAGGATTTGTTTTAATGAGTCACTTAACATTTAGCTGAGATTGTGAAGACTGCATCTGCTGCCTTTGCCAGCTTCCCAATTCTGTTCTTCATGACTGAGCTCAAAGAGAAGTGAAAGAACTTAGTGTTCCTTTGATAACTAGCCTCATCTTGCCCAGATCATTGCTTGTCTTGTCTGTTAAGTTTTAGCTTCCACCTAGGCAAAGATACTAGCAATATTGGCCTAGTTTCCTGGGGTGTGTTTGGAGGGGCTTCCTTGGAGTATATACACCAGGCTTCCATGTACTTTTGGAAATGCCATTTGATTTTGAATAACTTTCATCATCTTCTGGTCTTCTTTACTGCAACATATGAATAATTTTCATTCCAGAGGCTCTCCACTAAGGGCAGTCCATAGAGAAGCATGCTGGTTCAGGCAACAGTAAACAGAAAACTCTCAGAATGAAAACAAAAGTTCTCTTTGCAGGTAAAGATGAATCAGAGTCAGGTTTGTACTTTGAAAAGTGGTACTGATGGAGAGTGATGTTGGAAGCAAAAAAAAATTATCTTCCTCATGACCATGGTGTAACATCTCAGATATTTTTTGGATTGTAAGAGGAGCCACCTTCATTAAGCAGCCCAATCCATACAGAGGAGAAAAGGAAAAAGGACCAATGAACATTTGGATTTCAGAAATGAGAATAAATTAAGAAATAAATGTGAGGCTCTTTCTGAGGAGGTACAAGCTAGATGCTCTGAAAAAGAAACAGCTGAGTTACAGTTACTTGTGTCAGGAGAGGATGGTGTAATGGAAGAAATAATCCATTTGGATTCAGGACCTGGGTTTGAATCCCAGACCTGCCACTTATTACACTATGTGATCTTGAACAAGTCTTTATGGGCCTCAGTAATAAAAAGGTTGGATTCGATGACCTCTAAAGTCTCATCCAGTGCTGAATCTATGATCCTTATAAATAAATGGAAGGAGATGTTTGGAATTCTCTGTTGTAGAGGGAATTCAGGCTCCATTGTGGGTTGGGTTAGATGAGCACCGAGAACCCTTCATAACCAAGAGCTTTCAGCTTCCATGGGAGAAAAGTACCTGGGATTAGGAACAGGAGCAGCACTTGAGTTGAAGGAGAGGTTGTTGTGAAGATGATCTGGAACACTTTGGATTTTTTAACAAAGCCAAGAGATTGAATTTGGTTGGAGCAGTTCAGAAGATTTGAGAAATTGTGGGAGGAGAATTTGAGAAGGACTTGAGCAGAAGGTATTTAGTAAGATGGACAGGTTGTCAAGGGAGAAGGTTAATAAAATAATGCCAAGAAAGTTGGGTATACCTGTCAAGGTGGTAATAAGGAGTTATGAAATGAGGAGGGCAACAGCTCCTGAATTAAAGATCTTCACAAATAGTTTCCCCAGAAGTTCTGTTGGGGAACCTTTAGGAAGAACCAAAAATGCCAAGGATATAATTTCCAGATCATAGGGACAGCTACGGAAGTTTCATAGTGACCTGCATGGGATGTGGAGGGGCTTCCTTGGAGTATACCAGGCTTCTATATACTTTATGGAATGCAGTTTGATTTCGAATAGCCACATCTTAAATAGAGAGTGTCTCCAAAGTCTTAATGCAGTTTTAAGCTTTAGTAGCTTAAAATATTCAAGCTTTATTAGCTTTAAATTACACTAAGATTTTTGGGACACTCTGTAGAGGAAATACGAGCTGCTGTCCAGGGATGGAGCAAACCTAACGAGGCAATGATAAGAATAAACGTAATCAAAAGAATTTTAAATTGAAAAATAAAGGGTGGGGTGTGGGTGGAGAAGCTGACTGTATAAATCCACCAAACAAGATATTATAGAATAGCTTTGATTCAGAAATAAAAAAGTAGAGATAACCATGAGTTTTAGGAGCCATTAGTAAGACCCATGGCCTAATATCTATGCAGGAATTTACCAAGTATGGGCAACAAGCAATTTGAACTAAAGATCTTAACATAAAGGGGCACATTTGACCTGGTAAGAGTCCTCTCTTTCCCCCAAGTTGTTACTGCCTTCCTCTTTCAGGTTAACTTTACCTCACTGTATATGTCTTCTATGTACTTGGTTATTTGCATGTTGTCTCTTTCATTAGAATGTAAGCTTCTTGAAGGTAGGAATTGTTTTTTTTACCTTTCTTTGTATCCCCAGTGCTTAGCATAGTGCCTGACACAAAGAAAGTGCTTAATAAATGCTTGTTGATTGAGACTTGATAAGACACAACTGGAATATAACTCTGGAAGGGTGTAGTTTTTTTTTTTTTGATAGTGTAGATAAG
>CM053590.1:70155085-70179301 GCA_028646515.1 Pseudochirops corinnae | reverse complement strand
TGTGAAAGTATTTGCAGATCCTATACATGATTGCACGCCACCATGGGGCGGGGGAAGGGAGGAGAGAAAATCTGAAACTCAAGTGAATGTGGAACTGAATCTTGTAAATTAAAAGTAAATAAACAAGTCATTTAAAAATAAATAAATAAAAAAAATTTAAAAAATGAAGAAGACATACTTAGGTGAAGATCCAGTTACCAAAAAAGAGGAAGTATGAGAGAGAACATTTGGGTAAAGACTAGAGGAATCAGAAGCAGTCCTGATTTTATCAACAGAGTATATTATATACTACAAAGACAGTAAGATGAGGAATTTTCAAAACTGATCACTAGTCTGGTGCAGAGACATGACAGAATACTGATGGGACTTAATCAGGCATCTACTGGTACTGTCTGGAAAGCAGAGAAGTCAGCTTCTTCTTGACGTGCTTTAATTATCATTTTATCCTTCAAAAGATGGAGAAACCAACAAAAGCAAATTCTACTCTTGGTCCAGTTCTCACCACTGGTTGCTGGGGTGGAAATTATGGGAATCTAGAAAGGAAGTCCCCATTTCATCTTAGAGTTTGTGATAGAAGAGAAGAACATCGCACATCGTCTGATAGACAGCCTCAATTTTTGGCAAAGCCAGTTTTAGAGGGTTAAGGGAAAGGAAGAGTTAGAATCCCACGGACTAAGATGCTGTGGGGGAAGGAGGAATGGGAAACTCTCAAGAATGACATTCTGAAGACACAAAGAGAAACAGTTCCAATGAGAAGGAAAAAGGGGGAGTAAATACACTGAGACTGGATGCACAAGCCAACTTGGATTTTTAGAAGCTGTAAGTAAGGTCTGGCAATGGCAGATGAGTACAAATAACATAGCAGAGTCCTGGAAGAATATTGTCGGGCATGTTAAAACTGAGAGTGAGCTGAGGCTGGTGAGGAAAACTAAGAATAACGCAAAGTGTTGCGTTTTTGGTTTTGTTTTGGCTACAATGGGGGGGAAAAAGAGGATTAAAGAAGTAGTAGGGTTCACTTCATGCTTCACTTCTGTTTTTCCTTTAAGGAAGAATGAACGTTAGATTGGAAGAGATAGAACAAAAATGGCAAAGAAGGAGTTGATCCTGAAGGCAAGTAGGCGGGTGCTAGGAGAGCACTTAGCTGTTGTTGGGTTCAGATCACCTGACCTATATCCTGAGATGGAGAAGAACTGACAAATGCAGAGTCATCATCTTGATTTCTCAAAGATCATGGAGGCCAGGAGAGCTACTATAGGACTGGAGAATGACAGATCTTTTTCCAATTTCCCAAAACATCAAGAAAATGGAGCCTGTAATCTAGAATCCATTGAACTGGACTTTGATTCCTGGCAAGACTCTAGAAGGCTAAATCTAATAAGAGAATATTTAATAGGGCTGAATGTGAGGTTTTACATTTGAGTTCAAGAAATCAATTTTGCCAGGACAGATTGGGAGAGGCCTGTCTGAGTGGCAGGTGACCTGGGAGTTTTAGTGAACTGCTGGCTCAGGTGTGATGACAAGACAGCCAGGAAAGCTAAGGTGGGTTTAGGTCACATTAAGGGAAGAATGATGTCCAGAAAAAAGAAAGTGATAGTCTGTATGTACTCTGATCTGCTCAGACTGCATCTGGAGTATTCTGTTCAGTTCTGGGTATCAGATTGTAGAAAGGATATTAGTTAGTTAGAGAATGGCTAGAAGAGGAAGGAAAGGAGGGAGGAAAAGAGGGAGGGAGGGAAGGAAGGGAGAAAGGAAGGAAGGAGGGAAAGAAGGAAGGAAGGAAGGAGGGAAGGAAGGAAGAAAGAGAGGAAGGGAAGGAGAAAGGAAGGGAGGGAGGGAGGAAGGAAGGAAGAAAGGAGAAGGAAGGAGGAGAAGGGAGGAGGGAAGGAAAGATAGAGGGAGGAAAGGAAGAAAGAGGAAGGAAAGAAAGGAAGGAAGGAGGAAGGGAGGGAAGGAAAAAAGGAAGGAAGAAAAGAAGAATGAAGGAAAGAAAGATGGAGGGAAGGAAAGGAGGAAAGGAAGGAAGAAGGGAAGGAAGCATGTATTAAGCACTATATTCCAAACACTGCGCTAAGCACTTTATAAATTATTGTCTCATTTCATCTGCATGACAGCACTGGTAGGAAGGTACTATTATTATGCTCACTTTACAGTTGTGGAAACTGAGTCAGGCAGTAGTTAAGTGACTTACCCAGGATCACACAGTAAGTATCTGAGACTGGATTTGAGCTCAAGTCTTCCTGACTCCAGGCCAAGCATTCTATCCACTGTATCATCTAGTTGCCACCTGGAAGGTGAAGGGCCTCTATTTCATGCCTTAGTCCTGTATGAGAATGAAGAACAAACAACAGTGAGGAAGAACTGAAAATGTGCAGCCTGGAGAAAAGGAGAGCTACTAGCTGTCTTGAAATGTCTGAAGGTCTGTCACCTGGAAAATGGCAGAATTGTTCGGTTCAGTCACAGAGGACAGAGCTGAGAACAGTGAATAGAAGTCGAAAAGAGACAAATGTGGTCTTGGCTTAAGGAAAAACTTTCTTGCAATATGCAAAAATGGAATGGGATGGCCTTGAGAAGCTGGGAGTTCCTGAACACTTTGTAGGGTAGAAGAGATTCATTATCAGTTATTAGCTGGACTCAAGGACCTCTGAAGTTCCTTCCTTCCAGAACTGAGGTTCTGTCATTCACTGGTAAGATGCTTGTGTCCCATCAGGTCCTCAGTGAGGAAAGTGGATGGGGAGTGGAGGGGTGGTGGTGAGGAGAGTCGTGGGTCGTAGTTCCAGCCTTCCTTAGCTCTATGAAAATGATAAATAGAAGAATGTCTGTAGAGAACTTTGAGTTCCTCAAAAGAATCTTTTGAGATACAAGGTGCTTTAGACAGGATGAAGAGAGCTTTGGGACTCAGCTGATCAGCCAAGCACATTTGGCCTTTCATACTAAGCAGACCAATGCTTGTTATTATCTCTGGGGAATTGGGAGCTATCCAAGGAAGGAAGCAGTGTGTTGGCAATATTACCATTTCATTTGGATCCTGGGAAGCAGCTTGGGAGATGTCTTATAGTTCACATGAAATGAATTTTACATGTAATCCTTGCTACTTTTATATCCTGGCACATGGTGGACTCACAAACCCATCAATTGGTGTGACCCCTTCTGTGTCTTCCCTTCCCTGAAAGCCCAGTCTTCCTGTCCTGACTGATTTCTTTCAGTTAAACACTTTAGCCTATTTGGTCATTGCTTGTTTAGAGCCCTCGTGACCATCAGAAATTGCTGTGTGGCATTGATTGGGGAGTGGCTAAACAAATTGTGGTATAGGAATGTCATGAAATATTACTATGATATAAGAAACAATGAATATGATGAATGCAGAGAAGCATGAAAGCACTTACATGAACTGATGCAAAATGAAGCAGAACCAAGAAAACAACATATAGAAAGACTACAACAGCATATTTGAAAAGAATAATCACTATGAAACAATCCAAAATGAATGTTGCAAAATTCCACAAAAAAAGCATGACCCTAAAAGACTGAAAGTACACCTCCCATGACATCTTTGGTAGAGGGTCCAGGGTTTGGAATATTGCATTTAATACTAGATTTTTTCAATGTATTGATTGGTTTTTGCTGAATTCTTCCTCTTTTTCTTTTAAAAAATCCTTTGGTATAAAGAATGCTTTCTGAGGGTAGGAGGGAGAGGGATACTGAGGGAAATGTGAGCAATGAAAAAGCAAAAGATATCAGCACAAACCTATTTTTTAAATTTCTTAAAAAGAGATTGCCATGTTGCACTGGGTTCTGTTCACATGCTAAAGGGCTCTCCTGAATAGCACTCTCTTATTAATTCTCCAGTCTCCCAATTACTCTGGACACATAACAGGGTGTTCATTATATTGAACACAAGTACATTGAATTACATAATGCTTATTGAATTACATAATGACTATTGAATTATCGAATGACTGACTCTGTCACTAGGAGACTTCCTACTAGAAAGCTCCCTGGTTGGGGAATACTGAGCGGGCCTCAAATTTGTGACTTAGAATTCTTTGAAAGTAATTTCCCACAGTGATGGACCCTTGTAGTCTATCCCATCAGATTCAGAGGACAGATCTCCTCCTATCAGGTGGACCATTCATCACTTGCCCTTCCAGCACAATAACTATATCATTTCTGTCCTTATTCCACATTGAGGCCTAAGATCTGAAGCTTTGGACGTATGAAAACATGTTTTGCCTAAAAGGATTGTTTAGCTGCTGCCTACTCCTTATTTCCTAAAAAGCTTGTTTGTGTTCTACATCACCATTTTTATATGTTTCTATCATCATTTATCAGTCAATAAGCATTTATTAAGTGTCTACTGTGTGCTAGGTACTGGGTATAGAAAGACAAAAAAATGGAACAGTCCCTGATCTCCAGGATATACATACTCTTGGGGAGATAGCTTATACATATAAAACTATATGCAAAATAAATACAAGGTAATACATACAAGGTAGTCGAGAGAGGGAGGAGATATGGAAAGGTTTCATATAAAAGGTGGGGGTACTTGAATGGAGTTTGAAGGAGTCAAGTGATTCCAAGAACTGGAGATGAGTGAGGGTAAAGTGCATTCTAGGCATGAGGATGGTACATGCCCAAAGGAAGGTGGAATGTCCTATGTATAAAACAGTGGAGCTAAGTGGCCTTGGATAGAGCTTCAGACCTGAAATCAGGAAGACTCATCTTCCTGAGTTCAAATCTGACCTCAGATACTTATTAGCTTGTGTGACCCTGGGCAAGTCACTTAATTCTGTTTTTCTCAATTTCTTCATCTGTGGAATGAGCTAGAGAAGGAAATGGCAAACCACTCCAGGATTTTTGCCAAGAAAACGCCAAAATGGGGTCATGGAGAATTGGACGCAACTAAAAATGACTAGACAACAAAAATGTGCAAACCAATTTGGTTGGAATTAGATTGTGTGAAGGGGAGTGCTGTACAAATCAGGTTGGGAGGGCAGGTTGGGGCCAGGTTGTGAAAGGCTTCAAAACGCCAAACAGGAATTCCTCTTTGAACTTCGAGGTGATCATCACCATTGATTGCTCACGTGTGTACCATGTTTTAAGGTTTGACAAAAGTTCAGGAAGCAGAGTGTACGGGTATTCTTTCTCCCATTTTTGCCCAGAGGAAATTGAAGCTCATGGTGTTCAGTGACTTGCTCAGAGTTATTTATGTAGCTACTGAGAGTCAGAATGAGGACTGGATCTCGGGTGTCTTATCAGTCAGTCCTCTCATTGATTTGGTGTCTTTCCCTTTTCGTGGTGTTGTTCAGTCATTTTTCAGTTGTGTCCCTGAGGCAAGCAGGGTTAAGTGACTTGCCCAGGGTCACACAGTTAGTAAATGTCCAAGGCCAGATTTGAACTCAGAAAGATGAGTCTTCCTGACTTCAGGCCTGGTGCTTTATCCACTATGACACCACCTACCTGCTCTTTTTCGTGGTATTTCCAAACAAATGTCTCTCTTTCCTACTGAGCAACTTTATTGTTATGAGAACCATTGGGAGGTTAGTAGCAGTCAGGTGAGGGTAGATCAGGCATATACCCAGATACCAGAAGGGCTTGTAGAAATTATGGGTGTTACTAATCTTGGCAGTGTCCTGGAAGTGGAGGCAGTAACAAAGAAAAAGCAGCAGGCATCTGCACCAGGAAAGAGAGCGTGCTTGGGTGTGTTGACAGACTCTAGACCGTCTAGAGACTCTAGGCTAGAGTCTGAGTCCAGTTAACTCAGGTAGTAAATTCAGAATGCCATCCATCCCCTCAGGTGTGGATCAGAGCTAGCTTTGCCACCATGATTGTATTCCTTGTGCACAGGGCTACCTGTGCACTCACCTTTGTATCTGAGAGCTGGCTAAATTGTCCTGCAAAGGGTGTTGGCCCACAGCCACACCACAGGCTTCAAAAACCCTCAATTTTTTTTTTTTTAGCTGAACTGCCCTGAGCTGGTATGTGAGGAGAATGGATGACGCTTGGATGCAGTTGCTGAATGGTTAGCCCAATGGTTAGCTTTTGTGTGCTTGGCAGACTGATGAAAGGCTTTCAAGACCTGTTGCAGCACACTGAAAGAATGACACAAACCTAAGCATTGTTGCCAGGAATCTGGAACATGCAAGGACCATTCAGGCTGCTGATGACATCATATTGGGCAGGGCAACTACCTGGGCTGAGAAGCCCATATGTGGAATGATGCTAAAACAAGGGGAACAGAGCTAACTGGGGCTAAGATCAGTGTGGTAGAAATGGGGAAAAGAAACAAGCCATATGAATGGGGGAGAGGGATTACTATATATAAATGCACTAGAAAGGATCCAGGGGTCATTATGGACCCCATATGGCCTTAAGTTTTTATGGGAAATTAGTGCTAAGAAGGCTAATTTTTCATGTACAATCATCCTTTTTATTGTTAAAAAAAAACACCACGCATTACAGAAGTGATCAACACAGTTGTAGAGGATGTTTTGCACAGAATTCAGATGCAAGTCATATACCCAATAAATGGTGGTCTACTACAAAAACAAAGGCTAATTTAATGATACTACTTGAAATGAAAGACAAAGGTTAGGGAAACTACATAACCATTTTGCCATGCTATGCTGTATACTTTTAAGAATACTGTGCCCAGTTTAGGGTTCCCTGCCTGAACGGATGGGTAGAGAGAGGAGTGACAGTGATTTAGTAAGGTTGGGCTCATTTAAAAAGGGTGAGGAAAAACTGATGATACAGTCAATAGTCAATAAACATTTATTAAGCACCTGCTTCATGCTGACAAAGTGCTAGGGATACAAATACAAAAAGGAATAACAGTCCCTGCCCTCTAGGAGCTTACAGTCTACTGGGGGAAGACAACGCAAAAGGAAGCTGAAAAGCGTCAGGGTAGCCTGGTGAAGTCAGTTGGAGAAATCCCAGAGGAGTTCATCCAGATGAGAAATGAGGGGACTTTTGTGCTGAGCTTTATCCTTGAAGGAAGGTTTGGAGTTCATGGCCCCACCTTCCAATCAGAGAGGCAGAGAGAGAGAGAGTGATGGGGGTGGGGATGGGAAGAAGTAAAGGAGCTGATAAGATCTTACAGGATGATGAGGTGTTCCCAATCATGAGCTATGATTGAATCTGAGGAGCCCATGTTCTGTGAACTCCTTATTGGGCACTTGGCTTGAGGAAGAGGAATCCTGGACTTGATGAGAAATGTTAAAATCTACAAGGGAATAGATTTCTTAACTTTCCCCTGTCTCACCTAATGAGCCTTAGTGTACGTTTACTCCCCTTCACGCATGTTAGAGCCAAGCCAAGCTAACCATCTCACTGTTCCTCATACTTGATACTTTATCTCCCATTGTTGTGCCTTTGCGCAAAGGCTGTCTCTCATATATGGACATCATTTCCTCCTAAGAGAGCATTGGATTCCAGGCAATCTTGAATTCAAATCTCAGCTTGGCTGCTTCCTTCTAGTTACCCCTTGGATGACCTTGATGAGTCATAACTTCTCTGGGTCTGGATTTCCCCATCTCTGCTATGAATATGTGTTAACTAAATGATTTCTAAGGCCCTTCCAACCTTAAATCCTAGGCAAGATGGAAATCCAAAGCCCAGAAGATTAAGATGTGCAATGGGGAGTCAAAAACAGTATTGTCTTGACATTGGAAACTTGTGGAGTGGCAAACTGTTAGAGACCCAGCAATCAGTGGCTGTTGCCTTGCACCCAGCTGTAGTCAGACTAGGTCCCCCTGATCCAAGGGCGAAACATATTCTGTGCACATAGCAGCTTTGGAAAGCCTAAGGACTGACTACACCCACAGTGTTCTTTTGAAATGTCCAAGCAAGATGCTATGCCATTGTGTGTGAATTTTGTAATTTTAATTTTGCCTCTCTAAAGCACTTTCCCTTCCCAAACCCCAGATTACTTAAGGATATAAATTTAGCTCAAACTCACAAAATCTCTGAGAAAGGGGAAAACTTGAAGAGAGCCTTCTCACTTGACCAAATTCCAAGGTGGAGAGTGCTGTCTTATCGATCCTCCTTGGATGGATATCTTACCAGGAATCAGGCCTCCAAGATGCCTGCTGTAGTCTTCTTGTTATGGTCCTACTCCCCAATATCTCCAAGTAACTGAAACTCATGGATCACTCTCAGCTTCCCAGACTCTGATGGCAGAAGCTTTTGCCTTTTCTTGCCTGGAACTAGGCCTCCAGGACACTCTGAAGTCTCTCACCATGTCCTAGGATGTTGCCTTCCCTTTCCCTCTTTCTACTATCTCTTTATCTGTGGTATTGCATGCTTGCATTTGTATCTTCAGTGTTTAACATAATTACTGGCACATAGTAAACACTGTGGATCACCCTTTTCTCCTTGATACTCTCTTCTCCCTAGGCTTTTCAGGACGTTACTCTTTCCTGGTTCTCCTCTTAGCTATCAGATCACTCCTTCTCAGTTTCCCTTGCTGGATCTTCCTGCAGGGTTCTGTCCTGAGCTCTCTTCTCCTCTCTATACTACTTCACTTGGTGATTCAATCAGCTCCCATGGATTTCATTAGAATCTCTATGCTGATGATTCTCAAATCTACCCATCTTTCCCTAACCTCTGTGCTGGCCTCCAGCCTTGCACCTCCTACTGCCTTTCAGATATCTCAAGTTGGATGTCCAGGGGACGTCTTAAACTCAGCATTTCCAAAACTGAACTCATTATCTTGTCCCCTACACTTTTCTTTCTTCTTTTCTTTTTTGGAGGGCACTTGGGGTTAAGTGACTTGCCCAAGGTAACATGGCTAGGAAGTGTCAGGTGTCTGAAGCTGTATTTGAACTCAGGGTCCTCCTGACTCCAGGGCTGGTGCTCTATTCACTGCACCGCCTAGCCGACCCGTGCTTCTTTCTTCTAAACTTCCCTATTAACACCCAGGACACCATCATCCTGTGGGTCCCCCAGTTTCTCATGCTAGGTGTCTCTATCCACTCTCTGCCAACCTGCAAGCTATTTCCAAGGTCTGCCAATTGCACTTTTGCAACATCTCTTGAATACGACCCCTTTTCTGCTCTTATACTGAAACCACTCTGGTGTAAGCCCTCATCACCTTATGCTTGGAGGATTGCAATAGCTGCTGGTGGATCTGCCTGCCTCAAGGCTACCCACACTCCAGTCCATCTCCCTGCTTTAGCCACCAAAGTGATTTTCCTAAGGTGTAGGCCCAACCATGTCACTCCCCTACTTAATCAACTCCAGTGACTCCCCTATTGACAACCCAGGATCAAATATGAAATCCTCTGTTTGGTGTTCAGAGCCTTTTTTATGCCCCTCACCCTGTCTTTCCAGTCTTTTAAAATGTTGTTCGCCTCCATATACTCTTTGGATGACACTGGCTCTTTGGCTGTACCATGAACAAGAAACTCCATCTCTTAGCTCTGGGCATTTTCTCTGGCTGCCCCTTATGTTTGGAATGCTCTTCTTCCTCATTTCTGTCTCCTGGCTTCCTTCAGTTCCCAACCAAAATCCCATATATTATAGGAAGCCTTTCCTAACCCCTCTTAATTTTGGTGCCTTCTCTCTGTTAATTATGTATCCTGGATATAGCATTTTTGTCCCGTTTCTTTGCTTGTTTTCTCCCCTGTTAGACTACAGACTCCTTGAGGGCAGAAACTGTCTTTTACCTCTTTTTGTATAACAGTTCTTGGCACTTGATAAATGACTACCTGCCTATCTAGGCAAAAGACGAAGGTTTCATACTGTTCCTTGGGCTGCCAAGCTTAGGATGTATAATCAAGAAATAATCATTTTAGGGAAATGTCTGGTGAGGACAGAAAATTCCCAGGTATCTCCTACTTTCTACCTGCTGTCTCCCCCCAATGCCCTCTCCCACTTTCAGTCAGGGGGACTTTGTTTTCACACCTGTTATAGACCCTGACTCTTCTGTCCAAGCTTGGCATTCCTTACTCCCATTTGGACAATGTCCCTAATGCAGCCATTGAGGATGTTGGTTTGGAGGTTCAGGGTCTCCTTTGTCTTGTCCAGCATTTGACACAGTACCTGGCACATTAATAAATATCGACTGGTTGATTGATTGTCCTTCCTCCTTGGAGCAGTATTGTTCCTGGGCTTTTGCTCTGCTCTACTGTAGTGGCTGCCTCCTGATACCATTGAGAGTGGTGATTTCCAGTTAATGGTGCTCAGGCTTCTCTTTATCTTTGGGTATAATGAAGGTCTGAATCATCACTTTTAAAACTATGGGCAATGATTTTCCATTCGAGAGCGCTTATTTGAGTGAAATTTTGATCCCTTTGCCTCCAGGCATGATTCCTGCATCTGTATAACATCTACAACAGGTGTGTGAGCAGAATGCTGTCCAGAGAGTGGAGGGCATAGGGGATACATGGGGATCATACAAAGGATCCATCTTGTGGGGCGCAGTGCCCATGCAACACCATCACCAGCACCTGCCTCTTTGCTTATAGTCAATGTGTCAGGGAACCCTCTGTGAGCTGACTCCTGTGTTACCTTTTCATCTTTATCTCCCACTACTAAGCAAAGTGGACTATAATTCCTACCTCTGTGTCTTTGCTTGTTTGGAATAATCTTTCCTTTTTCTTTCTGCTTATTGATCGATGACTTTCTGATCCTTTAAGGCCCATCTCCTTCATGAAATCTTTACCAACCATTCCAATCCATAGGGCTTTTTCTCCTCTGAAGATCTTTATCACTTAGACTCCATTTCACTCAATTAGCCACTAGTATTTACAACCTTGTGTTATTATTTTCACCTCTTATGTATGTGACCTGTCTCCTCTAGACTGTAGACTTCTTGAGGGCAGGGACCATATTTTAGTGTTCCATATGTATGGGTCCTAGCATAGAACCTCCATGAAATACTCAATGATGATTTCTGTGCTAGATATGGAGTGTAGATTGTACAAGGAGAGTAACTTCAGCTGTGGAACTATCTGCCCAGATCCAGAATGGGCTGTCTTGAAATTAGGTGGGGCTGGCCAACCAAGGGTGGAGTAGTTGTCTCATTCAGGGTTCTGGGATTTGGGGAGCCTCAATGGTTGTATTACTGTTGGCTTTAGTCTGGGGGGGGGAACAATGATTTCTCTATCCCCCCACGTTCCCCCTTGGAAGGGGAGGAAAATACAGCTACCACATTAGCAACAGCACAGTAGAATATAGGACATTTCCCTTTGAGCCTCTGTTTATCAGCTCAAATGGCACATATGAAAAGAAGGTGGGAAAAGCAGTTCCTATTTAGAGGAGAGGTTTCTCTCACTCACTGTGATCTCATAGTGTCACTTCCCCACCTCTGAACCAAAGCTTTTATTTTTTTATTATCCTAAGAGGCAGTGAAAAGAATTGCACTTGGAATATTGAGAGAGTGGAATAAGGAGCCTGAAGGAATAAATTGGGGGTGGTGTTAAAGACCAGCTAGCTGTTCTGAAATTTCAGGGGACTCCACCAGCAAATAAAACGTCTTCTAAAGGTCATTTTTGCCTTCATTCACATTTGGCCAAATCTTCTCTCCTCCCCTCAAAAGCCCCAATGCCTTTCTCCTCCTGATCTTTTCTAGCATCCATTTTTTCTGACCTTCAGTGAGAGTTTACAAGGCTTTTCTAGTTCCTACCTTTCTTCTTCCCTCATTGTCTATGCTGTACAGCTCTCTGGCCCCAACCCCACTCCTCCAACTGCTAGGATTCATAATTTGTCCTCTTCTGCTCCTATCAGTTCTACATCTTATGGTGCCTTCAGGCCTACTGGCTAGGGCAAGCCCCCACAGGAGTTGTTGGTACTTGACTTCCTTGACTTTAAGCAATGATATTTCTTCCTGAAGGCTTGTGAAAGAAGGAGGGGGCTCCTGGGTCTGAGGCCTGGGAGCAGTTCTACTCTGAGCTCCAGCATCTGAATTTGCCATGGCTGCATCCCAGACTGTGAGCTTATCCCCTCTCCCTCTCCCCAAACTGGCTTTCTTTTCACAACTCTCCAGAAGTACTTTGGTGTCATGAGAAGGATAGATTCGGAATCAGGAAGACCTGGGTTTGAATCCTACCCCTGATAGGTGTTAGCTTTGTGACCCTGGGTAAGTCACTTAACCTCATTTCTAAAACTGGGATAATAGCACCCATAGCCCAAGACTGTGTAAGAACGAAGTCAGATAATGTATGTTAAGCACTTTACAAACCTTAAATCACTGTTTAAATGTCAGCTATTTCTGTCAGCGACACAAACATTTATCCAGTCCCTGGATTTAGTAACTTTGGAGATATTTGGGACTGTTCCCTGTTCTCTCCTCTATATTCATCCCCACCACCCCTGCTCCACCAATCCTGCTGTGTCCTCTGTAACCTTATCCCCTATGTCCATTTTGTCACCAAGTCTCTCTTCTCCTTTGCAGTCATGTCTCATGCGTTTGCTTGTTCCCCTCTACTCTCACCATCACTACCCTAAACCAGACCCTCATGGCCTTGTGCTTCCTTTGCTGCCTCTTTCTGTCTTCCCTTCCCAAAGTCTCTCCCCCTCTCTCTTACCCTATGCTGGCCATCAAATTAGTCTTTCTAAAATATCATGTTCATCATGTACCTTTCCTACTCAAGAACTACCAGTAGCAACCCATTGTTCACTGCATCAAATCCAAGCTCCTTTTGTGAAGACCCTCCATAATCTAGCTATATTTGAGCTATTCAGTATTGTCTTCCACTCTTAAGGATGTGGCTACTATGGTCCAACCATACCAATCTCCTTGTCACCCTCTGCCCTTCCAGTCTCACTTCAACTTTGATGCCTTTGTTCATGCTATTCCTCTTGCCTGGAAAGCCCTCTCTTCCTACAAAACCTTGCCCATTCTTTGAAACTCAAGTCCAGTTTTTTCTATGAAATCTTCCTTGACTGCTCCAGCTCTCATGATCTTTCCTTTCTTTCTTTCCTTCTTTCTTTCTTTTTAGCACTTAAAGAGATATTTATTTCACGGAGTATTGACTGCTTCACAGGGTGATCATTGATAGAATACAATAAGGTTAAACTTTTTCCATTGGTAGTTAAAGTGTATATATGACCAACTTTTCAAGCACCCTGTTAAAAAGTTTCAAGTCTTCTTAGGTATGAGGATTTTCCAAGTTTAGAAATAATTTCCTCCCTAAAGTCATCTTTATGTGTCTGTGTGGTCTCTTCTGAGCCTTTTTCTTCATTAAAAAAAATTTATAAGCATTTACTTCTTCCTTCTCCCCTCATTGCACTCATTGAAAATAAAAGAACAAGGGAATAAGAGCTTGGCAATAAGAGAACAAGGGAAGAAGCAAAGAAGGAAGGAAAGAAGGAAGGGAGGGAAAGAGGGAGAGAAAAGTGAGAGAGACAGAGAGAGAGAAAGAGAGAGAGAAACAGAGACAGAGAGAGAGAGAAAACAATGAGCTGAGCTTTAATGATTACCAAAGAACAAAGAGGAAGTGTGGTCTAGAGAGATGGACTTGGAGTCAGGAAGTCCTGAATTCAAGTCATGCCTCTTTGTCAACTTTACTTAGCTACTACCCATTGGGAAACCCTACACTTTCCCCTTCACTGCTGAAATTCAATGAACCCCAATCACATGAACATGGCACAATGTAATTGACTAATTAAGCATTATGACTCTTTAATGTTTTGATACCACAGAATCCAAATGAAAAAAAAGCACATAAAAACAACTATCATTTGTGCTATGTATAAGGCTCCTTCCAAATCCAGGCAGCCCTCAGATAGTCTTTGGGCACACCCCAAGATCAAAATTTGTCACATACTGGATTTTTACTCAGACCTTTCTGACAACCACTCTCACAGGACACTACTATGAAAAGATCCCAGTGCTATAGCTAGTGAAAATCTGTGCTGAAGCTTGCAAGAATCTGATATTTACTATATATATGACCTTGAAACTCATTTAACCTTTATGGACCTACCCCATTTTCCTCTTCTTTAAAACAAAAGGATTCGGGGTGGCTAGGTGGTGCAGTGAATAGAGCACCAGCCCTGGAGTCAGGAGGACCTGAGTTCAAATCCGGCCTCAGACACTTAACAGAAAACTAGCCCTGTGAGCTTGGGCAAGTCACTTAACCCCAATTGCCCTGCTCCCCCCCTCCAAAAAGCAAAAAAATAAAAATAAAAGGATTGTATGAGACTATCTCTGAGGTCCATTCCAACTTAAAAATCTATGATTCTTTAATTCTGGCTAACATTACTTCACTTATAACCTTCTGTGGTTGTGGGAGATTTCTAGTTTGGGGGGTTAAATTAAAGACCTGAACCACTGATGATTCTTCCTCTTTCTTCTTACCCTTTTTTTTTTGCTGTCTGAGATCTCTGATCCCACTCTCTGCTTTTCTCCATGGCTGATTTAGAACCCCAGATTCCTCTCCTCCCAGCTTGTTTATAGCTAGTGCAGAAGAAATTAGAAGTCAATGGAGGGTATAGTATAGCACAAATACTGTTCCCAAGCCTCCCATTCCTTTTTTTAGTCTTCTGTTCTGTGAATTTTATATCTCTCTCTGTATTCCTTTGGTAGTTGAAGCCCCATCCACCTCTGTAGAAAAAATTTGTTAACTCTTTTCTACTCTGTCCAACTTTTCACGCTTGTCAGTTCCAATGGTGGACTAGTAGAGAGGTGGTGTGACAGTCCAAGGACATTTAAAAAAAGAAGAAGAAAAGAAGGTGATATAGACTACTTCTGTTTGGACCATTTTTTCTGTCATTGGAGGAGTCAGGGAAAGGGACACTTCTACGAAGCAGCCAGCTATGACTAGTGATCTTTCCTTCCTTTGAATTCTTGCTGCGGCACTTAACAGTCAGCACCACACATTTATCACTCAGTAATCTGTCATCATATGCTGTTCTCTCGTTGCGTCATGTCCCTTAGCTTGTAAGCTAGGGTGTAGCTGAGTGACCCACACAAAATATCAGTACACATTTGCTGATGCCATCATGAAACTAGACCAATAACCTTAAGGGTGGAGATTTTCCTCTTCCTGTCTTCCCCAAAGCAGCTAGGACAGGGCTGACTATTTGGTGCGCGGTAGATCCTTGCTAATTGGAATGGGCTTTTAGCCAGGTCCATGGTGAGGCTCTGTCCAGTGAACTTATACTTGCCACAGATCAGAGAGCACCGTGGTCCTTAGGACAGAAAGGCCCCAGTTTTTGTTCCTTGACTTTTGTGTCTTGACCACTTTTTCTTTGTCTCCTTTGCTGAATCCTCATTCTTTTCCCATCCCTTAAATGTGGGAGGATCTCCCCCAAGGTTCTGTCCTGGGCTCTCTTTTCTCTCTATGGTGATTACATCGACTTCCAAGATTTGAGTTATTTCATTTATGCCATGATTCCCAAGTCAGATGATTTCCCATGATTTCCCAAAATGAACTCATTATCTTTCTCCCAAAACCTCACCCTTTCTCTAAGGTCTCTATTTCTGTTGTGGTGCTTTCCTCCTCCCAGTCACTCAGACCAGAAACATCACAGTCATCAGTGGCTCTTTCTTCTCCCTCTCCCCTGTGTCCGGTCATTTGCCACATCTTGTCAGTTTGACCCGCACACTATCTCTCTCACATCCACCCTTTCCTCTCCAGGCCTCCTGACCCCACTGCAATTTAGACCCTCACCTAGGTGACATAACATATACAACTCTGGGCTTAGAGTCAGGAAGACCTGAGTTCAAATGCTGCCTCTGACATTAACTGGCTACGGGACCTTAGGCCAGTCATTCAAACTCTCGACCACAGTTTCTTCATCTGTAAAATGGGGATAATAGCACCGAGCTTGTAGATTTGTTTGAGAATCAAATGAAATAATATAGGTAAAGTGCTTTGCAAACCTTAAGGCGCTATGTAAATGTTAGCCATCATCGTCATGGTCATCAGTCTCTTCTTGTCTAGATTATTGTATTAGCCTGTTGACTCATCTTCTGCCTCCCGTCTCTCAGCTCTCCAATCCATCTTTCACTCCTCTGCCAGAGTAATCTTTCTATCATATATTAGTAATTAGATGTTATATAAATAAATAATAATAATGACAATAAAAATGTCAGTTTTCTTGCCCCAGACATCAGTGACTCCATTGCCTACTAAATAACGTATAAACTCCTGGTCTTGAATTCCAGACTCTCCATAATACCCCTCCAACCTTCCTTTCCAGCTTCCTTGTATGTTCCTTCCCTTCACATACTCTGTGATCTACTTACTCTCTGTCTCCAGTTGTCATCCTGCCATCCCCCACCTCGGTCCTTTTCCTTACCCTGTCCCTCATGCTCAGAATACACCATCCACCCGGGTCCCCACCCCTCAAATGATAATAGTTTATGCTTCTGTGGTGCTGTAAGTTTTACAGAACACTTTGTCCAGTAACAACCCAGGAAGGGAGGTAATAAAAGTGTTATTATGGCCTATTTTACGTATGAGGAAGTTGAGGTCCAGTTAGGTTATGTTACTTTTCATGGTCACACAGCAATGAGTGACAAAATCATGATTCAAACCCAAGATCCTTGACTTGAAGTTTAGCACTCTTTCTACTCTGTCAGTAGGGCCTTCCTCCCCTTTAACAAGGTAATTGGTCTATAATTGCTCTAATTGGTCCATTGGTCTCTAATCTTGTCCCCATCCTACCCACCCCTGCTCCCCCCTAAAGTGATTTCTCAGATTTTTTTTGCTTGGACCTCTTCTTTGCACTGAATTCAAATGCCCAAGTTACGTGTTTATGTTGTGTATAGGCCCGTGTTATATCTATCTCTATATTCCATTGCTGAGCACAAGATTCTTCTCATACTTACTAGGTGCTTAAAATAAATGTTTGCTGCTCTCAAGTAAAAGCGAATGCAACATAACTAACTGTAATGACCAGTCTTGGCCCTGGGGAAGAGATGAGGAATGTATTTCCTTTATTTCCTTGAAGAGTGGAGAACTATGTGTACCAAATGTTGCATATGTTGGCAGAGGAGCCCACCATGTTGGTTGTTTTTTGCATAACTGGTTTTTTGTTGTTGTTACATAAGATTTTTTTTTTTGGCTGTGTATGGGGCAAGTTATATCTGGAAGTGACTGTGATATGAAAATAAAAAGACATCAGTGGTTTAATGGTTTAATAATAAGTATTTTAAAATTTAAGTAGTGAAAATTTTAATTCTAAAATGAATTAAATGCTTGTGGAATTGGTTTCTGGGTGTGGCTGCTGCTTCGGTGGAGATGGCCAAGGAGACTTGTTGTTTTGCTTCTCCTTCTTCTTGAACAGTCCTAGGAAAGGCATGGACAGGCAGAATGATCTATCCATTGGTGAAAGGCTGTAAGAGCAAGATTTGTGGCCGGGAGGCCATGGAGTAAGCTGACTCAGCATTATATAAGGACTTCCTGGCTCAGGTCCTCCTTCAAAGTCAGAAAGCAGGACCCCTGCCGCACTGCCTATTTCCAGTGGTCTCTGAGCATAGGCTGCTTGGAAGCCACAGGGAGGAACGATAAATCTCCCCAGAATAGTTGGTGGTGGCGGAGAGCTGAGGCTTGCCCTTCGGCTCACACGGATCAGCCTCTAGAGCCCTAAAACAGATAGTAGAAACTGAGAAATGATGCCAGATGGTGCTGGTGCAAAGCAGCCGGAGATGTAGCTGAGGAAGTGTATGTAAAAAAAAAAATTTCCCTCCCAAGAAGGACAGGCAGGGCAGGGAAATGCCAAGAGGGCCATCCCACAGTAGGATCTTGTCCTGCCAGTCATGTGCAGTAGGGGCCATGCCGTTTTTGGCCAGTTGGGTCAGGGAGCCTTGGAAGCCTAGGTGTTGTATCCATTCCAAGTCTGGTCCAACATCTCTGGTCCTTGGTTGTGAGGTTCACCATCACCCATTACATTTCAGGCTGCCCTGAAACCAGTGCCTAGAACTGAAAATCCTTGGAAGTGAAGACACTGCCACTAGGATGCTCCTGGGCTCCCTCACTTGTTGGAAGGGATCTGGGATCTAGGTTTGGCTGCTGGGTGAGGCCCACCTTAAGGCACTGTGTAAATGTTAGCTATCTTGGAATGGGAAGGGAAATGTGCCAGGAGCCTTTGGATGGATCTCTGGAGGGTCACATGCTCTCTCACATTATTAAATAGACTTTCTGGTCAAAGTAGCATTTGGTATCTGTGTCCCAGAGATGAGATTTAGCTTGCTTTGTTTCAGCTGGCTCAGGGCAGAGCTCTGAGTCAGAGAGCCATTGGCAGGAAGCACAGGGAATACCAGCTGCTGTGTGTCAGGATCTTCCCAGACTTTGTTTCACATCCACCAAAGTCCTCCTCTGAGGCCTCATTGTGATGCAGGAGATGACCTGGCATTCTTGAAAGCCATGCCATTGTATCCTGTGATGTGGTAGGTCCTAACAAGTTGGAAGGCTAAGGGATGAACTGTGTGCTTTTCCCAAGGAGCATCACCAGTTGGTTGGCCCCTAGGGGATGAGTTTGGGAGGCCACAGCTTCTCTTACAGACCAGTGACTTTAGTGGCGAGTGTTGTGATCTGGGGCACAGGGAGAAGAAATCACAGATCTCTGGAAGAATGCTAGTTGTTTTTCATTGAAACACGGGACTGAGGCTGTTTTGTGGGATTGAAGAAGATTTCCCCGACAGAATTTGAATCTTAGCCCCTGCCCCATCCCTGACTCCAGCCTGGGGCCAAGGCTCCTCACCCCAACCTGGGCAGCAACAGAAACAGAAACTGCTAGATCAGAATTCATATTCGTCCTTTTTGCTTCTGAGGCTGGGACATGGGCAGGGTTAGCTGGACAAACCATTACTCTCCTTTCTTATCTCATCTGGCTCTGTCTGTTTCCTGTTAGGCAGGTCCTGGGAGTCACTTGTGGATTAGGAGATACCTAAATCTTAATGAATAAATGAGGAAGGCATTAGATTACCAGTGGCCAGACAAGTATTTTTCATATTTAAGTAACCCTTGAAATAATCCTTTTTCCTGGTATAATAATATAATTTTAAATTCTATTTTATTTTTTCAGTGGACAAAAATATATTTTCTCTCCCTCCTACCTCCCTCAACGGACGAAAGAAAAACAAGCCCTGTAACAAATATGTCTAACCAGGCAAAACAAATTCCAGCATGGGCCACTTCCCAAAAATATTTCTTCTTTTCTACTCTGGGCCCATCACCTCTCTGTCAGGACATGAGCAGCATGCTTCGTTGTTGGTCCTGGCACAATCTTTTTTTTTTTTTTTTTGCTTTACTTTGGAGGGGGAAGGCAGGGCAGTTGGGGTTAAGTGACTTGCCCAAGGTCATATGGCTAGTGTGTGTGTGTGTGTGTGTGTGTGTGTGTGTGTGTGTGTGAAGTGTCTGAGTTCAGATTTGAACTCAGGTCCTCCTGACTCCAGGGGGAGACTCACTGCACCACCTAACCACCCCTCACAATCTAGTTTTTTAAAAATTTAAATATATTTTATTGGCAGAGTTTGTTTTCATGCTATGTACATTTCCCAATGTAGTTCTCCAACTTTCCCTCCCCAGAGAGCTATCCTTTATAGCAAACAATGAATGAGAAGAAAAACAATTTCAGAAAAACCAACATGGAAAAAGGCTGGTATCATATGCAATTTTCCCCAACTCTGCAAAGAAAGGGGCAGGAGGTCCCTTCTCAGAGCTCATCTTTGGAGCTTAGCTTAGTCCTTTCATATATTAAAAAGAGTCATAATCATCTTTCCCTCCATATTACCTCCATTTCTGAATATATCTTCCACCCATTCCCTACCCATTAAATTATCCTTTGTAACAAAGAATAAAGAAAGAGGGGGGAGAAAGTGGCGTAATAAAACTCACCAATACAGTGAATAAGTGACAATATTTTCAATACTCTAAAACCATAGGTTATATTTCATTTTTTATTCTGCATATATAAGTAGAGGAGTGTGTGTGTGTGTGTGTGTGTGTGCGTGCATGTGTGTGAGTGTGTGTGTGTGTGTGTGTGTGTAGAGAGAGAGAGACAGGCACAGACACAGAGAGACGGAGACAGAAACATATGTATATATACAGGCAGCTAAGTGGTACAGTGGATGGAACTCCAGATCTAGAGTCAGGAAGACCTCAGTTCAAATCCAACCTCAGATACTTACTAATTATGTGACCCTGGTCAAATCACTTAACCCTGTTTGCCTCAGCTTCCTCATCTGTTAAATGAGCTGAAGAAGGAAATGGCAAACCACTCCAGTATCTTTGCCAAGAAAATCCTGAATGAGGTCACAGAGAGTCGGACAAGCTGAACAACAAATGTATACACACACATATACATATAATATGTCAGTGTATGTATGTGTATACATCTCTATCCCATCATGTTGCCCCAACCAGCTTTGTTTTGCATTAATGTTACTAATAATACGTGATATTGTAAAGCCCTGTTGTACCATTAGTTCATCCATCCACCATTTGACTTAGGCCTGCCCAGATCCACTCTCCCTAGTGACCTATGACCTTGCTGAAGTGGTTTCGATTCCATACCAGCACCTAATGACCTTCAGTCAGCCCTCATGCCCTAGTCAGGCCAATGCACACCCCTGCCAGCTCAGCTCTTCTCTGTTGTCAGTCATGGCCTAGCCACACCTTCCCTAGGAAGGTGTATAGAATCACCTTCTGTAATATTATTTCATCAAATCTTATGTTTTCACTGAATTGATTTAAGGACTTCAAGGTGTGTTCCTATAACACATTTTACATACTGTAATAAAGTCTCAGTAATTCAGAATTCAATAAAGAAGAACTAGGGGTTACATTTTTTTAAAGCAATTAAATCTACTCAAGGGAAGAAATTACCAACCCTCAGTAGCACCAATTTGTACACAAAAATACTAATTACAAATGAGTCTAAACTGTTCATTGAAGCAGGTTTGTCACAACTTCTTGGTAACATGTAGTGTCATTGTATATGATGATAATAATAATTATAATAATAGCAGCTGAGAGGCAGCGTGATGTAGAGCAGAGATGTCAAATGTGGGACTGCAGTACTCCCGAGTGTGGCCTCAACTGGATTAAAATGTAATTGGAAAATATGTAACCAAAAAGAAGCACAATGACCCATAGCTACTATGACTTTTTAAAACCACGTATGGATTAGCGGCCCTGTTTCTACTTGAGTTGGACACCCCGGTGTAGAAGATAGAGAGCTGGCCTCAGACAAGTGGACCTGGTTTCACATTGTGCTTCTGATGCCTCCCACTGGTGAGACCCTGCCCAAGTCAACCTCTCAGTGCTCTAGACCCCTCTGGAAGACTAGATGGTTCTGACCTGCGGGATAGGCGTTCCCCACCTGGGAGTTCCTTAGCCCAGTGAAATCCCAGTCTAGTATTGGCAGCTCATAGTTATACAGCTCTCTGTAATCTACAAAGTGTGTGAGAGAGATAGTGCCGAGTGACCATCTCCCTACTCTTTGCCTGAGGCA
Organism: Pseudochirops corinnae; assembly: GCA_028646515.1. Classification (NCBI taxonomy): domain Eukaryota; kingdom Metazoa; phylum Chordata; class Mammalia; order Diprotodontia; family Pseudocheiridae; genus Pseudochirops; species Pseudochirops corinnae. The sequence continues at coordinate 70,157,893 of CM053590.1, read as the reverse complement.
TAGTTAATCAACCATTTCCTGAGTTTTAGTCTCTGGGACTGTGATGATTGGATTGACCATGATGGGGCCCACAGGGTGTGGGGGGATTCAAGACCGAGAGATTGAGATTTAAAGCAGCTAGGTGACGCCATAGTGCATAAAGCCCTGGGCCTGAAATCTGGAAGACTCATGTTCCTGAGTTCAAATCTGGCCCCAGACACTTACTAGCTGTGTGACCACAGTCATTTAAATGACTTGTCAGTAATTTAGCCCTGTTTGCCGTAGTTTCCTCATCTGTAAAATGAGCTGGAGAAGGAAATGGAAAACCACTATAGTGTCTTTGCCAAGAAAATCCCAAATGGGGTCACAAAGAATCTGACCTGACTGAACAACAACAAAAAGAATAAGTGACTTGTCCAAGGTCACTTAACTAGTGAATAGTAGAGTCTAGACTCGAATCTAGGCCTTTTGACTCAAGAGCAGTGCCATTTTTACTTCCCCATACTGCCTCTCCAGTTAGAAATAACAAAATTATGTTTCCTCACAAAATATTTTGTGCCTCAGATGTTTTCCTAATTCTGGCTGGCCCTGTTCCCTGTTAGTCTCGGTAATTTGTGCGGTTTTAGTGTATTAAGAGGTCTAACCACAAGGCACTTATGAGAATAATGGAAAAGTGAAAGCAGAAACCAAACCCAGCTCCCTGGTCCCATGATTAGGAATCATCCAATCTGGGCAGTTTCCTCAGATTTAGTTTCTTAAGGGTTGAACGTGGGAGCAAGGACTTTTATTCTCTGAATCCAGAGCTATAGGTCTTCTTTGGCAGCACATTCCATCTGGGCCTGCTGTGGGATCACTAGTCCTTCCTCCTTGAGCTGATTTGGGCCTTCACCTTGTTTACCCCCTTCCTAGGGTGTTTGTCACTGAGGACTTCCCCAGAGCTTGTAGGGTTGTGAATTGAGGTGCTGATGGTGGTTGACAGTATAAATGACCAAGTAGTGAATGTTTGTGGGCTCAGCTGCCAGCCTTGCCTTTCTTCCCATTGGAAATGCTCTAAAATGGCAGAGAAGCGGAGAAGGAGACTTGGATGGGGTCCAGCAAAGTAAGATGTCACTATAGCCCTGGATATCAGGAACCGTGAGGTCAAATCTTGACTCTGATACTTGCTGTATGACTGTCATGGGCATGTCACTTAATGTCTAGGTAGGCCTCAGTTTCCTTTTCTGTAAAATGAAAGGTTTGGACCAGATGGAGACTAAGGTTTTTTCTTGTTCCAAGTCCTATGAGCCTAAGATTCTAAGATAAACTGGCACATGGATTGCTCCCTCTTTCAGACGTCAGTTTTATTGATTTCCTCTGGCTTCTGGGAGTGCACAGTAACAACAGCTGTCTTTCTGATTTACTAGCAGCTTGACTCCTTCATTACAGTCGATCTTACTTCTTGGCTGGGACCCTGGCCTTTGGTCCAATCTAGGGTGTTCTTAGAAGGGGGTTTGGTGTAATAATAGTGTCAAACACTCAGGTAGTAACACTTGAAGGTTTGCAAAGAGCTTCTCATGTTATCTCATTTGACCTTCACAGCAACCTTGGGAGGTAGGAGCTGTTATTAGCCCCCATTTTGCAGAGGAGGAAGCCAAAGCAGGCAGCAGAAAAGTGACTTCACCAGGGTCACACAGCTAATAAGTGTGTAAGGCAGGAATGGACTTGGATCCTCCAGACTCAGAGTCCAGATCCACCTGACTGCTTTGTGCATTTGGAATCAGAAGACCAAGGTTTGAATCTTGTCTCTTACTGCTTATAGCTGTGTGGCCATGGACAAGTCATGGAACATCTGTGAACTTCAGTATCATAAAATCAGAGCATCTCTGAATGGGGTGGAAGCTCAAAGGTCATCTAATGTGACCATTCCCTGAACAAGACTTCCTTCTACAAATATTCCTTCTCGGACTTCCATTGATGGGAAGTCCACTACCGTCAGAAGCAGCGCATCTTATCTTTCAGATAGCTCATCAGTAAGATTTTCTTTATGTTGGGTTGAAATCTGCCTTTCTGCAATTCCTCCTTTTGCTCCTAGTTCAACCCATCAGGGGCTAAACAGAACCAGGCTAATTATCTTCCCATGGGGTAGCCCTTCAAATACTTCAAGATAGTCTTCTCTTCTCTGAGCTCAACACTACCAATTTCTTCAACTAACTCTTGCATGTATGTCTTCTATGGGTTTCCGGTGACTTCACCATCTTTCTGATTGTCCTTGTCTGGAACATCTTCCTGCGGCACAAAGAACTGAACCCATTACTCCAGGTACAATCTGACCAGCAGTGGGACTCCCATTTCCCTCCTGTTGGATACTCTGCTTCTGCCAATATGTCACACTCAATATTGATTCATTGTTCCTGAGGTCTACTAAAACTTCTGTATCTTCTTCTAGTGAACCACCACTGAGCTATACTTCCCTCCTCTTCTTGTGTGGCTGAATTTTTTTTTTCCAAACTAAGTGTAGGATTTTACAATGATCCCTATGAAATTTCATCTTATTAGGTTTAGCTCATAATTCTAGCTTGTCATGAAACCTACCCTTCCCAGGATAGATTGTTAGGCGATTCCACAGCCCTTTACATTGACCTTAATCCATTTATCACCCGCTGTTTGGCTGAGGTCTTTGAACCAGTTCTAAATCCCCCCCAAAGTACTTAAAAGTCAGCCAGTCTACATTTCTCCATCTTGTTCATAAGGATTTCATGGGAAAGTCTGTCAAACACCCTCCTAAAATCCAGCATCCCATGTCTGTGGCATTCCTTTAATCCATCAGTCCAGTGACATTGTTAAAAAATG
>CM053590.1:70091756-70154585 GCA_028646515.1 Pseudochirops corinnae | reverse complement strand
CAAAACCTCTGCCTTTCGCTTTTCCGCTCTGGAGACCTTTAGGCCGGACTGCTTATCTCCCCCTTTCACAATCCCCACTGGCAGCTGGTGCTAATCTGCTCACCTGAGAGGGTTCTCTGCACCTCCCGCCCAGCCGCCCCCAGGGCACAGATGCAGCTTCAGGCCTGGCTGATTTCGGTTCCCAGTGCTGATATGGTTCCTTGTAGCCAAGCTCACTTTAGTGGGAATTATCCTTGTGTGCGTTTGGGGTTCTAGGATTGGTTTAGAGTCCTATTTTATGGGTATTTTGGCGTGGCTATGTGAGAGCTGCAATATGTTGCTGCTGCTACGCCACCATCTTAGTATCATTGCTTTAATAAAACACACCAGAATTAGGGCTGGTATTGAAGTTCAGCTCACTGGCCAATACCTTGAATAATCCATATTTCTGTCTTTGAAAATTGGGACTGTTGTCTGTCTCCAGCCCCTAGTGCCTTTCCTGTTCTCCACCATTTTTCAGAGATCTCTGACAGTGTCTCAGTAGTCACACTCATGATTTATTTCAGTGCCCTGGCATATAGTTCATCAGGGAGTAGTGATCTAAACTTATGGATGGCTGTGAGGGTCTCTAGCTTGCCTTACTTATCTCAGGTTTCAATGATCTATTTTCTGTTTTTGTTTTTTTACTTCTCAGTCTGAAGGTTATTCTCCTTGGTAGAGAAGACAAACGGAAGCAGAGTTGAGGGGTCTCCACTTTACTTCCATTGTCTATTACTATTTCCTCAGCTATAAAATGGTGCTAATCCTTGTTCTACCCAGAACTGTAAATGGCAGTTTTGGCACCTGGGGCCAGCAGCACAAAATAACACTCAAATCAGCCTTTTCAGACAAAGTCATTTGACTGAGGGAGACCCTTGGACACTACTCCAGAGTAAAGACCCCAGGACACTGTAAGGCTGTTATTTGAAAGGTCAATGACTGGGGTAAGCTGAGAGAAGGGGTTATATTTAAGTTAGGGAGGACTTCACCTAAGGAGGAAGAATCCTATCATGTAGCTTCCTTTGTAACTAATTTTTCCTACCTAAGAGTTAAGCTGTGCTGTCTACAGCCCCTAAATTTTGGTGCCCAAGTACAAATCCCCAGTTATAGTTCCTTCACTAACTACCTCACAAGGTTGCTGTGAGAAATATGTTATAGTAACAAAATAATAATTATAATAACTGTGGTGTCAAGTACAGCCATGTAGCTCAGTGGATAGATCTCCAGGACTTAGAATCAGGAAGACCTGAATTCAAATCTCACCCTAGACACTTAGTAGCTAGGTGATCCTAGGGAAGTCATTTAACCCTCTTTGTCTCAGTTTCCTCATCTGTAAAATGAATTAGAGTAGGAAATGGCAAACCACTGCAATACTTTTGCCAAGAAAATCCCAAATGGGATCATGAAGAATAGGACATAACTGAAAAGCAACTGAAGAAGAACAACAGAGAAATTCATGAGTAAAAACACCATCAAGGAGTGTATGATCAGAAAATTAGGGGGCCATGTCATGTAGTGAGAACATTGTGGATACATACACCAGCTCTGCTGGTGCCTATAAAATGTTAACAGACCAAAATAAAGGAAGGCCAGTAACCCACTGGGTGGTTCCTTTAAGGGGGAGCTTTAGGAATGTATATATATGGAAAAGGATGAGAATGTGTGGATTGACTGGGATTTGTCCTCGGGGAGGAAGTTCCAACATCAGGGATCCATCCAGGCATTGGTAGTAATAACTGTCATCTCGTGGACGGCTTCCCTCTGCCTTTTAGTGGCCAGAAGCAAGGTGCATTGGTTACCCAGGCCCATTGGAATCATCACCAGAGGCATTTGGGGATTTAAAAACACAACTCTCCTAGTCAAAATAAGAAATAAATTTTAAAAAAAGATAAAACTGAAAACATTCTGCTTTGTATTGTGTTTATTTATGTCTTTGTCTTTCCTTGCTAATAGACTGCAACTCCTTCAGGGCAGAAGCTTTCCTATTTTTCATCCTTCTGTCTCCAGCACCTAGCACAGGGCCTTGTACCTAGTTATTATTTAATAAATGCTTGCTGAATTGTTGTCAAACTAAAACAAAACAAACGAACAAACACATAAAAAAAACCCCAAGACGTTGAGAACTTAGCTCTTCCACATAGCAATAGGAAGGCTGCTGTGGTGTGGGATCCCACTGGATTTGGAAGCTGGGGGCTGGCATTTGAAAACTAGCTCTGCCACTTAGACACCACCTTTCTGAGACTCACTTTCTTCCCCTGTAAAAGTGAAGGTGTTGGCCTAGTTCAGTGGTTCTCAACCTTCCTAAAGTCCCTTTAATACTTGTATGTGAGCTTATCTGCATGTGGGCGGACCCACCTGAAGACAGATAGAGGAGCTGTGTCTTGGTTCCTAAGACCATCAGAAATATGTGTTTTCCGATGGTCTTAGGTGACCCCTGTGAAAGGGTCGTTTGACCCCCAAAGGGGTCATGACCCACAGGTTGACAACCGTTGGCCTAGTTGGTCTCTAAGGCCTCTTTTTCCCTTTTAGCCCTAGGTGCTATGCTTTTTCTCCCTTGCAGTCAGCTGTATTTTCTCCTTATATAACTCTCCACCTTTTTAAACCCATCCCTGGTGTCTGTCTCCCTCTCTGGTTTTTGAGCTGAGGACATCTTAGCTCTCTTTTTTGCTACTTCTCTCCCCTGCCACAAAGGAGTTAGGAGATGGGAGCTGATTGTCTTACTCTCCATTTCTTTGGGATTCTTGAATTTAAAGAGGATCTTCCAGAAATTCAAATTCCTTAGAGTGAATTTCTGCTCTTAAATCTTTTCTGTTTAGAAGAAAAATAAAATAGCCATTGATCTGTATTTGATCTCTGAGCCAGAGGACTGGTTCTGGAGGCAAAGAACATGGGTTCAGATCCTATCCTTGACACTACTGGTGTGTAGGATGAGTCACTAAACCTCCTTGCGTCTGTTTCTTTGTTTGTGAAATGAAGAAGTTAAATTGGATGATCTCTCAGTTCTAGATCTGTGATCCCATGTTCTTCCTTAATACTTAAAAGGATCCATGATTTTGTTGGCATGGGCCCTCCTTCCATTTATTCCCATTGCATCCTCTTGATACTGGTCGAGATGGTCTTTCTGAGTTGCTTTGGCTAAAATAATCCATGACCTGGTGACCAAACAGTTGATGAATCTGTGAACATCGATAGAAGGGCTCTTGGATGATGTTTAAGAGAGTCCACTGCAGTGCCAATCCTTCTTTTCCACCTTGATAGTGCTTGCCAGACCTTGCCCTCTTCTGGCCTAGCCTTTGAGAACCCAGGATTACCACCAGACCAGGATGAGTTGATGAAGGAGGATTCCAGGAGAAGTCGTAGTTGCTTCTTATTTCCAATCTGGTTTATTCAGAGATGAGAGGTGCAGACCAGGTTAGATTCCATTTTAGAAACTGCAGAAATCCTTGAATGTCAAGACTCACTGGCATTTCCTTGTAACTGTGAAGAAGGCAAAAGCCTGCAGGGATGTTGAAATGGTTGGAGATTGTAGGAGGGACTGACTCGCTGCTCGATGGGGAAACATGGAGCTCCTTATTTAGAATCCTTTAAGAAAGCAGAGTCGTGTCCAAATGTAGGTTTTGGCTTCCTAGACAGTGGGAAAGGTAGAGCGATGTTTTCTTTTACGAAAGCTTCACTTTTCCAAAGCATTTACTTTACTAAAAGCTGGAATTATCTCCTGAGCCGAAATTCTCTTAGGTCCTCACGCACATTCTTGGAGGGATTGGCAGTGCCTGGAAGCCTTACTACAGCACCTCCAAAGTATCAGGACATTCACAAGGGCCATACTGGGCCAATCCCATGGTCCATCTTTGACCACCATCCAGGCCTTGAAGGGCTCACCGGGACATGGATGCCCTGACAAGGTTAGGGACGTCCCCACAATATTCTCAATTCCTGTAAGTGTTCCATTATGGAAAGGGCATTTGTACATCTCCTGAAACCTTTTTGGAAGCTATGGGATTTATATTTTTAGCCTGTATAAAGTTCTGCCAGCCAGTTTTCATTGTTTGAAGTAGCATTGGCCTTTTATTCACCTAAATTTACTGTTTTCACACTTTAAGGAGTCCCTCTTCTTTACATTTTTAGGATCCAGGGTTCACTCTGTCTACCTGTCAGTCAATCAGGAAGCACTTATTAAGCACCTGACTGTGTAGGGTACTAGGCTGAGTGCCTGGGATACAAAGAAAGGCAAAAGACAGTCCCTGCCCTTAAGGAACTTACAGTCTAATAGGAAGACAACATGCAAACAATAAAACAAAACAAGCAAGCTATATATAAGATAAATAGGAAACATTGAGCAGAGGAGAGGTACTAGAAATAAGAGGGATTGGGAAAGGCTTTCTATGAAAGGGGGGATTTTAGTTGAGGCTTGAAGGAAGCAGAAGGGCCAGGAGGTAGAGATGAGGAGGTGGAGTATTCCAGGCATGGAAATCTTCCTTGTGATTTTATAGTTTTTTGTTTTGTATCTTCTTAGCCTTTTGCAAGTCCTTTAATATCTCTGGACCAAACTTTCCTCTTCCATAAAATGAGGGAGCTGCATCATTTGGGGAATGACTAAAAAAAAAAAAAACTAAGGTAGGAATATGATAGAATATTATCGTCCACTGAGAATAGACAAATAGGAGGAATTCAAAGAAATGTGCGAAGATGTGTATGAACGAATGCAAAATGAAATAAGTAGAAACAAAAGACTAGTATACTCTATGACTATAATAGTTGTAAATGAAAATATCACTAAAATTTAGGAAGTCAAATCCTGAGTAACTGAAAAAAAAAATCAACAATGATCCCAGAGAAAAGTTAATGAAATAGACCTCTTTCCTTTTGGCAGAGGGCAGAATGGTGTACATATTGTCAGATTTGGCATTATAATAGGTTTTCACATTTTTTTTTCTTTGTTATAAGAGAAGGTTCAATGGGGGAGGAGAGAAGAGTATTTCCAGAGATAACTATAATGTAAAAACAAAAGGCATCAATAATACTTATTTTAGAAAATGATAAAAATTAAATGAGGGGGCTGGACCAGATAGATGTGATACCTAAGACCCCTTTCTACCACAAATCCTGGGATACTTTGAACTGATCTGTGCTCAGAGCCATGCTCACACAGCATAGCTGGTCATCTTTCTCCTTTTCAGCTCCCGATCTCCAACATTCCTTGGTCACTGTAATTGCCTTTCTCTGCACTATCTCTAGCTCCAGTGTCCAAATTCAAATTCAGCCAGTTTTTATTAAGTACTCATTATGTTTAAGGCCTTGTGCTCTGCCCTTGCAATATGAAGATGAAGAAAATGATAGTTTCTACCACCAGGAAGCTCATGATCTCATAGACACTGTACAAGATGTACACAACTAAGTATGATACAAGGTTAACTATGAACAGGGACAGAGGAGAGTCAAGGCAAATCATTACGAGAAATCTGAAAACAGAGAAAATGCCTTCCCCTGGGGTGGAGAGGTGTGGTGGAAGTTGGCACCAAACTTGCTCATAGGTTCTAAGTGTGATTGGACTTTGGGTTGCTTTTCACAGAGGAACAGAGTTAGTTAGAATGGACTGCCACACATGGACATTGGTTTGGTTGAGGGATGGGGTGGCCTTCTTGGTAAGTTTTTCATCCTCATAAGTTGTGGTCCACATGAAGTTTCAGGATGCCAGTACCCACTATATTTTAGGAGTTTTTTTGTTTGCTTGTTCTTAAATGTGTGTGCATTGCTGGAGAGGGAGTAGGAAGTCACTTTATTTTTAGCTTTTTCATCAACTTTCTATAGGCTATGATATGCTACAATAAACATTTACTGAATATCTACTATATGCCAGGAATTGTACTGAGTGCGAGGGATACAAATAAGAAAAAGAAAGACAGTACTTGCCCTCAAGGAGCTTACACTCTAACAAGGGAAGGTAATATAAAAACGGAAGCTGAAAAGTGGGGACGTGGCACCAGAGGGTATCCTGTATGGGATCATAATGGTGATGGTGGCATTGAAACCAAAGCATAAAATGAAAAGATGGCTAGAATTTTGAGCCCTCTGTAAAGGAAAGCTAAAGGAGGGGATTTTTGCACCACTCTCCAAACTTCCAAATGCTTACTTTGTCAGGAGTACAGCAAACAGGCTTTGGGACTCATGTCCAGTCACCAAGCCCTTGGTAATCAAGGTTGGTTTTTCCAAAGGCTCTGACTCTCCTGAACTCCTCTTGATTCTTAAAATTGCTGAGTGTTCTTAGGGACAAAAGATCTTAATTCTAATCTTACTTGTCAAGAAGAGGGAGACCCATATTGTTGCCCGGTCCCCTGAGGGGTGAATGGTCTCTGGGTTTACATCTCCAGTTACAAGAACTCACATCTACAAATTTTCCCATCACTTCCCTCCTAGCAACCCTGAGGGGTAGGTATCCCACAAGGACTCCAGATGATTTGGACTCTCTGCAGTGTGATGTAAATCCCTCTGGTACAGATCACTCATTACTTGGTGGCTCCAAGAGTTCACAGAATCATCAATTTAGAGCAAGGAGGGACCTCAGAGGTCATTTAGTCTAAGCTTCCCATTTTATAGAAGACAAAACTAAGAAGCAAAGTTACTTGTCTAAGTTTACAAATACTTTTGTGGCCAAAAACCTCATCACTCAGTGATCAACTTTTTGGTGATAAGTTTCTCTGCACTGAGCTGGTCCTTTGATGTCAGGCGCACAGAGCCCCATATCTCATTATAGCCAGGAATTTTATAACATAGAGATCTGTGATTCCATGGGTATTGGAATTTGCTGGTGATGAAACTCACTCTATCAGTGCAAATTGATACCTTCCCCATAGCTTAGAGTTTTAGAGAGTTGCCTGAGAGAGGTTAAGTGATTTGCCTAGGGTCACACAGCCAATATGTGTTATAAACAGGTTCTTGGTTCTGAGACCAGCTTTCCATTTACTATGCCATGTTCCTTTTCACTTCTATTACATAAGAAAACCATTTTCCTCCAGCAGTTGAAGGGCCACTTACTTCAAATGATAGTTGATACAACCCAGTTCTAGTATAACCGAAAGAACATGGACAGTCCTTTGGAGTTGGCTGTGAAAAGAGTTACCCTAGAAGCACTTTCATGATCTGGAGCTCTGTCTATGGTGGAATGAAAGGTGATGGTCATTCCCCTGTGTTCACTTCCTTGGCCTCTCCTAAAGGAGTTCCCTGTAGTGCTATTCCTCCTCAAGCTACTCAATGCTTAACAAATGAGGAGGCCACTTAAAAGCATCTTTGAATGTTCCTACATGATGCATTAGTCCTGGAGTGAATTTTGTTCAATGTGTTATATAAATAAAAATGAGGTCGACTTTGCAGCCTATTCTTATAATGCTGTACAAGGAGAGGGATTACATTGTTGTGGGAAATGCTATTGCAGTAACAAAGCAGACTTCACTAGTCTACTTTCATGTTAAGTGTATGTTATCCTGAGGCTGGAAAGAGCTTCACGTTGCCTTTTCTAACTTGCATCTCTGAATCACCCTTGTTTTCTGTGTTCTTATAGCATGTCTAGAAGACTAGATCCTAAGGATCACCTGGATGGCCAGAGAGCGACTTCCCCCACCCCAAAGCAGGTTGCTGCTCATAGCCATGAAAGCCGCCGGCGGGAGATGAGGACTCATGGACAGGCTGGCCCACAGGTGGATGGCCCCCATCGGACACTCCAAGTGGACAGCAGGATGCAGAGAACAGGCCGATCTCCCTCAGTGTCACCAGACCGAGGCAGCACCCCAACATCACCTTATTCAGTACCCCAAATTGCACCCCTCCCAAGCAGCACCCTCTGTCCTATATGCAAGACAACAGATCTCACCTCTTCTCCCAACCAGCCAAACTTCAACACCTGTACACAGTGTTACAACAAGGTCTGCAACCAGTGTGGATTCAACCCCAACCCTCATCTCACAGAGGTAACCACTGCTGACTTTTCTTATTAATGTCAATCCAACAAGCTTGTTTGTCTGCCCAGAGATTCTACCCCATAGGAGGAGGCTATGCTGGCAATAGGAAGTGTCCCGGAGTTGGAGTCAGAGGAACCAGATTTAAATCCTAGCTCTGCCACTTTGGTTATCACCTATGCAACCTTGGCCAAGTAATTTCAGCTCTTCTCTGACCTCAGTCTTCTCATCTGCAAAAAATGGGGGAGTTGAACTGGATGATCCCCAAGGTCCTTTCCAGTTATAAATCTATGATCCCAATTCAGTTGGAAATGTCAATCAAGTTATGTGAGGTTATCAGAAAGGGCTACCTAACAGATCTTCTTGACCACCTCCCTCTCAATATATAAGGATAGGCACTGGGCCTGGGCCTGTGGTCTCACTGGCACAGGGAAGTAAAAGGCAAGGAAACTTGCCATACCAATGCTTGTTGGCTCTACAATGCTCTACAACCTTGGGAGTTACCTAGAGTATTGCCAGAGGAGAGATTTATCTATCATCTATCTGTCTGTCTATCTACCGACCAACTTTTCTATTTACCTTCTGTATATGTTTCCCATCTCCCCACTACTGAGCATATAACTTGACCTTTTGGGCTTACTGACTTCTACATTCTTCTCTCCTCCATCACACCTTCATCTACCTTCCTTTTATAATCTTTTTATCCACTTGTTTCCTTTTCCTTTTTGCTTGTGTTTCCATTAATTATTAGTTCTGCCTTTTTGTGGGCAGGTTCTGGCTATGGGCTCCATGGTTCCCAACTTACTGTGGGTGAGTCCTGGCTGTGGAATCTGTGCTTGAGCTTGCTTGAGTGAGCCCTGAATATGGGGTCTGTAGTTCGTGCCTCACTCTATCAATTCACCCTCTTTTCCCTCAATGGAAGCGCTGATTCTGGAGATAAGGTTTTGCCCACTCCACAGGAAGCTCATCTCAACGCAGAGTTTCTCATGCATTTCAAAATATTCTCAGAAATGTCTCTTGAGATGCAGAATGATGCATTCTTCCAGATTCCAAGCTAACTCTCTCTACTTAGGCTAGAGGATCAAGCTAGATGGGTGCTGGGGTGTTGTGGTGGTTTGGGGGAATGAGTGGTTGGGAAATGACCTGCAGGGCAGGCTGGGCATTGGGCAGTAAGCTTTCCAGGAGGCTATGGAAATACAACAGCAGTTGCTTGTTTCTTAGAGTAATGGCCTGTGGTAAACCCCAGACTGGGGGGCATGGATTTAAAGCACCTGGGCATGCATTTATATTCATTATGCATCTGTTCTTTCTACCACAAGGCCCAAGCACTCTATCTGAGCCTGGGGGAAGGGGACTAGCTTCAATGTCACTCTCTCAAGCAGGCAGGCAGTCATCTTTCCTGCCTCCTAAGGAGCCTTCTCATAGGAACTCAGGCACCACTGCAACTCCAGCACACTTTAACCTTTCTCTGAAGGGGTCTTTCTCAGGGGAGGCCAGCTGACCTCACCCTCCTTGAGGCACAGGCCTGAGGTTGGAAGGATTGACTGTCCCATAAACAGGCTCAGGACTGTGACTCCCAAAGGGACCATGGAAACCAAGGGACATCACGGCAGAGGCTGGCTTGTGATTCTCAGGCTATCAAGAGCAGAGAAATCCTTTCGCCTTGGGTAGTGGGAGATAAGTGAGAATAATTGTTTGCAAGTTGGTGTCTATTTGTAAAATGTGGAACCGTAGGTGTGTAATGTGGGGGGTGTGAAAGGTAAGTGTGAGATTCTGGGGGAAGAGCTGACAATATTGGGGGAGATGAGTCAATTTGTTCCTTTGGCTGAGCTCCTGGTGTGTGGGCTTTATTAAGTGAGGTGAGTGCTCTTCATTACTTGGCACCAGTGACTAATTTTTTTTGTGGAGGAGCAGTTCAATTCTGCACACTGATCAGTTAGGTAAGTGCTTGCAGCTCAATATTTGGAAAGAACAGAGTCATTAGGGTCAGGAGGGTGCCATTTCTGGATTTCCTCCTGTGAAATGACCGACACTATTAGCATTGTGGTGAGATGTGAGGCCTAGAAATAGGCTGTGGCAAAGGCCTTGTGAAGCCCCAGTCTGAAGAGGCTATGTCTGGGGCATCCTGGTGCTGGAAAACCCAAGGGGAGAGCAGTGGCTGCCAGGACTCCTTTGGGGCCATTCCTTCTACATGAGCTCTACCCCACCATCCTGAGCCCCCTCTGGGTATCCTGGCCCTGATACTAGCCCTGTTTATTTGTTTTATCAGACACAGGTGATAGGTACACAATGTGTACATCTGAATACACACAGATGTGAGAGTTTTGGAAAGGAGGCTTGGGCATGTAGGGCCAGTATTTTAGTAAATTCTAAATCAGGGAGCAAATGTGCTAGCCTTTGGCCCCCTTCCCACTGACCACTTCTGCCCAGACCCAGCCATACCAAAAGCTTGAGTACCTGCTCCAGAGTATACCATTGGTCCCAGTCAGACAGAAGCCTAATGTACTTCATTCATTCATTCATTCATTCATTCATTCTAGAACTGAGATTTAAACTCAGGTCTTCTTGTTGAAATGCAGTATTCTTTCCATTACATGGTGTTAATGCTCACAATACTAGCATTCTAGTATCTGAAGGATTGTCAAACGGCAGGGGGTTAGATTTGTTCTATTTGGCCTCAGAGAACAAAAGTACCAACTATGGACAAAAGTTGTGGAAAGGCATATATTTAGGCTTGATGTAAAGAAAAAGTTCCTAACAATTGGAGCTATCCAAAAGGCAACTGGACAGCCTTGAGAAGTGGTGGTTTTGCTCTCCCTAGAGGTCTCTTTGAATGACTAGTTGTCATCAATGTCATAGAAGGGATTCGAGGGAATATTTTTTCCCCAATTTCATGTAAAAACAATTTTTAGCATTCTTTTTGTAAATTTTTGAGTTCCAAATTCTATCCTTCACCCCCCTTTCCTAAGACCCTAAGCACAAGTGCAATCATATAAAAATATTTCTCTATTGGTCATTTTGTGGAACAAAACATGGTCATAGCTTTAGAGCCAGAAGGGCCTTTGGAAGACAATGAGTCCAACTTCCTCATTTGGCAGATGTGAAAACTGAGGCCCAGAGAGGTTAAATGATTTATCCAAACTCAGTCAAGGTAGTAAGCAGTAGAGTTGAGAAATGTACCACAGAATCACTGACTAGAGTTAAAAGGGACCTCATTCAATCATATGTAAAAAGAATTCCCATCCTGGAATATCCAATAAGTGATCATTCAGCCTGTGCTGAAAGACCTCCAGTGAAGGGGAACTCTACTTCCTGGGCAGTCCAATTTCCTTTTAGATAGTCCTAACCCTTAGGAAGTTGGGTTGGGTTTTTTTTTTTATTTTTATGTCAGCCCTAAAATTTGCTTCTTTGGAACCTCTGTCCCTTGTTTCTGGTCCTGCCCTGTGAGATAGAAGTCAGGTTTTTGGTTGCCAGATGAAGTATGGCAACTTCATGGCCTCTAATGTTCCCTCTAACTCTGCAATTCTAGAATACTTCACAGAAAAGAAAGGCAAAAGAGCTCAGAAGTGTACCCATGTTGAAGAAATGAATATGAGCCGAAGACAGAGCTAAAGGTGGGAGCCATGGAAGAGTAGCTTGGGGCATTGGAGAAAAGAAAAAGGAACAGGAGAATAGGGACTCCTTTCCAGAACACTAAACACCATCAAAGGATATAGCTTTCCTGCTGTGTCTATTTATCCTTTATTTCTCTCTCCCATATACTGATTCACTCCCTGAGGAGGTCTCCCCAGCTGGAGTCAGAAGGAAGGCATATTAGAAGCATGCTGCACATAGACACTGCCAAATCAATGTGTTCTGGCTGCCTAGCTATGTGGAGGGAGGGAGGAGGTGTCCTGGGGGGAATGGAAGGGTAAATCAACCATATTAAAAAGTTGCCTTGGGCACATGGGCCATAGATTTGGGGTTGAAAGAGGACTTCTAGGTTATCTAGTCCATCCTCTTCATTTTACAGATGACAAAACTGAGGCCAAAGGAAATTAAGTAACTTACACAAAGTCGCATAGACAGTAAGCCTCAGAGGGGCAATTTGAACCTGCGTCCTCTAACTCCACATTCATTGTTCTTTCCATTGTGTCATGCTGCCTCTCCCAAGTGAGAGCTTAAGTGATTTACCCATGGTCACAAAGATGGTCTGTGTCAGATGCAGAAACCAAACCCAAGTCTTTATGACCCTATGGCTCACCTTTCGTCAGCTGTGCCATAACTGCCTCTTGTCCTGTACTTAGGAAATAATGATGATAACCAACATTTACAGAGAGACAACTAGGTGACACGATAAATAGACCACAGGACTTGGAATTTGGAAGGACTGAGTTCAAATTTTGCCTTAGACATTTACTAGCTGTGGAACCCTAGGCAAGTCACCGAACCTCTGTCTGCTTAATTTGCAAAATGGGGATAATAATAACAGCCACTTCCCAGTCACTGTAAGCATCAAATGCGATGATATTGGCAAAGAACTTTGCAAACCTTAAAGCTCTATATAAATGTCAGCTGTTATTAGTGCTGGATATATGAATGGCGTATAGGTGTAATAATAATAGCTGACATTTTATATGGCATTTTAAGGTCCAAAGAGTACTTGACATACATTATTTCATTTGATCTTCACAATAACCCTATGGTATTGTTATTACAAGGATTAGTGTCTCCTTTTTATAGCTGAAGTAGTAGAGGATCCAAGAGGTCATGACTTGTATGGAGTCTCACAGCTGATATGTGACAGAGATAGGATCAGAATCTAGCTGTCTCCTAATTCCAGATCTGATCCCCTTCCTACCATGCTGCACCTTGGGCTTAAGTGTGCAGTAAATATATGAAGAGAAAATGAGGGGCAGAGGGGGAAAGAGGGGAGAAAGGGGGGGGGAGAGAGAGAGAGAGAGAGAGAGAGAGAGAAAGGGAGGGAGGGAGGGAGGGAGAGGTAGCTAACGGAGAAGGGGCCAGCTTGGAAATCAATGATCTCTCTGATGTGTATGCATATACACCAACAACAGACTAAAGAGTATGGACATTTTACCATTCTATTTACATGATTCCAAATTGTTTTTCAGAATGGTTGTACTAATTCATAGCTGCATCAACAGTACAGTAGGGTGCCCATCTAGCAACACCTCCTCTAACATTAACTATTTTCACCTTTTATCATCTTTGCCAATTTGTAGTATGTGAGGTGAAACCTCAAAGTTGTTTCAATTTGCATTTTTTGTTATTCGTGGTTTAGAGCATTCTTTTGTGTAGTTGTTAATAGTTTGAAATTCTTTTGAGAACTATTTATTCATATCCTTTGACTGCTTATCAATTGGAGAATGGCTTTTGGTCTTATATAATTATAATTCTCTTAGTTGTCTGTGTACCTAACCATTATCCAAGAATTTGATGCAAAGATTTTTTTCCCTAGTTGATCACTTCCCTTTTTATTCTAGATGCATTCATTTTTGTGTGCAATTTCACACAATAAAAATTGTATGTGTTCAATTTCATGTAACAAAGATGATCTGTTTTGATTTGTGATAAATGTCTTTGTTCCTTAATAAATCAATAATATCCTGCCTATAGCTGTAAAAGGTATATGATCTTCTCTTCTAATTTTTTATGGTATGATCTTTAATTTTTTTTTTGGTCTTTTTGGAAGGTAGAGGGCAGGGCAGTTGGGGTTAAGTGACTCACCCAAGGTCATACAGCTAGTAAGTGTTAAGTGTCTGAAGCTGGATTTCAACTCAGGTCCTCCTGACTCCAGGGCCAGTGTTCTATTCACTGTGCCACCTAGCTGCCCCTATGATCTTTAACATTAAGGTCACATGTCCATTTTGAATATATTGTAAAATATGGTGTAAGATGTTGATCTAAGCTTTGTTTATACCTGTCTCAATCTGGTTACTGCTAGTTGAGGTTAAATTATTTAGTACCTTGATTAGCAGTAACCAGTTAAGAATGAGACCTAAGCATCAGGGTCCACATATGTAAATATCATGGATGGAGGTATTATTTCAGATGTCATAGGCAGATTTTTCTAGGAATGATGGGACAAAATTCAGAGGGAGAATACAGGCAGAAAAGTCCAATTTTATTGCTAATTGAATGTGGTAGTCTCTCCTAGGAAATGCTGTGATTTGGGGCATTTAAATTTAGATTGAGGAGTCATTAACCGGCATATTGGAAGAACAATCCTGAACTGATCAAGGCGACTTGGTAAGATAAGCCCAAGAAAGAGAGCTCAGCAAGATGAAGGCTATAAAGAGGAAACCCCAATTCCTTGGCAATCTGTAATTAGGCTTCAATTAGATTTTTTTTTTTTGAAACTCGAACATAGAAAATGAATCTTTTTCATTTGGTATCCTGAAGTGAGAATCACCAGCTGGTTTGTAATTCAGAATTGCTACACATATTAAAAGTTTGATGGAGCTCTTCTATTTAACAGCCGTGTAAGGACAAATGAACTGAAAAGAATGAAAGAACAGGGGTCTTGCTGAGTTGATTTTTTAAAACTAGGACAATTTTTAAATCTTATGACATCTGTTTGAGTTGGAGGTTTTTTTTTATGACTTTAGTCAGGTCCTATAGATATTCCAAACTGCTCCTCAAAATTTGTATCAAATGCAGGTAAAATCAACCGCTTTAGATGCACGTCAGTATGTAGTTTAGAATAAATATCCTTCTCTTCAGCAGTAGATTTAAGCAAGAATGACTCAGTCTTTTCTGTTGGTCCAAGTACCATCTGAGAATGAAAAACACTTTTTCTCCCTCCTCCCTCCCTCTCTGTCTATGTCTTTGTCTGTTTTTCTATCTCTGTGTCTCTCTGTCACTCTCTCTCTCTCTCTCTCTCTCTCTCTCTCTCTCTCTCTCTTTTTCTCTCTCTCTCTCTGTCTCTCTGTTTCTCATATACACACTATTCTCCATCAGGTCTCACAGTCACCCCCTAGATTTGTCTTGACTTTGTTGAGGAGATCACAGCATCAGAGGCAGCTAGGTAGCAAAGGGAATAAAATGTTCAACTGGGAGTTAGGAAGACCTGAGTTCAAAACCTGCCTCAGACACTTAGACTCAGGTTAAGTGATCCTGGACAAGTCACTTAACATCTTTCAGCCTCAATTTCCTTATCCGTAAAATGGGATAATATTAGCATCTATTTCTCCTATGAGATGCAACATGTAAAGGGTTTTGCAAACCTTAAAGTGCTATACAAATATTAGCTATTAATACCGTCATAAATTGAGAGCTGGAAGGAGCCTTTGAGACCATCCAGTCTATGCTTATGAGCATAGTATGGTGGAGTCATTACTAGAAATAAGGAAGTTAGACCATGGGACAGTTTGGGTATTGGGAGGGTAGGGTGGGGATGGAGACATGCAAAGTTTAGTTTTCAATATGTTGAGTTGGAAGCCCTTTGGAGATGTCTAACAGGTAGTAGGAGATGTGACCCATCATCTCTTCTCCCTCTATATTACTTCATTTGGTGATCTCAAAGATTTAATTGTCATCTCTATGCTAATGATTCTCAGACCTGCCTCTCTTGCCCTAATCTCTCTGCTGACCTCCAGTCTTGCATCTCTATCTGCCTTTTAGGCATCTTAAACCAGATGTCCGATAGATACCTTAAATCCATCCTCCCAGTCCCCTAGGCTCATAACCTAGGTGTCATCCTTGGCTCTTCATTATCTCTCACCCCGCTCCTGTATTCAATCTGTTATATCACCTTTCCAGAATCTCTGGAATACCCCCCACCCCATACTTCCACCATCCAGGTAGTAGAGGATCTCATCACCTCACAACTGAACTGTCTTGATAGGTGGCTGGTTAGTCTGCCTGCTGCAAATCTCTCCCTACTCCAGTCTCTCCTCCATTCAGCCACCAAAGTGATTTAACTGAAGAGCCAGTCCATATCATCTCCATACTCCTTAAACTCCAGTGGCCCTATCACATCTAGAAGCAAACATGAAATCCTCTGACATTCAGAACCCTTCATAACTTAGCCCCATTCTGTCGTTCTAGCCTCATATCTTATACCTCCCCCACACCCTCACATACTCCCTGTTGTTCCACTCTTATCTCTGAGCACTTCCCCTGGCTGTCCTCCATACCTCAAATGCTCTCCCTCCTCATCTCTACCTCCTAGCTTCCCTGGCTACTTTCAGATCCCAACTAAAATCCCATCTTCTATGGGAAACCTTTCCCAACTCCTCTTATTTTTAGTGTCTTCCCTCAGCTGATTATTTCATATTTAACTTATGTTAAATTGTTATGTTCTTGAGGGCAGGATCTACCTTTTTCCTTTCTTTGAATCCCTGGCCCTTAGCATAGTACCTAGGACAGACTAGGTACTTAATAAATACTCACTGACTGATCAGAGTTCTAGGAAGGCATTGGGGGCCAGGTATATAGATCTGAGATCATATGCCAAGAAATAATCATTGACTGCATGGAAATGGATGGATAACCAAGAGAAAAGAAATTCAATCAAATAAATATTTATTAAATGTCTATGGTACGCAGAGCACAGAGGCATGAGCAGGGTTAGAAGGGAGACTAGAATACAAACCATAGGTAGGATGCAATCCCTTTCCTCATGGAATTTACAGTCAAGTAGAAATTTTTAGGAGATGGGGAAAAGTTAGATTTCTTTCCCCATTCCACCACCCCTTACAGATAAGGAGATAGAGGCTCAGAATTTATTAACATGTCCATGTTGTATGTAAAGCAAATGGAAGAGCAGGACCAATAAACCATGCAAGAAGGAGTTTGAGCAAAGTACAAGAAAACTGGAGAGGGAGAGTTCCTCTTGCTCCACTTGCCCCAACTTGGCCGCCATCTTTATTTGTGTAGATTAGTTCAGTGTCACCGGGGTTATGTGAGTGGCTTTTCCTGATGGTATTTTTTTCTTACCCCCAGTATTCCAGCATCAGCAGGTAAAGAGGGATTCATAATTTCGCCTTTTTCATTTGTCTTTCAGGATGAAGGAGAAAGCTAGAAGGCTATTCCTGGAGATAGTCTCTTAAGTTCTAGGTATTGGGCGTGTGTGTGTGTGTGTGTGTGTGTGTGTGTTTGTGTGTGTGTGTGTGTAAGAGAGAGATAGAGACAGAGACAGAGAGGAGAGATTTTGCCATATGGGATCCTAGGGATGGGATTGTCAGGGGACTGATAGGAGAAAGTGACCTGGGAGGAAACCAGGCTGCATTAACATAACTCTGGATATATAATTGTCACTGATACATACACATGTTTAGATTGTTCTGGTAGAGGGTGGGGCTAGGAGGGGTCTCTTTTTCATTGAGGAAAGTTGGCATGGAAGCATGGAAGCAGAGATCTGGGAGGAAGAACCTGATTTAAGAAATAGAGGAAATAAGGAAATGAACTATAGTGTTGGTCTATCTGTCTGTCTCTCTTTCACATCTTTCCTCTTTCTTAGAGAAGTAGAGTCAGGAAGACCTGGGTTCAAATCCCACCTCAGATATTCACCAGCAGCATAACCCCAGACAAGTCATTTAACTTCTCTGTGACTCAGTGTCCTCATCTGTTAGGAAGATTGGACTCAAAGGCTTCTAGAATCCTTTCCAACTCTAAACCTGTGATCCTAGGAGTACGTCTCCTTTTGTGAGGGATGCCTGTCCTCACTGATCAACAGTGAGCTCTTCTGTACTGTGGTCATTTATCTAACCATCAGCCTTTCTTGGTTTCTAAGGGAAAAGACAGAAAAGAATCTCAGTTGCTCTTCTTCTCTCCATTCTAGTAGCAGCTCCTAATGCCCTGGATGGAGATCAGGAGAGTAGAAAAGGACAGATGTTAGCTGAGAAATGGGAAGAAGGAAATAAATGAGTTTCTTTCCTTTATAATATATTCAGGTGTCTCACGAGTTTTTAGAAAGAAAAAAAAAAAGCTGTCCTAAGCTCAGTCCCTTCTGCTCCCCCTGAAACTCGTTTCCTGTTGTTCTGTCCTCAGGGAACAGTTTCTCACCATCATTTGGTATTATCCTTTTCCATAGTTAAAAGCTTTTGTTTAGTCATCCCTCAACCCTCCCCTCTCTTCTTTAGCCTCGGTCTCAGTTTCTTTTGCCTTTGTCGTGAGCCCTGTTTTCCAGTCCTTTGATCATTTTCATCAGAGGGGCAGAAACACTGTGAACTGGAGCACCAATGACGGAGAGGTTGGAGGAGTGGGGATAATGGATTCTTTGTCATATGCCTGATGCCTAGGGGGCCGTAGCATGAGTAGGATGGTTTAGCTTAGGTTTACCTAACTGGTAGAACTCTGTGTCATATAGTACCAAATCCAAAGCCTTATTAAATCAATATATATTATGTTTGTCCCTTGCTCTGACTAGCTCAGCCCACCATCTGCCACCCAAGGAGAGGGATTTGATCTGCTGAGATGTCTTTTTCCGAATGCTAGAAACATATGAAGTGCCTACTATGTTCAATGGGTTGTTCTAGATACTGGAGTTGTAGAAATAAATATGACTCAGGTCCTGTTGAAAGGAATTTGTATTCTCATTGGGAGGAAGGCATATACAGAAATGATGATGATGATGATGATATAGAAGAGAATTTGATGAGTGCAAAGAAAAGCTCTAGACAAAATACTAGAAGAAATTTGAGGAAGGAGAGATCACATTCACACCTTCATGGAAAATTAGCACCTGAGCTGGGTCCTAAAGAAAAGGAAGGACTTGAAGAGGGCAGGGCATGGAGATCAGTTTGGCTAGAATGGAGAATACTGTAAGTCCAGGCTGGAGCCAGATTGTTGAGGCCCTTAAAGGTGCCTCCCCCGCAGTGATCATACTCTGATGATTCTGTGACTTAATCAATGTGTATATTCCTCCCATTGGTAAAAGTTGTTACATAGCCATGTTTCCTCATTCTGCCCATGTCTCTTTGTCCATATCTTCCCATAGATCTTCCATGGGAGTCAAGGGGAGAGTGTCCATTCAATATACTGGAGTCTGTCCTCTAGGTCCCTTGGTATTTCTTCACTATCAGTGGGCAGCCAGGCTTCCAATCATTATTTTCCATTACTCTTGCTTCATGACTGGCCCATCTTCTTTTCTCACCACACATTCCTCTGATGATCTTCTCCAGTGGAATCCCTTAGTGGTAATATCACAGACTACTAAAGCCCACCCTCTTCCTTTGATTCAGAGTGGCATTTTATGATTCACAGCCATATAGCATCAGTGGGTTGTTAAAAAAGATGGGCCTTTGTATTGAGGAAAAGCTTGGAGTCATCAAAACACTGAGCAGTTTTCCAAGGACTATCCAGGCTGTTCACCTTTTCTTTTTCCTTTCTGAGCCCATTTCATTGGCCATCTTACAGTGTCTGTCCAAGACACATGTCCTGATTGATTAGTTCTATGACTTGCCCATCTGTCTACCTATCACAGACTAGAAAATAGGTATTTTCACCTACTCGCTTTTCCCTATGTGAATAATTAGATTTATCTCTGTGACAAAGTCTCTTGTGCTTTCTTTGTGCACTAGATGTAAAAATATGCAGTAGACAGCAATACACTTTTGTGCATTGAAAACTAGTTGAATGGTCAAGCCCAATATCATTATGGAAGCTGGTATCTAGTGGCAGGCTGTGGTGGTCCGTTCTTCGTCCTGTATTGTTTAACATTTTTGATAGCTGACTTAGATGAAATCGTGGAAGGCATGCTTATCCAGTGTGAAGCAGACACAATTTTGAGGACAGCAAGCACTCTGAATGATAGTGAGGGTCCAACAAAATACCAATAAGCTAGAATCTTGTCTGGAGTCTAAGAGGATGAAATTTTATAACGAGGAACAAACACAGTTCCAGAGACCTGATGATGAAGCATCCTTGCCACCTCTTGTAAGAGAGGTAATGAACTCAAGAACGAGGCACACGTTTTGGACCAATCTGAGAATTTGTTTTCCTTTGTTATGCAGATTTACTGGAAAGTTATTGTTTTTCTTTTTCATTTTGGGGGGTGAGAGTGAGAAGGAGAGAAAGGAAATGTTTGCTAGTTGAAAAAAAAGTTAAAAAAGAAACTCATTAGGGAGAAATGTAAAGTCAACTCACAAGTACAAGGTGGGAAAGGTATGCTAGACAGAAGTTCTCTGAAAAAGATTTGGGAGCTTTAGTGGTCTCAAGTTCAGTATGAGTCAACAATGTAAGGCAGCAATTGAAAAAACCGATGTAGTCTCAGACTTCGTTGAGAGGCATAATAAGAAGAAAATAAAATGAAGTTCAGAAGAGAATATAAACAGTAGGGGGATGTTAAACTTTATGTGTATATGTATGTATATGTGTGTGTGTGTTTATATATATGTGTGTGTGTATATATATTGTATACACACACATGATCACACAGCTAGTAAGTGTCAAGTGCCTGAGGCCCAAATTGAGCTCAGGTCCTCCTGATTCCAGGGTCAGTGTTCTATCCACTGCACCCCATTAATATATATATATTTTAAAACCTACATAACAGTTCACTGAAATGTTCATGTTTGTTGATGATTATTTTTAATAAAAATTTAACTTAAAAGAAAAAGAGACATAGCATCCCGGAGTAGGGAGATGATAGTCCTTGTTGGACAACATTGAAACCATTATATTGAGTTCTGGTTAGCAGGTTTTAAAAAGGATGTTGATAACATGGAAAGTATCCTGAGGAATGTGACTGGGGCAGTGAAAGAGCCCTGTGATCGTGCCATAGGAGAAGTGGGAGTGGTTAGCCCATAGAAGAGAAGACTTGGGGAAGACATGATACCTATATTCAAGTATCAGCAGGGATGACATAAAGGAGAGAGAAGGCACATTCTCTCCATTCTACAGGACTGAACAAGGAATGCTGGATGTTGCCAAAAGGCACGTTTCTGCTCCATATAAAGAACAATTTTATAATGATGAGAGCTATTCAAAGGGAAATGGGCTGCCACTATTCAGAGGCAGGAGAGTTCCAGATCACCCTAGGTCTTCAGATAAGGTTGGGATATAATGACTAATTCTCAGGATGCTGAAGGAGGTACTCTGGTTCAGGTATGGGGTAAACTACATTGCATTCAAGCTCTTTTCCAACTCTGAGCTTATGTGATTCTCTGAATATGTTTTGAGGTAGAAGGGGTTTAAAGGAAGAGAAGGAAATGGTTTGTGAAGTAGATAAATATCTATTCACAGTAGCGTGTGGCTAGATTCAAAGGAAACCAAGCTGTGTCTTACAGAAAGAGTGGCCACGTTAGAGACTGAATAAATCCCACTTTCCTGTAGTCTTTTTTTTTAAGCTGATAAATTTTGTTTCAGTTTATCTTGCAAAACCCCTGATGTATTCACAGTTGAATCTTCCACAAGGTAAAATCCCTGAAAAAAAAAAAGTTAAACAAAGCAACATAAAAAAAAGATTGCAAGTTACCTTCATTTGAATTTTTTGCCATTAATTAAAAAAAAAAAAGATGAGGGCATGGTTTATAAATTAATGTCATTGTTGTCTAATGCTTTTGCTGTAAATTTTGGTGTCACTTAAAGTTGTCTTCATTTATGTATAATTATGTACATTTTCCTTGCTCACTCTACATCACTTGAACAAAAGAATGCAAAGGCATTTTTAATAATTATGATAGTATTTATATAGCACTTTAAGGTTTGCCAAACACTTTACAAATATTATGTCACTTTGTCCTCACAAAAATTCTGGGCGGTAGGTATTATTACCCCCATTTTGCAGATGAGAAAACTGAGGCAGAAAGTAGTTAAGTGACTTGCCCAAGGTCACATGTCTAGTAAGTATCTGGGGCCAGATATGAATTGAGGTCATCCTGATTCCATTTCCAATGCTTTATCCACTGAGCCATCGAAATACTTATTACTATTATTATATTATCAAGTGCTTACTATGTACAAAGTCCTGTTTGAGACACTGAGGATACAAATAAAAAAGCTAGACAGCCCCTGCCTTCATGCAGCTTATATTTTTATAGAGAGAGACAACAAAGATGTGAGGTTTGGGCTTCTAGTTGGATGGATGGGTCCAGTGGTCTTTTAGGGTAGACTGACAAAGCAGAAGGGAGTATATTTTCTATAGTGTCATTTCCATTGATAAAACCACATTTGTTTCTGATGTTGAACCATTTGTCAGTGATAAGAATTTTGGTGTCAAGAACATCCCTTCTCTTCTTTATTTCAATAGGCTTAGCTGCTAAGGAGGCAGGGACTGGCCACACCTACAGTGGTAGGTGTTACGCTGACTGATAGTCACCTCCAAAAGGGTTGCTTGCCTGGAAGATTGCTGCAAAGAGCCTGGCTGGAAGCAGGAGCAGTGGTCTGGGATAGGGAGGGCATGGGGAGAGTAGATTGTGCTGAGATACTACTTCCTGGCTCTTGGGGGCTGGACCCAAGGCCCTGGGCTGCCTTCATCAGCTTCTGAAGGCAGGGAGTGAAGGGAGTTTGACCAAACTGACACATTTTACCTCCTTTCTCTGTTTCAACCACCTTGCTCTCCGTCTAAACAGACTTTGCTTGACCCAACAGTGGCAATTTTTTGGCAGCTGGTGGTTCTGGGTAACAACCCTCATGCAGAAGAGACCCACCCTCCCCACCACCATTACCAACTATCCTGCTGTGCACATTTCCTCCTAAGTCTTGCTATAACATTAATCAAATTTTTTTTATAACTATAAACATAGATCTATAACACATGGCTTGGAGCAATTATGGATTTATAATATATTTTGAAATCTCGCAATGCCAAATTCCCTTCATTCCTACTTTTTTTCATTATTTGCCCAGATACTCTTAATCTTTCGTTCTTCCATATGAATTTTATTATCATTTTTTGTGATTATATAAAATATCTCCTTGTTTATTTGATTGACAGGGTATTAAATCTGCAGATTAATTTGAGTGGTATTATCCTTTTTATTATATTGGTGTAGCCTTGCCACGAATATTGAATCTCTTCACATATTTCAGTCTTCTTTTATTTCTGTGATAATTGTTTTGTAGTTGTATTTCTTTAAGTTCTATGAATGTGTCCTAATAGACTAACTCCCAGATACTTATTATTTTGTTTTTATTTTAAGTGGTGTTTCTCTCTTCCTGGTATTTGTCAGTGAGATATACAGAAGTGCTAATGACTTTAAAAAAATTTGTTTATTTTAAACTTAAATATACGATGAGAAAAGGAAAAAAAACACTGCCATTTACACAGCAGAATGTAAGAGAGGATTCAATATAAAACAATAAAGTTCCAATTCAAGAAAGCCTGTATAATAAATACTGCACATTGTTTTCAAAGCTGCCTGGCTTTTCTTTGCTTCCTTGTAGGTTTTCTTTTGTTCTCTTATGTGTACTTTTTACTTTATTTTTTTCTATGCCTTCCTTTTCTATCCTCACCCTAAAGAAGGCTATAATTAATACAGACATCTATCTTTATCTATCTATAATATATACATATATGTATATACATATATGTTTATATACATATATACTTACATATATACTCATACACTTATGTTAGACTGAACTATGCTTATTTCTACTTGTCATCTGTTTCTCTGAAGGTGGATAGCATATCCTTTCCTAAGTTCAAACCTTTCTGTATTTTTCTGAATCAACCAGCTCATCATTTCCTACACCACAGCACTACCTGAGAGTCCTGCCTCACATCCTATCTGAGAGATTGTCTTTGAAAGTTTTTTTCCCCAATTTTCTGCATTCCTTCTATTCTTGGCTATATAGATTTTATTTATACAAGAAAATTTTAAAGTAAAGAAAATTATCCATTTCATACTCAAGGCTGCAGATTCCTCACCCCTAAAACAATATTGAATAAGATGGCTGATACAGTGTAGTTTTTCCTATTTTTCTCTTTTGATTAAATCTATTTTAACTTTATCTGAGATCATGATTTCTACCCCTGCTTTTTTATACAATAAATTCTACTCCTGCCTTTTATTTTTTCTTTGTGTGTATCTCCCATTTTTATTGTGTTTCCTGAAAACAACATATTGTTGAATTCAAATTTTTTATCTGCTTTCCATTTTATGGGTAAATTCATTCCATTCACATTCTAAACTACAATTACTTGTTGTGTATTTTCCTTCTTCTTTTTCCTCTCTATCCTTCTCACTCTACCCTATTCTTCCTTCTCTACTTTGCTTCTCTACCTGCTATCTTGCCCTTCTATTCCTTAACCTGACAGATTGTGTTTTTCCTTCATTCTCAAGGAGGACCATGACGTCAGGGAGATGATGACATCACTTGCATTTGACTTGGATTTGAGTGAGGGAGGGCTGTGCAAGGTCACCAGCTTCACTTTCTCCTCCAGAGCCATCTGGGTCCAGTGGCCAGATTTTCATCAGGATGACTGGAGATCGCATGGGATGCAATGGGAAACCCTGACCCTTTTAAGCTAAGGTCTTTTCAGGGTCTCACTTTGAGTGAGGTAACGCCCATTCAGTGAATAGGCCTCTTTAAGAAGTGAGTCAAGGGATGTCTCCTTTAATAATAATAAAAAAATCAAACTTGGAGGGTTTGCTGGCCAAAATAGAAACAGTTACTATTTACATTCACTCTGAGCTAGGAGGGCAGGGACCTCTATATTGAATCTATGAGCTCCAGAGTGAATTGGGTTTTAGGCTTGATCTTTGAGAAAGACATCTAGCCAGTAAACCCCAAGTTAACAAGGCAATTTTCAGCCATCAATATGTATATTCCTTTGGGCAAAACAGCCTCAGGTAAGGGAACAAAAGAGGAGGAGAGAGGAGAGGAGGGAAAGTGAGGGGAGAAGAGAGGACAGGACTACTCATAAGTTATATTTGTCCTTCGTTCTCAAAGAGAGCCATGATGTCAGGGAGATGTTCTTAACCTACCCACCCATCTAAGAATCCATCCCTTATCCTCCCCCCTGCCCCATTCCATTACCCTCTTATTTCTCTCTGAATTTAGAAGATTTTTATACTTTTTTAGAGATATCTATCTGTATATATGTATGTCTATATCTATATCTATCAATATCTATCTGTCTGTCTATCTATCTATCTATCATCTATGTTGTTCCCTTTTTATCCCATTCTTGATGAGAGTAAGATTCTGGCACTATCAGTTTTTCCTTTTATGCCTCATGTGTATGACATAATTACTCCTTTTTATCTTTCTCTACAGTTTTATTTTTTTTAATCATCTCATAATACTTAGCTCAGCCCAAGCCTTTCTTTCAAACTATTCAAATAATGATGACAGTCATGAAAGTACTGATATTTTCACATATAAGAAGTAAACAATTTGATCTTATTGAATCCCTTATAATTGGTCTTAATCATTCCCTTATATTTCTACTGGATGTCATATGTCACATTTTCCTTTAAGTTCTGCTTTTTATCACAAATATCTGGAAGTCTTTCAGTCTATTAAATGTCCATTTTTTTCCCCTTCAGGATTACACTTAACTTTGCTGTGTAAGTTATCCTTGGTTGTAACCTCAGTTCTTTTGCTCTACAAAATATAGTATTCCATGACCTACAGTTCTTCAACATAGTAGCTGCTAAGTATTAGGTAATCCTTATCATAGCTCCATGATATTTACATTTTTTTTTCCTTGTTGCTTCCAATATTTTCTCCTTAATGTGGGAGCTTTGAAACTTGGCTATGATATTCCTATAAGTTTTCCCTCTGGGATCTCTTTCAGGTGCTGATCAGTGGATTTTTTTTTATTTCTATTTTACCTCCTTGTTCTAGAACTTCAGGGCAATTTTCATTGATAATTTCTTGTAATATTGTATTGATTTTTTTTTAAAGTCATACTTTTCAGGTAGTCCAACTGTTTTTACATTATTTCTCCTCTCTCTGTTCTCTAGATCAGTTGTTTTTCTTATGAAATGTTTTAGATTCTCTTTGATTTTTTCATTCTTTTGATTTTGTTTTATTATTTCTTAGTGTCTTAGAACATCATTTGTTTCCCTTTACCCAATTCTAGATTTCAAGGAATTATTTTCTTCCTTGAGTTTTTGATTCTCTATTTCAAGTTGGTTGACTTTCTTTTCATAATTTTCTTGATTTTCTTTGATTGTTCCTTTTTTTCCTTCTAATTTTTCCTTGATCTCTTATTTGATTTTTAAAGTCCTTTTTGAGTTCTTAAAGAACTCTTTTTGTACTTGGGACCATTCCACATTTCTTACTGGAAAAAGAGTGGTTTTTTAAAGCTACATTCTCTTCCTCTGAATATTAACCCAAATCTTCTCTGTCTTCGTAGTAGTTGTCTATGGTTGGGTTCTTTCTCCTTTGCCTACTCATCTTGATTTATTTATTTATTTTTGTTTTGTTTTGTTTTTAGCAGCTAATAGTGTAATCAAGTTTTAGTCCCAGGGTACGAGGAATGATGCCCCAAGCTTCAGGTCCTTCTTACTGTTATTTTTTGAGGTCTATCCCAGGGCTCAACCTTGGACTCTCCTTTCTACTCCTAAGCCATGGATAGGGCCCCCAGCCACCCTGTCCCAAAAGTAATCTTACTCCCTGCCATCCCTTGAGTGACTGCTAACTACAGCTGTGCTCTCCACCCTGTAACTGAAACCAGGGACTCTGCTCTCCTGCAAGTGCTGACAGCCAGGAGGGTCCCTGCCCCTCTGCTACTGCACTCACCAGGTGTATCCTAGCTCCTTCTCCCCTGAAGCTGCAACCCATCCCGGGACATGTCTAGTCAGTACAGCTGTTCTTGACATCCCCTCAACAGTGAAAGATCCTTCAGTTTTCTCCTCCTCAGCCATCAGACTCCCACACTGTCCAAGAGATGAAAGTTTCTAGGGCTGTGGCTATCTCCCAACCCCGGCTCCCCCCAGGGCTTGTTGTTTGTTCATTTCACAGAGTTGACCTGGAGGTGTTTGTACTTCACTCTGGCTAAATCTCCATCCCTGTAGGTCAGGTCTTTCCTGGAGTCTTCTCAAGTTGTCTTAGGAGGACAACTCAAGTTGTCTTAGGAAGACAACAGCTTTTTGTTTATCTTCACTGCTCTATGTTCCCTCTGAGGTGATGTTCTGTCTTTTTGTGTTTTTTTGAGGAAATTTGAAGAACTGAAAGTTTCTTCATGGACTCTGTTATATCTTCCCAGAATCCTCCCCATCTAATGACTTTTAAAATTCATTTTGTACTTTTACATTTTAATGAGTCAGTTGATTCCCTCAATTTGTTTTACCTCTAGTTTCTAGGAGTTTCTAAGGATATCAACATATCATAATTTTGCCCTGTTTCCCAATAACTTTCTTTTTCTATTCTTTTGTAGTAGTTGGCATTTCTAGTACTATGTTAAATAATAATGGTGAGTCCTTGCTTTAGTCTTGATCATGAGAAAGTTCCCCTTGTTTCTCCCTTAGAAAAACAGTAGTTCTTAGTTAAATATTTTCAGTCATATGAAGGAAAATACCTTTCATTCATATACTTTTCAGCATTTTAAAGTATAAATAAAAGCTTTATTTTATTAAAGTCTTTTTGGGTCTTTACTGTTATATGCATGAATTTTTAGAAATTAACATTATTTATTAGTAATCAATACACAAGTATTTATTAAACATCTACAGTGTGCCAGATACTGTTAGGTTATAAAAATACAAATAAAAAATGGACAATCTCTGTATTCAAGAAGTTTACATTCTACTGTGGGGAAAACAGCACATTCACAGAATACAGACAGATACACAGTGATTAGTGGGCACTAACAACTCAGACAATCATGAAATCATTATTGCAACTTCTTTTTTAAAGTTAGTTGAAACAGTAGATTTTATTCTAGCTTTTTATTTGAATCTATTTGATTCCTTATGCTTTAGATACATTTTCTATTAGCATCAATTTGTTGTGTTTTGCTTTCTAGTTAACTTTGGGGTTTATTTCTTTTTTATTGGTGAATTCAGCCATTAACATTCAAAGTTATAATTGTTAAGTTTGGTTTTCCCTTCATTAGCTCCTATTGTAACAATTTTTCCTCTTGCTTCTTTAATAACATAATATACCTGTTTTGTTTTTGACAGCCCAGTCCTATTCCCTATATTCACATAAACACCTTCCCTCCTGCCCATACCAAACACAGATAAAACTTATCTTACTTTGTAATAATAGGATCTTACTCATTTTATCCTTTCTCCATCCCATCCCATCCATTCCAAACAGATATTCTGGAATTCTACTTGTGCTAATAAAATTTTTTTTAAATCATTCCCCTATGTAGGTCAGATAACGGTGAGGTCTACCACTTTCTTTTCCCCCAGCTATACTATACTTATGGTCAGTCAGTCAGTAAGCCTTTATTTTCTGAGTGATTTCCTTACAGAACCTTACAGAAATAGTAAGGTCCCTGCAGCAAAACTTGAGAAGGTCTCAACTCAGATCCCTTCAGTCTTTCAGAATAGCTAATTCCATCTGTTTCCTTTCAAAGGATTTTCTCAGCTTTTTTCTTTTCTGTGTCCCTTGTATTTGATGTGACTTAAAAGTTGTAGTATATTTATCATCTTTTTTATAGCATTTAAACCTGAAGTCATCCTTTACTCATTATTTGCTTTATGTCCTAGATTACTTTTGTTGATTGTCAGCTGCTTGGTTAATTTACGTGCCAAAAATCCTGCCCAGTTCTGGATTTCTTAGCAGGAAATAATTAAATTTTCTGACCTTATCAAATAAACAAAACTCAACTAGTGTATTTAGTACAAACAAACTGTTAGATTGTCCTAAAATTCCAGGAATATCTAACAACCTGCTCGATATTCCTAAAATTCCAGAGATCTGCCCTGGTTTGCATTTCTCACTATAGGAATCCCTCATGTCAGCCCTCGATGTTTGCTATATCCATGTTCAGTTATAGGACTGAGCTGGGTCAGCTACATTGTCATTTCCAAAAAGCCATTCAGAATCACATGTTGAAAAATCATCTCCTTTTGTAATGGAGCATGGTCAGCTTTTTGGTCTAGGCAATTTTGGAATGCAGTTTGATTTCCTTTGCTTTTCAATGCATGCCATTCTATCCTTTTCTTTCGTTTCTAATCACCACTGAGTAGTCTTGTACAATTCAAAATGGTACTTTTTGATCCATGAATTGCTTCTTTTTGACTGCTGATAAGTTTCTCTCTGATTTTCTCTCCAGTAGAATGTAAAGTCCTTGAAAGTCCTGTTACTTTGATTTATAGAGATCTGAAGTTTGCTATTTTTATTTTTTTTAACTTTGCTTCTGTTGTTTATCCTTCCACTGTTGCATTTTTTTTTTTGTTATGTCTAAGCAACTCTGCTCTTCAGAGAACTGCTTCACTGTGGCTTTCTACTGTCTTTCCCGGGTTATTAATCCTCATGTTTATCTTTTTTATTTCGTCACTTAGTAATCTTATTTCCAATCTTATACATGTCAGCCCTTTTTTTAATCTCTCTATTCTGATTCTAAACAATTCTTGAGTTTCTTCAGTTTATCTATACTTTCTTGTAGAAGTGCAACTGATGTGGTGGTTTTTGTTCTTTTCTTCCTGGGCATTTCCCGTCTCTCTCTTTTACTCTCAAAGTACTTGTTCATTGTATGGGAAGCCTCTTTTTATGTATTTACTTTTTTCCAATCTTTCTATTAGTTTTCTTATAAGTTTTTTTTTCTTGTGAACATTTATTTCCTTTCTTTTTTTTTTTTTTTTTGGTTATCCTTTTATTTTATTTGACCCTGTTTTGAGGTGGTACAAGAGGAAATCTGGGCTTAGTTATGAATACCCACTCAGCCATCTTGCCAGAAGTCCACTTTGGATGAGGTTGTCATGGGGTTTTTACATTTTAGGAAGAACATTTACATTTAGGAAGAACATTTATTTGCAGGAAATTGGTGCCTTGGCTTCACAAATCTGAGGGGCATTAGTGTGGAGAAGGGGGAAGGGAATGGGCAGAGCAGGGCAAGAGTATAATCATTAGCAACAATCAGCCACAGCACATGTTTCTGTAGGGTAATAATATTCCTTGTCTACAGAAGAGAACCCTGAGGCTCAGAACATTGCCTGTTCACACAGACTGGGAGTATAGGAGATGAGATTTTATACCAAGCTTTCTGACTCCAAGGCCAATGTTCTTTTTCCTTTACTGCTAAGTCTCCTGGATCACCATTAAACTCCTTTCAGAACTGATGGGAACAAGGTCCCTGTAGCAAGTTTTGGGAAGATCTCTTAACTCATATCCCTATATTGGCAGACCAACCAAGGCCAGGCTGACAGCAATGATGAAGGAAGCCATTGGCTTCCGTTCCTTCTTCCCAGGCTATTCAGCAATCTTCTTCATGCCAGGAAATTAGGTCCCTCAGCTCCCTGTGCTCTTTTCCTATTAAGCTTTGCAAAAATTCAGCTTCAAAAGCCCTGTCACTATGGAAAGAAAACAAATTAAAAGAGCCATACATTGTCAGGCATGCCTAATGGCTTGCTTTGTTACAAGAGGTAGTTCTGGGGGAGGAATAGGAAAGGGGAAATGAAGATAAACCTCCCCACACCCCCCAAAAACCATCCATCAATAAAATGAGGAAAAAAACAAGTCAAAGTGTGTGTTTGTGATAAATGCAGCCCTTTTGCCAAAGTGGCTGCCTGAGCTTTGGGCCTATGAGGGGCCATGCTTCTCAGGATTACCTTTTATGCTTCTGAATCAATGAGCATTTATCTTCTCTCATGGAAGTGGGGCCCTCATAAGTTTAAACCCATACCTGACCATACTAAAGAAGGACTGTGGGGGTCCTCAGATCCCCTGTGGAGGGTATGTCATCCTCACTTCACTTTGTGAATCAGCACAGTGGGAAGAGATGGTTTGGGGAAAGTTAGTACATAGCCAGGAAGCGTCTTCATCACAAGGACAGAGCTGGATGCTATAAGAGAATACTGCTGCATTAGGAAGGAGGCAGAATGGAAGAAGGGAAAGAAAACTAGAGAAGTATAGCCCTGAAGTCCATGATAAGGTATCGGTGTGGGTTACCACATTTTACAAGATATGCTAACAAGTTGAAGTACATCCAGATGAAGGTTTCTTCAAAGCTCTGTTCAAACACCAGCTCCTACAGAAGGCCTTTCCTCATCTTCTTGGTGGGGTGCTTCCCCCTCCCCCACCCCACCCCACCCCAGTTACCTTAGATTGATTTTATATAGGTATGTGTTGTCTTCCCTGATAAATATGAGCTCCTTGGGGTCGAGGACTAAAGCTTCATATTCGATTTTGTATTCCCTTACATCCAGCACAGGGTCGGGCATTGTTGTTGTTGTTCAATCACTCAGTTGTGTCCAACCCTTTGTGACCTCATGGACCATAGCACACCAGACCTTTCTATCCTCCACTATCTCTCGAAGTCTGTCCAAGCTCATGCTTGTTGTTTCCATGGCACTATCCTTCTCATCCTTTGCTGCCCCCTTCTTTTGCCTTCAACCTTTCCCAACATCAGGGTCTTTTCCAACGAGTTGTGTCTTCTCATTATATGGCCAAAGTATTTAAGCATCAGCTTCAATATTTGACCTTCTGGTGAATAGCCTGGATTAATTTCTTTAAGTATTGACTGATTTGATCTCCTTACTGTCCAAGGTACTTTCAGAAGTCTTCTTCAGCACCACAATTTGAAAGTGTTGATTCTGCAGCATTCAGCTTTCCTTGTAGTCCAACTCTCACGGCTGTACATTGCTATTGGTAAAACCATAGCTTTGACTATGTAGACCTTTATCAGCAAGATGATATTTCTGCTTTTTAGTATGCTGTCCAAATTTGCCATTACTTTTCTTCCAAGGAGCAAGCAACTTTTAATTTCATGGCTGCAGTCACTGTCTGCAGTGATCTTTGAGCCCAGGGATATAAAATCTGACACTGCTTTCATTTCTTCTCTCTCTATTTGCCAGAAAGAGATGGGACCAGTTGCCAAGATCCTAGGGGTTTTTTTTTAATGTTAAGCTTCCAGCCAGCTTTTACACTCTCCTTTTTCATCCTCATCAAGAGGCTTCTTAATTCCTCTTCACTTTCTACCATCAGAGTGGTATCATCTGCATATCTGAGATTGTTGATATTTCTTCTGGCAACCTTAACTCCAGCTTTTGATTCATTCAGCCTGGCATTTCACATTAGGTACTCTGAATATAAGCTAAATAAGTAAGATGACAATATACAGACTTGTCATACTCCTTTTCCAAATTTAAACCAATCAGTTGTTCCATGTCATGTTCTAACTGTTGCTTCTTGGCCCACATACAAGTTCCTCAGAAGAAAAGTGAGATGACTGATACATACATCTCTTTGAGGACTTGCCACATTTTGTTGTGATCCACACAATCAAAGCTTTAGTGTAGTCAATGAAGAAAAAGTAGGTGTTTTTTTGGAGCTCCCTTGACTTTTGGCAATTTGGTCTCTAGTTCTTCTGCCTCTTAGAAAACCAGACTGCTCTTCTGGTAATTCTCGGTTCATGTAGTGCCGAAGCCCAGCTTGTAGAATCTTAAGCATAATCTTGATGGTATGTGAAATGAGTGCAATTGTTCTGTAATTTGAACATTCCTTGGCATTGTCCTTCTTTAGGATTGTGATGTAAACTGATCTTTTCCAATCCAGTGGCCACTGTTGTGTTTTCCAAATTTGTGGCATATTGAGTGCAGCACTTTAACAGCATCATCTTCTAGGGTTTTAGATAGCTCAGCTGGAATTACATTACCTCCACTAGTCATATTATTAGCAGTGCTTCCTAAGGCCCACTTGGCTTCATTCTCCAGGATGAATGGCTCTAGATCAGTAAACATACCATTGTAGTTATCAGTCATGTTTCTTGTATAGTTTTTTTGTGTATTCTTTTGCCATCTCTTCTTAATCTCTTCTGCTTATGTTAAATCCTTACCATTTTGGTCTTGTATCATCGCCATTTTTGCATGAAACTTTCCCTTGATATCTCTAATTTTTTCATTTTAAACAAAAAGTTTATTTAAACAACAATATGTTTGACTTGAATAGAAAACTATTTAGGATCAATTTCTTCATAGTAATTTATCCCTACTGAGAGACAGATTGCCCTACATGTAACAGCTACATACAAAAAAGTTATAAAATCGTCCTTGGTTTTACAATGATAAAAGAAAAACATTGAAATTATCCAATCAAACAAGGTATGCAAGGATTTTTTGGTGGGTTTCTGTTGTTGTTGTTGTTAAACAGTGGGAGCAAAATAACTTACTGGAATATAAAGATAAAAGTTGAATGAGCATGCCACTAATGGAGAAAAGGGATATTTTCACAAAACTAGTTTGTTTTTTCCCCTCTCCATCTCATTTAATGTTGATCAAAACATACCATTGGCCATTTAGTTAAAAAAAAAAAACCAAAACAACAAACAAATTATGCCTGTGCACATACTCCATTTACTTTATGTACAATTAAGGAGTGGGGAAGGGAATCAAAGAAGAGAGAAAACTATACTGCAGTAGTCAGGATGTGGATGAACCAAATCTTGGTTTTCTAATTATGAAAGTATTGTTTTCCTTGGGAGCACAGTTCTGGGGTAGAGTCGTAGATTCTCTTTTTAGTAAATGCCTCCTGTCTGCTGCTGGAATATATCAATCGTATCTTCATCCTCCATTTCCAGCTGCACAGGTGTGTATGTTTCATTGATTGGTTACCCATCAAATTGGAATCTGATTTGCCTCATTGACAAACCCTGTCATTCACAATAGGCTTTCATTAGTTTACTAAGTGGTGTGTGCCTCTTAATCTTAAATTGCACCACCGAACCATCTTGCCCTACCACCTTCAAATTAATGTGGTCATTCTTTTCAGTCTTGACTCCTTCTTGCCCAAGGTCCCTGAGGTATCCAAATCAAAGTTGGGATTTGAATCCGGGTCAAGCATTTATTGAGTGCTTACTATGTGCCAGGGACTAAGGGCTTTGGCTTTTTGTCAGCCACGGTGAGTCCAGGGGTCCTCTTGGCTGCTGCTTCACAAAAGAGGCACCAGGATGGTCTGCTCCAAGGGAACAGAGAGAGAAGGAGCAGCTGCAGGAGGAGGAGGAGGATGGTGTGATGGTGAAGAAGAGGAGAAAAAAGAGGAGGAGGAGGAGGAGAAAGAGGAGGAGGAGAAAGAGGAGGAGGAGGAGGAGGAGGAGGAGGAGGAGGAGGAGGAGGAGGAGGAGGAGGAGGAGGAGGAGGAGCTCTAATTTTCTTAAAGAGATCTCTTGCCTTTCCCTTCTATTGTTTTCTTCTGTTTCTTTGCATTGGTCATTTAAGAAAACCTTCTTATCTCTGACTTATATTTTGGCATATAGTTGGTACCTGATAAATACTTATTGAATGATGGATTGAAGATGAGAAATATGTCACCAGAGGGCAGAATTAGGAGCACTGGTAGAAGCTACAGGGAGGTAAATTTCAACTCAACAAAAAAGCTTCGTAACAATTGTTGTTTAGTCGTTTTTCGGTATCGTCCAACTCTTCATAGCTCCTTTTGAGTTTTTCTTGGCAATGATATTGGAATGGTTTGCCATTTCCTTCTATGGCTCATTTTACAGAGGAGGAAACTGAGGCAAACAGGGTGAAGTGACTTGCCCAGGGTCACCTAACTAGTGAGTGTCTGAGGTCAGATCTGGACTCAGGAAGAGGAGTCTTTCAGATTCCAGACCCAGCACTCTATCCACTATACCACCTAGCTGCCCTAACAATTAGTGTTATTCAAAAGTAATATGGGTACCTTAAGAGATAATGAATTGCTTGTGAATGGAGGTATGTCAGTGGAATCTGATTGATCACTGTGTGTCAGGGATGTTGACTGAGAGTGTGCTGATATATGTTAACAACTAGCTCTCTGGGAAACAAAAATGTATCCATGACATTTTAGGCTTAATTTGAATTGTTAACTTTCTTAAGTCTAGGCAATCAACAAACAATAAATTGGATCCTAATTTGTGTTATTTTCTGACTTTCAAGGTATAAATCCTCACATGAAAATTTAACAATTAGCTCTTGCAAGCCAAGGCTAAATCTCCAAGCCTAATGTTCTTACCACTTCGTAAGTGCTACCGACATTTTTTCAGCTACCAGACCCAAAACCTTGGTGTCACCTTTGATTCTCTCCTCTCCTTCATTTCCCCTGTGTCTAGTCAGCCAGTAGGTCCTATGAATCCTCCAAAATATTCTTTCTAGAGCTTAGCGCAATGCCTGGCATATAGTAAGTGATTACAAAATGCTTCCCATTCTTACCATCTCAAATCTATTCTAGGCCCTTATCCTTTCACATCTTAGGTGGAAGCTTGATATAACAAAAAACAGTACTAGTCTCAGAGTCCAAAGATTCCTGACACCTGGAGCTCAGGTCTTAGCTGTACGTCTTGCAAACCTTATGACCTTGAGATGAATCATGTTTCCCAAGTGATCAAGTAATATTTGTTCACACCCAATGTAATTACTTATATATTATTATTGTTACACATGACAAGGAAAGGAGCCAGCAGTATAACAAACCCAAGTCAGTCTGACTCATTGTACCTGGCCCTGAGGCAAATGGAGCAACAGAAATGCTTTCTAGGATTTCTTCCCTTTTCAAAACCCAGACTGCCACCTACTACCTTGGAGGAGACAAGAGACGTTGCTGCTTTTGGCATTCACAAGGCAGGAGAGTGCATACATTTCATAAGATTTAGGCTCGAATGAAGCTTCAAGGGCATCTAGTCCAATACTCTCCTTTTACAGATGGGAA
The DNA here is from genome assembly GCA_028646515.1 of Pseudochirops corinnae. Classification (NCBI taxonomy): domain Eukaryota; kingdom Metazoa; phylum Chordata; class Mammalia; order Diprotodontia; family Pseudocheiridae; genus Pseudochirops; species Pseudochirops corinnae. The sequence continues at coordinate 70,118,925 of CM053590.1, read as the reverse complement.
AACTAAGGACCAGAAAGGGGATGTGGCCACTCAAAATCCTATAGGCAGTCCTAATCCCATGTTCTTTCCTAGAGGACCCTAGGTGACACAGTGGACCTGGAGTCAGGAAAACCTAAGTTCAAATCCAGCCTGATACTTACTAGCTTTGTGACCTTGGGCAAGTCACTTAACCACTACCTGCCTCAGTTTCCTCATTTGTAAAATGAGAATCATAATAGTACCCACCTCCCAGGGTTAGTGCAAAGATAAAATATGGTAATATTTGTAAAATGGTTTGCAAACTTTAGAGCAATACATATACATATATATAAATAGAAATGCTCATGTGTGTACACATATATACACATATGTATGTATATATATTGCTAGCTATGATAATGATGGTGATGATTGGTGTAATGGGACTTGTTGGCAAAACCATTGAGCTCCATCCCCAGGCTCTGGAATCCTGGATATACTGAGGTGTGGACCTTCTCAGATGGTGGCCTGACTTGCCCCACCAAGGAAAGGAACACATCTGAAGTCAGTAAGTCTGAGGTCCAGCTCTTGAGGGGGAGTCTTCTTTCTAGTCATGTAACCACTGTAGTTCAGTTCCTCATGACCTCTGAACTAACTATTGCAGTAGCAATTTTTTTCCATAATTGGTTTCCATAATTCAATTCCCTCCCCTCTTCTAATCCATTCTCCACCCAGATGCCAAATTGATACTCCTAAAACAAAGATCTGCCCATATTACTCGCCTACTCAGAAATCTTAAGTCTCTAAGTTTCCCCTTTGCCTCTAGGAAAAAATACAAAATAACCAGCCCAGCATTGAAAGCTTTCCATGATCTGGCTCCCACACACCCTTCCAGGCTTATTCATGTTATTTGGCTTCATTCATTCTCTGTTCAAATCAACTGGCCAGTTAGCTCTTCCCCGAACTTGACATGCCATCTCTAGATTCTCTGCCTCTGCACACCTCTTCCCCGTGGCTTTCTTGTTTTTTCCTCCTTTCCATTGCTTCCTAGAATGTTTAACTTCCTTCAAAGGGCAACTCCAATGGTACCTCCTATATGGAGCCTTCTAGGATTCCTCCATTGTTAGTACCCTCTGTCTTTTGAAATTATTTTGTATATACAAATATTTACTTCTCTGTGTATATTATCTGTTGTACAGAATACATGGTGTCACGAAAATCTTAGTGTCTTAGCCTGAAATGCCTGAGAAGCACCCCCATCTTCAGGCAGGCATAAGCAAATGACTTTTAAATACCAGTGAAGACTTAGGAGCATAGTGTTGGAAAGGATGGTAGAGATTGTCTTGTTCAGTTGTTTAGTGGTATCCGACTCTTTGTTATCCCAGGTGGGGTTTGCTTAGCAAAGAGACTCAAGTGGTTTGCCATGCCTTTCTCCAGTGGGTTAGGCAAACAGAGGTTAAGTGACTTGCCTAGGGTCACATAGCTAGTCAATATCTGAGGGCAGATTTGAACTCAGGTCTTCCTCACTCCAGGCCCACTGCTCTATTCCCCAAGTCATCTCAGAGGGTGGTTCTCACAGGTTGTCTAGTCCAATCTAAATCATGTCCTTTCTTTCATAGATGTCATGTTTACTCAATGGTCCTCTGGAATTGTGAGTGGCCCCTATTGATCATAGTTCTTACAGCATTTAAAGTCTTTTGTTTTTAATATGTTATTGTATAAATTATTCTTTGGTTCTGCTCACTTCCTTCTTCATCAGTTTATAAAATCTTCAAAGTTGTTCATTTATACACATATATATATATATATATGGTGTGTGTGTGTGTGTATATATATATTATATATATATATATATATATATTTTTTTTTTTTTTTTTGCTTTTTGGAGGGGGGAAGGCAGGGCAATTGGGGTTAAGTGACTTGCCCAAGGTCAGTGTCAAGTAAGTAAGTGTCAAGTGGCTAAGGCTAGATTTGAACTCAGGTCCTCCTGACTCCAGGGCCGGTGCTCTATTCACTGCGCCACCTAGCCACCTCCATGTTCATTTTTATATTATTGATGTTATAATATGAATTGTTCTTTTGGTTCTACTCACTTCATCAGGTCATACATGTCTTTCTGTGGCAGTGAATAGAGCACTGGTCCTGCAGTCAGGAGGACCTGAGATCAAATCAGGCCTTAGACATTTGACACACTTACTACCTGTATGACCTTGGGCAAATCACTTAACCCCAATTGCCTTGCCTTCCCCCCTCCAAAAAAAAATCTTTCCATGTTTTTCTGAAATCGTCTCATTTCTTAAAGCACAACAGTATTCCATCACATTCATATACCACACCTTCCTCAGTTGATGGGCATCTCCTTGGTTTCCAGTTTTTTGTCACTGTGAAAAGAGCAACTATAAATATTTTTGTGCATAAAGGACCTTTTCCTCCTTCTTTGATCCCTTTTGGGTCTATACCTAGTAGTGACATAGCTGGGCTAAAAGGCATGCACTGTGTACTAACTTGTGTGTAATTCTGAATTGCTGTCCAGAACATTTGTGCCCATTCACAGGTTCACTAACAAGTACATCAGTGTGCCTGTTTTTCTACAACCTCTCCAACATGTGTCATTTTCCTTTTTTATCATCTTTGCCACTCTGATGGGTGTGAAGTGGAATCTCAGAATTGCTTTAATTTGCATTGCTCTAATTATTAGTGATGTGGAACTTTTTTTTTCATACAGCTATAGATAGCCTTGGTTTTCTTCACTTCAGAACTGCTTATTCATATCCAGATCGTTTGAAGAATTGTTTCTCTTTCTTGGAGAAACTTGCTAAAAAATGTTTTCCCCAGTTGTTTCCCATTCAATCTTAGCTTTATTAGATTTATTTATGGAAAAATTTTTTAATTTTATGTAATCAAAATGATCCATTTTCTCTTTTGTGTCCTTCTCTATTTCTTGTGTGATCATGAACTTTTTTCCTATCCAAAGATCTGATGGGCAGTTTTATCTATGTTTCTCTGATTTGTTTATGTTGCGGTATCTTTCAGGGAGTTTTTTCAAATTTTGAAAAAACTAGATCCCATAGCCTTTTTTTCACCCTTGCCATAATAGTGTTGATTCTTAATAAACTTGTAGTCTACTAAAATTCTTATCTCTTTTTCATAGGAACTGTCACTGAACTATGACTCCCTATCTTACACCCGGGAAGTTGTTCTTTTGAACCTAAATGTAGAACTTTACACGCATCCCTTTTTAATATTGGCTTATTAGATTTGACCTATTATTCTATACTGTCAAAGCCCTTTTGGGGATCCTGGCTCAGATAGGCACCATGAACGCTATCCTGCACATCTTTGTATCATGTAAAAATTTGATAAATGTGCCATCTGTGCCTTGGCCCCAATCGCCGATAAGTGTTGAACAGAAGCAGGCAAGATTGGGCTTCCTTTGCTATGATTGTACACTATAGTGTAGTGAAATGAGCACCTGACTTGGAGTCAGCATCCCAGATCAGATGCTTATTAGGTCTATGAGGCTAAACAAGCTATTTCATTGCTTACAGCCCCAATTTTCTTATCTGTAAAATGAGAAAATAATACTTCTACCTCAGGGTACTGTTGAAAGCTGGAGTATAAGCAGAGGAAGTGATTCTAACACCTCCTAACACCAAAGGATCCTAACAAATAGTTTTCAAGAGAAAAATGATAACTGATAAAAAATTACCATATAAAAATGTGCTCTCTATGTAATAGAATAGCAACAGTAACAATAGTAATAAATAACAAAAGAAATATAAGTGAACACCTCTGAGGTTTTACCACATGTCATACAAATTGAGAAAGAAGACCAAAAGTAGGAGATCAATGTTGGCGAAGCTGGGGGAAGACTGGCATAGACATTGGGGGAGCTGTAAATTAATCTAGTCATTCTGAGTAAGAAAAATATACTCGTTGACCCAGCAATCCCACTACAGCACTTAATATCCTCATTCCATTATCTACCAAAATATTAATAACACCCCTTTTGTCATAACAAGGAACTAGAAATAAAGTAGTTGCCCATTAATTGGGTGATGGTTGAACAAACTGTAATTATACATGACTAAAAATACAGTATTATTCCAAAGTAAAAAATTACAAAGATGAGGAATTCAGGGAAATATGGGAAGATTTGCATGAATTAATGCAAAATAAAAGAAGCAAGACCAAAACACTATACATAGTGCATTGTAAAGGCTACTCAAAGGAAGTCAAACTCTGTAAAACTGAAAAAACCAACCAACCAACCCTAAATCAAAACCAAACATCCATAGAAAACAGATAATGAAGCATAAACCTCACTCTCCTCTCCTGAAGACAGTTACTTAACATTGTCAGATGCAGTCACTGTATCAGTTTTATTAGCTTGACTGTTTATTCCAAGGAAGGGTTCAAGTGTGGGTAAGGAGGGAGGTAAATCCAGAAATGATTCTGATGTAAAAGTAGCTATATCAGGCATAGATACCTGTTATTAAATATATAATAAAATTATTTTTTAAAATCTCAGCAAATGCCAAATAAAACAAGGAATAAAATCACCAATAAATAAAACTTTTAATTCCAAACTATTTATATTTTGATAGGAAAAAAAACCTTTTACAAAATAACTTATGTTTTGAGTCCCCTTTTGCTCCACTTTCCATCTGTGTTCTTAGAAAGTTTTCTTGCATGGACAACTTTTTTTCCTTAGAGACTGGATCTCCCCATCTCTTTCCTGTTAGAAGCATAATGGATACTAATAGACCTGATCCCACTGCTGATTGGTATGGAAGCTTCAACCTTTCCTATTTCCAGCCTAGGTCAATTCACTGCTCCTTAAGCTGGCCCCCTACTTTCAGGGATCATCATATTGATGTCAGACTTATTATAGATACCTACTATAACTCAAAACTCCAAAGCTCAAGTGATTCACCAGTCTCAAAAATACCCCCTGTAGCAGGAATTACAGGTGTGCACCACCATACCCAGAACATGGGACACCTTTTGGGGGGTGGGGATGGGGAAGGGTGAATCTTTTTTTTTTAATCATGATTTATTTATTTTTAACATTTAAATTTTTTGGCCAAATAAGAGATAGAAAACATTATGAAATTCAAAATGAATAATTTTGAACACTTTAAATTAAAAAGGTTTTGCATAAGCAAAACCAACACAACCAAGATTAAAAGGAAAGCAGAAAGATAGAAAACCATTTTTATAATTTTTCTTATAAAGGCTTCATTTCTCAAATATACAAAGAACTAAGTCAAATTTATAAGAATACAAGTCATTTTCCATTTGATAAATGGTCAAAGGATATGAACAGGTAGTTTTCAGATGAAGAAATTAAAGCTATCTATAGTCATATGAAAAAATGCTCTAAATAACTATTGATTAGAGAAATGCAAATCAAAACAACTCTGAGGTACCACATAACACCTATCAAATTGGCTAATAAGAAAGAAAAGGAAAACAATAAATGTTGGAGAAGATATGGAATAATTGAGATGCTAGTGCATTGTTGGTGGAGTTGTAAACTGATCCATAACCATTCTGAAGAACAATTGAGAACTATGTCCAAAGGGCTATAAAACTGTATATACCCTTTGATACAGCAATACCACTAAGTCTGCATCCCAAAGAGATCATAAAAATGGGAAAAGGACCCACATGTACAAAAATATTTACAGCAGCTCTTTTAGTGGTGCCCAAGAATTGGAAACTGAAGGGATGTCCATCAATTGAGGAATGACTGAACAAGTTGTGGTACATGAATGTAATGGAATTGTGTTCGTCCTTCATTTTCAGAGAGTACCATGGAATCAGGGAAATGATGACATGATTTGATTTGAGTGAGAAAGGGCTGTGCAAGATCACTAGCCTCACTTTCTCCCCCAGAGCCATCTAGGTCCAGTGACCAGATTTTCATCTGGATGACTGGAGATGACCCAGGATACAATGGGAGACCCTGGCCTTTTAGACTAAGACCTTTTCATGTACTCACTTAGAGTAAGGTAATCCCCATTCAGTGAACAGGCCTCTTTAAGAAGTGAGTCAAGGGATGACCCTTTTAATTAGAAAAAAAAAAAGAGAAACAGTCACTATTGACATTCAGTCTAAGCCAGAAGGGCCCAAAATACAGTTACTAAGTGGAGCTTGGGCACAGACTTATTGTGGGCCAATCTATGAGCTTCAGAGTGAACTGAGTTTCAGGAAGGAAGGAAGGAAAGAAGGGAGGGAGGGAGGGAGGAAGAGAGAGAGGGAGGAAGGAAGGAACGAAGGAACGAAGGAACGAAGGAACGAAGGAAAGTCAGTAAACCCCAAGTTAAGCGGGCAGCTTCTGGCCATCAAAATTTACCTTCCTTTGGAGAGGAGAAGGAGAGGGAAAAAGAGAGGACAAGCTGAGTTACCCAAATAGCTGGAATACTATCGTGCTCTGAGAAATAACGAGCAGGAGGATTTCAGAAAAACCTGGAAAGATTTATATGAACTGAAACTGAGTGAAGTGAGCAGAACCAGGAGAACATCATATACAGTTAACATCAACATCATGTGATGATCAACTATGATTGACTTGGCTCTTCTCAGTCTTATAATGATCCAAGACAATTTCAAAAGACTCATGATGGAAAATGCTATCGACATCCAGAGAAAGAACTGATTGAGTCTGAATGGAGATCGAAGCATACTATTTTCATGTCTTGTGACTTTTCACTTTTATTCTGTTTCTTTTTTCACAACATACCTAATGTGGAAATATGTTTACATGATTGCACATGTGTAACCTATATCAGATTGGGGTGGGGGGAAAGGAAAGAGGAAGGGAGAAAAACTTTGAAGCTCAAAATCTTATTAAAAAATGAATTTTGAAAACTATCTTTATATGTAATTGGAAAAGATAAAGTATTATTTACAAAAAAAGTAATTTAATCTATGAAAAAATTTTTAATTCCGAATTCTCTCCTTCCCTTCCTCTCCTTCCCCACCCATGGAGAAGGCAATCAATATGACATCAATTATACACGTGAAATAATGCAAAACATATTTCTGCATTAGCCATGTTGGGAAAAAAAGACAAGAAAAACAAAGAAAGTTTAAAAAAATTATACTTCAGTCTGTACTCAGAGTTCATCAGTTTGTGAACTTTTTAAAAAAGTTTCTCAGTGAAGGGGGAGAAAAGAAATGGAATGGTAGCTGGATGGGTTAACAAGGTCAAAGGAAACCTATTTTAGGACTGGGGAGACCTGAACATGTTTATAGGCAGATGAAAAAATTCTTGGAGGAGAACCCAGTTTCCTAATACAGTATCTTACCTTTTGAATTAGAGGATTTGTTCCTAAGGGGCAGGAAGGACCAGTATCCTTGGCTTAGTAAAAGCAGTGTTTAGGACAGGGGAGGTACCGAGTACATGTGAAATCTTCAGCAGAAGAGGTGGGATGTGTGAATTGAAGAAGGGGGGGGGGAAGAAACAGATCCAAGCCCCTGCAACAGATGGACCCAAGGCCCACTGGCACTGTGCCACCTCCTCCTCCTCCTCCCTTTGGCTGCCTGTACTCCCACTCTTTTTCCGGCAAGGGCACTGAGTTCCAGATGGTAGTGGGAGGTGGGCATTGGTGAGTGGTAGATGGCTCTACCCCTGTCTGCCATGCCCAGTTCCTCTCCTCTCTTTCCTTGGATGGATGCCCCAGAGCTTCCTCAGCTGTAGCATGGTATTTTCAGGAATATCCCAATGTCTGTAACTAGCCACCACCATGAGTCCCAAGAGGAGAACATAGCAGCATAGAATTTTAGAATTCAAAAGGACCTCAGGAAGCCTGTAGCAATTTGCAAAGGTGGGAAAGTAAGTTGTCCCAATTGTTTATGGATTAAGTTATGAGTTCCTTTGGTTTGGTTTCAGGTTAAATAAGTCTTATATTCAATGCTTTATTAGCCTGTGTATTTCCAGGAGACCCTTAAGAGACAGGAGGTAAATTTGGATGATATCGGGGGAAACCTTGGGTGAGTGCATAAACCAGCTAATTAGTTATTGAGAATTAAGAGGAGATAGGTCCACATGAATCTAGAGCTATGTAATATAAATGCTTTTCAGTCTAGTGCCCAGATCTATGGAGTGCAGACCCTAGAGTGTAAAGAAGGAAAGAGAACTCATCAGGTTCCAAAACTGGCTCATTGTAGCTGAGCTGAATCAACCCAGAAGATGAAATGAAGCCTCTTATCACCTTCCTGGGAAGAAGGAAGGAAGATCAGGAGACAGGTTCTGGGAAATGACAGGAACTTTACAAATGAGATTTGATTAGAAACTTCTCCTAAAGTAGCCAATTGCCTGTGATAGACTTTGTTAGTGACTTGTAAGTGTTAATTAGCCTATTCTAACCCACAAGATTACACAGCTCTTTCTGTCCTCTGTGCCTATAGGACAGCTTGTGGCAGCCAAAGCGCTAGGCTTATTTCCAAAGGCCTCAACCTGCTGCTGTCATCTCCCATCTGTCCCTTTAAGGCTGTGGGGCTCGGGTTAGGTTCCTTTCTGGGAGTGGTGGTCCAAGGCCCTTTTATTTGGGTATGGGCCAGCAGTTGTCTTCTATACCATATATCCAATGACTTTGGGGCTTTCTTTGTGATAGCACTGGAAATACTGGATGGAGGCCATGGGAATGCCTAGGCTAGATGGTCTGTGAGGCCAGGACAGAAGCATCTCTCCTCCCGAGCAGCATTCAATTCAGTTCAACTCAACATATGTCTGTTAAATACCCACTGGGGGCACAGGAGAGACTAGAATTAGATGAGGCAAAGTTCCTCCCCTCAGACAGGAGAGGTAAGTTTAGGATAAGGCATAAGAGATATGGACTGGATAATAGTACAGTTAGGAGCTTTCAGAACTAGCTGAGTGGACAGAATCAGAATTAATAGCTAAATATCAGCTTGGAATGAGGTCTACAATGGAGGGCCCCAGGTTTCTGTGTGGGCCCTGTGTTGTTTAATATTTTAAACAATGATTTAGATAAAGATTTAGATGGTATGTTTACTCAATTTGCAATTGATACAAAATTGAGAATGAGACTTAATGGGTTGAGTGACAGAATCAGGATTGAAAAAGATCTTCACAGGCTGTATGTTTTCACTGAATCAAGATGAAATTTAGTCCAAACCAATGACTTCATTAGGCAGGAAGCTCTTGGCACAGAACCTTTCTCCACTGGTGCAGATCAACACTCATCAGTAATTTATCATCTTAAAGATTGCCAAGGGGCACTTGAGAGATTAAATGACTTGCCCATTGCCACACAGTGAGAATATGGCAAAGTCAGGGCTTGAACCCAAGGGTTCCTGATTCCAGGAACAGCCCTCTACCTATTTACGCTATGCTATCTCTGTAGGTAGACTTTAATAGAAATAGTTGTTTAAAAAACAAAACAAAACATCAATTTCAACCAGTGTCTCTGATAAAGACCTCATTTCTAAAATATATAAAGAACTGAGTCAAATTTATAAGAATATAAGTCATTCCCCAATTGATAAATGGTCAAAGGATATGAACAGGCAGTTTTCAGGGGAAGAAATTAAAGCTATCTATAGGCATATGAAAAAATGCTCTAAATCCCGATTGATTAGAGAAATGCAAATCAAAACAACTCTTGGGTACCATGTAACACCTATCAGATTGACTAACATGACAAAAGAGGAAAATTATAAATGCTGGAGAAGATGTGGGAAAATTGCAAAACTAATTCATTATTGGTGGAGTTGTGAACTGATCCAACCATTCTGGAGAGCAATTTGAAACTATGCCCAAAGGGCTATAAAAATGTGCATACACTTTGACCTAGCAATACCACTTCTAGGGCTGTATCCCAAAGAGACCATAAAAATGGGTAAAGGAGTCACATGTACAAAAATATTTATAGCAACTCTTTTTGTGGTCACCAAGAACTAGAAATTGAGGGGATGTCCACCAATTGGAGAATGGCTGAACAAGTTGTAGTGTATAAATGTAATGGAATACTATTATGCTATAAGAAATGGTGAGCATACAGATTTCAGAAAAACCTGGAAAGACTTCTATGAACTGATATTAAATGAGGGGAGCAGAGCCAGGAAAACATTCTACACAGTAACAGCCACATTGTGTGTTGACTGACTTTGATGATGTCTTTGACTTTTCTCTTCAATGTAAGGACCTAAAACAATTCCAAAAGACTCATGATGGAAAATTCCATCCACATCCGAAACTATTTGCCTACTCTTTTGGTTTGTTTTATTTTGTTTTTTTCTTTCTCAGGGTTCCTCCCATTTGTTCTAATTCTTCTATACAACATGACTAATGTGAAAATATGTTTAATAGGAATGTATATGTAGAGCTTATATCAGATTTCACACCATCTTGGGGAGGGGAGAGGGAAGGGAGGCAGAGAAAATTTAAAACTTATGGAAGTGAATGTTGAAAACTAAAATTAATAAATTAATTTTTAAAAAACCATCAACTTCACAAGTAGAAAGTGAGGGTAGAATTAGCAGTTCATCTGAAAATGATTTGAGAATTTTAGTGGAGACAGTTTATGGTACATGGTTAAAGTGCAGGATAGGGAGTCAGGAAGACTTGAATTCAAATCCTGTCACAGACACTTGCTAGCTTTGTGGCCTCTCTCTAAACCTCAGTTTCCTCATCTATAAAACAGGGGTAATAACAGCCTTCTTCCCAGGGTTGTTGTGAGGATTGAATGAGATGTTTGCAAAGTGCTTTGCAAATCTTAAAGGCTTTATAAATGCTAACTGTTATTATTATTTTTGTAGTAATAGTACTAGCAGTAGTGGTAGCAGTAGCAGCAGCAGCAGCAGCAGCAGCAGTAGCAGCAGCAGCAGCAGCAGCAGTAGTAGTAGTAGTAGTAGTAGTAGTAGTAGTAGTAGTAGTAGTAGTAATCATCTGCAAACCAAAGAAAATTAAAGCAATCTTAGACTGATTTAAGGGAGGTATAGGGTCCAAGCCTAGGGAAGTGACAGTCCTGTTGCATTTTGCCCTTGCGAGACCTAGTCTACAGTAGCGTTCAGTCATGATCACCACCTTTTAGGAAGGGGATTGATAAATTTGACAACATCTAGAAAATTGCAGTAAGGAAGGACCTCAAGTTCATGCAATGTAATCATTAAAAGAACCGAGAGTGTGAATCTTAAAGAGAAGCCTGAAGGGAGAATGTGATAGGTATGGGTTTCTTCAGGTGTAAGAGAAAGAGGCATCCAGTAAAAAGGGGGTGGCCTGACTCAGCTTGGCCCCAGTGGATATAACTAGGAGGGGTAAGGGGAAGATGTAAAGAGGCAGGTTTAGGCACTATCAGGAAAAACTTCCCAAAGCTTGGAACTGGCCCGAAAGCAAGATGGGCTATTTCAGGAGCACATTCACCCTCACTGGAAGGCTTCAAACCAAGGCTGAAAGACAACTCGTTGGGCACCTTGTAGAGAGGATTCCTGTTAGGATTCAGCTTGGACCTATATGGTCTCTAATGTCCATTCCCTCTCATCTTCTGGAATGCTGTGGAAGGAAGATATTCCAGGCATAAGGAAAACTACAAACAAAGCTGGGAAGATGGGAAGGTGCAGAGCAAATTCAAGGAACATAATTAGACTAGTTTGGCTAGACTGTTGAGTGCCTGCAAAGGAAAAGAGTGAGACAGGACTGGAGAAGTGATGTGGCACTGGATAATAGAGAGCATTATGGAATTCAAATTTTACTTGGGGGGCAGCTAGGTGGCGTAATGAATAGAGTACCGGCCCTGGAGTCAGGAGGACCTGAGTTCAAATCCAGCCTCAGAAACTTAACACTTACTAGCTTTGTGACCTTGGGCAAGTCACTTAACTCCAATCGCCCTGCCTTCCCCCCTGCAAAAAAAAAAATTACTTGGTAGGCAATAGGAAGTCATCAGAGGGCTTTGAGCAGAGTAGTGACATGACCAGATCTATACATAAGGAAGATGATTCTGATGGTGATATGAAGGACGCCATGGAGGGACAGAATAAGGGAATGGGGAGACCTGTAAGGAGGTTATAGGAATGGTCCAGGTGGATGGGAAGGAAGTCTTCACTCTTGCGGTATCAGGGGGAACAGAAAGGAGGGGACTAATTCAAGAGGTGCTGTGAAGGTTCATTCATCAGGACTTTGTAATTGATTGGATGTGAGAATTGGAAAAAGGGCTGCTTTCTTACTGCTCATTAGCAGGTGGCCTTCCCTGGAGTTGTTTTCTAGTTTCTCTTGTAGCTTTGTGTCAGTGGACACACAGTGCTGCCTGTGGCCGCCTTAGTGTTGGGCTCTGGTCAGACAAAGGCTGAGAAGCGGACAAGACGCTAGCTAGGCTAGCTTCCCAGGCCTCTTTCAGTCGGATGCTGTCCTATAAGGTTGGGTTCACTTCACATTGTCACAGACTGAAATTCTTATCCATTGGTCTTGGGTTGAAAGAAGGAAGAAAGAAAACGTGTTGCTTTCTTAGGTGCAACCTTCGGGGGTTGTTTATCTCAGTGGTTAGAACAGCATGGCTAGATGTTTCCTAAGCTCGGAGTGTAAATTCTTTTCCCATTGGAGCATTTTGCTTTGTTCTGTTCCATGGTGACATAGTTCTCTTTACCAGGTTATTTTGGACATGCGTGTTGTTTGTGACTAGGCAGACTGGGTCAAAGAGTTTGGAGGGACGGATGTAAAAAGCATAGCATCACAAATATAGGGCTGGAATAGACTTCAGAGAGCCATCCCTTTCAATACTCTAATTTTAAATGTGGGGAAACTGAGGTTTGGGGGTTTACAGTGACTTAGCCAAGTTCACTTGGGCAGTAAGTTGCAGTCAGTACTAGAGTTGTAACTCAGAGCATGTACGCTATTACTGGAAGGTCAGTGACATGAGTTTTGTACATTTGTTGTTCAGTCATTTCAGTCATGTCCAAATCTTCATGACCCTATTTTGGGTTTTCTTGCCAAAAATACTGGAGTGGTTTGCCATTTCCTATTCCAGTTCATTTTACAGATGGGGAAACTGAAGCAAACAGGCTTAAGTGACTGGTCCAGGATCACACAGCTAGTAAGTGTCTGAGGCTGGATTTGAACTCAAGATTTCCTGAGTCCAAGTCTGGCTCTCTCTCCACTGCACCACCTGGCTGGCATATTATTAGGGACCATGGAAACTTCATAAAGCTATTATTTCTAGGCCTCTTATGATGCCAAGAGAGGGGGCATTGACTTGCCCAGTCAGGTCAATTCTCTAAAATATTTCTTAAGTACCTACTATGTGCAGAACCTTGTGCTTAGTGCTAAAGATACAAGCATGCAAAGCAACATAGACCCTGCCCTCAAGGAGATTTCAGGTTTTCCAACTTGGGAAACAAGTCCCAGTCTATAAGAAGGTGGCTCCTTGGTGTTCTTAGTAAGAATGGTAAGGTTCAGCTTTGGTTCTTAACTTATACTCACTGAGCATGTGTTCTGTCAGTATTACTAATAGAATCCGCAATTACTTATGTGGTGCCTCACTCTGTGAGGAGCATCTCCTCTGGGGAGTAGGAGACTTTAGACACTAAGAGGAGAATGGAACCATCATTATTAAAGACCCTGACTGGGCACTAGGAGGAACCCTAGAGGTCATCAGTACAATTCTCTCATTTCAAAGAGAGAAGAAAACTGAAGAAGGTGGGGGAAAGGGCAGTACATCTAGGTGGCGCAGTAGACAGAGCACTGGCCCTGGAGTCAGGAAGTCCTGAGTTCAAATTTGGCCTCAAATATTTACTAGCTATGTAACCCTGGACAACTCACCTAACCCTGATTGCCTCCAAGTAAAAGAGGGGTGGAGTGTGATTTACCTAAAGCCAACACAGGTAGTCAGTGGCAGAACTAGAATTTATACCTAAAGTTACTGATTCCAAATCTTGTTCTCTTTCCACTCTTCCTACCCTGACTCCTTTTAGGTCAGGGCTAAGTAGTGTGAAGGGATTGTTTGTAAGAGTGCGGAGAAGGACCCCATACCCAGCCCTGCCCACATGGGATGGCCCTGCAGTCCCCATGCATAGAGGACTGGCAGCCCAGGGGCTGTTGATGCTGGGACCCTGGAGTTTCTGGGCTGTGGCCCTTTGGCCTGGCCCAGGCAGTGACGCATACACTGCAATATTTAAGTCAGTGCTGGCAGAAGGGCTCCACAGGAGCTCCTGTGTTTAGCACCATGCTCAAAGGCCACCTCTGTGTGTCATTTCTGTGATTTTTCAACTTAGACCAAAATGGAAAGACCAGACAAGGCATCTGGTGTGGTATGAATGACATATTGAGCAGAAACAATCAGAAGAGATGCTGGGGGTCCTTCAGCAGTGAAGAAAGTGCTTTCTATGGGCAGGAAGGGAGAAATTTCTCCTTCCCATGTCCCATCAGACTAAAGGCAAATGTCGTCCCCTCTCAGCAGGGCCCTGATGACAGGGAGGTCAGGAGGGTCTGATAACGACAACAGGGGTGATGATTAAAGCTAAGCAGCTGATCTTAGCTTTTCTCTATTTTCATTTCCTAGTCAGCACCGGTCTAGGGGAAAGAGCCCTGGATTGAGAGTCAGAAGACCTGGGTTCAGATCTGAGGGCTTCAGTCTCCCTACATAAAAAGGAGGAGGCAGGCTGGTACAATGAGAAGAGCCCTGGATTTGGAGTCTGAGGGCCTGGCCCTGCCATTGACTTCCTGAGTCACTTCCTCTTGCTGTCCTTCAGTTTCTTCATCTGTAAAATGAGGGGAGTTACTTTAACGATTCCTAAGTTCCCTTCCAGCCCTATAACTTATGACTTCTTGTCTGAATGTAAGACTTTTAACTTGGCTGTTAGGAATTGTGATAAGAAGCTGCCCAGGCAGCTGGACTGCCCAACACTATCCAATGATGATACACTGAGAGATAAAGAAATAGCCAGGGAGGCAGGCAGAGTGTGGGGGCAATAGGACAGGAGACTTCAGCCCTTACTGAAGAGCTGCCCTCATGTGATACCTGCCTCTGTCCTGGAGTTTAGCACCAATACGATATTCACATCACCTATATAGTAGCTATGAATATGCTGGCATAATTTCGAATTGCAAAATATAACAGACTCTCCACATGGAAGACAGAACCAAAAACATTTATTCAGATGCCAGAAAGCCAAATCTATCGTAGCAACAAAGACATCTATACACAATAACAATGCAGAGGGCACCGCCGTCCCCAAGCCTTCCCCCTGCTAGAGCTTTCCCCAAAACAAACACTCATGGCTCTGACTGCCTGTTTCTTCTCTGTCCCTCAGCTCTAACTGCTCTGACCAACTTACTTTGGGCTCTGCTCCACTCTTTCTGCTGCACCCCTTCTTGCTCCACCTGCTCAGCAAGCTCTTCCCACCACAGACCCATGTGACTCAGGCTTCCATGTGACTCAAACAGGTCACATAGTTATATTAATGGATGAGAAAGATCTTCCCATTAAGCAAAAATACATTAACAATACACAGAGGTCACATCTCACTCTTGGAAGGTGGCATCTGTGTTATCCCCAAACCCCGGGAACCACCCCAGCCACAGTGCGTCCTGGGACTTAGCCAGATGCTTAGCACTGAAACGAAACTTATACCGGCCTAGCTTCTCTTACCCAGATGGGAGTGGAGAAAGGACTCAGCTGGGTCCCAGCCATGGTTTGTGCTAAGCTCAGCAGGGCAGGAGGGCAGGATCAGCGAGGGGGGAGCAGACTTTGGGACTGACTGTTGGAGGTCAGATGCCCATTTTCCTTTTGGAAGTGATCTTTCTCTGCAGATTTCCCAAAGCATTTCATTTGAGCCTCTCCTTGGCACTTTATCTTACTGTCCCTGGAATCACAGTAGGGATTCTTGTCTTTCTCCCCATTAGATTATTGAGTTTTTCCAAAACAGGTTCTCATATGTCCACGATTGCAACCCTTAACACAGTTCCTTGTAACAAAAGGCAAACTCCTTGTGGACAAATTAGTTTTTTCTTTTTGTCTTTGAATTCATAGCACTGAGCCCAGTGCCTGGCACAGATTAGGCATTTAATAACTGCTTACTGAACAAATGGATGAATGGGTGAGTGGATGGATGGATGGACCTTCTCCCCCCACCTTCCCACTCCCCAGACCTAGTAAGGGTTGGAGAGAAAATTCATCTGTAGATCTCTCTAAGTCAAGACACCACTTGACTCCAAGTCAAGAAAACACTATACATGCATGACCCTTAGTCCCTCTTACCCCAAATACCCTTTGTACTTTCTCTGTCCTGCTTCCTACTACTGAATTGTGGTAGCTTCTGTCTCCTAATGGAAGCCCTGGCCTGTTCCCTTTCCCCTTCCTAAATTCTTTTAGGACCATGAGGATGCCCTCCCTCCTGTACTCCTGACTGTTCCCCTGGAGTCCCAGACCCCCTCTGTGGTCTTTGCTTGGGGTGAGGAAGTAAAGGTAAGAAGGGGAGAGGGCGGACAAAGTGCCCTATCTCTAAGCTCCAGCCTTTTGTTGGCTCTCAGTTTTCTGCTTTTCCTTCTCATTATCATCTTCCTTCTACCACCTGAGCTCCAGCTGGGGAAGAAGGTGCTAATGGAAAGCTAATGTTCCAGCCCCATCCCCATTTACTCTGCTAAACACAGAAGCTTCTCTCTTGTTAAATACCGTACTTTCCACCTCCCTGTGCATCTGATCTTCGCTTTGAATTGAGTAAAAGCAATGCATTGAAAAGGATATATCTGGTTTCAGTTCCCTACTAATGAGCTGGCAGCCTCCTGCCTCCCAGGGGGGGAGTAGAATTATCTGCCTCAGCCTTCCTCTGTCTCCTCTGTGCCACCAGGGAAACAGGAAGGCAGAGCATCTGAGAATGTCTGTGTGAGTGGGGGGGGGGGCAGTTAGAGGAAGTTGGGGGGGCAGGTGAATATGTACCTCCCTCAATAGGTACAGATGTTTAGCTTTCTTCATTATGTTGGACCTGATTGACTTGCTCACTCACTGGAGTCCACTGAGACTGTCAGATCTTTTCATACTATACTTGAATCAAGGTAGTATATCACTTTGCCAGGTTATGACTCTTAAGATTAGATGGGTTGTTGTGCAGATCAAATGAGTTAAAATATATAAAGTGCTTTTCAAACCTTAAAGCTTGATATATGTAGTAACTATTATTATGTCATCTTTTTTGAAAAGATGAATGCACTAAGAGTCAGCAAAACTAAGCTTGAGTTCTACCCTGAGTTCTCTGAACTTCAGTTTCCTCATCTGTAAATAAAGAGGTTCCTTTTATAGCATGGCATAGCAGATAGAAAACCATTGTTAGAGTTAAGCTGGATGAAGAGTTAAAATAGTTCCTGAGGTATGGAGTAGGAGAGATGTGGGAACTCACAACAAACAGCCTTGATTTTCTCAGTAAAGTAGTATGAGGCTGTCTACTGAGAGAGAAGGAATTATGGATAGATTAGGGAGCTTGAGGAAAGAGGATAAATTTTAGAACAGCCACTTAAAGGAATGGATAATCAACCCGAGAAAAATAAAAGGATTGATGTATATTAGGGGTTTCTAACCTTTTTGGAAGCAGTCTGGTGATCCTATGGATACCTTCTTAGAGTAATGTTTTTTTTTAATGCACAAAATAAAAGACATAGCATTACAAAGGAAACCAACTATTTCGAAAAACAGTTATTAAATTATTTTTTTTTTTAGTTTATGGACCCTAGGTTAAGAACCCATACTGTAGAGCAATAAAGGCTTAACTGAGATTAGGTAGAAGCATTTTATAATGTACCCAGTTGTCATGGTTGCCTGGCTTTCTCCAGTGGTGTTTAGTGACACAAGGGTAGACAAGAAAGTAAAGAGGGGAGTGAGGATGGATAGAGCTTGGGTGAGACTGGGTAGGCTGTGAATAACCACAGTCTGGGGGGCAAGAGCTTCCAGGGCAAAAGACAATGTTCACGATTGGTTTGGCCAACCATAAGGTCAAGAATAAACGTAATGGTTTGGGAAGGACAGAGAGGGATGGAGAGACTAGAATTGTTTATGAGGATGAAGAAGCAGGAAGAGGCAAAAACCCAAGGAAATTGTGATGAGGGAGGGAGAATTTCAGTGTTCAGAATCATGGAGATGGCACAGTTATGCGTGATGGTGAATTGAGATTGCCCTTTGAAAAATTGAGGTATAGCTAAGAAGTCAGAGATTCATACACTGAGAGGCCAGGGTGCTCAAGGAGAAGTCAACACATAAATGGAAATCTCCAAGTATGAGAGAGAAAAGTATGGAGAGGAAGAGAGCAAACCAGGTATGAATTCCCATTGAAAGGATAGTGAAGGGGTAGGGTAGTAGATAAAAGCAACAAGGATCTGGACAGTGTGACAATGAACTGGAGGAGAAATGGTTGCTAAGTTGTTGATAGCAGAGGAAAGGCTTAGAAGTGGAGTGCCAACTAGTTTCCTTAGCCCAGTGGGTCAAGGTCAAGAGAGAGAGTAACTCATACTGTAGACCATGGTCAAGAGAGTAGGAGTGTCCCAAGATGGAAGGTGTGAAATGAAGAGCTATGGTATGAAAGAAAGTTGTTTGTTAATTTTTGGAAAAGAATGTGAACTCTTAAGTTCACAGTGATCTGGGAGGTCACCAAGGTTTTGGCATGGCCCTCAGGCTGATGTGGATATGACTGAGCACATGGGGGGAGATGGCAGGAAAATCAAAACAAAACGAAACACTTTCCTAAACAGGAAGAGAACCAAAAAGAATAGAAACCATAGAGGGGTTGCATTGTGGTGACTTAAGATAGGTAGCAACGGGAAAAGATTTTCATTTGGGCAGATGGAAACTCTCACAAAGACTGGGCAGTTTACCAGCCATAGAACTGGGGCAAGAACCAGTTGATTTGGGTCTCCACCCATGGAAGTTGTTTGACTCCCTAGTGTGGTGTCAGTGGCATCTATTTCCTTGGTTTATTACTCCAAACACTGGGGAACTGGGAGGAGTTCTGTTGAGTATATGGGTTAATAAGTACCTGGTGATCAGTTCACAGGGCCATAATGAATGCATACTCAGAAGCCATCTCCAGTGAGAGAGGAGATACATCCAGAAGATATTACAAACTTGGCTTCTGGTCTCTTGAGTTCCAGTCAGTGAAAGTCTTCTAGTGTCTCTGTGCCATAAGGATTAAGATCTCTGATGGACCTGTGTGACCTTAACACATTTTCTCTGGCTTCCTGAAAAAGGAACCTTAGAGATCATCCAATCCAACCCCCTTATTTTACAGAGGAGGAAACTGAGGTCTGGAGAAGAAAGTTATTTGTCCAAGGTCACAAAGCTAGTAAGAGGCACAGCTGAGATTAAACTTAATTTGTGCACCATACTTTCTTTCCAGCTTAATCTCACATTCTCTGTTCTTCAGCAAAACTGGACTACTCTGCCTTCTCACACATAATTTGTTGACTTTCCTCCATATCTTCACTCAGGTTCTTCTCTTTGCCTGGAATGGCCTTTATCTCCCTCTGTTGAATTGCTGCTTGTCCATTAAAGTCCATCTCAAATGAAGTGTCTTCCAGGAAGCTTTTTTTGATCACTTCTTGGGTAGCAGCCTCCCCCTTAGAATGAATGCAAGTGTTCCCAAGTAGCGTACCTGTGAAAGACCCACATCATCTTGCCATTGCCAAGACATTTGACTTTTGTGGTGATCTGGTGATATCAGCATCTTCCCTGAAGATGTCTGATAAACCTGCATCACCATATATCCTGGCTTTAGAAATGAGCTATTTGAGAATGTTAATGTCCTGGCCTGATTTGGGCTTTGCTGGATTTAGCTGACCCCATCTGGTCCTTGTTCAATTTCTTTGGTCAAACCTCCAGCCAAAGCACTGTTCCCAAACTCAACCATTTCCCAAACTCAACTCTCCCATCTTCCCCCTCCATTTGGGTTTATTTTTTTTGGAGGGGGAAAAGGCAAGGCACTTGGGGTTAAGTGACCTGTTCAAGGTCACACAGCTAGTTAAGTGTCAAGTGTCTGAAGCTGGATTTGAACTCAAGTCCTCCTGACTCCAGGGCCGGTGCTCTATTCACTGCACCACCTTGCTGCCCCAATTTTTTTTGAATTAATTTTTTTAAATTTAACAAAAACAAATAAAATTAGTTTTTCCAAATAACATAGGATTGCACATGAAACTGTGACTCTATTATGTAGATTCTGCTTTTCTTTATACAGCTCTGCTTCATGCCTACAATATGCTCCCTCCTCAGCACCATTAAGAATCCTTATCTGCCTTCAAGACCCACCCCAAAGGCCATCTTACCCAAGAAGTCTTTCTTGATTCTTCCTGTTGCTAATGCATTCTCCTCCTTCAAATGATTGCATGTTATTACTTGATTTGTGTACATGTAGTCTTCTTTCTACCCCACTTCCCAATGGAATGTAAACTCCTTTGGGTAGAGATAGTTTTGTTGATTTGTTTTTGCCTGGCTGTTTGTTATTGTTCAGTCATTTCTGACTCTTTGTGACTTCATTTGGGGTTTTCTTGTCAAAGATACTGCAGTGGTTTGCCATTTTCTTTTCTGACTCATTTTAGATACAAGAAAACTAAGACAAACAGGCTTAAGTGACTTGTCCAGAGTCACATAGCTAGTAAGTGTCTGAGGCAGGATTTGAACTCAGGAAGGTGAGTCTTTTTGACTGGAAGCCCTTCCTGACTAAATCCACTGCACAGTACCCTGAACAAAGCGCTTGTTTCATCACCGTTTGCTGCATTGTTGATTAGATTCCTTTCCTACCCTCCATTTCAGGAGAAACACCAGGCAGATCATGTGAACCCCCCCTCCTGCACTAGCTGGCTCATTTGTAAGACGTCTTGGAGATTGTGGGAAGGAAGGCAAAGGTACACAATTCCCATTCAGCCTTGTTAATTAAGGGAAATCAGGCATCAGTGTGTCACAGAGAAGGGTTCTCCAGGGGAAAATATTTCATTTCAAACCACTTAGCCCTTATGGTTCAGCTTTTTCATTTGCTAAGTAAGCATTTGCTTTCCCAGACAATAGTTTGAGTGACTGAGAAAATATATGTATCAGAACAACCTTTTCTCCTTTTCCCCCACTTTCCTTTCCTTCTTACAGACTCTATTTGTGGTCAGAAGGTGAGTATTGCTCCCTTCATCCAAATTTCCCTGTTCCTACTGAGAGGGCAGACCATCACCCCTTCCAGCCCCCTAAGTTCCCAGCCTCACAGTCATCCTCTCCTTTGCCCTCCCCTATCCAGTCATTTAACAAGTCTTGTGGATTTTACCTCCACAACTTATCTCCCATCTGCCTCCTCCCCACTCACAGAGCTACCACCCTGGCTAAAGCTCTCATCCCCTCTCAGCTACATTACTGCAACAGTCTCCTAATGAGTGTTTCTACCAACAATCTCTCTCCTCTCTAGTGCATCCTTCACAAAGCAGCAAAGTTTATATTCTGAAAAGTCTAGTTTGACCTTGTCACTCCCTTTGCTCAAGAAGCTTCAGTGGCTCCTTATTGTCCCTAAAATAAAGTATGAGCTCCTCTCTTTGGCACTGAAAACTCTTTATAATCTGGCTCTAGCCTGTCTTCCTACACTGAGGTCACGTGAAATCCCCTCTCTCCTGATTCCCCTTAATTCTAGAGCCTTCCCTCTGTTGGTTATTTCTAATTGTTCAGCATCTGTTTGTACATAGTTGTTTGCATGTTCTCTCCCTGATTACACTGTGAATACCTTGAGAACAGGGACTATCTTTTGCCTTCCTTCATATCCCCAGCACTTGGCACATAGAAGATGCTTAATAAATGTTTATTGACTGACTGACTGACTGACTTTATGCCCCATCCAGACTAGACAATTTGATGTTATCTGCACACAACATTCCATGTCTAGTCTCTCTCCATGCCTTTGTAAGGACTGTCCTCCGTGCCTGGCATGCTCTCCTTTCTCACCTCCATTCAAGGCTCACTCAAATGCCACTTTCTGTGCAAGAGCCTTCCTGATATTCCCAAATGTTAGCACTCCACTCCTGCCACCAATAACTTTGTATTTACTTTTTATATCTTTTGGTTTTTAGTCTTAAGAACTTGCCCAGAAAACTGAGGTTAAGTGACTTACCCAGGGTTATACAACCAGTATGCTTCAGAGATGGGGCTTGAACCCAGGTCTTCCTGGCCCTGAAGCCAGCTCTCTGTTGTTGTTGTTGTTTTTTTTAATTACTTATTTTTAAGATAAATTTAAATTTTTTTGAGTTCCAGATTCCCTCCCTCCCTTCCAGCCCCCTTCCATCCATTGAAAAGAAAAGCATTATGATATCACTTATATATGTGAAGTTATGCAAACATATCTCCATATTAGCCATGCTGCAATAAATGAAATGAATGAATGAATAGATAAATAAAAACCAAGAAACAAAGAAAATGAAATAAAGCATGCTTCAGTCTGCACTCAGAATCGATCAATTCTCTCTCTGGAAGTGGATAGTGTTTTTCATCATGGGTCTTTTGGAATTGTCTTAGATTACTATCTTGCTCAAAGTAGCTACATCTTTCACAGTTGATCATACAATGTTGCTGTTACTGTTTACAGTGTTTTCCTGGTTCTGTTCGCTTCCCTTTGTATCAGTTCATATAAGTCTTCCCAGGTTTTTCGGAAACCACTTCCCTCTCCCCCCACCTTCTTATAGCACAATTAGCACATTCCACCACAATCACATACCACAACTTCTTCAGACATTCCCTAATTGATAGGCATCCCCACAATGTCCAATTCTTTGCCATTATAAAAAGAACTGCTGTAATTGCCCTTGTACAAATAGGTGCTTTTCCTTCTTTTTTAAAAATCTCTTTGGGATACAGACCTCATAGTGCTATTGTGGGTATGCATGGTTTTTTAGCCCTTTGGGTATAGTTCCAATTTTTTCCCCAGAATGGTTGGATCAGTTCACAACTCCACCAACAGTGCATTAGTGCCCCTATTTTTACACATCCCCTCCAACATTTATCATTTTCATTTTTTGTCATATGAACCAATCCGATAGGTGTGGGGTGGTATGTCAGAGTTGTTTTAATTTGCATTTCTCTAATCAATAGTGATTTAGAGCATTTTTCTGTCTATTGATAGCTTTGATTTCTTCTGAAAACTGCCTGTTCATATCCTTTGACCATTTATCAACTGGAGAAGACTCTTATTTTTATAAATTTGGCTCTGTTTCTTATATATTTGAGAAATGAGGCCATTATCAGAGCCAATTCTCTATTCATACTGCCTCTCCCAATGCTAAAATCCTGTGTATTCAGTTATCTGTGCGCATGTTGTTTTTCCCCACGAGGAGTGAGGTCCATGAGGACAGGGACTATTTTCATTTTTGTCTTTCTATTCCCAGAACCTAGCACAGTACCTGGCACAGAAAGGATGCTTTGTAAATGCTTGCTGAAATTAATTGAATTAGCAGCAGGTATGTGCAGGATAGGTTTGACATGGCTCTCCATACATGAAGGAAGAAAGCCCTCTGAGGATAAAGCCTAGAAACATAGTTGACTTTTGGTGTCCCTATCCAGGGATATGCTAGTTAAATGTTTAACAACAGCTTTTGTTTATAAATGTGCACAGGACACATTTTAAAGTTTAATCGGCATTATTAACATTTCCTGGACCATTTTCTTAAAACCAAACAGACAAGAAAATAATCAATCAAGCCCTGATCTGCAGTGTTCCCTGACTTCCAAGGAGTAAATGTTAACGCTGAAAATTTAGCAGTTGGCTCTGGTGATCCAGTCCTAACTGTCTCTGGCACATCTCTGTACCAAAAGCTTGTCCTTGTAACCTCAGTGATATTTGTGGCCTCTGCTTGAAGGATAGAAAATGGGTGTTTTAGGAAGGAATAATTTTGCCTTCTGAGAGACCAGGGACCCAAAGGGAAGGACTCCTCCCCAGCTGATGGGTAGGATGCTGTGATTTGAAAAGGTAAGTAAGGCTTTGGAGTCATTTAGGAGGCAGACTTCTTGTCTTATTCTTTATAATCACTGGGTGACATTCATCCCTGCAGTGTCTGGTTGGTGTTCCCTGTTGTCTGCTTTCTAATTTCAGGGTGAAGCAGGGCTAGGGGATGGGATATAATAACTATCTTTAAGTATTTGAAAGGTTTTCATGTATAAGAAGAACTAGATGTGCTCATCTTGGCCTCGAAGAGCAGAATGAGGAACAATGGGTGGCAGTTGCCAAGAAGCAAATTTCAGGTACATATAAAGAAAAATTTCCCAGCCATCAGAGCTGTCGAAAAATGGAGTGGACTGCCTCATTAGGTAGCTAGGTGATGCAGTGGATAGAGCAATTGGGCCCAGAGTGAGGAAAACCCAAGTTCAAACCTGACCTCAGACATTTACTAGCTGTTTGACCTTGGTCAAGTCACTTAACCTATCTTTGCCTCAGTCTCCTCATATGTAAAATAAGATAACCCTTGAAGGTTTGTTGTGAGATAATATTTGTAAAGCACTTAAGATAGTACCTGGCATATTTGTTGTTAAGTCATTTTTTTCAGTGGTGCCCAACTCTCTGTGACCCCATTTGGGGTTTTCTTGGCAAAGACACTAGGGTGGTTTGCCATTGCTTTCTCCAGCTCATTTTACAGATGAGGAAACTGAGGCAAATAGGGTTAAGTGACTTGCCCAGGGTCACATAGATAAGTGTCTGAGGCTGGATTTGAACTCAGGAAGATGACCATAGGCCCAGCAATCTATCCAATGTGCCACCTAGTTTCCGCCTGGCACATTGTAGGTGTGATATAAAGTCTGGCTGTCATTATCATCATCATTATGATATGTAGTAGGCTTTCCCCTTCTGTTTTAAAAAGAAATGAATAACTTTTAATCTTCGTGTACTTACCAATATATGTTTAAATATATAAACAGGGACAAAAGATGGGCAACTAGGTATTGCAGTGGATAGAGTGCTAGGCTTGCAGTCAGGAAGACTCATCTTCCCGAGTTTAAGTCCAGCCTCAGACACTTACAATAGCAAAACAGTGACAAGAGAGGAAAATACAAACAAAACTAAACGATATGGAAAAATGTTTGTGAATGACTGTCTCTTTAACTGTAGATTTCACTTATTTACAAAATGTCAAAAGAAGCAAAAATTATACGTGCTCTATTTGACTAGGTGGGAAGAGTCATCCAACAAATTTAATCTGGATTTTGTTACTGTTTAATGTAGTCTGAATTGCATCATTGTAATCAGTGTAGATGCTGCTCTTTTGATTCTGTTTTCTTCACTCTATACCAACTTAATATAAGCCTCCCTAAGTTCAAAGAGATCTATAATCTCATCTGATTGGATATTCCATCTGTTGATGCATATGGCAGCTCATTCATGCAGGCACATCCCACATGATTCTTATCCATGTCCCCAGATAAGTTTCCCAAGGGGACCACCTTTTGTGCTGGGGTCCTTCCTTCCTTTCTCCTGACACCAAAAGAATATTCATGGAGCACCCAAGCCGTCCGTCTGTTACCTCACCCTTGCCTCATGAATCTTATTTTTTGATCATGCTTTTCTCTGATGAAATCCTTTATTCCTGTTCTTCTCTGAAGTCCCTTATTATGATATGATGTAGCCTGTTCATACTCACCATGTGTTTCCCCTGCTTCTTTCTTCATGATGCATGTCCTTCGGAGATTGTTGTGCTTCATGTCTCCCAGCAGTGTAACAACCTATGAATACTTTCTCATATTTCTTTGAATGTGTCATATTTGTCATTTCTTATGACCCAATAATACACCATTACATTTATATGTTATAACTTATTCGACCATTCCTCAATCCTTGGGCACATAGATTACTTATAGTTTTCTGTTTTGTTTTGTTTGTTATTTTGCAATTGCAAATAGAGAAGTTATTTTATAAACAATTTTTAATAAAATCATTTGGGTAAAAACCTAATAGTAGAGTGGCTAGCTCAAAGGATATTAGCTTTTTGTACCTTTTTTTTTTTTTTTTTGGCTTTTTGGAGGAGGGCAGGGCAATTGGGGTTAAGTGACTTGCCCAAGGTCACATGGCTTAGTGAATGTTAAGTGTCTGAGGCCAGATTTGAACTCAGGTCCTCCTGAGTCCAGGGCTGGTATTCTGTTCACTGTGTCACCTAACCACCCCAGTCCTTACCTCTCTTTTCTCCCACTTCATTCATTGTTGGTCAGTTAAAAACTGTTTTTTTAATGTTCCTCTTACCCAGTCAACCTTGTTGTTATTTAATTTTTTCCCTTCTGGCATCCTCTTTTCATGTTTTGCTTTGACTTTTCCCCATAATATTTCCTCATTGTGTTAGAACCTGGTTTTTATGCTTACTACATTAGTCTTTTTTATTTTTGTGAGGACTTTGTTGTTGTTTTCTTGTATTTCGCATATTTTGGCTGCTTTTGAGGTATGAAGGGAAGCTAGACTCACTTAACTTCTTAGTCCCTCACATTGCTAGGCTCCCATTAGAGGTCTTCAAGCAGAAGCTGGATGTGTGTTGTAGAGGGGATTCCTACTTGAAGTAGAGGTTGAATTGAGTGATATCTGAGATACCTTCTAATTCTGAAATTCTGTTTTTATTGTCAAGGCTTTAATATGAGGATATACTGACTACAACTGAGGATGACTCTAGGCCTTTTTTTCTGCTGTTCATTCCCTGGGAAGTCAACAAAGAGTTTAGAAGATTGTAAAGACCCAAAAAGAAGCATGTCCCAAAGGGATATTATGTCCAGCCTGGTAGGCCATTCAATGAGAGACAATTTTCTCTCTTCTTATGTAGGAGTCATACTCCCCTTGGTGGACCTGGTTGGATGGCAGGCAATTGGTATTAGATGGAATGCAGAAGAGAGCAAAGTGCCCCCTTCTTGGTGGGGGCATTTGAGACCACAGAAACAAAGCATAAGACACTATAGAGGTCATCTAGTCCAGGGATTCTTAGCATATGTGGACAGATTTTAGGGGGTTTGTGAACTTGGATAGAAAAACAAATCATATCTTTATTTTCACTAACCCTTGGTTTGCTTGGTGATCCTATGTGTTTTATTATATGCATTTAAGACGTTATTAATGTTTGATAAACCCAAAGACCCTATCTTCTGGGATAAGAACTCACTATTTGACAAAAACTGCTAGGAAAACTGGAAAATAGTATGGCAGAAACTGGGCATAGACCAATACCTTACACCATATACCAAAATAAAGTCCAAATGGGTACATGATTTAGGTATAAAGGCTGATACTA
>CM053590.1:70067616-70091256 GCA_028646515.1 Pseudochirops corinnae | reverse complement strand
GTTTGATTTTGTTTCCTTTTTCCCATTGTTCACTCCATTGGTTACAACCCTTCTATACAACCAGACTAATGTCCGATGTGAAAGTATTTGAAGATTCTGTACTTGACTGCCTGGGGCAGGGGGGAAGGGAGGGGAGAAAACTTGAAACTCAAGGGATTCTGGAACTGAATCTTGTAAACTAAAAGTAAATAAACAAATCAATTTTTAAAAATGTGTGTACCCTTTTACCCAGCAATACTACTTCAAGGGCTGTATCCCAAAAAGACCATAAAAATGGGAAAAGGAAAAATATGTACAAAAATATTTATAGCAGCTCTTTTTGTAGTGGCCAAGAACTGGAAATTGAGGGGATGCCCATCAATTGGGGAATGGCTGAACAAGTTGTAGTATATGAATGTAATGGAATACTGTTGTGCTATAAGAAATGATGAACAGACAGACTTCAGAAAATCGTGGAAAGACTTATATGAACTGATGCTGAGTGAAGTGAACAGAACCAGGAGAACATTGTTCACAGAAACAGTTACAGTGTGAGATGACTGATTTTGATAGACTTAGTCCTCTGCAATGCAAGGACCTAAAACAGTTCTAAAGAATTCATGATGGTGAATGCCATCCACATCCAGAGAAAGTGCTATGGAGTATGAATGTAGAACAAAGCAGACTATTTTCTTTTTTGTGTTTTTTTGTTTTGTTTTTTTCTTTCTCATGGTCTCTCCATTCATTATAATTTGTCTTTGCAACATGATTAATGTGAAAATGTGTTTAATAGGAATGTATGTGCAGAACTGTATCATATTGCATGCCATCTTGGGGAGAGAGGAGGGAGGGAGGGGGAGAAAATTTATGGAAGTGAATATTAAAAACTAAAAATAAATAAATAAATAATTTTAAAAAATTTATTATGAGAAGGGGTCCCTAGACCTTACCAGACTGCCAGACCCCAAAAAGGTAAAGAACCTTTGACCTAGTATGGCCCTTTATTTTATACAAGAGGAAGCTGAGCCCCACAAGGGGGAGGTGACTTGCCCAGGATTGAACAGCTAGTAAATGGCAGAGCCAAGACTCAAAGCCATGCCACACTCTTGTGGGCATAGGGAGAGAGGAAGAATGATGTGAAGAAAGTAGCTGAACTAGGATATGACAGGGCCAGATTGTGCGAGCCAGTGTGGATCATCACCCTCCAAGTCCGAGAGCCTTAATCCTTTGGGTATCGTGGACCCCTTTGGCAGTCTGGTAAAGCCTATGGTCCCTTTCTCAGAATAAGATTTTTAAATGCATACCATAAAAACACAAAGATTACAAAGAGAATCAACTATATTGAAATGCAGTTATGAAAAAAATATTTATGTTCACAGATGCCAGGTGAAGGACCGCTGCCCTAGGGTACATGTGGGGTTTTGTATAGGGGATTCTTGTTCAGGTATGGGGTAGACCAGATAATCTCTGAGATGCCGTGATTTTGTAAATTTAACCTGAGTTTAGATGTGAACACACATAGGACCAATGATATCCAAACTTTGCCTTAGAAATGAGAGAAATAATGATTTGAGCCATGGAAAGAAAGATGACTAAAGGGATTTTAATTGAATTAAATTTAATGCAACAGTTATATATTAAGTTCCTACAATGTGCCAGACACTATATTAAGACAAAACTAAATGGTCCCTGCCCTCAAGGAGATTACATTCTATTGAGAAGAAATAATGTGAACATATAGACATACATAAAAAATAGATGTAAATTAATTTCTGGTAATAGGGAACAGGTCTAATATGAAGGGGGCAGGGTTTTTTTTTTTAATAATAGAACAAGAGTTTCAGAGAGTATAATAGAAAAGTAGGGAAGAGTGGGATAGAGATACCAAAGAAATGAAGCTGATCAGGATGAGTATGAAGGATCAGAGAGTGGTGGTCAGGGTCACCTTATCCTATTCAGTCTACCAATTCAGGATCATGGGAATAATAAATGGAACCCCAGGGAAGTTGGTTGTCACAATTTGATCATAAATTTCAGAGAAAGAAATGGATCAGGAGAGAGAGGCAGCAGAACAATCTATGGTCCTGCCTTATGGTCAAGAAAAGGTCAGTGGAGTCTTAAGTCCAGGCTGGCTATAAAGAAACATTTCAGGTATTCTGCAGTCAGCCAAGGCATCTCAGAACTGCACCAAGACTCATTCCATTGTCTTCTAGATCTGGGCTATCAAACATGCTTCCCACAAAGCCAGCAGCAAGAACCAGATTAAAATATAATTGGGAAATATTTAACAAAATAAAGAAAAATGCAATAGAACATAGATATTGTTACTATGTAATTGTCTAGGTCACTCTCTGACCCACAGAGGTCCTTATATACAATTTAGTAGCCCCATCTCTATTTGAATTTCACTGGTCCAGACCATCTCCCTGAGGAAGAAGGCAGAGGGAGTGGTAAGGAAACACTTTTTTCCTAGACTGATAACCATTGTTGAGTGGAAGAGAAGCAGAGCAAATGTCCAGTCCTTGGTCCTTCCCATCTGAGGAGATGACATTGCATAGTAGTCCTTGATAAATATTGAATGAATGAAATGAATGAATGAAGTAGGCTGACTTCATGCTTTTTCTTTTAGAACTGGAAACAGAGAGGCACCTGTGTAGCAAACTGTTTCTGTTTTTGATCAGCATCTATCCTGGGACAAGGGAGGGACAGAAATATGAACTGAACTGAGCCCCACAGGATGCTGTCTCTACCGAGAAAAGGGACTGACTTCTAACATTCCTCCCTCTGCCCCCTCAAAAAGTATTCTTTGGATTCCTGTAGGTGGGGGTGGGAAGGCAAACTGGGGGAGTTGTTTAAGACTCTCTATCTTAGTCTAGAGAGAGGCAGGAAATAGCTGGATCCATCTGGGCTCTGAGTCACTTAGGTATATTTCAGTCATTTCTTTGGGAGTTTCTATTTTGGGTAAGATGTCTGTGACACATTCCAGAGAAGAGGGGGTGCTGGCCAGGGCCCTTTAAGCTCTTGTGGTCACTGACTAAATCTTTTCCCAAAGTGAAGGACAATATGGCACTCTTTCCTGGAAGACACCAGTGTCTGATGGGCTTCTGAAATGGTTGGTCAATCTCAAGTAAAAGCCATGAGGAGTGGACAGAGGAATGTTGTCATAATTTAAGGATCTTTGATTTCATCAGTATGATGGCTTCCCTTCATTGACACAGATCAAAACCCCTGTTACACCTTAGGATAGGATCATAATGAGTGACTCTGCCATATAATAAAAATCTAATTATATGTGCATGCATATATGCATATATATACATATATATTTGTTGTTGTTGATTCATTTCAGTCATGTCCAATTTTTCATGACCCCATTTGGAGTTTTCTTGGGAAGTGGTTTGCTCTTTCCTTCTCCAGCTCATTTTACAGATGAGGAAAGTTAAATAAGTTAAGTGACTTGCCCAGGGCCACACAGCTAGTAAGTGTCTGAAGCCAGATTTTAACTCATGAAGGTGAGTCTTCCTGATTCCAAGCCCAGTGCTCTATCTACTTTGCCATCTAGATGGTATATAAATATGTATGTATGTATGTATGTATTGTATAAATATTTATCTCAAGTAGTGACCAACCCTCTGGTGATGAACTTCTCCAAATTTAGCTAGGCTGAGTTTCAGTTATCCCTTCAGTTGGCCGTCTTGCCCCTTGGACCTTGTATAACATTTTGCTTACATCTCTGTAATGCAAGAAAAAGTCGTGTATTAGAGTTATGTGTTTCTACCTTGTCGCCCTATGAGCTCTATGAGGGCAGGGGATTTGTCTTATCTAAGCTTTGTGCCTCCTCCCAGTGCCAAGGTCAGATGTCTGTACACAGTAGAGAAATCAATCAATTTATCAACAAGGATTTATTAAGTGCCTGCTCTTTGCCAAGCACTGTGCTAGATGCTGAGGATACAAAGACAAAAATGAAGCATTCTCTGCCCTCGTGGAACTTACACTCTATTGAGTTCTTAATAAATGTGTATTATTGTCTTCCTTGGAGAAGAGACACATAGCCCACCATGAAACCATCCTAACTTAGCACTTGCCAGATTTGACTGACATAGGTTTTGAGAACCCACGGTCATTGCCATTCCACAATGTGGCATTGGAGAGGACTTTGGTGGAGAGTTCCTTAAGACAGTTATTATAATAATCTGAGACTGGTCCACTGACCACCTGGAGTAGCTTCAGAAAACCCAGGATGAACTGTAGTGTTAGGATAGAGGTATGGAAAGCTTGAGAATAGAAAATCTCCCTTTGAGTCTTTGGAGAACTTCAGTGCTAACTTAGTGGTGTGCCCTTGGCCATCCCCTCTTGAGATGCTGCTCAGTTCTCAATGAGGTGATAAGGTTCCCTCTCTCCTTCATCTCCTCACAGAGTCATGGTCTGTGAGGTCACTTAAGCAGCCCCTCATTTGATGAGAATAAATATAGTGTTTCTCCTGGGGAGCATCCGTGCTGTGAAGAAAAGGGGGAGTAGATACTTGTATCTCCTTGGGGTAGGGCCAGAGATCAAAATCAGCCATTCTGCAAGTTGTTGGAGGGACCTGTCCAAGTGCTTAGAAGAGGTTGATACAGGGCTTTAAGAAAATGAGAGTTTTTTTAAATGTTGAGCTATTTAATAATGAGGAAAAAAACAAGGAATTTGACGGAAAAAATGTCATTGAGTCTCAAAATATCCCTATGCATATATTTAGTATCATAATTGGCACTGAGCTTGGCAATCGTTTTTATTGTTTACATTGTTTTTGAGGCCCTGAATCAAGTTTTCCTCTGCCTTGGGCCAGATCCTATTTGGCAATTTGCAGATGTGTCCCTTTCTGTCTCTGAACTTTACCATGAAAATGTAGGTGAAGGTGACAGAAACACATATGTACTCAGTAACAGCTCTGTAGAGATCACCATGAGGACAATGTGACTGGATTTGGGGCCATTGACCCAAAAAGAGGTCATGGAAGGGTCCAGGTAGGAGACAAGGTTGACTAAGGTCTGAAGGTAGAGAGGTGCCTGGCTTGATGGAGAGAATGGGGAAGGTATTTGTGCCTAAGAGCAAGCTAGAAGACCAGTCAAATGATTTGCTTGGTGGAGAGAAGTTCAGAAGTCAGCCATCAGAAGTCCTTGTGCTTATAATGCAATCTGTCTGTTGAATGAATGAATGGACAAATACTGATGAGGATGTAGGGAAGGGCCCAGGCAGATCAAGTCCCCTAGGCAACTATCATAATCCCTTCCTACACAAACACACACACACACACACACACAGGGGAGTGGGGGGGAAGAGGAGGGGGAGAGAGAGAGAGAGAGAGAGAGAGAGAGAGAGAGAGAGAGAGAGAGAGAGAGAGAGAGGGAGCACTAAGGCTAAAGAAACCAGGCAACTGGTCCCAAAGGAATGACATCACATCTGCCATCCCTCAAATTTTTTCATAGCCCCTCAAATGAGAGCACTGGACTCAATGATCTCTAAGTCCTCTTCCAGCTCAAAATCTACAGTTCTATAACCTGGACCTCTCCTTTTCACATACCATACCCTTCCTAGGACAGCTAGATGGTGCAGTGGATAGAGTGCCTAACTTGGAATCAGGAAGACTTCAGACTACCAACCTTAGATACTGACTAGTTATGTGACCCTGGGCAAGTCACTTAACCCTACTTGCTTCAGTTTCCTCATCTGTAAAATGAGCTGGAGAAGGAAATAGCAAATCACTGCAGTATCTTTGCCAAGAAAACCCCAAATGGGGTCATGAAAAGTTGGACACAACTAAAGCAACTGAACAACAATGGTTCTTATCCTGGTCCCTTAGGGATGCTTCAAGGGGTGGACAGCTATGTTAGGGAACGGAAGTATCCTCCTCCTGAAGCAGGTGATGCTGCTGGGCCAGCTTTGCCTTGGGCACAGAAAAGCATTGTCTAAATTGAATCGATGCCCCAGTAAGGATTGAGTAGGGGCAGGGAGGTGATGAGGGAATAGAAGAGTTTTAGGGGATAGGGACACTGATAGATACCTTGCTGGCAAAGGCAGGCAGGAAGGGATGAGGCAATGAATTTTGGGTATGCTTGGGAACCTGATGATGTGCAGTTGAATGGGGAGGTAAAAATAGAAGTGGGAAAGAGTCCACTCTGGCAAATTTGGAAAATGCCCTAGTTGGGGAAAGGCAGCTAATCAGCCCTTCCCTGGACCAACTCCTCTCTTAGAGCTATTTTTTCTCTTCTGCTTCTTTCCGCCAGCCAGCAATTGTGTCGTGCCCTTATTGAAAGTGTTCCTTTAACTGTGTGGGGCAGGGATGGAAGCAGCCATTGACAGTTAAAAGGAAAGGAAGGTGGGTTACTGCTGATAAGCTCTCTGCTCCAGGAGGTGGATACTGGTTTTAATTTTAGCAATTTAAAAGAGCATAAGAAGCCAGAAAAGGCTTCCTTCCTTTTTTGTCTGTAGAAGGAATGAATGGTAGGAGGCACTCCCACACACAGAAGGGAATTTTGACTGGGCCTAAGGGTGGCTGTGTCCCCAGGAAGTTAGTGTAGTACAGTGAAGAGGGCATAGCATTTGGAGTCAGCCAGCCTGAGTTTCAATCCTTACTCTTCTCCTTAGTGCCTTTGTGACCTTGGTCAAGTCCCTTCCCCTCTCTGGGCTTCATTTTCCTCATCTATAAAACAAGGGAGTTGAACAAAGACACTTCCTAGGATCTCTTCTACTCCACATCAATGAAGTACTAGAAGACCCTGGGACTTGCTGGATTAGCTTAACTGGGGGGTGGGGAAACTGTGGCCTCAAGACCACATGTCTAGG
The DNA here is from genome assembly GCA_028646515.1 of Pseudochirops corinnae. NCBI lineage: Eukaryota > Metazoa > Chordata > Mammalia > Diprotodontia > Pseudocheiridae > Pseudochirops > Pseudochirops corinnae. Next base: position 70,084,455 of record CM053590.1, on the reverse strand, counting down.
TCCTCAAGTGGGGCCCTTTTGATGGAAACGATAAGGTTTGGATTCAGTCAAAGGGCCCCAGTTGAGGACCTAGAGGGTCACACGTGGCCTCGAGATCATAAGTTCCCCGCTCCTGAGCTTAAACATGCACTAAGATCTCACAGTAGGGCAGATGGAAGTAAAATGGATTTCCATTGACTTATCCAAGTGGCATGAGCTTAAATAATCCATTTCTTTAATACTTCAAAAGTATCCATGATCATCTCACCATAGATACTTCCTTCACAAACAGAATTCCACTTTTACTGGACAATTCTTTATTTGATTCAATTCAACAAACTTTTATTAAACTATGAGATGCTATGTCTGAAAATGTCGTCCCCTGCTGATCAAGCATCTGGGAATGAGCTTTTCTGCACTGTAAGGCTGGTCCTCGGATGACAGGTTGCTAGGCTCATTCTCAAAGCCTCCTCAGCTTATAGCAACAAGCCAAAATTTGTCTTTCTTTCTCAAGCATAACTTTAGAGAGCTCAAGACCATTTTGAGAACATATTAGGGCATCAAAATAGGAAGTAAGTGGAGGAAACATTCCATTGTGACTCCAGAAATCTATTCCTTTGGGATTAGGTGGGCAGGAAGGACACTTGAGTTAACTTTCCCATTGGGCACTGCATTTACATCAAGTTGTAAAGACTCTATGTAATTTGTGTTGTTGAGTGGGAGCACATGTAGACATACACACATCCTATAGCTTCACTACATCCCGTTGACCCCCTTGTGATGTATAGCAAACAGGTTGGAACCAACTTGCCAGGCTGGTGGGGCTGGGAAGGTCATTTCTTAGGGGTGACTATGCTGTGTTCTCTCTCTTCCAGGTGAAAGAATGGTTGTGTCTGAATTGCCAGATGCAGAGAGCTTTGGGGATGGACATGACCACTGCACCTCGTTCCAAAAGCCAGCAGCAGCTGTACTCACCTTCCCTTTCTCCTGCCCATTCCCCAGCCAAGCAGCCCCAGCCCCAACCCCAGCCTCAACCACAGCCCCAGCCCCAGCCCCAACCCCAGCCTCAACCACAGCCCCAGCCCCAGCCCCAGCCCCATCCCCCAACACAGGTACAAGGGAAGCCTGAGCCAGAGAAAATCCCTGGAACAACACAGCCTGGGCTCCAACAAGGGCCTGGCATCCGGCAGGCTGAAGTGCCCAGATCTCCTGTGGTGCCAGGGCAGCGGGAAGCCCAGAGCCAAGGACAGGCCAGACCTGCTGTGCCTCAGGAAGCAGGAAGGGTTTCCCCTCATACCCATCCTTCTCCAGCCAAGGGAGTCACTCCAACCCCTGGGTTTGGGGCTCAAGAACAAACCCAAGAGGGACTCACTGGGAAGCTTTTTGGTTTTGGGGCTTCTCTGCTGACCCAGGCCAGTACACTTATGTCTGTCCAGCCAGAAGCCAGTCCACAAGGTCAGCCATCTCCTAGCAAAGGGCCCCCCAAGATTGTCTTCAGTGATGCCAGTAAGGAAGCGGGGCCAAAGTCATCAGGGACCGGACCTGGCCCTGGATCTGGTCCTGGACCTGGGGCTGGACGGGGAACTGGGCCAGCACCTGGGGCTAGAGCTGGGCCTGGCCCTGGGGCTGGAGTTGGGCCTGGATCTGGGGCTGGAGTTGGGCCTGGAGCAGGCCCTAGAGCTGGACCAGGACCTGGGGCTGGAGCTGAACCCGGGGCTGGCCTTAGAGCTGGACCAGGATCTGGGACCGGGCCTCGGCCTGGGGTTGGAACTGGACCTAAAGCTGGTCCTGGCCCTGCTTCAGGGCCTAAGTCTGAGCCTGGGTCAGGACCTGGGGCTCTTGGTCGGCCAGCAGGGGCACCTAGTCCAAAGCAAAGTAAGGCAGAACATCAGACCGCTCCCAAGGCTGTCCCCAAGCCAAAGGAAGTGCCGAAGGAAAAGGTCAAATGCCCACTGTGCCAGGCCGAACTCAACGTGGGCTCCCGGGAGCCATCCAACTACAATACATGTACCACTTGCAAGCTACAAGTATGCAACCTATGTGGCTTCAACCCAACTCCTCACTTGGTTGAGGTAAGGAATAAATCAAGTGCCCTAAAGGAAACTGGTATCCTGTTCAGGTTTTGGGCCAAGTCAGTAGGAAACTCGAAACAGAGAAAGTCCCTGTGCTTTTTCCCTGTTAGATCTTTTGTCCTACTAGGTCTTCAAGGGAAGAAGAATTTAGGAATTGGGCTTGTAGCTCAGCCTTCTACCCCGCTATTTTCTAACTGCTGAAAACCTCTGCTGAGCAACATTGAGCTTGAGGTGATGGGGTAGTTGTCAAGGAGATGCTTGGCCTGGTGGCTAAGTAGTTTTCATACAGCATGGCTTCTGGTCTGCCTGTCTATACCCATGGCAGGATCTAGCCTAGGATATGGGGGCGGGAGGAGCAGGTCTCAGCCACAGGAAGAGGGGAGGGTTCCATTGCTTCTAGAAGGAAGTCTCTAGTGAAGCAGCCAGGGCATTGGCTGCATGGCGTACCTTTCCATGAGTACTGGGGATAAGCTTCTAGGGCACAGAGAGTGGGTTAAACTCCGGGCACAATTTACAGGAAGCCCTTTCCCCAGAGTCTGAGTGCTAGGACTGGGCCCAAGGCATAAGCTGGGCCAGGCTGAGATTGCCTTGGGATTGTGTCCTTAGTTCTCTCAGGCCTGGTTCTGTGATTTGGCCTGGCTCAGCTGGATTTTTTCCCTCTTCCCTTTCTTCTGAATATAGGTGTGAAATGAAAACTAGTATGGCCTTTGGAAAATCTTGCTATCAAAGAGAAGGAAACTTCTTCATATGTCAGCTCAGGGCAATAAATGCAGTGCTTAAGCGCAGTACATTTCCAGCATCAGCCTGGCGCTGGGCTAACTCCCTGCTGTTGGCAGATTCACCAACTCAGCTTTGCAGCAGAAGAGAAGCCCCAACTGCTGAGGTTCATAGCCCCTGGACACTTGGGAAATCTGGGTAGCCAGCCATAGGAGGTGCTTTGGACCCAGACAGATGCTGGAGGGGCCCTAGGTCTTGGCTTGCATGTTCTGAGCCTTACTACTAAGAGGTGGGGGTAAGTGGGTCTTGGAGGGCAGGCCCTGAGATTAAGCTGCTCTCTTTCTAGCTGAGCCCTGTGGATGCAGGGCCAAATGGCCAAGCAGAACCCACCTCTGAGACTGCCTGCCTCCCTTGCAAGAAAAGAATTCAGAGGAGGGGAATGAGAACTGGGGCTGGGAGGTCAGGGGGGGGAGTCTTGAGGAGCCCTGAAAGGTCAGCTCTGATGTTGGACACTGGCTTCCTGAAGCCCAGCATTTCCAGCATGTTGTAGTGGGAATGAGCACTAAAACCGACACCAGTAGACTCTATGTCATTCCTGGACCTCCCCCCGCCCCAGCATGGATGAGTCCCATATCTTCTCTGAGCTTTAGGTTCTTCATCCCAGAAATGGGGCTTTGACTAGAGGGTCTTCGTTGTCCCTTCTGCCTCTAAGTGCTGTTGCCCATGTGAGCAGTTATAAAGCTGCATAAATGTACAAAGAGCCCTTGACTTGGAGTCAGGAAAACCTAGTCTGTAGTCCAGCTCTGACACATAATAGTTTTGGGACCTTGGGACCACATCATATCTCTGAGTCTCAGTTTTCTTACCTGTGAAATGGGAATGATAATTCTTACACTACCTGCTTCACCTAGTGGTTGTGACAAAATGTGCTTTATAAAGCTTCCTGTGCTATAGAAATAGGGACTATAAGTTTAGGGGCCTGTGTGGGCCAAGTTTCATGACCTTGCTAGTCATTATAAAACTCCTCATTTGGGGGTATCTTCCTTAGTTGTAGGACAGTGGTTCTCAACCTTCCTAATGCCGCGACGCTTTAATACTCGTATGTGAGCGTATCTGCATGTGGACAGACCCGCCTGGGGACGGATAGAGGAGCTGTGTCTCAGTTCCTAAAACCATTGAAAATATTTGTTTTCCAATGGTCTTAGGTGATCCCTGTGACCCCTGTGAAAGGGTCGTTCGACCCCCAAAGGGGTCACAACCCACAGGTTGAAAACCACTGTTGTAGGACATCTCTTTGAAACATTATTGATGAAAATGTATTTTTTAAAAGGGAGATCTTCATTCCCACTGTTCATTTCCGTGAACTATATCCCCTCAATTCACTCTACCCCAGGGCAAGCTCCCTGTAGCCAATTGTTGGTCTTGGTCCAAAGCAAGTGCTTTCTCCTCTACTCCCTCCAATAACAGGTCATCCTGATAGCTGGTGGGGTAGGGTAGGAGTGGGGAAGGGTGGACCCAAGAGCCATTGAAACCCTAGCACCATTTTGGGGCCTCACCTTTACAGCTATAGATTTGAGTGGAACTCTCAGAATGAACCTCTGGGTCCTTCCCAGCACCCCAGGCTAGTACTAGTTCACATTTCTGTGATGATTGGGAGTTTGCAAAACACTTCCCATAGTGTGCTAGCCCTTTGGCAGCAGTTCTGGACTCAGAGGAGATTTCCAAGTAGAATCAGATGGGCCAGCTGGGCATAAAGCAATAGGACTTATATTATGACACACACTAACTCCCCCTAAGGAAAAGCTCATAGCCTAAAATAACTCTCCCTCCCCCATCTCTTGCCCCCTGACCAAGCAGGAGCATGGGAGAGCAGGGGAAGAAAGGGGTCAGTGATGGCTGCCCTCCGCATCTCCATCACTCCTAGTCTCTGTGGGATTCCCAGGTCACAATCATCTTCTCACCAGGATAGCTCATTAAGACACTGGGGGCGATGGGTTTTATAGGAAGGGTTCTCAATAGGGCCTTTCTTATTGACATTCCATCCCTGGCAAATACTTGGTATTGCTCAAGATGGGGCTGTTCAGAAAAAGGCATGATCACCTCTACAGCCCCTTCCCCTTTGCAGCTGCACAATACACTCTGTTCGTGAAAGGATCAGCATAAGATCTGGAGCTGGTAGGGACCTTAAAAATCAAGTCCAGCCCTTTCAGTTTACATACAGGGAAACTGAGGCTTAGAAAGTGAAGAGATGTATACCCAAGGTCACATAGGTAGCAACTGGCAGAGTTAGCATTCAAATCCGGGTCTTTTGACCCCAAATTCTGTGTTCTTTCTATTAGACCACTGCCTACCCTAGTACCAGAAAAGGCTTCCTGGAGAGAATTACTAAAGATATATGGCATGGCCAGAGAGCAGAATCCTGGCAAGGAAAAGCTTCCCCTCGGAAGCTGGGGTTAGGACAGGGCATCTCAGATTACAACTTTCTCTACCAGTTCAATTCGGCAATTATTAAGAGCCAACTAAAAAGTGTATTGTCCTTTGCTAGGCCCTGGGGATACCTCTCTCCCCCACAAAAAAACTAACAGCCCCTGCCCTCAAAGGGCTTATGTTCTACTGGAAGGAAACAGAGCTCTTCCCTCTCTGAATCTAAAGTACCAGCCCATTGGTAATGACTTTGGCTTTTCTGGCCTAGGGATAGCTAGGCGGTACAGTGGATAGAGCACTGGGCCTAGAGTCAAGAAGACCCAAGTTCAAGTCTAACCTCAGATACTTACTAGCTGTGTGATCCTGGGCAAATAACTCAACCTCTATTTGCCTCAGTTTCTCCATCTTCAAAATGGGGGTAATGATAGCACCTACCTCCCAGGGTATTTGTGATGATCGAATGAGAAAATTAATTGTAAAGTGCTTATATAAATATTAATTATTATTATTATCTGACAAGTGTAGGAAAGTAGGAGGAACAGGAGAAGGGCCCAGTAGCAGGCTCCAACCTGGTGCTGCCCCTCTCTCCTCAGACCCCTTCTGTCCACCACACCCTTGAGCCCTTGGGCCTTATTAACTCTACCATTTCTTCTACCAGCAAAAATTCAATGATTTTTACTTTCATTATTAAAATAACTTACATTTCTACTGTGCTTTCAAGTTGTTTTTATCCTTAGCACAGTGCCTAGAACATTGTTAGGGCTTAATAAATACTTGTTGACTGACTGACTGAGTCATAAGGTTTGAACTTGGAGGGAGCTTTAGAGACCATCACATCTAAGACCCTCGTTTAAAATTTATTTTTTGCTTTTTGGAGGGGGAAGGCAGGGCATTTGGGGTGAAGTGACTTGCCCAAGGTCACACAGCGAGTCTTGTGTTAAGTGTCTGAGGGCAGATTTGAACTCAGGTCCTCCTGACTCCAGGGCTGGTGCTGTTTACTGTGTCACCTAGCCGCCCCCAAGACCTTCATTTTACAGAGGAAAAACTTGAGACTCAGATTGGTTAAGCAACTTTCCCAGGGACACATAGCTAAGCAAGTTGTGGGGTAGAGATTCAAACCCTCTACAGCTCTAGATCCAGGGCTCTTTCCACTGCTGCTTCTCAATTCATTTCGCTTCATTTCATTAAAATCGTACAATTTAAAGAATTATGGGATAGAGAATGCTAATAACATGATAATTTTCCTCCTTTTTAAAAAAATTTTCTTTATGCCATTTGTTTTTACACCTCTCATTTCCTGCTATACTCCCCTTTCCCCTTTAGAACTCTTCTCTTCTAAGAAAGAAACAGTTAAATAAAAGGGATACAATGACTGATGTATGCAACATTCCACACTCCTTGTTCCCCACCTCTAAGGAAGATATGTTTCTTCAATCATTTGCCTAGACAAAAAAAAAAAAATCATATATTTTAACACTGATTTGGAACATGGATCCTCTCATTTTATAGGAAGCCGAGGCCCAGTTCAATTCACTCCAACTTACTTCAACGACACCTGGTGCCTACTAAATTGCAAAGATCCAAATCCCAGCCTCCCCTATAGTTAGAATCCTTAGGTGTCTGGGCCAAAGGCCTGGCTTCCAGGTGCAGGCAAGGGTGGGACTACGGTGGCCCAGCCTGACAGGTTCAGTGATGAATTCAATGAGACTGGTGCCTTGAGACAGAGCCCTGGGGCCCAGCCAGCAGCTGAGGTGGCTGCAGGACTCTCCAGGAGCTGCTGATCAGGTTAGAACCTGGAGATCCCCTTAGCTTGCTTAGAACGGGCCCTCTCCACTTGGCCCCAGCACACAGTCTAGGCCAAGCCCTCATCTGCACCCCTAGTTAGCCAGATGGCCAGTCAGCCCCTTGGGAACAGGCAGAGTTTAGAAAGCCTCATTTGCTCCAGGTGAGTAAATATTCCTGACAGGCCCTCCCTGGTGACCCCTGGACAAGGCCTGAGGAACTGCTGATTCAGTCCAAGCAGAGATTTTTCAAACACTTGCAAACTATTCCTGTCCTGGGTTGTTATTTTTGGTCTCTTATTAACTGCTTGGCTCTGGCACTCATTGTCTTGGCTGCCTTCCCCGTCCTACTCCACCAGGGGTTAGTGCCATTCAGGGGCTTCCCTTCACCCCCCGAGAGATGTCCCACTGCCCTGCTGGGTCCCATCCCTCTCCTGCTGAAATGGTAGCTTGGCTAAGTTCTTCCCTTCGTGGTCTGATACTCCCTTTGGGAACTGTAGTTTGTTACTGGCAGAGCTTAGGCAAGATGCAGCCAGGATCCAAACCCAGGGCCTATCCTGGGAGGAAAAATGATGCCTTTGTTCTCCAGGGACCTCAGCTGGCCTTAGTTTTGCTGTCTGGGCTCAAGGACTGTCCTAATGCCTGTCAACCTGGACCTAATCCTCCAAAAGCACTAAGCTCTCTCCTCTAGTGACTGATGGGGGAAATGAAACTTTCCCAGACAATGGGACACTGCCTTAGTGAAGGCAGATGGTGAGAGAGAGCTCCACTGAGCCAATCCAGATGATGCCCCAGCTCAGTTTCCTCATCTGTAAAATGAGAGGGGTGAACCGTAGCAAGGCTCCTTAACCATTTCTGTGCCATGGACCCTGCTGGGAGTCTAGTGAAACCTGCGTACCCTTTCTCAAGATTATGTTTCATTGCTTACATTCCTGATTTGAGGAAATGCTAAATTTCATTTGGAGAATAAAGGTGTGATTTTTTTTTTTCCTATCCAAGTTCACAGATCCTCTGAAATCTATCCAAGGGGCTCGTGGACTCAAGGCTAAGAATCTCTAGACTTGAGGCTGCTAGGTGGCGCAGTAAATAGAACATTGGCCCGGGAGTCAGGAGGACCTGAGTTCAAATGCAGCCTCAGACACCTGACGCTAGCTTTGTGACCTTGGGCAAGTCACTTAATTCCAATTGCCTTGCCTTCCCCTCTCAAAAAAAAAAAAGAATCTCTAGACTTGTAAATAAATAAATGAAACCCCTGGACTGGATAACCTTTAAACTGGATAAATTGTTCCTTCTAATTAAAATCCTTTTGTTCTTTTCAAGGCCTCTGAGACTGTTATGTTTCCCTATGTTCTTCATAGTACCTGATGGCACACAGTGTGTATTCAGTCAGTCCACAGTCATCAAGCATCTGTTAAGTACCTACTATTAAGCCCGGCCCTATGCTAGGCACTGAGGATAAAAAGACAGAGAATGAAACAATCTCTACTCTCAAGGAGTTTGCACCCAAATGGAAGAGACAAGTACATATATAAGTATTTGCAGAACAAATATAAGAAAAGAAAGACAAATGCAGACTAGTTTGGGAAGGACGGTATTTGCAGTTGGGCTGCTCACAGAAGATGGTGCCTGAGATACACCTTGAGGGGAGAGAGAGATTATATCAATCAGTCCATCCATCAATCAGAAAGCATTTATTAAGATCTTGCTGTGTGTTGGGCACTGTATAGAGCACTGGGAAAAGTAATCCCTGTCCTCAGGGAGCTCACATTCTAATGGGGAAGAAAGTGTAGAAATTCCTAAGTATCTACAAGATACAGGCAGAGTATCCAGGAGGTCATCTCAGGAGGGGAGACACGAGCAGCTGGAGGCAGAGACAAGGACGGAGAGCATTTCAGGAGTGCAAAGTCACCAAGTCAGGAGGGTGATTGTCCTCTGTGAGGAACAGAGAGGCTAGTGTGGCTGGCTTGCCAAAAGAGGAATAATGTGTACAAGACGAGAGATGTGGTGGGGCCAGGTTTGTAAAGCTAAATGGGAGGTGATATTTTATCTTAGAAGCAATAGGAAGCCACTGAAGTTTATTGAGGTATGGCTAGATGGTTAGATAGGTGCTTAAAGAAAATCATTCTTGTCGCAAAGTGGACTGGAGTGGGAAGAGGTCTGAGGAAGGAAGACCAATTCAGAGGCTGTTGCAGTAGTCCAAGCCAGAAGTGATGTGGGCTTGAGCCTGAGTGGAGACAGACACAGGTTGGGATAGACACAGGAGATGGTGGTAATGATATGATTCAGCATCTTTCTCCACACGAATTCCATCTTCAGAGCTTCACAATGCATGCCATTGTCCTAGAATATAGATAGCAGTATGAAAATATTGACTAATATTGATACTTTGATCTGTGTCTCTGTTTTTGGCCATGAATGGCACTAGCTTGGTCTGCTGGGATGACAACCTTAGGCCTAAGGTAGCAGCTGTTTGTGGTTAGGTTAGGAAGTTTCGTGTAAGGGTGACAGAGAGTGAAAAAAGATGTCTATTACTGGTTTTGGCAACTGGTACTACTGCTGCTGCTGCTGCTAATGGTGGTAGTGATGAGGGGGAAAATGGTGGTGATGAGGATAAGGGTAGTGAGGATGCATAGAGATGATGGTGAAGATGAGGAGGAGGAGGATTAGGGTGGGGGGGGGGCCTGAAGTATGGTGGCTTTGGTTACTCTACACCCACTTCAGGCTCCAGATCTTATTTTTTAAATGAAATCTTTAACTACACTTAAACGAGTCCTGGGAACTCCCACAAGTAAAGCATACCAATTTGTATTCTGTACAGTTTCACTTCCTTCCTTGTGACCTACTTTGTACCTTCTTAGTTGTTCCTGATTTCCCTGGCAAGTATCCAAGACACCTGTCTCAGGCTCAGGAAAGAGGCACTAATTTTTTTAGTTCTGCCTGAAGTTTTAAGTTTGACTTTAAATAGCTCTCTCTCCTTCTCTCTTTCCCTCTCGTTGTCTCTCTCATCCCCCTTTCTTTCTATCTCTCCCTCCCTTCCTCTTTCTTTTCTCTCTCTTTCTCTTTCCATATCTCCGTGTCTGTCTGCCTCCTCCCCCATCTTTCTCTCCATCATTCCTTTTGTCTATAAGTCTGTCTCATTGGCATGCCAACCTAAATTCCTGGGGTAGTGTAGGTGAGGGGAAGTAAACAAAAGAAATAAAAGTTCTAGCCCCACCCTCAGGAACAGCACAGGCTTTTTGGAGGAAGCCTAAGAATGCTTACAAACCAGTAAATGTCAGTGATATAAATGGCCCCAGTTCTAGTTTCTGTTTGCTGAGAACCATAGGGTTGGAGTGATTGGAGGTAGGGATGAGGGGGTGATTCATCAAGGAGGGAACTCTTGGTCTCAGTACTTTTCCAGGCTTCCTCATCCGAGATTAGGAGTGGATGCCCTGCTCCTTTCTCCTTCCCACCAACCCCCACCAAGAATTTCTCTTCCTTGCCTTCCCAGGCCTGAAACTCTGTTGGGACCTCTTCTTACTGGCTCTCAGCCCTAGACCTTGTAAGCCACCTCAAAGTCTGATTTGTGTCTTCTTTGTTGTGCCACAGGACCTAACAGAAAAGCTGTAGGGGCAGAAGGCCCTGCTTTGGCCACATCAACTAGGAGCAGTCTACTTTGCAATGAGTAAGATGATTTATTAGAAGAGGAATGTGTCCCCCAAATCATTGGGTATCTCTTTTCCTATACCTGTGTGTCTGGTCCTAGTTGCTTTGGATAATAGCATACTCCATTGTATTTGTGACCTCATCAATGGAGGTCATAGTGATACAGATAGCAACCCATCAGCTGTCCATCCTGTTGTGCGCTTCTTCTCCATATCCTTCTATAAGGTCATGCAAAGGGGTCCACCCATAGAGTTAGAGGCCTTCTTTGAATTCTCTTGACATTACAAATGAAACACAGACTGTCCCTTTCTCCCCTTCAACTAAGTGCACAACCCATCTTTTTCAAAAAATTTCAAAATCTCAGGGTCAAAACACACCTCAGGAGCCATTTTGTTCAGTCCATGTCCAAAGGAAAAGCTCCTTGCTACTGACTAGTAGTTTGACATCATGGGAATATGCCCTGCCTCCGTCCTTCTCTTGATTTTTCCCCTCCCCACCACAACCTGGAATAAGTTGTTTGCAGTTCTAACCTTTCTAGCCCTCCACGGGGTTTCCTGGGACCCAAACAATCCCAAAAAAGAAAAGCCTATAAGAATTCCTTATGATCCGGGGAGAATTTGATCACACATTTCCTGAATGACACACTTGAAACCACTTTTCCTGCATAGTTCTTCATTTATAATGTGTTACAGCCTACTCATACCCACTGTGAGTTTGTCATTGCCCTTTGGGGATCTTCATTTTCAGTTCTTCAGGGACCACAGTATCCCATAGTTTGCAGTCATATCGCATCACCAGATGAATCTTGGTATTTTAAAATGGGCTTTATTTCGAGAAATTTGAGATCATTGAAAGAACTTTGCAGTTTTCTAGTGGCAATCCAATCTGTTCTCCTACTCCTATTCAATTTTGGACCCAGCTCACCGTCCTTTTGGAGTTTCTGCCTGAGATGTATATGTCATTTAATAATCTCAATGGGTTATTCATCCAGCTTTCTATCATGATCTAACAATAGGCATTCTTCATCTTTATGGTTTTCCCTCTGTGGATGGTGAGACCAAACACTTTGGAGTGATTGTTTAGGAGTCTCACTTGGAAGGCTTTGCAGGGTCTGGAGGCTTGATACAATCAGGAGAAACATCAGACAGAAGCATCTGGAGAATCTGTCCATCCACAGAGAATCCTTTCTAGATGCTCTGTACGTTGGTTCTTTTCCATGACAGTGACAACCCTCATCTCTGATGAGCACGTTATTGTTATTCAGTCATTTCAGTCATATCTGGCTCTTTGTGACCCCATTTGGGGTTTTCTAAGCAAAGATACTGGAGGAGTTTGCTATTATCGCCTCCTCTGGTGAGCACAGGGCTCCAGTTTTTTTTCCTCTGTTGATGTCAGTGATCATGGTATCATATAACAAGGTTATTTCTATTGTGTCTTTCAAAGAATCTTATAAGATTTCAACATGTTCTTGGGAAATACCTTGCCTTTGAGGCAGTACTTTGTCTTGCCAAATAAAGTGCTTTTTAAAATAGCCAGCAAGCAATAAGTGCAGTGGAATTGTATATCCTCTATACCTTTTAGTCCATTTTGTGTTAGTAAAGATGTGGTCTCCTGTGGAATGCTGAGTATGAAAGTCTGCTTGCTTTCTTCTGATACCTTAATCAAGAGTGTCTTTGGTGCATGCCAAATATACTTATTAAAAATACTATATAAATAGGAAGGTAGGCATATAAGTTATAGTTATTGATGTTCCCTTCATCACTTTTTATTTGTAATAAAGTCCAAAAATGTTTCCACACCTTTGCCATCTTCCCCTCCTTCAGATACTTTGAGAATCTAACCTTCAGTGTCCTCTAAAGTATGTTCCTTCCAGCATGAAACTTCTCCATGTATACTTGGAGGTCAGGTCCAGCTGCTTTTCCCATCTGTTTCCTTTAATGTTTCTGCTTCCTCTAGAAACACATCTAGAATCTAAACTTGACTGTTCCACTATCCTTTGGAGTGAAAAGAGTTTGTTATAAAAATTTTGCCAATCTTTTCCACATTTCTACTATTTGTTATCTTCATCTCACTTTCATTCTTTTTTTTTTTTTCTTTTTGGAGGGGGAAAGGCAGGGCAGTTGGGGTTAAGTGACTTGCCCAAGGTCCCACAGCTAGTATGTGTTAAGTATCTGAGGTCAAATTTGAACTCGGGTCCTCCTAACTCCGGGGCCAGTGCTCTATTAACTGCACCACCTAGATGCCCCTCACTTTCATTCTTAAAGGCCTTCATATGAATACTTTGTCATCTCTTACCAAGCTTTCTTTAAACTTATTTCCCCTACCAATGCTCTTCACTATTTTAAGTAGGTGCTGCTCATAATCTTCTACCGTCCTTCTCCATAAAATCTTACAGACAAGTTTATATTCTAAACCAGTGTGACCTTTGTCCACCATATCTTTTCTATTGGTAAGTAGGTCAAGTATTTGCTGACTGAGGTGAGTTTCAGGCTCTTTTTTTCTTATTGTTAGGAATATAGTTTCATATAAACTAAACTTCACTATGAAATTATTATAATTGGTGTTGTCTTTTCCTCCATCCATTTCCCATTTTTCAGTGTTACTTTTTAAAAAATTGGTCAAGCTAGAGTAATTTTAATTGCATATCATAACTCTATGTTATTTTTTATTCTTATACCTTTGTTTTAATTTTGATCTCTGCTTGAATGAGTTGGGGGTCTAACTGAAGACAGTTGATTCATGAGTGTCTTCTACATCAGCAATGAGTCATTTCCTGTCCATTAAAATATAATCAGTTTTATTCTTTTTTGTGATGTTATTTGGTACTTACTGTATCTTTACCTTCAGATTCTTTTCTTAGAATATATATGATGTATATAGTCTGGAAGTCTTTGACCACTCTTATTATTTACTGCTGAGCTGTGTTTTCCAACAGTTTTTTTCATTGACCTCACCTATGCCCATTTTTGCATTGAAGTCACCAAGTATCATCCATTGATTTAATTAAGAGGGAGTCATCCAATATTTTATAGTATTTCTTTAACCTCTTCATCCTCTGCAACAGATTCTGGCCCATAAGCTACAATTGCTTTCATGAGGGTCTTTTTGCAAATACTAATTATGACCACCTCAACAAGAAATGACCAAATGTTTCATGAAATTATTCTTCTAAGGACAGTAACTTATGTGTTTTTTCTCATCTTTCCCCTGTACCTGCTCCTTCTGATTTCATTATGGTAACATTTCTATCTATGATACCACCATTTGCCTAATATCCAGTGTTCAAAATCTTGATTTTTCTCGGGGATTCATCCTTTCTCTCTTCCCCCTTCTCTCATATCCAGTTGCCAGATTCTATTGATTCTACCTCTATTATATTTCTGAAATTGTCCCCTGTTCTCTCTTCCCGCTGTCAGTATCCCAGGATAGGCATTCACCTACACTAGGTAGCAATGGTCTCCTCATAAGTTTTCTCATCTTCACTCTCTGCCCCATTCATTCTGACCTTAATAACGTTATTAGAGAATCTTTCTTCTGCAAAGATCTGGTCATGTCATTATTCTCCTTGAAAATCTTCAGTGGCTACCTTCCAAATACTTACTGAGTAACATGTAAGCTCCTTCAATCAACCAATCAATATCAAAAAATCAATCAAGAAACATTTATTTAGGGGCGGTTAGTTGGCACAGTGAATAGAGCACCGGCCCTGGAGTCAGGAGGACCTGAGTTCAAATCAGGCCTCAGACACTTAACAGAAAAACTAGCCATGTGACCTTGGGCAAGTCACTTAACCCCAATTGCCCTCCAAAAAGAAAAAAAAGAAACATTTATTGAGTGCCTGCTATGTGCCAGGCACTTTGCTAAACACCAGGCATATAAAAAGAAGCAAAAGATATTCTCTGCCCTAAAGGAGCTTACAATTTAAGGGTCCTTCACCTGGCATTCAGTCCCTTTACACTTCCTTTTCAGTCTCATTTCATTTCACTGCCATCCACATACTTTATACTCTAAGCAAACTGGATAACAACACACATTCTGTACTTCCATGCTTATTCTCTAACCCTAGAATGCCCTTTCTGCCACTCTTGGCCTTTTGAATTCCTACTTTAAACCCCAATTCAAATGCAAAGTCCTTCCCCAAGTCTTCCCCATCTTCCCCAGCACTTAGTACGGTGCCTGCCATGTAACAGGTGTTTAATAAATCTTTGTTGATTGACTGGTCTCTCCCCAATGACTCCTGCCCCAGTCCAATGCTGACAATGACCTTCCATCTTGAAACTCAAAAGAACTATTTGCATCTCTCTAGTGCACATATGTAATATTATATATTAGAATGATCTGTGTACATGTCTTATCCTAGTAATGAACTTCGAGTTCCGTGGAGGCATAAGCTCCCTCTTAAATCTCCCTACACCTAGCACAATGCTTTGCACACAATAATTTTGTTGAGTTGAGTAATGAGTGAGCAAGTATGTCTGCAAAAGAGAAACAGACTTCGGTGCACCAATCTGGAGTGTGGCCCTCCCCATTCCTTGGTCGGTGCCAGGAAGCAACCGTCTTGGCCATCAGTTAAAATTCTTCTGGGCTTCTCTGAACCACATTTGTCACCCCAAAAAATAGTTTTTTCCTGGCTTCCTTGACAGTCAGTCTCTACCTCAGAAGGGATGGTTAAATTGAATTTCCTTTCCCCTGTCAAAACCTCCTCTTTTTGAAAAATATAAACATAGAGCTCTTCAGTGAGTCATTTCATAATTAAGAGTTGTTGCTTCCAAATTCACTACCTTGTTTATTTTTGAAGGATAATAATACACTCAAGCTTAATTTTTAATTTGTTTTCTATCCAAAATAAAGAATTTGCAAGAAAAGTGGTGGGCCTGGGATTAGCAGAGTTAGGTTTCCAGTTTCTTCTTTTTTTAACCTTATAAAAGTTCAAGTAACATTCCCTGTAAGCTCAGGGTCTGAGGAGAGCCCTGATTACTGGTATATTAATCATAGCTTCCATTGGCATTACTCACAACACCCTTGTGAGGCAGATAAAGTGTGTTTTGATATCCCTGATTTACAGTTGAGATAATTGAGCCCCCGAAAGGTGATTTAACTTGTGTCCAAGGTCACACAGCTACTTAGTGGTGTTTGGGCCCCCTGGCTCCAAGTTCATTGTTGTTATTTTTCTACTTCATCCCAGAGGGCCTGGCCTAGGAGAAGTCAGACACACCTTGTCCCCAGGACAAGTGAGTGATCACTTCTAAAGTGAAGTGAACACTAACTAATTCCAAGCTAGGGCTTCTAGATCTGAGAGGGCCACTGCAGAGTGGCTCATGTGTGATGGGGGAAAGGAGAGTAAGAGCAGAGGATCTGACTCCTCCTAGAGCCTTGAGGCCTCTGGAGCATTCCACTCCAACTGGGATCTTTTCTGACACAAAACCTCACCTGGCACTGGTCCCCTCTGACACTGGGGATTATGAAGCCAGAAGCAAGAAGGCACTTAGTGTGGAGTATTTTCACTCTTGACATCTGAGGATGATGATCCCAAGGCAGAGGTCTTCACAGCTACCTCCCTTCACCATCCCTACAAGCACATGGTCTGGAAAAGGCCCAGGGTGTGGAATGGTCAAGGAAAATGCAGGTAGCCCCTGAACAAATCCCTGGAGATTGGTTGCTGCCTATGATCTAGATACCTGGAATTCCCAATTTGGGCGTTGGCCAATAATAATGGAAAAATGTTTGTCCCAAGTGGCCATTCTGCCATCCTCCTTGGAGAGTTGATTAATAACTTCTCATATAGTCTGGATCCTCCAAGTCACTTAATGTTTTAAGATCTCCACCTTCTCATCTGTACAACTGAGGTTGAACAAGGTGCCCTCTAATGTCCCTGCCAGCTATAAAACCCATGATTCTGTGAGCTAGTGATTTCCCATCCCATCCCCCAGCATCAGGTAGGGAGCAGTGCTGGGCTGGCTTAGACTGGGTTACTTGGTATTAATAATCAAAGGGTTTGTTGAACAACTGCTTCTTTGGTTGCATTTTTTTTTAAATTTTATTATAGTTTGCATCATTCATTTCCACAAGATTTTGAATTACATATTTTCTCCCTCTCTTTCCCTCACCCACCACCCCAAAACAGCCATCCCAGTGTGTCCCCCCTCCCCGAGTCTATTCTCTCCTATGTCACTTTTTGGTAGGGCAGGATGGATCTCCCAACCATAGTGCCTGTGTATCTC
>CM053590.1:69966127-70067116 GCA_028646515.1 Pseudochirops corinnae | reverse complement strand
TAGTGGGAAGTATCTTTGTGTGCGTTTTGGAGTTCTAGGATTGGTTTAGAGTCCTATTTTATGGGTATTTTGGGGTGGCTATGTGAGAGCTGCGATATGTTGCTGCTGCTACGCCGCCATCTTGGCTCTGCCCCCCTCTTTGGTTGCATTTATCAAGGAATCTTATATGAGCTTAACATATGCATAAGAGGCTCCTTGTTGGAGGAGTCTTTAAAGAGAGGTTTTGCTCCACCAAGTCAATTTTTTTTTTTAATCTCCCGACAATAAACACAGCAAGGTCTTGTACTCTCAGTATCTTGTCAGTCAGTTGCATGACTGTAAAGATGTGGTCTGCTGGAGAAAATCATTTTCAAAAGCCTGCCTCTTTGCTTTTCATATTTTCATCAATGAAATATGCATGTAGTTCATTCTTATAAAGATTTCATAAACATAACTGTGTGAGGTGGTAGTTTCTGATGTCTTTTGGATTTTCTTGTAGGGGGAGTACCTCATCTGTGAATTTTTCCCCATTATTTTGACATCTTCTCCCTTTCATTCATTGTAGAGCCGTCCCTCAGTGATTTCAAGATCGGGTCATCTCCAGCATGAATTTCCTTTGTGTATACGTGGCTGAGGTCAGCTGCTCTCCCCCTTTATCTTGAATTTCATTCTACTTCCTTGTATAGTTCATTGGGAACTGAATCATTAGGGTCCGATTGTGGTGGTTCCATTATCCTTCGTGATGAAACAACCATTATAGAAACAGAAAAAAAAACACCTTCTTTCTATTTGTTGTCTATGAGGGCTTTAGGAATGATGTGACTCTGTTCAGTCTCATACCAAAGTTTTCGTTTGATGAAAAATCCAACACGAGGGTAAACAGATGTGTGCTCTCCATGACCCAGCCTTTCCTTTCCTTTGTTATGTTGAAATGAGGCAGCCCTGAGGGACAAGTTTTGACCCCAGATTATAATTCTTCCCTTTGAAGCGGCTAAATTAGTACAGTGGAAAGAGCTCTGGGTCTGGAGTCAAGAAGACCTGAGTTCAAACGTGACCTCAGACATGTACTAGCTGTATGACCCTGGACAAGTCACTTAACCTCTGTCTGCTTCAGTTTTTTTCAACTGTAAAATGAGCACCTACCTCACCGGATTGTTGAGAGGATCAAATGAGATACCATTTGTAAAGTGCTTAGCACAGCGCCTGGAACATAGTAGGCTCTTAATAAATGTTCATTCCTCCTCTCCCATTCATTTAACAAACATTTAATGAGGCCTCTGCCTTCAGAATCCTGTGCTCAGTTTAGGGGGAAGATTAAGTTTAGACAAAATAGTGGTCCTTGCCTTCATGGGGTTGCCAGTCTAGTAGGGAGATAAGTCATGTATAGAGATAACTATAGTACACAATACTGCATCATAAATGCCTTTGAAGGGTGAAGGCAAGATGCTCTTTGAGGTCCGAGTAAAAAAAGTTGTTACTTTTGGTGGGCATCCAGGAAGCCTCCCTGGAGTAGGTGGCCTTTGAGTTAGACTTCAAAGTATTGGTAGGGATTTAGTACACATTCATCAGACCAATGAATGAATAAGAACAAAGAGTCATCAGAGCAAAAACAGTAATAGCTGCCGTTTCTTTGGCACATTTCTCTATGAGATAAGAAGTATAAATATTATTTATCCTTATTTTGCAGCTAAGGAAATTAAGGCCCAGGGAGAGAAATTGATTTGCTCATGGTCACATTTCAGAATCAGGATTTGAACTCAAGTCTCCTGATTCCTTTCTACTATGCTAAGCTGCTGGCTCTCCAAAAGCCATAAGATGCATGGTCAGTGGACCCCAAAGATGGAGGAGGAGCGCTCTGGAGACCCCAAGAGCTCCATCCGCTCCTTCTTGCTCCCTTCACTCAGTGCCCACAGTCCAGAATCTCTGCCCTTCACTAGGGAACTGTCTCAGGTCCATCTCAGTGGTGCCTGGTAGCCAAGAGGGCTCTAGTTGAATTCCAGCATTTTATAGATGGGGAAACTGTGGTTCAGAGACAGCCAGGGACCTCCCCACAGTCTCACAGGTAATAAATAACAGGACTGTAATTCAAACCCAGGTCCTGAGATTCTAAACCCAGTGTTCCTTCCATGTAGTCTAGGTGCAGAGTTTGACTGCATAGACAGACCCTCCAAGCCCCACAAGAGTCCGCAAGGCTTGGATCCTGTGCACTGAGCACAGCCCCACACGTGGAAGGTGGCTCTTAATAAGTGTATGTTTAGTTGAACTGAGAACTACACCACCTTCCAATCTCTCCTGAGCATCTCTGGGGTAGGGATGTGCTCATGGCTGGTGACATTGCTCCCTCTGGTGGTCCTGACTGTCACTGCAGTCCTTAAATTTCAGTTTGTGCTCCATCTGCTCATATTTCTCCTAGGCACTGTTGGGGTGGACAGAAAAGGGCGAGACAGTACTTACATGCACGAGACAGGAAGATCAGCATAAGACAGAGGATTTCCAGGAGCCCTAATGTGAGGTTCATTTGTAAGGATCTTAGGAAATAAGAAAAGCTCATGATTAGGGAAGTCCCCTTGGAGGAAACAAGGATGGAAGGATGAGCTGGTCACCAGGGTCAGTTAATGGAGGGAATGGACAGTGACCACCCACAGCTCCTTGGCACAGGTCACCATGATGTGGCAGAAATAGCGTAGGAATCAGGAGCCCTGGATTCAAACGACTCTTGCTAGCTGTGTAGCCTCTGAGTTTGATTCCCTCCCCATAAAATAGGTATAACTTCATAGGTTTAGTGTCAGGAAAGTGTATCTCTAATGTCTCTAACACTTCTAATTCCTATAATCCTATATTCCTAAAAAGCAATCTGACAGAAATGGGAGCTGCTTGGGGGGCTGAGCACCTTGGGAAGGGGTGTCTTTTCTTTGTAAGCCATTGCTTTGCTGTAGCTTAAAACAGCTCAACTGTCAGCCATTTCCCTTAAGGGGAAAGGAGAAGAGGGAAGTATTAAAGGAACACTCCCCAAGATGCCACTCATCCCCAAGTCCATGCCACTGGTGCCCTCCCCCTTTTGTCTGACCTCAGGGAACAGAGGAAGCAGTGCCATCACCAGTCAAGAGTGGGGAACCTGTGGTCTCAAGGCCACATGTGGCCTTTTAGGTCCTCAAGTGTGGCCATTTGACTGAATCCAAACTTCACAGAACAAATCCCCTGTTCTGTGAAGTTTGGATTCAGTCAAAGTGCCATACTTGAGGACCAAGAGGGCCACATGTGGCCTCAAGACCTCAGGTTCCCCACCCCCGCTTTGCCCATGGCCTTGCTTCCTCTTCTGCAGACCCTTTTCAGACAAGTCAGGATGTCTTCCCTTCATAATTTTCCTGATTTTTACCTGTTCTGCTTGAACACTTTGCGCTGCCATTCTGGGGCACAACCATTGACAGAATGCCCTCCTGCCTCAGTGTATGCTAAGTGTGAAAGTAAAGGTCTAGGCAGGGACATCCAGGGGGTATGTGAGCAGCCCAGTTTTCTCTGGACTAAGAACATCCCAAGAAGGGGAAATTCAGTCAGTCAGTCAACAAACATTTGTTTATTTAGGGCAGTGGTTCTCAACCTTCCTAATGGCTCAACCCTTTAATACTCAGATGTGGGTATATCTGCATGTGGGTGGACCCGCCTGAAGACCGATAGAGGAGTGGTGTCTTGGTTCCTAAGACCATTGGAAATATGTGTTTTCTGATGGTTTTAGGTGACCCTGTTCGACCTTTGGGGATACAAAGAAAAGCAAACACAGGTCTTGCCCTCCCACAGGACCCCAGAGTTAGAAGGGACTTTAAAAGCCTTGAGTCCATCAGGCCAGGGACTGGGTGAGTGCAGAGAAGGGGATGAATATGAGAGATGTTGTGAAGGTGGAACCAATAGATTGGATGTGTTGGGTTAGCACAAGTGAGCAATAATGCCAGAGTTGCTGTCCTGGGTTGGGGGGGAGATGGTGGTGTCCTTGACACTTGTGCAGAAATCCTCCTTCTACATTGGCTCTGGTGAGTGGCCATCCAGCATTTGTTTGAGCATCTCTGGTGAGCTCGTGACCTCCCAGCCTGGCCCATTCTGCTTGGGGAAGGTTTTCCTGACACCAAGTCTAAACCTCGTTTCTTTATACCTTCCACCCTATTGCTGCTAGCTCTGCCCTCTGGGGCCAAGAAATTGTTAACAAAACTAATCCTAATCACTCTTCCACATGACACATGTTCAAATACTCTTATCACTCTGGTCCTTCTTCCCATCAAACCATGCCTCTCCCTTCTCTCTTAACCCATATAATCAGGTGTTTAATAAATACTGTCTAACCACCTCTGCTTAAAATTCCCTCCCTCTAGGAAGCCAACTGACCCCACCTGCTTCTTTGTGTGTCTGGGGGTGGGGATAGGGTAGGAAGTTACATGGAGAAGGGCCCCCCAGAGTTTGTTTAAGCAAGTGATCCTGCCATGGCAAGAGTCCATTTTAAGGTCCATTAGCAAAAGGAAGCTCTTGTTTCCAACTCACTTGCACTAACTCAACATATCCAATCTGTTGGCAAGTTTTATCAGCTCCACCTTCACAACATCTTCATATATATCCACTTCTCTCCGCTCACCCAGACTCTTCTCCAAAGCAGGCCCTCATCATCTCATCCCTGAATCATTGCCATAACCTTCTGATCACTCTCCTTGCCCCAAGTCTCTCCCTACCCTGGTCCATCTTCCACTCAGCTGTCAGGGTGATCTTCCTAAAGTATAGATCTCACCCCTACCCCTTATCCCCCCAACACACACACCCCTTAATAAACTCCAGTAACTTCCTATTACCTCTAATGTGAAATATCAAATATTCTATCATTTGAAGTGTTTCATAACCTGACTCCTGACCTTTCCAGTCTTCTTATACTTTATACACTAAAATCCAGCTTTCAATATGGCCTACTTGGCTGGTCCTCACACACAACACTCCATCTTCCTACTCTGTCCCTTATACTGGATGCCCTTGTGCCTGGAATGCTTTCTCTCCCCATCTCTGTCTCCTGGCTTCCCTGGCCTCCTTCTAGACTCAGCCCCAATTCCCACCTTCTTCAGGAGGCCTTTCTGTCGTACTTCTCACCACCCCCAACTACTAGTGCCTCTGAGATCACCACCTGTTACACTATAGATGTCTTATATATACATAGTTATTTACATATTTTTGCCTATATACTAGGTGCTGGGGAAGCTTGGGGAACAGCCATGGGTAGGAGATTGGATGTGGATGATGATGCAGTAAAGAAGGCTAGCCTCAGCATCCTACAGGTAGAAGACCCAAAAGAAAACCGTGTAACAAAAACCCAGGATGGAGAGGAGAGAGTGGTGACCAACAGTACCAGATGTTGCAGAGAAGTCAAGAGGGCTTGGCAATTAAAAGATCACTGGTAATCTTAGAGGGAAAGGTTTCAGTTGAGCAATGAATTTGGAAGCCAGATCACAAGGAATTGAAAAAAATCAATGTGACAAGAGCATGTGGAGGCCATGAGTGCAGTGAGAGCTTTTTCTAGTTTTGCTGTAAGAAGGAGGAGGGATCTCCTCATCACTAATTCTAAGTACACATCTCTGTGGAACTCTGCAATAAGATATAATTGACCTGAGGATTAAACTAGATCATCTTTAAGACCCTAGCCAACCCAAATATTCTTTATTCCTCCCTGTGGTCCAGAAAGGGCCACCTTAAATGCCCAAACCAATCTTTTCTCTTTAGAATATAACCCCCTTGAGAGCAGCTATTCTTTCCTTTTCTTCCTACCTCCCTCCCTCCCTACTTTCCTTCCTTCCTTCCTTCCTCTTTATCTCTAGCACTAGCATGGGCCTTTTGAATATAGTAGGTACTTAACAAATGTTTACTTAGTTACATTGATGTGAATTCAGTTCAGGAAGCCTGAACCACAGGGATGTGTCTCTTATCCCCCCACTCCTATAAGCAAATGAACAGCTCTTTCCTGCTAACTCTCCTAATCCTAAAGGAAAACCTCCAGCCGTGGAAGAAGGCCCATTCTTGGTGTTTTCTCAGTTTTCATCCTTTTTAATCCCTCTGCAGTGGATGATGTTTGGGATGAAAAATATCCTTCATCCTTAATTTAATGAAAAGAAATAAACACAGAGATCTCTTAGGATAAGAACAGGACTTTATTCTCTTCCCCGGGAGAAGAGGGCGGTCTTTCCCATGACTCATGGAGAAGAGGCAAGTTACAAAAGATAGTACTGGAATTTATAACCTTAGTCAAGACCCCTCCCCGACTGTTTCCCCTCTCATTGGTGGAGAGGCACACTTCACCAAATACTTCCCCAACTGGGACAACAAGGAAAGATAAGGGGAGGGTCCCACCAAGCCAGGAAAACAGACAAAGGAAGATAAAAGTGATTGACAAAAGCAATTTGAAAAGTTAACCACCCCAAATTGAGAAGTTTTCACTCATCCCATACAATGACACCGGCCCCCTTCCGCTGGATGTTCTCTTCTCCCAGGTTTTCATGACATTCCCATTGTGGTTCTTGCCCTAATCTGTTGGGCCAGTCCTCAGTCCGCTTTTGCAGAATCATCAATCATGTCCCATCTCTTATACATGACTGGGCCCCATGTCTTGGGCCTTCTTCTCTTCTCCTCTCTCTCTACTCTTTTGGTGATATCAGTTCCCAAAGTATCAGCTATCATCTCCATGCAGATTACTCTCAAACCTATCTGTCTTTCCCTCATCTCTCCTTACATCTCCATTGCAATGTCCCATAGATAACTCAAACACAATGTATCCAAAAGAGACCTCATAATCTTTTCTCTTCCTCTTCACTTTTCTATTTCTTTTGAGGGCATCACCACTCTTTAAGGCACCCAACTTTGTAACTTAGGAGTCACCTTCAGTCTTGGTCATCCCTATGCCCCATCAATTTCCAAATGTTATAGACTTCACCTTCAGGCTTCTCATGCCCATCCACTTCTCTGCTCACACCACAGCTCTGTTGGTCCAGGACTATATCACCTCTCAGCTTTCTACCTCAGGTCTCAAGCCCCTCCAATCTATCTTCCGCAGAGCTACAAGATCCATATGCCTAAAACACAAGTCTATCCATGTCCCTGCCCTGCTTAAGAAGCTTCCGTAACTCTCCATTGCCTCCAGGATAAAATGTAAATTCCTCACAGTATGGCTCCTGCTGTCTTGCCAGGCTGATTCCATGTTATTCTATTTGTTGTCCCATATATAGGACTTCCCATCTCCTGCCTTCATATACTTGTATTGACTATCCCTCATGCCTGGAATATTCTTCTTCCTCACCTTCACCTAGCTCCTCCTTCAAGAGTCCTTACCAGATTTCCCCAGTTGTTAATGCCCACCCCTCCCCACCCCCCACACCTATCATGGAGTATTTATTTTGCATATATCCTTTATTTACTTTTCTGGGAACAGTGGTGTGTCCCTACCCCCATGACCAGTAGAATAGAAGCTCTTTGAGAGTAGGAACAGTTGTCACTTTTGTCTCTGTATCCCCACAACTTAGCCCAGTTCTTAGTCTGCCTTAGGCGTTTGAGAAATCCTTATTGGTCGATTACCTAAACCTTAGCTCTAATGGGCATCTTGAAGGCAGGGAAGGGTCAAGCTTAGGGGTTAGGCCTCAGTTGTTTGGAGTCAGGGTGTTAGCCAGCAAATAAAGGATTGGATCTTAGAACTACTGTGAACATCTTACTTGGCTTTTGAGGCCCAGTTCCAATAACCCTTCCATGAGTTTCTTCCTTTCATTTCATAGAAACAGCTTCAGATACGAAGCATCTCCTTCATTCCTTGCTCTGCCAAAGACTAGAGGAATTTTAAAAAATGAAACCAACTTTTCCTGAATCCTCTTTTGTTGATTACACTGGGAACCTATCCAAATCCATTTCCTCCTAGGTTATTTTCATTCATTCATTCAACAAATATTTCTTCTGCCTTCCCTGGAGCTGACAGCATGATGAAGTGGAGAGAAGAATGGATTTGGAGTCAGAAGATGGAATCTTTATAGTAGGTTGGAGCTGGAAAGAGCCTTAGAGATCATCTGGTCCAACTACCTGCCTCATTTTTACAGACCCAGAGAAAGGGGAGGGATCTGGCCAAAGTCACAGAGTATTAGTGAAGGAGCTCAAACCACACTTTCAGGCTCTAAGGCTGATGGTCACTCCCCTACAACCCACTTCTCAGGCTTGAAATCTAGGGGCTGTTGATAGAGGAATGGGGCTGGGGGAAGCCCACATTCAGCGGCAAGAGTCTCCAGATCAGAACTGGGTCCACCCACTCACTGAGGCCTGCTGAGGACTAAGCCAGGGCAGGAAGAAGTTTCCTCAGTATGTGATTTGTATGTTTCCTGACCTCCAGTGAATTGAATCCGTTATGAAGAAATACCAGATACTGTATCTTGGCTTGCTTCTCAAGAGCAGATAAATAAAATTATAAAGTGTAACAGAAAGAGCAGAAGAATTGAAGGGAAAGACCCATATCTGAATACCATCCCTGTTACTTACTTGATGACTTTGGGCTAGTCATTCCTCTTCTGTGCTTCTCATTAGTTAAAAAAAAAAATATAGGGAGTTGGACAAGGTCAAAGGTTCTTAACTTGGGGACTGTCAACTTGTTTTTTAAAATATATTTTGATAATTATATTCGAATATAATTGGTTTCCTTTGTAATCCTATGCATTTTGTTTTATGCATTTAAAAACAATGTCATGAGAAAGGCTCTCTATCCATAGCCTTCTCTAGAGAGCTCAAGGGGTTCATAAAAGGTTGAGAGCCCCTGGGCTAAATTATCTGTAAGATCCCTTTCTGCTCCAAATGCTGTAATCCTATGACTTGGGGTTTCGCCAGAATGCTACATGATTTCCCATTTGGAATCTGGCTCTGCTACTTCCTGAGGAGTCCCTGGTGGGATCTCAGTTTCTCCTATAGCATCTTCTGTGACTGAAAGGTACAGAATCTACAAAGAGAGGAGGGTTAGATCCCAAAAGTCCTAAAGGGAGGAGGGTCTGCTGGCACATGAGCAATATCAGTGAATTGAGGTGACCTTACTTAGTTGAAAAGGAGAGGAAACCTCTGCAAAACTCAGAGGAAGCATGATAATAATAATAATAATAATAATAATAATAATTCTATAACATTTTAAGGTTTAAAGGACTTTCCTCCCCCAAACCGTGAAAGGTAGGTGGTATGAAAGTTATTATCCCTATCTGACAGAGGAGGAAATAAGCAAAGAGAAGTGAAATTAATTTGCTAAGGTCACATTGTTAGCCAGTGTCAGATTTACAATCTGAGAGGCATCCCCACAGCTTTACTCTCCCTCACCTCCCATATCTAGTCACTTACTGACTTCTTACCATTCCTCCCTCCAATAAATATCTCTTACATCCATCTTCTTCTCTCCACTCACACTGCTAGACTCTAATTCATCATCTTTCATCTGGATTTTCACAATAACCTCCTAATTCAGGAGGAACTTACTTCCAAGCCTATGGATCCCTTCTCAGAATAACATTTGAATGTGCATAAAATAAAATGAATAGGATTACCAAGGAAACCAAATACATTGAAATATAATCATTAAAATGATTTTCAAAACGTCTCATAGACTCCGGGTTAAGAATCCTTGTTCTAATTAGTCTCCCCTGTGCCACACACACTTCTCTGCAATCCTTTTCATGCCCAGCTTTCCAAATGACTTTCTAAAATGCAGTTCTGAACATGTCACCATCCTTCCTCTGAGACAGACACAGTTCTATGGGGCTAACCTTCCCAGACTTCCTTCACATTATTTCCCTTCATTGCTTGATTCTTCTACGTTTCTGCCGTCTTCCCCTTACCACTACCTCTTAGAATCCTTTTCTTCCTTAAAGAGGTAACTTCGGTGCCACCACCTCTGGAAAGCTTTCTCTAAAGCCTTTTAATTCCTAAAATTATCTTGCTTTTGTTGTTGTCATTCAGTTATGTCTGACTCATTGGGATTCCATTTTGGGATTTTCTTGATAAAGATATTGCAGTGGTTTGCTCTTTCCTTCTCTGGCTCATTTCACAAATCCTCATCTGTGAAACTGAGGCAGGCACAGGTAAGTGACTTGCCCAGGGTCACATAGCTAGTAAGTATCTAAGGCTGGATTTGAACTCATGGAGATGAATCTTCCTGATTCCGAGCCTGATTCCTGACATCAGTTCCTGATATCCACTGCACCACCTACCTCACTGCCCCATCTTGCTTTTTTACTTAGCTGTTTGTGTACTGTTCAGTTAGCAGAAGCTTCTTCAAGGCAGGTGCCTTTTTTCATTTTTGTCTCCATATTCTCAATGCTTACAACAGCATCTTGCACATTGTTAGACCTTTAATAAGTGGTTGTTGAATTGAATCTCATCTAGCAAATACCCAATCATGTATCTTTTCTGTAACATCCCTGACGATGATCCATCCCACCTCTGCTTGGAGGCAGCAGGAAGTAGTGGCAAGAACATTGGACATTGGGTTCAAATATCACCTCAGACACTTAGCAGCTACGTGATGCTGGGCAAGACCCTTAACCTCTTAGTGCCTGAGTTTCTTCATCTGTAAAATGAGGAGGTTACATCTGCAGGCCGCCGATCTAAATCTGTGATCCTATGACCTCTAGTCCTGAGGAACTCCTTTCTTCCTCATACAGTTCTTTGCACTTTGGGAGGAAGTTTTTCCTCATATCTAGCTGACATCTTCCCGTCTACAACAACCACCCATTGTTCCTAGATCTACGCTGTCTTGCCAAGCAAAACATTTATGATCCGTCCTTGACTTGGGAGTCCTTTCTGTCCTTGAAAGCTTCAGTCATGTTCTGTGGAGAAATCATCTCTTCTCCAGGCTAAACACCTCCATTTCCTCCACATGATCTTTGCATGGGCTAGTTTCGAATCCTTTTACCATCTTGGTTACCTCCTTCCAGAATTCAGCCTCCTTTCAAATATCCAGGAACAGACTGAAGGGAAGAAGAAGGTAATGTCCAGCAAGCTTGGGGTCTCTGCATCCTTTCAGGGTCCAGAGACAGTCTCCTTGCAGGCCTGAGGACTGTGATTCTGTTTTCTAGGAATTTCCATTCAACTCAACAAAGACGTATTCATCATTTTCTATGTTCAGGATGCTGTGGTCAGAGATGAACGTGCAAAGATGAAAAATGATGTAATCCCTGCCTCCGGTCTTGCATTCTAAGGGGGGGCGGTTAGTACAATGTGAGGAAAACCACAGATAGGAGCAAAGGAGAGGTTCCTTTAAAGGACTATAAGGAGAATGATGAGGAAGAAATCATTTCACCTGGATGGGGAGGGGGGGAAGGAAGAAATTCAGGAAAGTATACATGGAGGAGCTAGGCCTTGAAAAAAGAAAAGGATTCTAGTAGTTAGAAAGTTAGAAAGTTCTAGGTATGGGGGAATAGTCTACTCAGGGGTAGGGAACCTGTGGTCTTAAGGCCACATGTGGCCCTCTAGGTCCTCAAGTGCAGCCCTTTGACCAAATCCAAACTTCACAGAACAGATCCCCTTAATAATTATTATAGGGGGCAGCTAGGTGGTGCAGTGAGTAGAGCACCCACCCTAGAGTCAGGAGGACCTGAGTTCAAATCAGACACTTAACACACACACACACAAAACTAGCCATGTGACCTTGGGCAAATCACTTAACCCCAATTGCCCCCCCAAAAAAGGGCAAAAAATAATAATAATTATTATTATAATTATACATAATATGTATATAATAATAAAAGAATTTGTTCTGTAAAACTTGGACTTGGTCAAAAGACAGCACCCAAGGACCTAGAAGGCCACATGTGGCCCTGAGGCTACCAACTCTACATGAATGAAGGGAGACAGGGCACGGAAGGATGTAGGATCATAGATTTAGGGCTAGGATCACAACTTTGGAGTTGGAAGAGAATTTACCATTTATCTAATCCTATGCCTTCCATGGTCCAGATGAGGAAACGGAGGCTAAGTGACTTACCCAAGGTCTCACATCCTCTAGGTGCCTTATCTATCTACTCCACCGTGCTTCTCAAGTGATCATTGAATCACTCTGGATTGGGTGGTTTGACTATATCAGAGAAATATTGTGAGGGAAGGCTGGAACTATAAGGGAGTCAGGTTATGGAGAGATGTGAATGCTAGACTAAGGATTTTGTATTTTAGCCTATGTATTTTTTTTTAATTTGTTTTTTGGAGGTGGGAGGGCAGGGCATTTGGGGTTAAGTGACTTGCCCAAGGTCACACAGCTAGTAAGTGTTAAGTGTCTGAAGCCACCTTTGAACCCAGGTCCTCTTGATTCCAGGCCAGTGCCCTATTCACTTCACCACCTAGCTACCCCTATCCTATGTATTTTTAAAGTGTGAGTAGCTGGAAGGATGGGGAGGGGGCCCATCAAAAGACTTTGGGTAGTTGGGAGGAAAGGCCAGTTTGGTGGGGGAGATGGGGTTCAGTTTTGAATGAATCGAGTTGGAGGAAGGCCAATCACAGGCAGCTGGAAATATGGAACTGCAGTTTACTCTTAGGAGAGAGTGGGGCTGGATGTATGGATTTGGCAGTCAAGGAGAAGGAGGCCAGAGAGAGTCAGGTAGGAGTGAGGTCAAGTATGGCTGGGGTCCTTCCTAAAATGCTGATTGGAGAGGGAATCCCAAGCAAA
The DNA here is from genome assembly GCA_028646515.1 of Pseudochirops corinnae. Classification (NCBI taxonomy): domain Eukaryota; kingdom Metazoa; phylum Chordata; class Mammalia; order Diprotodontia; family Pseudocheiridae; genus Pseudochirops; species Pseudochirops corinnae. The sequence goes on along the minus strand of CM053590.1, from coordinate 70,054,455 downwards.
GTGACTTTTTACTCCCAAGCAGTAAAACAAATGAACAAAAGAACTTTAGAGAAAGCCTTCACAGGCACTTAAGGTTGCAGGGCAAGAAGGAGAAAGGGGGGCCTAGCTGGTGGTGAGCTTGGGAGTTTCACCTCCAGGAGGAACCTGATTGCTCTGCCTTGCCCCTCACCCCACCACTGCTCCTGAGCCCCCTCTGGCTCCCGCTCTTGCCACAAACTTCCTCATCCTGAGTTTGTAACATGAGTGTGCATAATTGATGCCCTCCTGTTGCCCAAGTCAGACCTTTGTTTAGAGAATATCACTGAAGGCCCTTGAGGTAGTTCCATTAGTGAGGAATCCCTGATGGGCACCACAGCAGTGTCTGCGCTTCTGTGTATCTTGCCCAGCAGGCACTGACGGGATTAGAACATTCCTGAAAGGTTGAACGAGGGGAGGCATGCCAGCTTCCTAACGGGGCTCTTGAATATCCAGATGGTCAGAAGTCCTGATGGCCATTAGTAGAGGAACCAGCTCCCTTTATGACCTTAAACAAGTATTTTCACCTCTCTTGGCTTCAGTTTCCTCATCCGCAAAGTAAGGAGGTCGGACCATATGATCTTTAGGGTTTCCTCCAGCTCTGTTCCCCTGCCCTCGAGAAACGGTGTGACCCAGGATAAGGGGCTGTGAGTTTGCAGTCAGAGGACCCTGCCTCAAAACCTGACCCTATTCAGTGCTCTCAAAAGTCCCATCCAGATCCAAAGCCAGAATCTCTAAGGTCCATTCCAATTCTGCCATGCTCTGAGGCTATAGGTGTTCAGGGAGTGATCTCTGTTCTGACCGTTTCTCTGGTCCTGATGGCCAGGTGTTGAACCACAGTCTCCTTTCCTGACCCCTGTCTCCGACCTGTTGGGGGAGGGCCACTGATTCCTGTAGAGGCAGCCCTGTCTGGCCTAATAGGACCGGGCTTCTGCTGGACTTGAGCCCATGGCCCTGGTTGGTACCCAGATGGTGGAGGTTGTACTTTACCAAGATGCTGCATAGATCCAGGGCCATAGCCAACCCTAGAACCCAGCTTTTCCTGAACCAAAACCAGGGCCCAGAGTTACCAAGGTGACCCTGGCAGCAGCTGCTCCCTTCTGATTGCCTTTATGTGCAAATAAGAGCCCTGAGGGGCATTGTGAGTCAGTGGTCATGAGTTCAAATCCTGTCTCATGACTCACTACTTTGGTGACTTGAGCAAGTTTATTTGACCTTTCTTGGCCTGTTTCCTCATCTGTAAAATAAGGGAGTTAGACCCAAGGGTATGGGAAGGCGAGAAGCACACAAATGGAATAATGAACCTGAGGGTCCTCACTCTGGGCCACGCAGGATGAAGCACCTGTACTCTGTCGCTGAAAGGGAAGCAACAAGACTTAAAGCTTGGAAGCTGAGAGACAGGAGGAAATAGCAGCTGGAGAGATCTTTCTATTTCTGGCCACTCAGGGGAGATAAAAATAGCTCTTCTTGCCTGGCAGGAGACCCTGATCTCTGCTTGCTCTTGCTTTCTCCTGGGGCTGGGCTCTGGACTCTCTTGCCCTGAGGCTGGGCTCCGGGCCCTGGACTAGGCTCTGGGTTCTTTTGCCTGGGGTTGTGCCCTGGGCTTGCATTCTCTGTCTCTCCCTCTCTCTCCCCCTTTTTCTCTCTTGCTGGAGTCATGGTTCAGGACTGGGCTCTGGGGCTCTGAGCTGAGCTCTGGACTCTCTCATTCTAAGGCTAGGATCTGGCCTTGGGGCTGAGTTTTAGGTTCTTCATATACCCTGGGGTTGAACTCTGGGCTCTCTCTTACTGGACTCAGGGATGGGCATACTCTCTCTCTGCTCATGGCTAGACTCTGAATTTTGGGCTCTGGGCCTGTTGCACTCCACAGAGCTAGCCCCCATGGTTTCAGTTAAGTTCTCCCCAGGGCCATATGGCCTCACTTTATGCCACATCCTACCTGACCTGGACTGGCCCCCCTACTGAAGTTCAGATATCCTAAAGCTTCCTCTTGTCCCCTAAAGGGGACAAGAGCTAGAGTAAGCCCAAACAACTAAGGTCCAAGACCCTGTAGGTAACAGGAGAGTAAGGAATGGGGGTTCTTTGCTTGGAAGGGCTCCTTCCATTGAGAGAGGTGGGCAAACAGGGGCTCCCTGCTCCAGACAAGCATGGCCTGATCCTAATGCCAAGCCAAGGCCCTAGGGGACTCTGCTCAAGCCTCATTGCAAACAGCAGCTGAGGAATCAGGGCCTGGCAGTAGAGGGATTGGTTAAAGGAACTGGGTCTATTTATTCTGCAGGAAAGAAGATTGGGAGTGACTGGGCGGTGCTGGGAGTGAGCTCTATTGGGATAATGGCTGTGTTTGAGTATTTGAAGAGCTGTCATTTGGGAGAGAAGGCAGGTTTGTGGTGTCCAGCCTCAGAGGAGCAGAACAGGGAGCAACGAGGAGAGGAGCAGAGGCAGCTCTTGGTCTGATGGAAGGGAAAACCTCTCGGCAATCAGAGCGGTGCCAAAGGAGGAGGGGCTGCTCCAGGAGATAATGGAGTCCCTAGTCTGGTGGCCTGAAAGTGAAGGCTAGATGGAGAGGGAAGAGAATAAGCATTGATTAAGCTAAAGAAACAATAATAATGGCTAGTGTTTATATCGTGCCTGTTGTGGGTCAGGATTATTGTCTCATTTGATCCTCACAGCGACCCTGGGAGGCCAGTGCTTTTATCCCCATTCTACAGATAAAGCAAATGAGGCAGAGAGATGAATTAATTGTGCCTTGTATTTGGTCCTTCTTTTGCAGAAAAATGAGTGGCTGTGTCTGAACTGCCAAACACAGAGGCTGCTGGAAGGAAGCCTTGGTGACCCGGCCCCTGCCCCCCTGCCTACCCCAAAGCAGACACCCACAAGTTCGCCACGACACCAGCCTGGCCCATCCCCTCAGAAGCAGAAGGGACCACCTGTACTGGGGCCAGGGCAGCCCGCAGGACCCCCCCCCACCTCTCCCAGCCTACAGACCAAGCACCTCAGGGCATCCGAACCCAGCAAGCCCCCAAGTAGCCCCCAGGAGAAGAAACCCAGCGGCCCAGCTGAAGCCAAACAAGTGCCGAAGCCATCCCCTCTGCCAACCACACTCACGGAGGCCACGAAGACAAAAGATGGGCCCAAAAGGGCTGAACCACCTCTAGCTGACAGCAAGGTCGTCTCGATCACTGAGGCACCAAGAGGGAGTGAGCACGAGGTCAGTTTCCTTTCTCAAGGTCCAAGATGGGGAGGGGTCCCAGAGTGACTCACAGGGTGTCTCCACACCAGTCCTTTCTCCCTGTCTCCTCTCCTCCAAGCTGGTGGCATAGACAATACAAGGTTAGAGCTAGAGGGACCAGAGGGTTCAGAAAGCTAGAGAAAACATAGGATTTGGAGCTAGAAGGGACCTTCTAGATGTGCCTTCCAACCCCCTCATTTTTATGGGAAACTGAGGCTCAGAGAAGGGAAAGACTTGCCTAATATTACACAGAATTTTAGTTGCAGAGCCAAGATTGGATTTCAGGTGTCCCCACAAAAAGCATGGGACTCTCTCCACAACAAAATGCTCCCACCAAGGAGCAACAACCTCCCTTTGCTTCTCTTTTATAATGGCTTCTGTTTCCATTGCAGGACCCAAGCAAGCCTTATTCCCAGGACCTGTCCCGGAGTCCCCAGAGCCTCAGTGATACTGGCTATTCCTCTGATGGGATCTCTAGTTCCCAAAGTGAGATCACAGGGCTCGTACAACAGGAAGAGGAGCAGCTGAACACTGCTGGGGTGGTAAAGCCCAGCCCGCCAAGCCCCTCAGAACTCAACAAACTGGAAAGCAGCATGCGGCCCCTCCTGGAGGCCCAGGGTGGCACCCCAGGGGAGCACGCCAAGGCCCGCCCCCAGCCACGGGAGGAGCCAAAGCAGAGACAGAGGCCTCGATCTCTCTCCATCACACCCGAGGCTTTTGACTCTGATGAGGAACTGGAGGACATCTTGGAAGAGGACGAAGATTCTCTCCAGTGGGAGAACCAGAGAGACACGAGGGACACGGCTGAGTCGTCTGATGACTTTGGCAGCAAGCTGCGCCATGACTATGTGGAAGACAGCAGCGAGGGGGGGCTCTCTCCCATCCCAACGCGGCCAACAGGCAGAGAAGCTGAGGGTCCAGATGAAGACTTTATGAGGAGGCAGATTCTGGAGATGAGTGCTGAGGAGGACAACCTGGAGGAGGACGACGCTGAATATGACCGTGCTAAGTATAGCTTGAGGAAAGCCACCTCCAAGCCAGCATCAGAGCAGGGTCAGGAGCCGGCTCCCCCCAAGAGGAGGCTGCCTCACAACGCCACCACTGGCTACGAGGAAGAGCTAAAGGATGTGGGGGTCCCAGAGCCTGAAGACGTGGCGGCCCTCCAGGGGGGCCTGCGCCGCTTCAAGACCATCGAGCTCAACAGCACCAACAACTACGGTCGAGAGATGGAGATCAGCCAAGAGGCAGACATCAGCCTGGACAGGGAGCCCGAGCTAGAGATGGAAAGCTTGACCGGGTCCCCTGAAGACCGCTCCCGAGGAGAGTACTCCTCCACGCTGCCTGCCACTACCCCCAGCTACACCTCAGGCACATCCCCCACGTCCCTGTCCTCTCTTGAAGAGGACAGCGACAGCAGCCCCAGCCGCCGGCAGAGACTGGAAGAGGTCAAGCAGCAGAGAAAAGCCCGGCACCGCTCCCATGGCCCCTTGCTCCCCACCATTGAGGACTCCTCGGAGGAAGAGGAGCTCCGAGAGGAAGAGGAGCTGCTCCGGGAGCAGGAGAAGATGAGGGAGGTAGAGCAGCAGCGCATCCGCAGCACAGCCCGGAAAACCAAGCGGGATAAAGAGGAGCTCAGGGCCCAGCGGAGGCGGGAGCGGTCCAAGACCCCCCCCAGCAACCTGTCCCCCATCGAGGACGCCTCCCCCACCGAGGAGCTGCGCCAGGCAGCTGAGATGGAAGAACTCCACCGATCGTCCTGCTCTGAGTACTCCCCATCACCATCTCTCGACTCTGAGGCTGAGGGCTTTGAGATCGGCCCCTCCAAGCTTTACAAGTCTGGGAGCGAATACAACCTGCCCACCTTCATGTCCCTCTACTCCCCAACCGAGAAGACCTCCAGCAGCACCACCTACTCCTCCAGCAAGCCCTTGAAAAGTGCTGAGGAGGCCTATGAAGAGATGATGAGGAAGGCAGAGCTTCTCCAGAAGCAGCAAGGACAGCAGATCCAGTCCAGTGGCACCTATGGCAGCTCTCGGGGAGCAGACCGAGGCCAGGGCAGCTTTGAATACCAGTACATTGAAGACTATGAGTACGTGTCCAGTCAGCTGGGCTCCTCTCAGCCCACCTATGAGCCTGAGGCTGCTGATGCAGGAGCAGTGTATGAGGAGATCCTCCAGACATCCCAGAGCATAGCCAGGATGCACCAGGCCTCTTCCCGAGACCTGGCTTTCCAAGAGGAAAAGAAGGATCGAGAAGACACTTACCAGGAAAAGCAGTTTCTGAATGCGGAGAGTGCTTACAGTGAGCTGATGAGGCAGAATGGTGGTCCCCTCACCCCTGGCACCAGCCCTACCCAGCTGGCAGCCCCCATGTCCTTCTCCTCAGACAGTGGAGGAAGCCGGGTTATTCCTGATGTGCGAGTCACCCAGCATTTTGCAAAAGAGGCTCAGGATGCCCTCAAGCTTCTCAGTTCCCCTGCTTCTCCTAGCTCTGCTCTTAAGGGAGTGACAGCTCCTTTCACTTACAGCAAAGGGACCCCTTCGGTCACAACTGTGGCTTCGAGTTCAACTGGCAGACCACGTGTTTACACAGCTGCAACATCTCCTGGTGGCCCAGAGCCCCCACTTCCCACCACAGCAAGCTATGGATCCCAGACTGAAGAGATGCCTCAGGCTCAGGTCCTCCCTGACACCGGTGGGTTACCTACAAGAGAGAGGCTTCAGAGCATGAGTGACAGCAAGACTGGTGCTCCTTTGTCAACAAAAGGTTATCCTGGCTTCAAGGGCGCAAGCCCACCCCTCTCTCCAACCTCTCCAATGGAGGGTCTTCCCTCTGGGATTGGCAGAATGGGGCCCAAGTCTACTGCAGAGTTCTCAACCCAGACTCACAGCCCACTTCTCCCCTCTGACATCCTCCGGAGTCCCATTTCTTCCACCCCGTCCTCCATGGTTGCTCAGGGCACACAGACACCACACCGCTCCGGCTCACCTCGCCTCACCAGACAGCAGTCTTCTCAAGAATCTCCCTTTATGGTCATCACCTTAGCCTCAGATGCGGCCAGCCAAACCAAGTTGGTCAATGCAAGCTCTTCCACCTCACCAGCATCATCTCCAACCAGACACCAACCTACCATTCACAGCTACAGTCAGTCAGTACAGGTCAACGGAGCACAGTTCCAACAGGAACAGTCACTGCACACCTTCCTCAAGGGTGAGAAAACCCCCACTTCGAGTGCCATTGTCCCCATGAATGCTGCCAAGGGGCAAGTGACCCCGGCCATGGATGGCACAGCTGCTCTGTATGGCTGGGGCTCCCTGCCTGCTGAGAATATCTCCCTGTGCAGGATCTCGTCAGTCCCTGGGACGTCCCGGGTAGAACCAGGGCCCAAACCACCAACTAGCTCTGCAGTAGACCTGCGGACCGCTATGAAATCCACCCCAATCATCATCACTGACCGAGGCATGGACTTGACCTCCCTGGCTGCTGAGGCCAGGAAATACTGTCTCACTTTGGACCAATCTCCAGGACGGCAGTCCACCACGGTGCAGCCTCTCATCATCAACCTCAATGCCCAGGAGCATACCTTCATTGGCACCTCCACCACTGTCAGCATCACTGTGGCTTCCTCCATGCTCGTGTCTCAGCCAAAGCAACCTGTGGTCTATGGGGACCCTTTCCAGAACCGGTTGGACTTTGGACAAGGGGCAGGAAGTCCCGTGTGTCTGGCCCAGGTCAGACATGTGGAGCAGGCCGTGCAGACTGGTCCTTACCAAGGAGGGCCCCGTGGGAAGCCCAAAGAAGCCAGCAGCCCTCAGCAAACCAAATTTGCCCGGTATAACTTGCCCAACCAGATGGCACCTTTGGTTAAAAAAGACATTCTTGTCACTCAAATGAGTGCCACACAGAATGTCAGCATCAAGCCATACCCCATAGAGCCAAGTTCTGACATGTACCGGGGAGCACCTGCAGAGCTCAAAGCACAGAGTGTGCCCACACATGTCGGTGGGAAGAAACCTCACTTGATGATGGTGCAGATGGATGACGTGACAGCTGGGGCAGTCACCAAGCTGGTCAAGGAAGAACCCACCAGTGCTTTAGACCTCACTGGGATCAAACCTGAGAGTCACGTGGCTTGCTGTGATGTGGTCTACAAATTCCCCTTCAGCAGCAGCTGTACTGGGACATTCCATCCCTCCTCTAAGATGCCCGAGAAAAACGTAGTAGACACAGCCCAGCCAAGCCAGAGCAGCCTTCCATTTTATGGGTCCCGGGAGCAGGACCTTCCTGAGCCATCCCCATACAGGGAACAGGCTGCAGCAGGTCCCAGGCTCTATGAGGAGCAGAAACTGTATTCTCATGGCCTTATGGGAAGGCTTTACTCCTCAATGTCTGACACCAACCTGGCTGAGGCCGGGCTAAGTTATTACCCACACAAAAGTGACCTATTCTTCCAACCTCCTGGGGGAGACTCAGCTATGGATCTCACAACCATGAAGCACTCCTATAGCATTGGCTTCGATGGCCGCTACCTGCCCCAGGGAATGCAGTATGGCTCCTTCACAGACCTGAGACAAGCCCCAGATCTGATGGGTCACCCCCTCCCCATGAGAAGGTATAGTTCAGCATCCAACATCTACTCTGATTATCGATACTCACCACGAGGAGACCTGTCAGGTTTCCAAGAATCCAGCCTGGCTCAGTATAGCGCAACCACAGCCCGGGAGATCAGCCGCATGTGTGCTGCTCTCAACTCTATGGACCAATACGGAGGACGGCATAGCAGTAGCCCAGAGCTCTTGCAGTATGGCCCCAGGCCTGGGCCTGGCCCTGGGCTTGGAACCAGCACCCAGCAGGGTCTGGCAGCCATCAAACCCAACATGATGATGAACCCGAACTTCCCTGAAGGCCGGCAGAGCTTTGGGAAGCTAGCCCAGTACAGTCCTGCCGTTGGGCAGGGAGCTGGGGCCATCAGGCAGCTTTTCCCTTCAACAGCGACCGTGCGTGCAGCCGATGGGATGATTTATTCTACCATCAACACGCCAATTGCCTCAACTCTTCCCATCACCACCCAGCCAGCATCAGTGCTTCGGCCTATGGTTCGAGGCATCTACAGACCCTATGGCCCAGGTAGCATTACCCCTGTGCCTCTTGCCAGCCTGACCCGAGTACCAGTGGTTGCGCCTCGGGTTCCCCTCATGCCCCAGGGGCTATATCGATATCCAGCCCCAAGCAGATTCCCAGCCATCACAACAGCACCTGGGATTGATGGCCCCTTGTACCTGGGGAAGGCAGGTCCAGCCACCAGTATGGCTGGGAACAGCATGACCCCTGGACCTGCTGGGAAGCCAGTGGTAGTGGCAGCAGCTGGGGGTCTGCAGAGACCTGAGCAGCCTCTGGGAGGCACTCGGGAAGAGCCCCCCGCGGCAGCCTCCGCAGGGTCCAAAGAGGTGGGTCCAGCCCCAGCCCAGTTGCCCAGCCAGAAGCAGCCTGGTGAGGTTCCCCCAGCGGCCATCCTGAGCAAGGTGGGGGGTGCCGAGAAAGAAGAGAAGGAAGAAGAGAGGCAGAGGAAGCAGCAGGAGCACCTGCTTCAGATGGAGCGGGAGCGTGTGGAGCTTGAGAAGCTGCGGCAGCTGCGGCTCCACGAGGAGCTGGAGCGGGAGCGTGTGGAGCTACAGCGGCATCGAGAGAAGGAGCAGATGCTGGTGCAGAGGGAGATCCAGGAGCTGCAGACCATCAAGCACCAAGTCTTACAACAGCAGCAGGAAGAGCGCCAGGCCCAGTTCGCCTTGCAGAGGGAACAGCTGGCCCAGCAGCGCCTGCAGCTGGAGCAGATTCAGCAGCTGCAACAACAGCTGCAGCAGCAGCTGGAGGAGCAGAAGAGGCAGAAGGCTCCCTTCCCCCCAGTGTGTGACCACTCCGGGAGATTGCCTCCCCAAGCCGTCACGGAGATCGCCCTAGAAATGCAGCGCACCATGGCCCCGAATGGCCAGTACTGGCCTCCCATAAACCAGGCCTTCATGGCCACTGCAGCCATGGGGATGGAGGGGACAGGGCAGCCGAGGGAGCAGGGGCCCCCAAGGCCCCTCCCTAACTCAGCCTCGGACATGTCTCTGCAGACAGATGAGCGCTGGGAGGCTGGCAGGGGCCTCCAGAAGAGACATTCAATGCCCCGCCTCCGGGATGCCTATGAGATGGAGGAGGCCCACGAGCCTTACGTCGTCAAGAAGATCGCCGACAGCAGCGTGCAGACTGATGAAGAGGATGGGGAAGAACGGTACTTTATGTCCCGGAGACGCCGGACTCGGCGGAGCACAGACTGTAGTGTCCAGACTGATGATGAGGACAACGCTGACTGGGAGCAGCCTGTCCGCCGACGCCGCACCCGCTTCTCACGCCACTCAGACTCGGTTTCCGACAGCAAGCATGACTCCTCCACCTCACCCAGGAGCAAGTCAAGTGTTGGCATCCAAACCATCAGTGACTGTTCAGTGCAGACAGAACCCGATCAGCTGCTGAGGGTCTCGCCTTCCATTCATATCACCACCCCAGACCCCAAAGTAGAGATTATCAAATACATTTCAGCCCCAGAGAAGACTCAGAAGGGAGAGAGCCTAGCGTGCCAGACAGAGCCGGAAGCACAGGCCCAGGGCATTGTGGTGCCTCAACTCCCAGGGCCAGCAGCCATCACTCCCTACACCCCCAGCATTCAGATTGTCACCACTGGACCCTTGGAGCCCAGGCAGCAGGGGCTGGGAAAATTTGAGAAGAAGAAACCGGACCCCTTAGAGATTGGTTACCAGTCTCATTTGCCTACTGAGTCCCTTTCCCAGCTAGTTACCCGTCAGCCCCCCAAGTCTCCTCAGGTTCTCTACTCACCCGTCTCTCCCTTGTCCCCACACCGGCTCTTGGAATCCTCCTTTGCTTCCAGTGAGAGATTGAACAAGGCCCATGTAACACCACAGAAGCATTTCACTGCCGACAGCACTCAGCGCCAACAGACTGTGCCTCGCCCCATGAAAACCATGCAGAGGTCCCTGTCGGACCCCAAGCCCATCAGCCCCACTGCCGAAGAGTCAGCCAAAGAGAGGTTCTCCCTCTATCAGCAACAGGTCCTCCAGGGCAGTCAGGTAAGGGAGACACCTTGGTGGGGAGGAAAGAGGAAATCCTGTCCACCCAAAGAATGCACTGGGGCCAAAAGAAATGGGTGGGGGGGAGGAGGGAAGAAGGCCTGCTAACACTCAAGAGTAGCACCTTTTTCTGGCCCTTTAATGAAAATAGGAGGAGCCAGTGATGTTTCCTTAGGTGAGGGGAAAGGTGGTGTAGTAGGAGCTCAGGAGAGGTATAGGGGCCAGGTTCTCATGTCCACCACCCTTACACTGCCTCCCCTGGAAGACATGAGGTCCCACATGAAAGAAGGGCTTATTTATAGGAGGATACTTCCAAACAGAGAGGTACAAAATGGTGTTTAATCTGTGCTCCTAGCCTATAGGGGAATGCAAACCCACTCATACTTGCAGATGAATAAATCTGGCACCATTTTGTCAGACAGAAACAATACTGCTTTGTATGGTTCAGTGGAAAAAATACTAGACTTAAAGTGAACAGACTTGGCTTCAGTTTCCATCTCTGACATTCCCCAACCAAATGACTCCAGGGTCATTTTCTCTCTCTGAGATTCAGTTTTCTCATCTCTACAATAAGGATGGTAATATAGGTACCACTTGCCTCATGGGATTGTTATGGGGAAAATGCTTTAGAAACCTTAAAGAGCTATATACATGTCAGGTATTATTATTAAAGTGATTATAATAATTTTTATTTGTAAGACATTGTCAGTCCCTTGCTTAAAATTCTTCAATAGCTCCCTAGTGCCCATCGAATAAAGTCCATTGCCTTAACCAGTAAGGTCATCTATAGTCTGGTGCCAACCTGATCTCTTACTGCTCCCCTCTCTGATCTCGAGACTATGGACTGGATACTCATGTATATACTCATAGGATGAAAGGTTCCTATATTTAGGACTAGAAGGGACCTTAGAGGTAATCTCTACCAGATGAGGAAACTGAGGCCAAGATGGATTAAGTGACACATCCAAGATTACCTAGGTAGTACGTATTGTAAAGCCAGAATTCAGATCTTAGTCCTCTGATGCCAAATCCAGCCCTTTTTTAAGGACTCCTTGTTAGCTCTCCTGCTGACCTAGCTTAATCATTGTTTCCCAAAGCCTACCCTATGCTTTCTTGCCTCTCTACCTTTACTCAGTCAGTTGAAATCCTACTCATCCTTCAAGACCAAGACCAAATGCCATTTCCATCTTAATTCTCCTAATTCAGTTCATTAAACACTTCTTGGAGTGGCTGCCATCTGCATGACCCTGTAGTTGACATTGAGGGCACAAAGATTAAAAAACAACAGTCCCCATCCTCAATATACAAACATACAAAAACAACACACATAAAGGGGGAGGAAGGAAGACTGAGACATATATATAGATAAGTATGATATTAAATAAATTATTCTGTAGGATGGGCAGACGAGGTAAGAGGAGAGATGGAGAAGAAGCATTTTCTAAACATGGAGGATAAATGACCTTCACAAATGTATAGAGACAGAAGATGGGAGGATGTTAATAGACAGCTAATGCCCCTGTCTGTCTATAATATCGAGCATGTGAAGAGGCTGGAAAGGTAGGCTAGAGCTACAGGGTAGAGGGCCAAAAATGCCAAGAAGTTGGTATGTTGCCACATCAAAAGCAACTCGTAGGCATTTATCTGGGGAATAATCTGGCTAGATCCTTTGAAAGAGAGATTGGAGAGAAGAGAGACTTGAGACAGGAAGACCAGTTAAGAGACTATTATAATAGTCTGGGTAAGAGGCAATGAGAGCCTGAATGGGGGTGAGGATAGTGGGAATGGAGAAGAGAGGACAAATGAAAGAGATTGCACAGGCAGAATTCACAGGGCTTAGCAACTGTTGGAATATATAGAAAAGGGAAGAGTCAAAGATAAGGCCGAGGTTTCAAGCCTGAGGCAGTAGAAGAGGGAAGTCTGGAGGAAAGCCAGGTAAAGATGACAAGCTCTGCTTGAGACATGGTGAATTGGAGCTGTTGGTAAAACAGGAGGTAGAGAAGTCGAGCAGGCAGCTGAAAATGGCTGCAGGATTAGAATGACGAGTTTTGGTCCTAAAGAAGAGATAGAAAAAGCCATCTCCCCCACCGCCACTCCTTTGCAGACATGAGGGACCATGGGTGTGGGATATACTGCATATAACATCAGACATTTTTTGATATACAGTTTAGTCTTATGGAACTTTTTTTCTTCCTTTCTTCATACTTCTTCCCTCCATGAGAGATGGTTCTCTGGCATAACTAGAAAGGGAAATATAAGCAAGGTAAAACCCAAAGATCCCAATACAATTTTATGTTTAAAATAAGTAGAGCTGTGGTGCAAAGGAGAAGTCTGACCTGTAAATAAAGATTTGGAAGTCATGTGCATAGAGGTGATAATCAAAGCTGTGGGTGTTGATTAATTCGTCAAGGGAGATGATAGAGAGAAGTGTGCTAAAGATAGTCACACCAAGGGGGAAGAAGGAAGAAGATAAAACAAGCCAAGAAAAGAGACTAAGGAAGGGTCAGCCAAGTAGGAGAATCAAGAGAAAACTGTCACAGAAGCCCAGGGAGGAAAGGACAGCGAGAAGAGATTGGGCTGTAGTATCAAATGCTACTAAAGGTCCAAGTGAACAAGGCCTGAAAAAAGTCCATTGGATTGGTGGAGGTTTTAAAACAAATTTTATCTTCTTTTCATTTATGTCTCTTATTTTTATGTCATTATCATTTCTCAACATTTCTTTTCCTCCTCTCCTGTGCAGTAAACCATCCTTTGTAACGAAGATTAAAAGAGAAAGAGGAAAAAAACAAAACCAATGAACATGTCAATAGTATATGGACAGTCTAGGTCCGCGGTTCTCAACCTGTGGGTTATGTTCAATTTGTAACAATGGAAACACATCCTGCATATCAGATATTTACATTACGATTCATAACAGGAGCAAAACGACAGTTATGAAGTAGCAACGAAAATAATTTTATGGTTGGGGGTCTCCACAACATGAGGAACTGTATTAAAGGGTCGCGGCATTAGGAAGGTTGAGAACCACTGCTCTAGGTGATATAATCATAGCTAGCATTTATATAGGCTTTAAGGCTTGCAAAGTACTTTACAAACATCATCTCACACACATACCCCTATCCTCAACAACCCCAGGAATAGATACTATTATTAATATTTTACAGGGAGAGGTAAAGTAACTTGCCCAGGGTCAGACAGCTAGTAAATATCTTAGGTGGGATTTGAACTCAGGTCCAGTCCTAACTCTAGCCCAATGCTCTATCCACTGCACACCCAGCTGCCTCTGATATTTCATAGCCATAGACCCCTAGCCTCTGCAATGAAGAGAGGAAGATTCATTCCCTCCTCACTCTTCTGCCCGTTATGTCATTATAATTCCACAGAATTGACCTTCTTTTGTCCCTATCTCAGTACTTTCAGATTGATTGGATTTGGAAATTCAGGAGTCTTTTGTTACCTTTTCGAGGGCAACTTCAGTAGAGTAGTGAGGAAGCCAGATTACAAGAGGCAGAGCAGTGCTGGGGAAGCAGAGGGAGGAGGCGTCGGTGATTCTTTCTTGAAGTTTCACAGGAAGAGAGATGGAGGGTGAAGAGCCAAGGGAAGGGTTTTTGGCCATTGTTACTGTTGTTGTTTAGAGTTGGGAAAATCTTAAGCAGATTTTTAGGCAGGAGGGAAGAATTTAGTAGAAAGGAAGAGACTGAAGATGAACAAGAAAGGGAATACTAGGAAGAGCAAGGTCCCAGAAAAGACAGAAGGAGATGGGATCAAGCCCATCAAAAGTTCAGAAATGGCACTTGACCCCAGGTCTGATAATAATAATAAATGCTAATACTATTAATTAATATTATTAATATTAATATTTTGACCTGCACCTGCAATTTAATTTCTGCAAGGAACTCCTAGTACAGAAATTCCTTTTCTTAACCATTCCTTTGGTAACATAAATTTAAGAAGGATCTCTGATTTTTGTCAGCATGGGCAATTCTTACGGATTCCTAGGGAACAACTTTCTACTGACCCAAATCACATTCTTCTCAGACTTAGTAGAGAAATCCTAAGGAGTTACCCGAGGCACAGAGAAGTCTGGCTGTTTGCCCAGGGGCACACAACTAGTAAGCCTCAGATACACGGTACAAGCCCAGATCTTCTTAGTTCCAGTCTAGCACTGTATCCACTATACCAAAGATTTTAAACTGTTACAGAAGACCCTTTGATATATTTCAGGGAGTCTGTGAATTTGGATGGGGAAAAAAAGCACACCTTTATTTTCACTAATCTCTATCAGGAACTTAGCATTTGCTGCTTGAATTATTTAAAAACATGATTCCGAGAAGGGGTCTGTGACATGAAACAAGAACCCCTGCCCAACACTATTCTGCCTCTAATAATATATTTCCTTTAAAAATAGGTTTTGGGGGTAGCTAGGTGGCACAGTGAATAGAGCACCGGCCCTGGAATCAGGAGGATCTGAGTTCAAATTCAACCTCAGACACTTAACACTTACTAGCCTTGTGACCTTGGGCAAGTCACTTAACCCCAATTGCCCAGCATTCTCCCCTCCAAAAAAAAAGCAAAAAAAAAAAAAAAGGTTTTAAAACTTAGCCACTTAGCCAGTTGAAGTCAAATTCATTTTCAGATGCCACCCTTTTTTCCTTTTTGCAAAATTGGGATATTTCCCCTTCTCCAAATCAAATTAGATAATATTGTTAAAAGGGCTTAGCATCATGCTTGGCACATGGTAGGTGCTATGTAAATGCTTATTCCCTTTCTTCCCTGGTGCTTGTCTCATTCTCCATGAACTTCCAAAGACCCTTGATCTCAGCTCAGCAGGCATATCTGCCATTTCTTTCAGTACCCTGAGCCTGCTGAACTTTAATTTATTGAGGTTAGCTAGCTACCCTATTACTATCTCCTCGTTTCTCTTGGGTTTCAACATCCCATTAACCATTTTTGTTTTATCGTTGCCAATAAAAAGATCATTCCCCTTGGGAGAAAAGACAGAAACAGTAAAAGTTCTACCTTTTCTCTACCTAGAAACAGTCATCTGTTACCATCTTCCCATCTCCCCTAGCAGGGACCCTATCCTTTTCTTTTCATCTTCCTTCTGTTCTAGAAGGAAGAAAGGAAGGAAGGAATCCCTTTTTTTTCTTATGCTTAGTATTCTTTACTAGCCTCAACTCATCCTGAGCTTTAGAGCCCTAGTAGTGACACTACTCTTACTGAACGGTGCCATGCTTCTAGAGTCATCCTTCAACCCCTGCCTTTGCTACATGAGTCTTAAAATAAGAGTTGATTAGGGAGATCCCTGTGCATCCACATTCTTATCTTGGGGTAACTTCTTCTTTTCTTTGTCATTGGAATTGTTTCTGTTTCCATGTTCAGCATCTCATTTTCTAGAGCTTCCCATTTGAGGGAACCCTTGTCCTGTCCTTAGCCTAGATAGTCCATCCTCTTTTACTCTTTTACTCATGTGAACCTTGATAATCTCTCACCCTGGCTTGAGGTACTAAGTTCCTGAACTTTTCTCTATTATGCTTTATTCCTTTCAGTCTTTCCCCTGGCTGCTGCCAACATATCTCAGTGCCTAGTTCTGATATTCTCTCCCTCCTTTCTTCCTCCCCCTGTCTGCCACACACTCTAGACCCACAAATGTGCATTTTCTAGGGTTTTTATTTACAAGGGGAAAAAACATATATATAAATTCAGAAATGCCAAGATAAGAAAATTAGAAGTGTGTATAAAATATTCAACTCAGCCAAGATTGGAGAGGACCCAACCTTGCTAAGCTCTTCTCTAGCTCATGTTTCTCAAACCTAGCTCAGTCCCATGATTCCCTAAGCCTGGAAAGCATGCCTCTACCCTGGCTGCAGAAGAGAGAACCCAGAGTACCCCTGCTCCTACCATCACTAATTTGGGGAATCGCCTACCTAGGCACTCTGGACCAAGTTCACTCACCTCCTACAATCCCAAGGTCACCCTTAGCCAATTGGGAAGTCCTTCTTATTGTCAAGATGCTTTTGACATTCCACCTGGACATCCCTACCTGTCTAAGTTGCTGCTTTCCCAGGAGAGAAGAGGAAAAAGACTTCATCGAAGATGTTACAGTTGCATCAACAACCTAGGAAAAATTAATTCAACCTCACACCCAGTTCATCCCCACAGTTCATAATAACAACAATATCATATTTCTGTGGAGCTTTACACTTGACAAAGCACTTACCTCACAACTCTATGATATAGCTAGTCCATGTATCCCCATTTTACAAATGATTAAAACTGAGGCCTTGAAGTTAAGTAACTTGTCCAGAGTCCTAGCTGGTGTGTATCAGAACCAAGATTCAAACACAGATCTCTTGATTTTCATAGTTCAGGGTTCCTTCTATATCAGTACTGCTCTTTCCCCTATATTATATATTAGTGCTATCCTTTCCTAACAAGTTCTCATCCAAGTTTTTATTTAGAATAGGGAGACTTGAATATGTCTGCAG
This sequence comes from Pseudochirops corinnae, assembly GCA_028646515.1. Classification (NCBI taxonomy): domain Eukaryota; kingdom Metazoa; phylum Chordata; class Mammalia; order Diprotodontia; family Pseudocheiridae; genus Pseudochirops; species Pseudochirops corinnae. Next base: position 70,037,596 of record CM053590.1, on the reverse strand, counting down.
GCAATAGAGAGGGAGGAGAAATTGAAGATTTAGGAGACAGAGCATATGATTGATAATAGCAAGGTCCCAAAAGCAATGAGGTAGGATCAAAGGCATATAGCCTTGGAAAAGAAAAGGGTGAGTTAGCTCTTCCTCTGAGATGGCAAAGAAGGACAGATTGGGTGGGAAAACAGTTAAAGGTGAAGATTCTTCTCCCCAAAGGAACACCCCAATGCAGGCAACCCAGAACAAGACCCTGACATATGGCATGTTCCACAGAGCCTCCCAGCTGGCCTACTTCAAAGAGGCCGGGAGCTCAGACAATATTTCCAAGCAAAGGAGTCCAAGAGAAATCTGGCCAGGAGCCCCTGCCAGCGATTGAAAGCAGCAAATCCTACTTTTCGCCTTCTCACTTTGAAAATGGTACACATTTTAGCTCTGTAATCATGGTGCATTTTTTTTCCAGTTCCATACGTTAAAAAAGCTTCAGCAGATGTCTCCTCCAGCTCCTTCCCACTCATTCCTCCTTTCAAGAAAGTAACAGTCTATCTAGGGCCCCCATACTCTGCCTTGCTTAGCCTGACCACAGCCCCAACATGACTTGACATTTGAGGTTACAGATTGGGAAAAGGACCTTCCCTGGGATGAGAGCCATCAGTAGGGTATGGTAAATCAGGGTGCTCACCCTTGGGACTGTGCTCAGAGTTGGGAGAGGGTGGTACCTAGCTCTGCAGTGACTCAGGGAGCAGGTGGGAGGAGTAGATGGCATTACCAGCTGGTGTGAAAAAAAGACCTGGCATTCAGCATGTAGCCCCTTCCTTCTCTTACCTCCCTCAACCCCCTACTGTCACCAAGGCAACAAGGGGGAGCAGAGCTTAGAGCCAGCCCTCTGGCAGCACCCTCCCATTCCCCTTGCTCAGTTTGCCCCCTTCCTGCCCACTTCTCTGCCAAGGGAATATTCATTGACTGTTCATTGTAATCTGAGGTCACCTGAATACCAGCCTTGGGGGGAATCTCATCTTAGTGACCAGGGCCACTGATCTGGGCTAGCCACTACTGAAGGTTTGGTTCAAGGAAAATGTAGCATGGAGTGGTCCCCAGTGGACCTACTTGTGGAATAGGGGAGGGAGATGGGCTTCTGGGCTCAGCAGAGACATCTTGATTTAGGTTTCCCCACCAATGCCACTGTCACCACTTCTGCTGCCGCTGCTGCTGCTGTCACCATGTAGGCATCACATGCTGTGGCCCCAGTTCTCTGCTCCTCATTCTTATAGTCAGGAGCCTTGAGTCAGGAGCTGTGAGATCCTGCAGTTATAGCTTTCTCACACAACATCTGACTCTGAGAGACTTGGCCTGGGCCAAGTCACAGCAGTGCTCACCCTGTGCAGGCAGCACCAGGAAGCACCCAGTGTTCACTTGTCTGCTATATCTTGCCTCAGGTCGCCCCCACCCTGGTCACCACCACTGATGGCTACTGGAAGTTCTCCCAGGAGCACTGCTAGCTGGCCAGCCTGCTTAGCCCACGTCTCTCACTCCCTTCTTTCTCTGACCCACTTTGCCCTAGGTCTTCTCCCTTCAGCCCAAGTGCCAGGTGTAGCCTGGGCATCCTGTAGCCATCCAGCCTTCTTCTGTGACCAGCTCTGGCACTTAGTGACTATCCCAACTCGGTTGTTTTAGACTTGTAGAGAGGCAATATAGTTTAATGGTCTTAGGGTCAGAACATAGCACTGCTGCCACTTATTAGTTAAATGACAAGTACCCCACCCTTCTCCAGGCCTCAGTTTGCCTATTAATAAAGTGGGAGTGATAAAGCTTGTACCATATAGGTATTACATGAGAATGATATTTTTCTAGTCTTAAAGGTATAAAAGCTGGAAAAATCTTGAGTACAACTTCATTTTATAGGGATTTTATATTTATATTTTATTTTCCCATTTTATATGGGAAAACTGACACTTGGAAATGGGGACATGACTTTCCCAAGGTCAGTGACCAAGCCAGGAATAGAGAGAGTCTAGGCCCCCCATCACTCAGACTGGTGTTTTTCCCATGGCCCCTTCTTTCCTCTCATGGATGGGAAAGGCACTTTTTTAGTCCTGAGGTGTTTATTATTAGTGTGATAATAACTCAAGATCCCTCAAGTATTTTTATCTCTGGTGCATAAATCCTTTCAGTTATTATATCCAGGCCTCTTTGCTTTGCTCCTTAGATGTCAGCATTTCAGGCTAACACCCTCATTCGAAAGGTGAAGCGGACGCTGCCCAGTCCGCCTCCAGAAGAGGCCCATATGCCCCTCCCAAGCCAAGCACATTCCCAGATGTACATGGCCAGCCTCCTTCAGAAGGGCCTGGCAGGACCACCCGTCCAGGTAACTAAAGCCAGCCTGCTCAAGGAGCTGGACCGCGACCTCAAGTTGGTAGAACATGAGTCCACCAAACTGAGAAAGAAGCAGGCCGAACTGGATGAAGAGGAAAAGGAAATTGATGCCAAGCTGAAGTACCTAGAGTTAGGGATCACTCAGAGGAAGGGGTCCCTGATGAAGGACCGTGTTGGCCGAGATTACCCCTATCTTCGGTGCCTTGGGGAAAACCGGGACTACATGTCTGATAGTGAGCTCAACAACTTGCGCCTTGCTGGCTACGAGAGCGGGACTGTCCATGTGAGGCCAAGTACAGCTCCAACCAATCAGTATCCTGACTTTTCAGCCACTCAATATACATCGGCCTCCTCCTACCCTCCCTATCAGTACCCACCAGGGCAGGGGCCCCCTCCAGCTCCTACAGCCTTCCAGCACACCCGCTTCCAGCCTCCCCAGTATCCTGTGGGCAGTGCTGGCCCCGCTCAGAATGGCTTCCAGGCCAGCCAGGTACCTGCCTACCCTGCTCAGAGCACATACCCAACACCTGCTTTCCCTCCAAGTACAGGCTACCCTCCTGAACATGGTCTCCAGGGCCAGCAGAACTTCCGTCCCTCTCCCCACTACCAGCCCCCAACAACTTACCCAGGCCAGATGCCCCACCCACCCCCTCAAAATGCCCTCTTCCCAGACCCATCTGACAGTCATGCCTCTCATCAGAAGCCAAGGCAGACCTCCCTAGCCGACTTAGAGCAAAAGGTCCCTACAAACTATGAAGTGATCGCAGCGCCCCCGACCACGATGTCTTCAGCCCCTTCAGAGCCCACATACAGTGCACCGGCAGTAACCAGCAGCTATGACCAGTACAAGGCTCCAGAGCCTCCCAGGCCTGGTGATCGCAGCAGCGTGAGCCAGAGCCCTGGGCCCACTTACTCTTCTGAATCGCTGTACACCAACCTGGAGCAGAACATTCCGAGGAACTATGTGGTGATTGACGATATCAGTGAGCTGACCAAGGCCAGTGCACCCTCGGCAGTGGAGAGCCAGAAGCCAGAGCCCCGGCCCCCAGGCAGCAATGGGCGTCATGTGAAGGACAAAGGTGACCTGGGGGAGCCCGAAGGCCCTAGCGCCCCTTGCTGTTACTCAAAAGGGGAAGAAGAGTCTGAGGAGGATGTCTATGATCACCATGGCACTGACCACCGAGGGAAGAGCAGTTATCACAGAAGCTCTGACAGTAATGGAAGGATGTCAGGCAGTGGAGGGGGCTCCTCATACTACTATGGGGACAGTGACTATAGACACTCATCTCGGCCAGAGAAACATGGCTCCAGCATGGGGGGGCCGAAGCATTCTTCTAAGAACCTGGCACCAGCCGTCATCTCGTCGAAGCGCAGCAAGCATCGGAAACAAGGCATGGAACAAAAGATTTCCAAGTTCTCACCTATAGAAGAGGCCAAAGACGTTGAATCTGATCTGGCCTCCTACCCCACGGCTCCCTCAGTCAGCAGCAGCATGTCCTCGAGAGGGAAGAAGTTTCAAGATGAGATCACCTATGGCCTTAAGAAGAATGTGTATGAACAGCAGAAATACTATGGAGTATCAAGCAGGGACCTGATAGAAGAAGATGACCGAGCATACAGCAGTAGGTCCAGATCATCAGTGAGTTACGGTGGCGAGAAGTCCAGCCACGACATGAGCAGCCGAGGCAAGTCCTACGAGCGTGAGCGAGAGAGCATGGAGAGGTTACAGAAAGCCAGCTCAAAGCCATCATCCCTGAGCATGGCCCAGAGCCGAGGGCGGCCCCTCATGCGTAGCCAGGCTTCTGAAGAAGAAAGCCCTATCAGTCCTTTAGGAAGGTCTGTGGGAGGACCCCGCTCTTCAGGAGGGCCACTCCCTCCAGGGGCTGGAGATGGCTGCTCTCCGTTCTGCTCCAGTCACTCCTTGCCTGATGTCCAGGAACACATTAAAGATGTGCCAAGGACCCACTCATACAAGCACGAAGAAGGTTACAACCTGGACGATTCTCACTGTGTGGTTTCAGACAGCGAAGGTAACAGCTCTCTTTGGTGATTTCTGACAAAGCATGTTCAAAGCTGAGCTTGTACAAAACCAGTATGGGGCCCCTGCTGTTTGCCTGCCTGGTGCCATGCTATCGTTCTGCTGCTGGCTTCCGTTGGCCCAGCGTGGGCATGGCCCAGTTCCGTGTCCACCCTGCCCGTGTCCTGCCTGTGTGTGTCCCATGTGGTGATGTTCTCTCTGGGTCTCCGGAGGGTGGGTCCAAGGCTTGGGGAGGCTTTGTCTTTTCTTTTTTGCATGTGGTGAGCTGCTTGCATTCTTTCATTTCATTGCATGGCTTCAGCCTGGCCTACGTTCCCGGTGCCCGAACGAGAGATTGACTGTGATCTGTTTTTGGTTTCTGAAGCTTATCACTTGGGTCAGGAGGAGACAGACTGGTTTGATAAGCCCCGAGAATCCCGTTCAGAAAGGCTCAGGCATCATGGTGGCCACTCCTCCTCCTCCTCCTCCCAGAAAAGACCCCCTGTCAAACATACTTATCACGACTATGATGAACCCCCTGAGGAGGACCTGTGGCCACATGATGAGGGACCACAGGGCCGCCATTCTTCCAAAGAGCATCGGCACCATGGGGACTATGGCCGGCACTCCTCAGGGTCTTCATCTTCGCGCCACCAAGGTGAGGAGCCTTCTCGGAGGGTCTCAAAGCCACACCCCCGAGACTCTGGCCGCCACGAAGGCAGACCTCACTCACAGCCTTCTTCTCAGAAGAAGGCTCAGCAGACCGACACAAGGAGCCAGCCATCCTACTCCAGCTCTCAGTCGGAATACTCACAGCCATCCCGCCAGTCAGCGGCCTACCACCATCCCTCAGAGCCCAAAAAAGCTCAGCGGCCAATGCAGTCCGGCCCCTCGGCTCAGCCACCCAAGTCTGAGCCTCTGGCCCATACACAGCCACAGCAGGCAAGGCAACCTCAGTCAGGACCTTCCCAGCAGCCGCTGCCACCACAGTCCTCCCGGCAGCAACAGTCACGCCAACCCCTATCACAGCAGCAGCAAACGAGCCATGGGCCACAACCAACTCCGTCTCAGACACAGCAGACACCATCACAAGGTCGACTGCAGCAGCAGCAGCAGGGGATCCCGGGGCAGCCATCCCGGGGCCAACAGCCACCAGCTGGTCAGCAGGCTGGCAAGTCAGTGCCAGGCCATCCCCCGTTGGCAGGTGCCCAACCTGCAGGCCCGGTGAGTATGACTCAGTGTTTGGGGGTCCTCCACCAGGGCCTATTCTTCCATTCTCTCCCCTCCCCCTCAACCTGGCTACCATGCATGCGGCAGAGCCACTGGGAGTCCCAGGAAGTTGAGGCTGATAGTAAGTGTCCTCAGGGTCTAGGGGGAGGTTGGATGGAAGAGACAGCCCAGCATTATCAGTACGTTCATTAACCTAATGGCCAAGACTTCTTGGGTCCTGTGTAAGGCTCCTTTCCCAGGGAGCAGCTTCCGAAGTCCTTAGGAAGCCTCTATCTTAGATATGGGCTGCAAAGACAAACCATCTGGCTAAAAGAGAGCCATCTTGGTGGTGGGCAAGAGCAGGATTAGCTGGAGGAAGCCCAGTGTGAATGGACACAAAACAACTTCTGCTTGCTGTGGCCACGTTCAGATGCCGCAGGGGGCAGGAGCCCCAGTCTGGTCCTTGTCTTAAGTTCCCTTCTATGTGCTTCCTAGGCCAAAACAGAGATTCCCATCGAACAGTAGAGCTGGAAGGGACCTCAGAGGTCACAGCCTCATTCTCTTCTTTTATAGTTAAAGAAACAAGTTCAGAGAGATAATTACACGGCTTTCAAATCACACACGTTCATAAGATTTAGAACTGGAAGGGCCTTAAAAGTTATGTAGTCCAACCCTGTGATTTTGGGGAAGCTGAGGCCCAGAGAGAAACCAGCTTTCTAACCAGGCCCCTCTCTAGATTCATACCAGAGCTGCTTTTTGCCCTTTCAAACCTCCCTATTGAAAGCTAAGGCCCCATCAGGCTTATGACTAGTTTGTGTGGTTCTGACAGGTTTCCTCAGCAGAATCTTCTATAAAGTCAGGGCTTCCTTAACTCCCTGTTCTTGGGGGAATGGACTCACTCAGCTGCTGCTCGGGCCTTGAAGAGCCTTCTCCTGGAGTCCATGCTAATCTCAGCCATCCTGGGCCCTCCCCTTTATATGACTCATGCCCTTTCTATTTTCTACCCCCAAATTGCCCCATGCCATCCTCCTAAGTCCACACCCATATGTAGTGGCCTCTAGGCCTGACCAGCCTCTCTCTAGTCTCTTGTACTGCCTTCAACCTCCATCCTTCCCTAAGAAACTTTGGGAGCTACTGGACTGAGATTCAGGGGGCGGTGTCCAGCTTTGCCCCATTCCTCTTTACAGATGTCCTAACCACCTGTGGCCTAGGCACTGCATTCTTGTGTTGGAGGCCTTTTCTTGAACTCTGGGCTGATTCCAGGCCTAAATGATCAAGGGATGGGAGGAGGGGATGGTAGAAAAAGGATGTGCCCAGAAGTCCTGGTCCTAACTAAAGAGGCTATTTAATATTGCAGCTGAAAGCTGAGCAGCTGGACAGCTCCAAACCCACAGCCAAAGTGCAGCAGCAACAGCAGCAACAGCCAGGGAGGATTCCGCATGCCCAGCCACAGGGGGCCACCACTGCAGGTGAGACTTCAGCCCTCACTGCAGCATGGGACACTGTCTGCCTCCACTCTGACCCAAATTCTGTTGATTTATGACTGAGATGGGATAGGAAGGAGGGAAATGTAGTCAGTCTTTCACAATATGTCCATTGTGGAGATGTGCTGCGTAACTACACGTGTACAGCCTATATTGAATTGTGTGTCTTTCCACTGGGAGTGGGTGACGAGGGAGGAAGGGAAAGAATCTAGAATTTAAAGTTCTATGATCGAATGTTGAAAATATATATATGTATAAAATTATTATTATTTACATGCAACTGGGAATTAAGATATACAGGCATTGGGGTAGGGAGATCCATCTTGCCCTACCAGAAAGTCAGAGGGGTGATGGGGGAGGACATAGGAGAGAATAGATTTGAGGAGGGGCTATACAGTGGGATCACTATTTTGGGGTGGTGGGTAGGGGAAAGATGGGGAGAAAATTTGTAACTCAAAATCTCACGGAAATGAATGATGTAAACTAAAAATAAACAAAAGTTAATTAAACAAATAAAAAATAAAAAGATAAATTAAAAAAAAAAGATTTAGGACTGAGAGGCCCCTTGGCCAAAGGCCAAATTCTCCTGTCCTTGGGGGTACATTTGCTGCCCATGAAGAAGGACTCATAGAAAAATGGATCAGAAAAGGAGAGCCCAGGGTCAGAGGGGCTCACAAGCAGACCAGGTGTCACTGAGGTCACTCTTGCACTACAGAAGTTAGCACAGTGCAAGAATCCTAAACAGAAGTCTTGTCTTCCCAGAGTTTGCTCCTCCCTATCCCCTTCCTCCTCTCCTCACCTCTCCACTTTCTCCTCACATTTTGGGAGGTTTTCTATTGTTCTCTCCTTTATCTCCTTTCCCCTCTTCCTCCTCCAGGTTTTTCTTCTTCCTCTTCTTCCCCCTCCTGTTCTTCCTTCTGTCCTATTCCTCCTCCTCTTCTGGCATCATATTCCATATCCTCATTCCATCTGGTCAGATTCAAAAACACAGAGCTTTGTGATTGTCCCCAATATTCTAGGATTCTCCAGCTCCCAGAGAAGGAAAAGGGAAAGCTAAGACCATATGGCCTGTTTGGGGTATCCTGTGGTATTGATGGTGTGGCCCTCCAGTAGGGGCCAGTAGATGATTTGGAATCACCCAGGGTTTTGAATTTCTTCCTCAGGTACAAAAGTGGGAGCAAAGCCTGGGGGAGTCCCACCAGCATCAGGAGCCCCCACAGGCCAGCCTGGGGCCGATGGAGAAAGTGTGTTCTCCAAAATCCTTCCCGGAGGGGCAGCAGAACAAGCAGGCAAACTGACTGAAGGTATATAGCTGGACTCTCAAAGACATCGCCTAATAGTCTAACCCCAACCTCCCAGGGCTTAAAGACAGATGACCTAAGCCCCACCCTTCATTTCACTGAAGCCCATAGAGAAGAAGTGACTTACCCCAAGTGACACAGTTGGTCAACATAACAGCCACAGTTTGAACCCTGTTCATAAATAGAGAGCCAGAAAAAAACTCAGAAATCATCTCATTCAACCCCATCATTTTACAGATGAGGAAACTGAGGCCCAGGGCCTCTGATAGTACATCCAGCTGCTCTATCCACCATACCATGCCACTTCTAACTTTCCCTCTCCCTGGCAGAGTCAGTTGCCAGTGGGGCAGCTGTACCAGATGCCATTGGCAGAAAAGATTATTTAAAGCTGCCTCTAGTCTCCCCCCAGTCATTCTGGTTAAGTTTTCCTAGAGTTGGCCCTGGGACTTAGGAGTACTTCTATCACTACCAAAATCCACCTAAGGGACTCTGATAGTGGCCTGGAATTCTCCAGCTGTACCATAGTCCACTAGACTCAGGATGTCAGGGCCCAGAAAAGCTAGAGCTTTTCTGCCAGAGCAAAATCTGCCAGAGCTGGAGTCTTGAATAGGATGTCTCATCCTCCCACCTGACTCTGGTCTCAACAGTAAGAACAGCAGGAGATGAGGGCCTGCTAGCTAAGAAAGTAGAACTATGCTCCCCTTCTAGGTGCAATCCACATCTTGGCTGGGCAGTTAGGGGGAGGGGGAGAGAGAGAGAGAGAGAGAGAGAGAGAGAGAACACCCCCAAGTGTGTGTGAAAGGCCGAACCTGTAAGAATAAGACACGCAGGCATGTTAGATAAATGATGGGTGGGTTATGTGAGTCCAAGTTGAGAAAGAGGTAGAGGTAGGAAAGAGCCTCGGTGATGTCTGGAAGGAGTCCAGGCTGAATGCTGTGCAGGGAGAGGGAAGTTAGACAGGCAGGAAGGCCAGGATCCTCCTCATTTCTGAGAGAGACAGCTTTCCATGACTGTTCAATGGCCCCAGAAACTCCCCTAGCAAGTCAGATTCATATCCCAAAGTTCCTTTTTTCTTTGTATTTTACAGCTGTGTCTGCTTTTGGAAAGAAATTTTCTTCATTCTGGTGATCCTGTGCTGTAGGGTGAGTGGATACCACTTGAGAATCACTGGAATCATCCTCAAAATAAAAAGAGTCTGATCTGAGGATCTCCCACCCTCCCTTTCCCACTAGGTTTTTGCCCAAACTAGGTCTCAGTGATCTGGGGAGATTTGAGTTCCTGGGCCAGCACAGCCCTTTTCTGCTCTGGGTACCTATCTAGCCACCTTCTCTTGTCCCGTAGGACGTCTGTCTGTCTATCTGAACAGCAGAAAAGGGACCCCATTCTCCTGTCTAGAGGAGAGGGGAAGATGCTAGAGGGAGCCTTTCAAGGTCCCTGCCCTAGCCCCATACAGGCATGTTTTACATATCAAACGTATCTCAAGCCTCTATGGTAGGAGTTAATGTCTATATATGAGAAATATAGCCAACTAGAGTCATGGCCTTCCCAGCTGAACTGGGCTCTCCAGGCCCCCAGCTTTAGCCCTAAGAAAAAGAGTCTAACCAAAAAAGAAAGGTCTCCATTCTGAATGTTTGTGAGGCCAGTTGTAAGCCGTAAATTGTTAAACAGGCAGGCATCCATCCCCTTCCCTCAGATTCTGTAGCCAACACAGTACCTAGAAGGTACAACTATTCTAATTGCTTTTTCTCTCCTCCTGTCTCTTCTGCTTCTCTGCCTCTGATCTCCCTGTCTCTCTTTCATTTTTCCCTGACCTGTCCATGCTCTCTCTCTCCCCATTGGATAATCTCCAACCTGGTTCCTCTTGTGATTCTGGTCACCTACTCTTCAACTCCCCCATAGATGTTTTGGAAGATGAGTGGAGATAAAGTCATTCCTGTGGAAAAACCTATGAAGAAACTAATGGATTTCACCACAGCCCAGGACTCTGCGTATAACAGTAAGTGTGCTGCCTGTGATGTTGGGGCATGGGGAGTCACAGTGGCCCAGATTTATTCAGAGCTGGAAGGGATCTAAGATATCATCTAATCCAGCCCTTTGGACTTGAGTCTCTTGGAGGGACTCAGTGGCTTGCCTGGAGCTACATGTAGTAAGTGACTGAGCCATGTTCAAACCAAGTCCCTCTACCTGCAGATCCAGTATCTTTTCTGTTCCTTCACTGAATAAGGTCTGTGGATTGAGCTGGGTTGTTTTTGTTTGTTTGTTTGTTTTTTGAATTGGCACTGTTTTTCTCCCTGAGCATATTCTCATTCCCATGAGTCTCTGCAGTCATGGAATCTCTTCATCATTAAACATATATTCAGCACTTTCTGGGAGCAAGGCCCTGAGTTCTGCACTCAGGACATAAAGGTAGACAATGGCACAGATCCTGCCCTCGAGATGTTTGCTTGTGAACAGAAAGGAAGGCCACAGACAGAAGTAACAACAGCTCATGGGGCTTCCAACACACTTTCCTAACTGCAAACCTGTGACATAGAAAGCGCAGGTACTTTTTTATCCCTATTCTACAGATGAGGAAACTGAGCATCAGAGAGAGCAAAATGACTTGGCCAGGGCTACATGGTTAGTGTTGGAGCCTATCTTATGATATCATATTCAGCTCTTTTTTTCATTATGCCATGCTGTTTCTGATGAGCCAGGAATACGAAGACATTGAACTATGTTCTCAACAGGTATGGACCTACTATGTGCCAAGTGCTCTCAAGAAGCTTATGACCTGATAGGAGGAAAGTAAATAGCCAGAGGGGGAAGACAAATTATGTAAAAGCAGAAGAGGAGGTCCAGAAAGTGTGCTGTGAGACATCTGAGGAGAGAGAGGTCACCTTCATCCAGGGAATAGTGAAGAGGGGTCAGGAGGAGGTAGCAGCTGAGGTGGGCCTTCAGATTAGAGAAGGATTTCTACATCTGGAGATGAATGGAAGGACCATTCTAGACTTGGGGGGTCAGAGGCATGGGGATGGAAGAAGGCCAGGCAAGAGAGGTGAACAGAAAGCCATCCATCTTGGTCTAGCCTGACCTGACAAGGACAAAGGAGAGTTGAGATGGAGCCACCAAGCTGGCACTGCCCAGTGGGGATGAGCTAAATGGGCTTCAGGAGCAGCAAGGGCCTTGTATGTAGTAGGTGCTTAATAAATGTTCTTTGAATCAAATAGAATTTTTAGAAAACCTGACACTCAAGGGATGCATTCCCATGGAAGCTGAGTGTAGAGAAGTCTTCAAGGTACTACTCAGGTCTAGGAACCCCACTGCTCAGGCCTGAGGCCTGGTCCATTCATGGGCCTGTGGAGTGAGAGGCTGGGGAACACACATCCAGAACTCAAAAGAAAAATGGCTCTCCCTGGAGGATTTCTCACCAACCCTAGGATATTGAGTAGGCAGGGGGAGAAACTTTATTAGCAAGTTTGCTGAGTGACAGAAGCTGTGGTGTAAGGGGAAACTGCTCTTGAGACTAACATCCCATATTAGGGCTAAATAACATAGCTTCCCTTTTCCCTGATAAGGCTGAGTGGGATATGCCCCATCTACTGGCCCTTCTTTTTTGGACAAAGGGTCTTACGCTCCTTCTCATGCCTCTTTCCCCTCTTTGTTCTTCTAGCCTGCTGTCTTCCTCTCCATGTTCTCCTTCTCCCTTCCCTACACCTGAAGCAGTTTCCATAGGGAATGCACAGGACAGGGCAAAAATAATCTGGGTTGTGAGGCCTTGGGCACTAAGAAGTCAGACGTTGGAACGAAAATTGTCTGTCAGTCAGTTGCCCTGAATCCATAGATGAAGTAAGATGGGACGGCAGAGAAGAGAGTATCTCTTGCTCTACCCACTGTATAGTACAGTGGCTGTACGGTAGAGAGAGGGATGGGGGTTAACTTTTAGTTAACTGATTCACTCCCTCAAATGCCCCATTTTTTAGAATCATAGAATGGCAAAACTAGCAAGGATCTCAGAGGTCATCTTGCCCACCCCTCTCAATTAATACACAGATTGGTTATGACTCATACCCCAGTGCTTTTTCCTTGAGACTGGGCATATGCCTAGTCAGGGCTACAGCCAGGATCGTAGGCTTCTGACCCAAGCCCACTGCTTTCTGATTGTTCCTTAGAGTGAAGAGCTGGCTTACTAACCTATTAGCTCCAACTTCCTCCCTGCTCCCTCTGAATCACTTATCACACTGCTGAACGTGGTACCTTTGTCCTGCCTGGCTCATTAGTCCTTGAGACCTGGAGCAGAGGAAGGAACATGGTCACTTTGAGGGCTTTTATGAGGAATGACCCCTCTCTGCTAGTCTTTGTAGATACCCACTGGCTCACAAGCACAAGAAGAAGATGCCTTTACAGCTGGGTCATCTGCTTGTTCTATATGTTCTAGGTTTGACAGGGAGAAGTAAGATGTGAGATCTTCCTGTGTAATGGGGGACCAGTCGGTGAAGGCCCACTCCTAGGAGTGTATAAAAACCTGGCAAGCCTGCCTCAGAGCAGGGCTTTCTATTATGCCTGCCCAGAAGCCACCTCACTATTGTCCACGAGGGTGCTCTGCACATGTGCCCAGTACTGAGCACTTGTTGGCGAGTCCTCCATCATGCCATATTGTTCCTAAGTTGCAGGCCTCACTTTATCCGCAGTACCTGACCCACTACTGACAGCCCCCCAGAGGAGACAATGCAATAGTCATAGTCAGCGGGGCTGGATGGACTCAGGGGATCATGTAGATTCTAGTTGAACCCCTTCATTTGGCAATTGGGGAAACTAAGGCCAATATCCTTTTTTCTTAATGAAGACTCTGGGCAGTGTGAAGTTTCTCCAACTTGTAAATGAGAGCTTGTTCCTTTATTAATTAGTCTTTTCTGTTCTCCCTGACTCCCTCTTCCTCCTTCTCTCCTTGCTTCTCTTTACCTCTCTTTTCTTCCCTTCTTTTTCTTCCTTTCTTCTTCCCACTCCTCCTTTCCTTTCTTTCTTCTCCTTCCTTTCCTTTCTTCATTACCAGTTACTTTGTGCTAAGCTGAACTTGCATACATTATCTTCCTCTTGCAGTGGTTGGTGGAACTCTGGGGAGGGTGGGATCCCCAGCATTTGTGGCAGAGCCTCCTACATCAAGCAGCAGTTCCCCCCAACATGTGATCAGCTCAGTTATTTCTCCAGCACAGAGTCCATGGGGGTGTGTACCTGAGTCCATGGAGAAGAGAGTAGCCATTGGAGCCTGACACCTGGCAGCTGGCATGAACCACTCACCCTTGAAACACAGTGAAGCCTTGGCATAGCCCAGAAGGAAGCATAGTGTCCCTCAAGACTGCAACGCTTTGTTAAGCATGCAATATGGGACACTGACCTCTGGCTTTAGCACAGAGATGAAAGTTCCACCCCCTTCCTGGGCCCCACATAATAGGGTATCTCTGTGCTCACAGAGGGTCTTGGTAGGACATGGGTCATACCATTTCACTGGGGTTGAGGAGCAGAAGGAGTGTAGTAGCATCCAAAGGCCTTCATTACTCAGATCTCCCAAAGGAGATCGCCCTTCCCATTCTGGCTAAGGATATCTTTCCAATTCATCTCTGGCATATGGGGCCATCATTAAGCCCACAGGATGAATGTCAGCAGACATTGAAGCAGGAAGGGAGTAATGCTGAGGATGGTCCTCAAAGATTGGTAGATGTTTCCAGATAATCCTCACCTTAAACCAGGACCTGTCCATATAAAGATGCAACTTTGGCCAGAGAGCTAACCTGGAGTCTGAGAAGAGGACCCAGAGAATGGATTTGCAAAGAAAGGAAAGAATTTAATGAAATTTCCCAAAGATGGAGTTTGTAGGCTCACAGCATTTAGAGCTGGAAGCAATCTGAGAGATCCCCTTTACGGAGGGAAATTCAGGCCCAAGTTCAGGACTTGCCCAAGGTCACCCAGGCAGTCAGTAGCAGTGCTGACACTTGGGCCCAGTTATCCTCGGTCCACATCCAATGTTCTCTCCACTCTGCCACAGGAACGTCTGGCACCCAGAACTGGCAGGCCTGCCTGGAGCTCCGGAAATGCCTGATGAGCCGCAGAACTAGCCGAGTTTAAAATAAAAGAGCAGTCACGTTTCCCATGTTGGATTTGTTGTTGTGTTATTTTAGGCTGAACACCTCAAGGGAAATGTGATGGAGAAAGAGAGTAACAGATGAAGCATAGACTAGCAAGAGACCAGATGCAGACAGACCGAGGAAACAAGCAGTGAAGCCCATAGGTTGGATGCCCCTTGCACGCTGAGCCTTGGCGCAGTAGCACCCGTCCCCTCCATTCTGGTTTGGTCCTGCCCATCTCTCCCAGAGAGCCACGATAGTGGGGCTAGAGTGGGGGTGGGGGTTCACTCAATTCCCCAAGGAAAGCATCCCCAGTGCAAAAAGCAAAAGCCTCCCACCACCACCACCTGAGAACTGGTTGTTAAACATCTTATCAGCATACTCCTGCATACATATAGTTCTATGGCCAGTGCAACATGCTAGGTAGCCATATCAAAGTCACTTTTGCACCACCCCAATCCCCAAAGTGGTTTAAGTCCACGGTATGTCAGTGGAGTCTAAGAATTCTGGTAGGTTTTCTGACAATGAAAGGCAGCTGGAGAGAGCACTAGATTGTGGGCCTGTGGGGCTGGTAGGGAACAGAGAGGACAACCTGGCCTGAGACAGGATCCGCCTCACTGTCCTTTCCACCTTCCAGAATTCCTAGGCTCCAGTTGGGCTCAGGACTATGTCTGTGGGCTGCCTGACATGTAGCACTGGTCAGAGAACTCTATTAATGCAGGGGTGTGCTGGGAAAATGTTTAATAACTGGTTCTCTGAGGGGTTTTTTTGCTTTTTGGAGGGGGGAAGTCAGGGCAATTGGGCTTAAGTGACTTGTCCAAGGTCACATGGCTAGTAAATATTAAATGTGTGACGTCAGATTTGAATTCAGGTCCTCCAGACTCCAGGGCCAGTGCTCTATTCACTGCACCACCAAACTGCCCCTCTCTGAATTTTTATTTAAAAATGTGCCCACTGCACACTTTTAAATTTAATTTGGATATTTGTCCATCACTTTCTTGTCTAGACAATCAACAAAACAATAAATTGAACCCTGATCTATAATATTTGCTGGTTTCCAAGGTGTAAATGTTCCCCCGTTTTCTCTCTGTAGCACAGCCCTGGGGGTATGGCACCAGTCTAAAAAGCACTGGGTATTTTCCAGAGTGCAGTTTGGCCAGCACAGAGTGAGCCTCTGCCCCAGCTTCCTAGGAAGGGTACCAGGGTGGCCACGCTTCTAGGTTCCTTTTGTCCTCTTTTGGGACCAAGGACATTTTGCTATGTCCAGGGAATAAAGAGGCTCTTATCGTCTTAATCTCTCTTTCCTCTCTCCCCTTTGTGGATTGCCAGTGTGTGACACAGAGGATGGAAGTAGTGGTAGCAATGCTAGAGAGGATGGAGGGTAGGTGGCCTGGGTGTGTGTGTGTGTGTGTGTGTGTGTGTGTGTGTGTGTGTGTGTGTGTGTGTGTGTGTGTGACACACAGATACCCCCTTTAATGTGTTTGAAAGTAAGGAGGCTGACCTTGAACATCTGGCTGGATTAGATAGGAAACACTGCCTTTCTGCTCTTGAACATCTCCAACCACAGCCATCTAGTGAGGCAAGAGCAATGGAGGCCAGATTGGCTTATTTCTCCAACCCTGCTATCACCTGGGGAATACCAGGGCCCAAGAGCAGTTCAGTAGCCTCCAGCAGCAAATTCTGTCAACTCTAAGCACTGTCTTTTCTGAATGAAGAGAGAAATCTCATTATATCTGTGATCAGTAGATGGGAGCCTAATCAGTGCTAGACCAAAGGAGGTTCTGTCCTACTCAGAAGAAGTAGGATAGACTAAATGGCCTCTTTGGGTCCCTTCCTTCTTAGACATTGTGCAAAGTGATGCTTGTTGCCAGGGAGGGTTTATAGGGAAGTTCATAGAAGGGTTGCTAGCCTGCAAGGGCTTGAACTAACCACATGGTTCCTCTGCAATTTCTGTTCTTTCTAGAAGTGACTAATTTTTCTCTTCTTTCCTTTTCTGTTGTAAACTTGGATATCTTAAGGCAAAGCCATTCTTGGAGACAGGAGAGTAGTGCATGAAGGGAACTGGTATATAAGGGAGGAAAGGGAATGGGCATGAATGAAAAGTAGCCATTCACTGTTCTTGCCAAAATAACCAACTTTCCTTCCTTCCTTCTTCCTTCCTCCCTTCCTCCCTTCCTTCCTTCCTTCCTTCCTTCCTTCCTTCCTTCCTTCCCTCCCTCCTTTCTCTTTTTCTCTTCCAAGCATCTGAACTCATGGCAAACCCTAGGCTCAGTGACATAAACAGGACAGTGGATGCTTTTCCAGATGGAGTCACCAGAGTGAGGCATCTGCCTGGAAGCCCCCCAAGGAGTGTCTCCCTCAGAACTGCTCTCCAAAGACACTGTCCAAAGTGACTCATCGTCCTCTCTGGTGAGCAGTGGCTAGAACGAGCCACAGATATTCTCGGGGAGACTTTTCTTGAGGAAAACTTGCCAAAGGTCCTGCTTGGGACTGTCCAGAAGCTTGGGGTTCCCTCTTTGCCCTTGGAGAAGACTCTTGAACCTCCAAAGGCAGTGCCCCTGCCCAGTGCTCCTCCTTGCCAAGTGGAGCCTGGAGCAGGGCCCAGGGGCCTTTCCTTCAGGGTTATACACAGAGTTCCAGCTCATGCCAACTGGGACTTCTTCACTCCGGGGCCTTCAAAGGTTTTTCCACAGCCTTGGAGATAGGCTTTGAGTTGAGGGCTGGGAGCTGAGGGCTCCATTTCCTTCACATTCCAGTTGGCTCCACAGATCCCTCTGCGGGCACCCTGTCCTTGGTGATGGAACGTGTGCAGCAAGGGGACTTGTGGGATTTAGAGAACTTAAAAAAAAAAACACTAGGACCTAACACTGTTTCATTATTGAAATATGAGGCCATAGGACTCTGCAAGGCAGCGTGTGCACTGGCTGATTTTTCCCCAGACAGACGGTGGCAGGCCCAGCGTGTCTGCCAGCCACCTCGAAGCCATCACCAAGCATTGTAAAACACCCAAGTGGCAATGCTTTCACAACAACCATCTCCTTATTTTTACCTATGCCTGAAGATTTCTTTTTATTTCAAAAGCAGCCTTAACCATTCCAATTTTATTTACTTGTATACCTCATAAGCATTTTTCTTTCATTTTTCTTTCTTCCTCTTCCCCCATATCCCCTTCACACCCTCCCCCTAACATACTTTTTTTTTTAAACTCCTTTCGCCTTTATTCTGTACCTGGTTATCACGGGGTGTCCTCTGTAGAAGCAATAGAGGGCAGTAGGCTACAAGAACCCCATGAGGAGACGGGATGACATCAGGAGAGGTCGCCTCTGCCATTCTCCTCTTACTGTGCAATTCAAGTCCTTCTTAAGCCATTACCGGTGGGCATGCTCAGAAATTTAAAAACAAAAACCAACGAAGCCCATGTGGTTTGAGTTGCCACTCTGAAGTTCCTAGAACCTCTGGCATGGGAAGCGAGAGGGAGCCGCGGTCAGCAGCTGGTGAGCCCAGGGTAGGGGTGTCCTGGTTGGCACCAGGATGACTGCGTTAAGCCAGCCGCTCTCGCCTCAACAGTGTTCCAGACAACCAACCTGATGGTCCCATACATTGGAGCTTCCCTTCAACCTGAGCAACAGCAACAAGTCTCATTTCTAACGTTCTATGCAATGAAATACAAAAAACAAAAAAAAACAAAAAAAAAATTAAAAAAAACAACACACTACACCTGTTAATATTTAATAAACTAAATGTTATGTAATAAGAATTTAATTGCAAATGTGCTATGGAGAAATTGGATGGATATATTTCTAGCTAACACCTGTGCGTGTGTGTGAAGTTTTCAATTTGTGGCATGTTCGACCCATTCGAAGGACGCGTTGTTGCCAAAGGGTGACCATGCTGCTGTGACTGTCTCCTGTCCTAGAGTAGAGCATGGCTTGCTACCTCTTTGCACGAATTCATCTACTTTAAAATGCTTGCCGTACTTTGCTCGGGGTTCTTTTTGCCTCAGTCCCTTGCCTATACTCAAATGCTTTATGTCGACATATGCACTTGTTATTAAAGGATTGTCTGTGCTAATGGGAGAGGTGCCTCTAGTTCAGAGAGAGGTCCTGAGCCCTCCCACTCATGCTGACTTACTGGTGACTTTTCCCCTCACTGTCTCCTTTCCACACATCTCAAGCCCTGTTAACAAGTCCCAACATGGAAATGAGCCCACCCAGTCTTGAGCCCCTGTAAACCAATATGCTCCTCTTCAGTGGATCATAGGAGTTAGAATGGGAAAAGGCCTTTGAGAAAATCTAATCCAACTCCTCCCTTCCCCTTCCCATTATATAGATGGGTCAGCTGAGGGCCAGAGAAAGAAGAGGCAGTAACTTTTGACTAAGGTCACACAGGAAGTAAACAGTAAAGGTGGGATGTGAGTCTGAGTCATCTGACTCCATATTCAGTGCCCTTCTCATTATACCAGTCTTCCCAAAGAACCACCGCTATCACCACCTCCACACACAGACCATACACCCCAATGCCTGTAGCTGAGACAATACCACGAGCCTTGAAATGGAGAAGATTTAAAAGCAATTCAGAAGAGAGTTTGAGCAATCCCAGATATCTACTGTAGAATTTCTATCCTTCAATGAGCTTATCTCACCTCTGTTGGCCCCAGTTATGAGGATTCCCCAAGGACTGTGTTCAGGGCTTAGAAAACTGTCTGTTTGCAGTAAACTGTAGCCTTCAGCTTCTGTGAAACTCAAAACCCAACATAGCTCCATTGTCCCAGGGCTTTGTGGGGGGGGCCTGGAAATCCATTTTCAAAAAAATGGTTTGATACCAATGGGCTCTGGGTTAGGACTTGAAAGGTTGTTTTCTTGGTTGTCCTCTTGTGGAGAGGTCTTATACCTTCGTTTTATCAGTGCTGCTAAGTCCTGACTAAAGCAGGCCATTCCTTGAAAGGGGATGGAGCCACTAAGGAGCTAAAGTAAGCACAAAATCTCAGATTGCTCCACTTCTCCCTGGAGGAAGGACTAGGACTCAGGATTTGGAGGCTTCCTTTCTTAGCTTTGATCAAAGAGAGACTTTCTAGGAACTTCAGCCCATATCTAAAGCTTTAAAAAAAAAACAATACCCAAAACTTTCAAAGGCTGTAGGAAAAAAAGGGCCCAGAATGACTAGGGGGCAAAAGGAATAATCCTTGGCATTTATGAAGACCAGCATTGGAGCTGCTGACTTTTGGAAATGAAACAAAGACAGATTGGCAAAGGACATCCAAACTCTGGGACCCTTGAGGGTTTCTGGACTGGTGAGGTGCCAAGATTTTCTTTCCCTAGACCACCATTTCTAAGGCAGCACTGACTTCTACCATGCCTTGGAAAGTTCCCAGGGGGCCCAGGCACATAGATGGCCTAGCCTTTTTCCAGAGCTATTTAGATTGTACCATACATTTCTTGGGAGTTCCTAGTTCCTACATTTTTTTTCTTGGCAGCTCTTGGACTCAGGAGGGGAGACTTCTCTCTCTGTTATGTCTCCTTCAGAGACTCCAGGCCTTGAAGCTCCCTTGCCTGGAGCCTCACTGTGGTCTGGTTTTCCCCAAGGATATATCGTGGTCCCTCTATCTGAGTCCAGAAGAGCCTTGGCAGGCTATCCCAAGGACCTTCAAAGGGTTTAACTCATCTCAAAGGGCTATGCGTCTGGGTGGCAATTTGAGTGGAGGGGACCTTCCTAACCCCCAAGTCTGCAGGGACAAATGACTGAGAAAAGACTACTTCTCAATGGGAATGGACGAGACATTATTGGAGACTGTGTGTGGAAAGCAATGGGGAAGGGGCCTGCTTTGAGCAGGTCTTCATTCTCCCCAGAGGTAGATAAGAAGGCCCTTGATGGCCTTAGCTCTAAGGGTGATTAGTAGGTGACTCATGTGAGCAGTTGCCAGTTGGTGTTGACCAGTCAGCATTGGTGTTAGGGATGGTCTGAACTTCCTTCTGCACTTCCATGGGGACTAGTGTTCTTAATGGTGTCTGCCTTTTGTTTGATTCTTCTCCTTGAAGTATGGAATGGAATGGAATAAGCATTTATTAAGCGCCTACTATGTGCCTAGGCACTGTGCTAAGCGCTTTACAATTATTAGCACATTGGTAACAATACCTCTCACTGACACGGCCTCTTCAAAGGAGCTCAGCTCACCTTGCATGTATGATCTTTTCTAATTATCTACCAGATGTGTGTAAAGCAGAGAAGGAGAAATATTTATTCTCCCTGTTTTCCTGTTGAGGAGACTGAGGCAGAGAGTTTCAATTACTTGACCAAGACCAAACTACAAGGTATGAGCAGAGGGTTCCTTTCTGTGATAAGTCCTTGCCCTCTATCTAAACCTTCTTTGTCTAGCCTGGACCATGTGTGAAGTCAGTCTCTACCCCAAACCCATCTCTCCTCTGAGCTCCCAGATGGCACCTAAGAGGAGATTCTTGGCTGGAGAACTGTCTGGTACCTGAATTAGAACACTTTCTGTGGACCTAAATAAGGGGCATCCACCTGGAGGTCAAGATAACACTTTGGGCAGTTCAGATGAAGGTGCTTGGCTCTAAGTACTGCTAAGGCACCAGGCCCAAGTGACATGAGGGTATTACCCACTGTACGAAGCCAAGAACACTAGGGATGTCCCTGGAGTAGGAGGTGGGGAGAGGATAGAACAGGTAGGGTTCTGGATCTCTTCTGCTGCGTGGGGGGGGAGGGGGCAGGTGTTGGGTGCTTCCACACATACTTTATTTGTACTGAGGACTCCGTCCACCAATGGAAAGCTAGCACATTCTCCATACTTCACCTTTGACAGTTGTGGAGGCTACCTCTGTCCAGCAGCTTCCTCTTTGGAAAGCACATGCACTCACTACAGCCCTGTTATCAATAGTTCTTGACTCCTTTGACCTCTTCCCAGCCCCAGAGACAATCACAGAACCTTAGATCTGGAAGGGACTCTAAAGGTCCTCTAATCCAATTCCCTCATTTTGCAGATTGGGAGACAGGCTGAGAGGGCTGACATGAGTCACCCTAGAACATGAAATCAGTTGGTAGTAGACTTGGAACTAGCACCCGGAGTCCCTGACCTCCAATCTAGTAGTGGATATACCACCTGCCTCAGAAAAGGGAGACAATGTGAGCTTCTCTGATCAGTTCCTGCCCTTGGATCTGATCATTTAATAACATTTAGAACCAAACAAAAGCTGAGGATTCGAGGATGTCCGGAGAAGATCTTCATCCCCTAAGTATCGCTAGATACAGCCATGTTCTTTGTCCATGTTGTTGGTTCTCCAAAAGCAGTGGCCTCCCCTTCGGGTACCCTCAGAATGGCCAGTATTTCCCAGAGAGCCTCTGGCGTGACAAGTGCATACAGTCCGACATCCTCCCGGGCCCTCTTCCCCCAGGGGTCATCTCTCTTGGGGTCACCATGACCTGCACTCTCCATTCCTGGCATGTAAATACATTGTACAGTGTGTAAATCTCATGTGGCAAGGAGATGAAAACTTAAACCACAACTCGTGTTGGGGGGTTCACTTCCCAACACCAGCACACCTTTTATTTTGATGTACAAAAAGAGAAAGCCAATACTTTAATGGGTGTGTGTGTGTGTGTGTGTGTGTGTGTGTGTGTACGAGAGAGAGAGAGAGAGAGAGAGAGAGAGAGAGAGAGAGAGAGAGAGAGAGAGAGAGTGAGGAGAGTGTGTTTGGGGGAGAGAGACTGCCTCATTTAGTCCTTGGGATTGAGGCCCACAACTCTTTGGCCTTCCCCTAACCTTTCCTTCTCTTCCCTCAAGTCTTCTCTTCTCCTTCCTCTTTCTTCCCCTCTCCTTTCCCAAGGCAGAGGAGTCAGTCATCTGTAGAATTCTTATGGTTTTCCCAGCCCCTTCTACCTGGTGGCTTCCATGCCTTTCTTGGCTATTCCATTTTGGGGTGGGTTTTTTTTGTTGTTGATGGGGCAAGGGTGGGGGGAGGGGTTGTACAAAGTCAAACCAACAAGTTTACAGTTGTAAGTGCAATGACCTAAGTCCTCTATCTGAACATTGTCAGTCGTGTGTCTGTCCTGCTGCGCCCTGTGAGAACTCTGTAGTATTTCAATGTACCACCTTCTGTATTGTGACTCAGTATGAGATATTGCCCCTACAAGGTATTTCTGTGATAACAGAATAAAAGGACTTGTTATAAAGCATGGGTCGACTCCTGCATTGTTCCTCTTTTACTGGAGGGTGGCGGCAAGAAGTAATTTGCAGGTAAACACAAGTATGCACAAAAGATGTTCGTTCTGCTGATCCAGGGAGGCTGCTTTGGCTTAAACCGCCTGTGGGACCTTTCATACTAGATGTCCCCTAGGCAACCAGCATTCATCATGGCCAAAACAGAACTCAGCACCTCCCCTCCCTGGCCCTCTCTCAACCTTGCCCATTTCTCTTGAGGACACCACCATTCTTCCAGTAATCCAGGTTCCCCACCTTAGTGTCATCCTCAGCTCCAGCCCCTCATAGTCAATCAAGTTGTCACATCATCATTTCTAACTCCCTTGTATCCATTCCCTTCTCTCCAATCACCTACTTCAGGTCCTCATCACCTCTCACCTGGATTATTACAATAGCCTCCTAAGTGGCCTCCCTGCCCCAAGTCTCTCCCCACTCCAGTCTGTCCTCCACACAGCTGCCAACATGATCTTCCTAGAACTCAGGTGTGATCGTGTCATTCTCCTACTCAATAAACTCTAATGTCTCCCTGTTACCTATAGGATCAAATCAGAACTCTTCTGTTTGACATTGAAACCGCTTCACCTTCTGGATTCATCCTAGCTCTTTGGTTTTATTACTCATAACTCCCCTTCACATTCACTACCCTCCAGCCAAACTGTGCTTCTTACAGTTACTCACATATGACACATCATCTTCCAACTAACTCCCTGCCTTTGAACTGGTTGTCCCCTATGTCTGAAATGCAACCCCTGTACAGTTAGCTGGTGCATTTGGATAGTGTACTGGACTTGGTAGACTCAGGAAGTCCAGAGTTCAAATCCAGCCTCAGACACATAACAGCTTTGTGGACTTAAGCAAGTTACTTAAACTCTGCCTCAGTTTTCTCAAATGTAAAATGGGTTTAGTAGCAACCACCTCCCAGTGTTGTTGTGAGGATCAAATGAGATATTGTCTGTAAAATGCTCAGCACAGTGCCAGGCCCATAGTATATGCTTTCTAAATGTTCACTATTATTATTATTAATTACTGTTCTTCCCTTTGACCCTTAGAATCCCCAGTTTCTTCAAGACTCAGCTCAGGAGCCACCTCCTGCTGAAGGCTCCTAATGAAGCCTTTCCTGATCCCCCTGGTTACTAACGCCTTCCTCCCAGTATCTTCTTGTCTTTATCATGTATCTATTTTGCATATTCCTATCTATATGTGTTTGTCTCCACCCGCTAGATTGTAAACTCCACAAGGACTGATTCACTCTCACCTTCATATTCCCAGCACCTACCACAGTGGACAGTGTATGCACAATAATGCTTATTGCTTGGTTTATTTATTGGCTCCCAATCAGGCCCCAGAAGGCTCTGGGTCACTGAGACCTCAACAGAGACACCTAGGATACTGGCCCAATGGGTTCAGTAATTTCCCTTGGTAAACTTATGATGGCTCCTCTAGAGGACCCAGCAGATCTGATCTATATCTGCCCAAGATGTAGCTCCATGAATTCCCCTTCTACCTGATCTGTGATTAATGAACTGATTAATCCATTAATCTCCCTGGAAGGGAGGGAAAGGAGTAATAGTAGAAGGGCTCTGTCCTTGGCCCTACCATTCAACATTTTTCTCAGCTACTTAGATAATGGCATATCTGGCATTCTTATGACTGCATGGAAGAAATGAAACTGAGTAGGCTAACTCTATATATTGGACAACAATTTCAAAATGTGTAACCTGCTTCTGAATTTAAGGAACAAAGATACAGCTCATAGTCCCAGGGAATTTGCCTATGTTAAGTTATTAAAAGAAGGTCTCGTGCCAGTCTGAGATATAGCCACCTTAGAGCCTTTCTTTGTACCCTAACATATCAGAGCAAGGATAAGTTTTCCCAGTGCCTAGCACAGTGCCTTGACCATAGAAGGTATTTAACAAATGTTCATTGAATTCATTGACTCCAATCACTGAATTGTCTGTAGACTGATCTGAATGGCTCCTGAGTATTGAGGCATATACTATCTTATGTTCTGGAGTAAACAAAAGGAACTGGTCTCCTTTACACATGCACCAGCTCAGGGTAAACAGGCTCAGGAACATTTGGAAATGCCCATCAGGAGTAAAGGACTGGGGCAACTCTTTTGGTGCTATCCATTCATCATCAGTCATCCAAGCTGTGTTCCCTTCTCCTCCCCCTGGGATAAGGGGTCTAGACTACCTTAGTAAATGAAAAAATCTCAGTAACCTGAAGCAGTGGGAAAATTCAAAAGAGATGGAACATTTTGTAGGAATTAATGTAAAGTTCTATATTTGGGTTCAAAAAAATCAACTATGCAAGTACAGAATGGAGGAGAAATGTCTGATCTGTTACACATGAAAAGATCCTAGAGTTTTTCAAGGACTCTAAGGACCAAATGAATCAATAGCCAGAAAGAGTTAATGCAATTTTATATATTTCATAGATTATAGGGCCATTAATCTGGAATGGAAGAGACTTTGGAGTCCAACCCCCTCAATTACAGATGTTGAAACCAAGGCCCCAGGGAGGTTCACTTACACAATTGCCCAAGGTCACCCAAGGGTGATGTCAAATGCTGGGAAAACAAAGAAAGGAAAAATCAGTTCCTTCCCTTAAAGAGCTCACATTCTGGTGGGTTGTGCCAACATGTCAATAATTGGGTATATACAGAATCTCTTGTCCAAGGGATTCCTGTTTCATGTCAGGGTTGGACTAGATGACCTCAGAGGTCCCTCTGAACTCTATTTCTTTTCTGAAACCAAGTACATTAGAGAAATCACTGATTGCTACCATTTAATATGAAGCCTCTGGCAGATTCCACCCCTCACCCCCTCAGCTATCTTGTATCATGTAGTTGTGCTATGATTTATTCAAGTATCTACTCCTGTCCCCAGGCCTATAGCTCCCCAAATACATTTTACAAGGTCAATGTCCAGGGAATAGAATGGCTTTAGGGAATTTGGGGGCTCTCTTTAGGTAGGAAAGAACATTCACTGCTGAGAGCTCACCAAGCAGAAAACTGGGCACTATAGGCAGATCAGATAACTTCCCAATTAGGGTGTTTTGTTTTTGTTGTCTTTTTTTAAATTATCATGAACTTGACAAACATAAACAAACATGACTATTTCTCTATACAAAAAAAACAACAACACAGAAAAAGACAACTGAATAGGAAACCACATATGTCCAGTATTAACAGCTTTTTTCTTGTATTTCAAATCTAGCATGATATTGGGTACCTGTTAGTATTATAGTTCTAACACTGCCCTGCTTATCTGTGTCCCCTTCTGAATTTTCTTATGCTCTCTTCTGTTTAGTTTCTTTTTTTTTTTTTTGCCTTTTTTTTGGAGGGCAGTTGGGGTTAAGTGACTTGCCCAAGGTCATATGGCTAGTTTTTGTGTTTAGCGTCTGAGGCCAGATTTGAACTCAAGTCCTCCTGACTCCAGCACCAGTGCTCTATTCACTGTGCCACCTAGCCGCCCCTGTTTAGTTTCTTAATGATTCATTGACCATCTTTCCTTTATTTTCTTCCTTTAGCATCATTATCCTACCCCTCCACACACATACTCCCAATTCTCCTGCCACCATTAAAACCCCTTCCTCTGTAACAAATAAGTGCAATCATGCACATATTGGCCATGTCTGAAAATACATATCTCATTCTGCACTAGTAGTCTATCATTTCTCTGCCAAGAGGTGGGAAGTTTGCTTTATCTTCTGAAGCTGGGGTTAACCCTTCTCAAGTCTCCTCAGGCTGTTTTCCTTTGTAGTGATGTAGCATTGTATTAATTGTTCTTCTGGTTCTGTTACTTTACTCTTCTGTTGATAGAGTCCTCACAGGTTTCCCTGAATCCACTCTTTTCATAATTTCTAACGGCACAATAATATCCCTTCAACTCATATGCAGTAATTTGCTCACCCATTTCCCCAAATGATGGGTGTCCACTTTGCTTCTAATTCTTTGCTATAAGAAAAAAAATGCTGCTGTAAATATTTCTAAACATATTTTAAAACCAATTTGACAGGGGAAGGTAGGTGGTACAATGGTTAGAGCACTGACCCTGGAGTCAGGAGAATGAGTTTGAATTCAGCCTTGGATACTTACTTGCTATGTGACCCTGGGCAAGT
Source organism: Pseudochirops corinnae (assembly GCA_028646515.1). NCBI lineage: Eukaryota > Metazoa > Chordata > Mammalia > Diprotodontia > Pseudocheiridae > Pseudochirops > Pseudochirops corinnae. The sequence continues at coordinate 70,010,792 of CM053590.1, read as the reverse complement.
CACTCAACCTCACTGCCTCCCAAAAAACCCCCCAAAACCAATTTAACATTGGTCAATAACATCAGCTTTCCCAAGTATACCCTTACTTTTAAGAAAAAAGCAAGAAGCCATCCACACCAGATTCTAAAACGGGTGAGAACAGACATCCAACACCCTTCCACCAGGCCACAGTTTAGCCTCCAAACCTGGTAACATAGATGCAAACCTGAAGTCCTCCCCATTGCTTTTGTTCCCAGGTTCCCTCTCACAGGTGCACCTTCAACCTGTCCATAGCACCCCACCCTTAAAGATTTAATAATTATATTATTTCTGCATCACTTTAAGATATACAAAATGCTTCCCTCACAACAATCCGATGAGGGCAAGTATTATTATCCTCATTTTTTTTACAGATGAAGAAATTGAGTTTCAGAGAGATTAAAGTTAACTAGTTCATGGTGATAATATCGCACTTTTTAAAAAATAGAGCTGAGGGGAATGAGCCTTGGAATTAGCATCTGAAAGCTCTAGATTTAACTAGATTCTCTCTAAGATACCTTCCAGCTGGACATAATAGTTGTTTTGTTACTGTAAAATCAATCAGTGAGCAGTTAGTATATGCCAGGGTGCTGGGGTTATAGATCAAGAGATGAATAGCCCTTGCTTTTAAGGGGCTCACGTTTTAGTGGGGCAGACAACATGTCAATAATTAGGTACATATGGGATACGTAGAATAGATGGAAGGTAACTTTGGCAGCTGGGGGTAGGGGAAAGGCAGGGACCGGCAGAAGCCTCCTGCAGAAGGTTGTATTTGAATGAAGTCTCAAAGGAAGCCAGGAATTCTAGGAATGAAAGATGAGGAGGCAGAGCATTCTAGGCCAGGGAGACAGGCGGTGCAAAGGAAGGAGGCAGAGTGTCCCATTCCAGAAACAGCAAATGGGCCAGTATGACTGGATTGTAGACCTCATGGAAGTAAGTCAGGACTGGAAAGCTAGGAGGAGGCAAGGTTATGAAGAGCTTCAGGTGCCAAACAAAAGACATCTGATCCTGAGGTTAATAAGGAGCCACTGAAATTTATTTAATAGGGAGGTGACACAGGTCTGACTCCATTTTGGAAAATCACTTTGGCAGCTAAGTGGAGGATGGATTGGTCTGGGAAAAGACTTGAGGGAGGGAAACCAGTTAAAAGGCTATTTCAATAATCCAGAAAAGAGTCAGAAGTAGGGTAGTAGCTATATGAATGAAGAGAAGGGGACATATACAAGTATGTTGTAAAGGCAAAAATCACAGGATTTGCCAACTGAATGGATAGGTGAGATGGGTGCATGCAAGGAGACAAGATTGACACCCGGGTTTCAAACATAGGTGACTAGGAGAAAGGTGATACCCTTGACAATAACAAGGAAGTTCAAAAGAAGGGAGGATTTAGGGGCAATTATAATGAATTCTGTTTGGGAAATGTTGAGTTTGAGATGTGTTTTGGATATCCAACAGACAGTTGGTAATGTGGCTTTGGAGCTCAGGAGATAAATGGGAGCTGGATATATAGATTCAGGGATCATCTGCATACAGATGATAATTGAATTCTTGGGAGCTAACAATATAATACAAAGAGAAAGAAGAAGAAGAAGAGGAAGAAGAAGAAGGCCTATGACAGCATTTAGCACAGTGCCCCAGTGCTTGGCACAATGCCTCATTTTAGGTCTTGAGAACTCTTTATATTCCCTGATTAGAAATCCCAAAGAGCTTTTGTTTATGTGGGATATATCTATCAATATTTACCATATTAGGAATTAAAGTTGATCATTTAAAAAGTATTTCCTTATCAATTCATTTAAAATAACAATAATGAACCCAATACATGTTAACATAAATAACATTTTTATGAAAAATGGCTATAATTTCCAAAACAAAAACAAATTTAGTGAGAAGAGTGGTATCATTTTACACTTTTGTAAATCTCTTTAATGTCTAGCTTAATAAAAAACAACTGGATTGTCAAATATGATTCAGCATTCCATCTGCTATGATATGTTGTTTTGGTTGAAGTATATGAAGAAATCCATTTTCGCACAGATATGGAGTTGGATAAGAAAGGAGTATTTTAATAGCCTTTCCACATAATTGTGAATATCTTCTCTGATACTACACCAAAACTCAACTAGTTTCTTAAAGGTTAGTTGCAATGGAAACTACATCAGTGAACTTTTCATACATTAAAACCCAATGATCTATCTTGTGCTTTGAATGGATCTTTTACCTATGTGTGATTTTATAACATGGAAATTTGGAAATTATCGGTCCATTAAATCATGCAGAGCTTCCAAACATTGACGCATTTCATTATATAATGTTAAAAAAAAAATCAAATTTGTAAATATCACCACCCACCTCAGCTGAAAAACCTTTAAGTACTGAGAAGCTGATGGTGGCCAATAGAAGTTTTCCAAAATTCTAATATTCACTTAAACGTTTGAATTTTATCACTGTGAGTTGTTTTTCTTGATATAACAGGCTCACTTCATTCATTTTCAAGAAAATGTCTGCCAGATACCCAAGTCTGAATAACTCTCATTTGTCTGACATTCTTTCAAGTAAAGATGGTAAAAAAAAAAAGTGGCTAGTTCAACTCATGACTCAGTTGTATCAGTGTTTTTCTTTAAGACAATCATCTTATTGTGGCATGCAGAAGTGTTTTATGCATTGTACCTATTTTATCACACAGATGTGTATTCAAGGGCAGAAATTTAATAAAAATGATTCATTTTTAGTGCTTCATTAAGAACATTCTTCAGTGAAACTGGCTTCTACTTTTTTTTTAACTACACGATGCCTGGGGGTGCCTTAATTCAGGCCAGTAGCAGTTTTACCTACCATTGGATTTGCACCATCAGTACAAATGTCAAAACAGTTGTCCTGTGCTGAACCATGAGGTTCAAGAAAGTTAGCCAAGAATTTGAATATTTCAGCACCACTTGTGTTTGTGGCCAGGTGTTCAGATAAAAGATTCTCTTCTTCAGCCATTAGTTGGGGCTGATAATCAATAAATGAAAGTGAAAGAGCCAGTCCAGTCATATCTGTAGATTCATCCACTTGGACAGCAGAAGTGCAATTCTGCAGAAGAAGGAATAACTCAGTCTTTATGTTTGCTGCTAAATTGTTAATTAACATGGGTCATCTGGAAAACTCCACTGTACCCTTGTTGAGAGAATGAGTGAAAAAGGTAAATAACATCTTACTATTATTATAAAAATAGTTTCAACCTCACCAACCCCATGACAGGGTCTCAGGGATCCTCTGGGATCTATGGACCATAGTTTGAGATGGACTACCTTAGGCCACTCTCTAAGAAGGTCTGGACCAGCAATAATTGAGGGAGTTTCCATATATAGAGTTCTCTATAACAAATAACAGTTTTAGTCCCTATCCCAATTATTACAAAATTATTTCCTCCCAACAACCTTCTGAAGTACACAAGTGAAATAGACTCCTTTCCCTTCCTTTCCCTTCCCTTCCCTTCCCTTCCCTGCCCTGCCCTGCCCTGCTCTGGTACACAAGTGTTTTGACAGTACCTGAGTTCCACTTCCCACTCTACAGCTTATGGCTTGGGTGTACTTGGGTGTACTTGAATGAATGAAGCTCCTACTATTGAGTACCTACTATGTCCTAGGCATCCTGCTAAGCACTGGGGATGCAAAGACAGTTTCTGAATTGTAATAGAAGACAACACAAGAGCTAGAAGGGGGGGAGGAGGAGGAGGATTAGAAATGTAGCAAGGCTTTCAGGTGCCCTGAATTGATTTGATCAAATCAATCAGAGCCCAGCCCCCCCACAGGACATCACTCATTACCTCTTACCCTCAGTTTGTCTGTTAAATGAAGGTGTTGGACTTAACCTGTAAGACCTTTTCCAGTCATAGTTCTATGGCCTTAGGATTTCAGGACAGATAATTTTATTATTAATATTATTATTTTTGGCAACAGCAACTCATCCATAGCCATCTGCTGAGGAAATCAGAAAGCAACTCCAAATTCACTGGAGAGAGTCACCACATCAAATTCCTAATCATCACTAAGAACAGTTATCTAAGGCATTTGCCTAATTCCTTTTCTATAAAATGAGGGGGTTCAACAAAGTGACTTATAGAGTCCATTCCAATTTTAAGATCTTATGATCCTGGGGACTGCCACCAACCTGGTGAAGGGAGCTCACCCAAAGATAAAAGCATGGATCTTTCCAAGTATGGAAGGAGTTTGCAACCTTGCTCTAAGATGGTTATTTCCCAATATAATATTAGGAAAATAAGTAGATTAATTCCTTATCTCTGCCTCCTACTATCCCTGGCTTCCTTCTAATCTCAAAATCCCACCTCCTGCAGACATCCCTTCCTTGGTTCTATTCAATGATAGTGCCTTCTCTACGAGACTATGCCCCGTTTTATTCTGTCTATATCTTATTTTTACCTGGCTGCTGGCACGCCGTCTCTTCCTTAGACTCTGAGTTTTATAGGGGGGGAGGGGGGAGAATCGTTTTTGTTTTTATCAGCATCTCCTGCGCTTAGCACAGAGCCTTGGCACATAGGTGCTTAAACAAATGCTGGTTAAGTAGAATCGTCTAAGACATGGGGACTTCTGAGAAGACGTGTGTAAATGGTTTCTTTTGCCGGAGGATGTTGGATTGCTACACATGTCGTTTGACCATGACACCAGGGAGGTGATGTCTTGACTTGCCAGGGAAATGGATTTGAGTGAGAGAGGGCTATGCAGTCACTGGCCTCACTCTCTCCTCCAGAGCCATCTGGGTCCTGTGGCAAGATACAGATCAAAACGACTCGATTATTACACGTGGACAGGCAGCATCAGACTCCTTCCGCACATCCCAGGCCCAGACAAACTGAAGGGGCGGGCCTAGCTAAAAGGACAAGGGCGTACTGAAGGAAAGGTACAGTTCCCGCCCACACCCACCAACCAGAAGAGCCGCGTTCCTGACGCCCCGCCCCTCGAGGGAGAGGAGAGGGCGTGTCTTTTGGTGGAGCGGGACTTCGGCCGTAAGGAAACTGGCGGAGATTGGTGAGAAAGCAGTCAGACTCCGCCTTCCCTGAACCTCACCCTCTCTAGTCCCACCTCCGCCTTCTATTGGAACGCACCGTGGAGGGGCGGGTCCAACCCGAGCACTTTGCCCTCGGGAGCTGCGGAAATGCGCTCTGCGCTCCGCCCCACAGCTGATCCGGTTTTTCCGGGCTGCAGAGCGTCCCTGCCCGCAGAAGTTCAGGAGCCACCTCCATGGAGCGGCAGGTACGGGCTCGGCGCACTTCAGTCCCGGCTCCGGTTCAGCTCTCCTCCGCTTGGCGGCCGCGGTCTGACCCGTGTGTTCCCCCCGCGCAGGTGCTGATGAGCGAGCTGGACGAGGCCGAGGCGCTGTACCGAGCGCTGAGCCGCCACCCCGCGGTGGTCACCGCCGGCCTGGGTCCCGAGGTCACCACCCAGTACGGTGGCAAGTACCGCACAGTGCATACAGGTGCCGCGGCGGGGGGCCGGACGGGGAGGGAGGAGGGGAAGGAGCCCACCCGGCAGGGTGATCCTGGGCTCTCGGGGGTCTGGCCGAGCTCACGGGCTCCTAGTCACCGGCCTCAGGCGTAGGAAGTACACGGGGGCCTGCGTGCATGTGTGTGCTTGTGTACGTGTGGAAGGGGGCACGATCCGGGGACCTAAGGATGCTGTGGAGCGTGGGGACCGCGGAGAGGGAGGCTGCTGGGGAGCTTCTAGTCCCGGGAGGGAGCGTGTGCAGGCCGACTTAACCTTAAGAGAAAACTGAGGCAGGAGCGGGTACCGGGAGATTGGGCTTGGGGTCATGGCTATGGAGAGGAGCAGGAGGCCTCTGGGATGTGCGGGATAACCTCGGGAGGTAGGAGACCCAGCTTCTGGTAAATAGCTTTTCTGGAGGACTTGGAGCAAGTTATCCCTATGTTTGGACTTCAGTTTGCTTCTCTGTAAAGTGATGGAATTGTACTAGGTGAAACTCTAAATTCTCCTTCGATTTAAATCCTCTTATTATTAATCTGAGCCTCTTAATTTACTATGTTGCTGAGGTCCTGGTGGCCTCTTTGGAAGAAAGTGAAGTCGTTTACATCGGTGGGGAGGGATGGGGAAGGGCGTGGGGTGGGGAGCTTGGATGAAAAACAGGCTGAGTTGGGGCTGCAGATTCTGGGCTTCCCCCTACAGAATGGACCCAGCGAGACCTGGATCGGATGGAGAGCATCCGGTTCTGCCGCCAGTATCTTGTGTTCCACGATGGTGGCTCTGTGGTGTTTTCTGGACCTGCGGGCAACAGCATTGAAACCAAGGGGGAGTAAGTGTTAGGGGACTAGCCCCAGGACCTCGGTTTGCAGGGATACTTGTTCTGAAGTTCCTGATCCTACTTCTCCCAAGGATTCATTTCTGGTCTGCATCTCTGGGATAGGTCACAGTAGCCACCTGCATAAGCTAGCTGAGTCTGCTTCAGTATTTTCTTCTAGTATTTCCCTATGAGCTGATGCAGTTTTATTCAGAAAGTGTTTTATTAAATGTCCAACTACTTGCAGGGCCATTCTGTGGGAGGTAAGTCTATCCTCCCAGAGTTTATGGTTTATTTAGAGAGTTTAATTTTTTTTTCTTTCTTTCTTTTTTTTGGAGAGGAGAGGGCAGGGCAATTGGGGTTAAGTGACTTGCCCAAGGTCCTAAGGCTAGTAAGTGTGTCAGTTGTCTGAGGCTGGATTTGAACTCAGGTCCTCTTGACTCCAGGGCTGGTGCTCTATTCACTGCGCCACCTAGCTGCCCCTTTAGAGAGAGTTTTAAAAGGTAAAAGAATTAGAGAAAGATTAATGTTAAACTGGTTAGCACTGACTTTTTACTGTTCCTTACATTTTTCCAGACCTCTCCTCATCTCCAGGAGTCTTGAAGTCTTTCAAAACTGTCATTCAAAAACTGTGCTATCTCCAAGGCACTTCCCTTCCATCCTTGCCTTCCCCTTCTAAAACTCCCTCACACTGACTGACCTGGTTTTTATCCTCACTGGGACATCTAGGCCTCCGCTCCTTCCTGATCTCCCACTGTGAACCCTAGGATCAAAAATATCATTGCCTTTTTCATTAACACCCAAAACTTCCTGATTCCCTTATCTTTTTACTAATCAACTAAGTGGTATATAGATTATAAATGTACTAGCAATTCAGAGAAGGGAGGTATCCTTGGATATCCTGAGTAGTTGAAGGAGTTTGGATTTGAACCAAGTTTTGAAGGTTGCATTGAATTTAGATTTTTGTTTGAGTATATGGTTCATATCATGTTTTATCTGTGAGAAGGCCCAGCCCAACAATAAAAGTTATTTTTTTAAAATAAATTTTATTTTTTTAATGAGCAGAAATCTATTTTCTCTCCCTCTTCACCCCGCTGAAAAAAAGAAAAACAAATTCCTTGCAGCAAATATGTATAGTCAAGCACAATTCAGGAGGATTATTTTTTGATAAGAATTAATCCTGTGGCCTGGCAACTTCCCAGCCAACAAAACTAGCTTTGGGCAGGTCCAGGAGTCATCTGGTCATGATGTTCCCGCAGGCTGCTGAGCAGAGATTCCCCCTCAGGGGCACTGAAGGCTGTGCTTCGTAAGACTGGGAGTTCCAAGGCTGGGGAAGAAAAACAGTTCCTAGAGGCAAGTCTTGGCCCTGGTTCTGGGGTTTGGTTAATTACCATGGGGTGTGGTACCTATAGGGCCTGGTGCAGGACTTGGCTTTATCTTTGACTTGGGTGGAGGGTTCTCCTAGAGGGCCAGAATGAGGGAACATCTATTAGATAAGGCCTGTATCTGGAAGTGGGTAGAAGAGGTAGTCCTGGGGAGCTTACTTTTTCATAGAAAATGCCTAAGCCAGGCTCCTCCCCCCCCAAAAAAGCTGGTGTTCTTGCTTTTGGAGAAGGAAAGGACTGACTGCTATAAGCAGAAGGAGGGGAGCTAGCTGAGACTTTCACATTGTCTTCACCTCAGGTTTGGGCAAAGAATTGTAAGCTGAAGAGCATCAACTTAACAGCGCTGGAGAAGCATGGGATTGTGTATGAGGATGGTGAGATTCCATGAGAGTGATAATAATAATAGTCACTCACGCTAATGTATCATTTTATTGTTATGAATTGAAAGCCAGTCTTATCTAGAGCCTGGAGAAAGGGCTGGAAGGCAGCCACCAGTGAGGGGAGGGATAGGCAGTGACTGGGTAACCGAGATCCAGACAAGATTCAGGCATTTTTATTCTCTTCCTAGATTGTTTTGGGTGCCTGTCCTGGTCACACTCAGAGAGCCATCTTCTCTACGTGGCTGAAAAGAAACGTCCCAAGACAGAATCTTTCTTCCAGACCAAAACCTTGGATCTCAGTGAGGAAGAGATAGCCAAGCCAAAGAAACAGGACCAAGCAGTCAAGGTACAGACTGGTTTTTGCCCTAATCCTTTGTAATTACATTCCTTTGGCTTAAAGGGAGACCTTAGTCCATCTTTGCTGTAGCAATAATCAGTGTTCAGTATGATAACTTTAAGACAGTAGTTAAGAAGGAATTGATGCAGTTTGAGAAGTTCAGGGACCCTCTCAAGGACAGGAGTACAAGAGAAGGTCATCTGGAATGAATTCACGGACTCAAGCATTCTTTAAGTCAAGTTGGCAAAGGTCTGTTGTAACACCAATATGGCGGGCAGAGCTCCTTAAGGAACTTGCAACCTAACAGGAATGATGTTAAAGCTTATATAGAAAAGTAGTGGATTATCTGGCAGATATGCTAACATACAACCTTAGTCACAGGCATCATTCACTACTGGAAACCAAGGAAAGGGGTTTCTAAAGGGTGTATTTTTGATCTGTTATGTCTATAGCAAGCTAGCTTTGAGAGTTGATGTCTGTAGCTTTATCTCTGAATTGTGTACAATAAGTGGGAATCAATACATGCTAATTCTGTGATTACAAGATAGTCCTGTATTCACAAAAGAATTTCTTCAGAGGTCAGCTTGTTCTTATAATGGAGAAAGATAGTTTGTTTTAATGTTTTAATGAGTAACTGCTAGGCATAGTATGGTTGGACTAGGGAGAAAACTGTCAGGGATAGAGAGAAATGTGATCTTGAAATTGGGGTCCAAGCACAAGCACCAAAGCACCCCATCAGGATCACTTGGAAAATTTGATGGGGTTGAGGATATGGAATACCTGATCAAAACTAGTCTGAGAGTGTTTTTTGTGGTGTCTGGGTTTTGAGACTGTTTGGTTTTTGTTTTTTTCAGGGGGATCAGTATATATTTCATGAAGACTGGGGAGAAAATTTGGTTTCCAAAAGTATCCCTGTCCTGTGTGTTCTGGATATTGAAAGTGGGAATATCTCAGTGCTGGAAGGAGTCCCAGAGAATGTCTCCCCTGGACAGGTCAGCACAATTTTCTCTTATTCCTGACCAGGACAAAGGAACCATCCTTCTGAGGATGGTCATCTGAGGGTTTAGAAACAGGACCTGTTCAGCAATGAAAGCTTGGGTTTTTTCAATGAGTCCTGAACAGGATATTTATTATCTCTAATGTCACCACTGAAGCAAGGGCTGCCCCCATACTTTGACTCCTAAGTGTTGATGAGATGTAAAATCATGCGTGTGCGTGCGTGTGTGTGTGTGTGTGTGTGTGTGTGTGTGTGTGTGTGTGTGTGTGTGACACAGAGAGAGAGAGTGAGAATGACAGCATGACAAACCTCAGTGAATCCTGGCCCCTTGGGAACCTTCTAGTTCTGGCCACGCTTCCGCTGGCCGGTTGACTGGTTGCTCTGAGTTTGGTTTTATGTGTCACATAGGCATTCTGGTCTCCTGGTGACACTGGTGTGGTGTTTGTGGGCTGGTGGCATGAGCCTTTCCGACTAGGAATACGTTTTTGTACCAACCGCAGGTGAGAAGAATGGGAACAGATTGATTGGGCAAGGCTGGTCTAACTTCTCCTTGTGCTTCCAATACTTGGCTTGGCTACTTGCTCTGAACTGGGTCTTTCTGTACTCTTGTGGTTGCCTGTCAGCTCTCCTCCAATGCATTGTTGAGGGGGTGAAGGAATAGTGGGGCTAGAAAGGCTCCAAGCTCGGGCATTTAGAATCTCTCTGCTGGTTCCAGGTCGGCTCTGTTCTATGTAGACCTCACTGGTGGCAAATGTGGTAAGTGAGCTACTTTTTGTGTCCTACTTGTGCCCTAACTTTCTTAGGTCCTGCCAGCACAGATTCCTTTCTTTTCTTTTTTAAACTTGAACCCCTGAACAGAATGGGAAATAAGAATGTTTGCTATTAGAGATCTTCCACACAATTCTTAAAAATGTAAGCATTATCAATAACATGATTCAAAGACTAAATCATACCCAAAAAACATACTGCTCCTTTCAGTAGCAGCAGATCAATATAAAAACAGAACATGTCACAATTACCCGGCTGTGCCCATCTTTTAAATTTTATTCTAGTGGTTGAAGGATTGGAGTCCAGTGTTGTGCAGGCTGTGCCCTTCCTCAAACTATATTTCTTGTCACAGAGCTCCTCTCAGATGACTCCGTGGCTGTGTGTTCACCCCGGCTGAGTCCAGATCAGTGTCGTATCATCTATTTGCGGTACACAAACCTCAGTCCCCATCAACAGTGCAGCCAGTTGTGCTTGGTGAGTCTGGAGCAAGCCTGCCATTGAGTATTGCTGTTCTCAGATTGAGATGAGGGAGTCAGTCCCTGACAGGCCAACCTCACCTCTCTCTATAGGCCATGTAAGCATGTCTTGTATCTTGTGATCCCTATTGGTGAATGACCATTTGTTGTTACTCAGCTAGAGGCAGTGGTAGGTCATTGAGTCCTGCCGAATCCAGGTTGTCTTAGCACCTGAGCATTGACTGTGGTAGCTATAGACATTGGGGATTATTCTACATTTATTAATATACATCCTTGTTGTTTTACCTTCTAGAATGTAAACTCCTTGAGAGTTGGAATTTTTTCCTTTTTTGTATTTGTATCTTTAGCACCTAGCACATTGCCTGGGGCATTGTAGGTGCTTAATAAATGTGAATGGATTGATTTGGCGTATCTTGGAGCATATTTGTGCAGCTTCTCTTTGCATTGGAGGTACACCCCTATGTAATGAGGGAAAAGCAGTTTAGAGCCAAGATTCTTATCTTTGGGTTAGAGTTAGCCGGGTTAGAGGTCTTAATAAAACACACTTGGCAATTTGGGGTTCTGTCTTTTTATTTAGGTGGTTAGAAAGTGATCTCATAATAAGGGTCTACCTCCCTGAGAAGTGCCTATAAGCCTGTGCTAACATCTTATCTGGTACAGTAGGAAAGGTTTGTCCAGATTGTAGGCAGGAAGATGCTGTTAGAGATAGTCAGGATTCATCCCTATCACTAACATTAATCCCTGAGGCCTTTCTGAGCCAAGTTAAGAGTAGGACTCTGCTCTCTCATGGGTCAGACTCTCTGACACCCAGGCGGAATTGGGCTGGTAGTCCATTTGGGTCGATATGTGAAACTCCATCAGCTGAGATGTGACCATTCTCACACTTTCTTTCAGTATGACTGGTACACGAAGGTCACCTCAGTTGTGGTGGATGTGGTGCCCCGACAGTTGGAAGGTGAGATGCTGATGACTTGTAATTACTTGTTTGGGGACTGTGACTTGTGGGGTGCAAATCCCTGGCCATCCTCTCTGCTGTAGTTTTGATGATGGGGTGTGTTTGAAGATCTCTGGGCAGCTCTTAGTGTAATTTCCATGTCCCATTTGTCAGTCTTTGACAAATCCCCATTTACCTCCACTGACCTATCTTTTGTCAGGAATTGGACAGGATGAAAGCTTTCCTACTCCCTTCTCCTGATCTTTTGGGTGAGAAGAATCAAAGGCCCCAACACTTGCATTATCACAGCTGTTCCAAGCAGAAGCACAATCAACAGAGATACCATTTTCAAACTTGTTACTGCCACACAAATTGGTGGCTCTAAGACTTTATAAACAGACAGGTCCATCCTTCTTATAGATAAGGACCAGTCCCAGGGACAGGAAGAGATTTGCCCAAAGTCACACAAGTAGTAAGGAGCACAGCCAGCATGCAGACCTCAGATCTCTTGATTTTAAAGCCAATATTGTTTCCAGTATACTGTGCTGCCCTTCAGGACGTGAGTTTTGGGGCAGAGCCCCCATGCCTTATACAGTTCTATGCAGCACAAACCCTGTGCTAGGTCCTGGGGCTGCAAAGACAAACTAAACGGCCCCTGCTCCAGCAAGTTTACACTCTCCTGGAGGTAGTACCCCCAGATAAATATCAAGCAAGGTAACTTGAGAAGGTCAAGATCACTAACAGCTTTAGGGGTTCAGGGAAGTCTTCATGAAGGGCTGACACTGGCTGACAGAAGAGGAGTTTCCATAAAGCTTTGTCTTCCAGGAAGAAGGGAGAACTTGTGGAAAAGGACAGTCAGGAGATGGAATGTTTAGTGTGTGGAATAGCAGTGATTCAGTTTAGCTACAACAGACAACACCTGCAGGGGAGTAATGAGACATCATGCTGGAAAGGGGGTTTGGAGTCAGATTGGAGAGGCCCATGAAGACTTGACTTGGCTGGAATTAATGCCATTGGCATGGCAGCCCTCACCTTGAGGTGCTGTGCTCCTCGAAATGAGACCCACTGAGGCAGGGCTAATGGGCAAGTCTGGGCTATGGATGCCAGTCTCCCCCTCATTAAGGAGGGGTTTTGGAAACCCTGGTGTTTTGGGAAGCCTTCGGGAACATTGTTTTTGGGAACACATTGTTCTTACCAAGGAGGAGCTGGGTAGAGCAATGTTACAGGTTAGCTCCTGCCAGGCATGAATCCTGGAGTCTTGTTCTTTTCTGAAGCATTGCATGCTACTTGAGGAGGGATTAGACTTTCAATCATTGACTTCTGTACCTCATCACCTAGCTTTTTAAGGAAACCTTCTAATTGGGATGTTGTACCTTGGAAACTAGTCATTTTTTTTTTTATTTACTCATTTACTTTTAATTTACAAGATTCAGTTCCACAATCACTTGAGTTTCAGATTTTCTCCCCTCCCTTCCCCCCCCCCCCCATGGTGGTATGCAATCATGTATAGGATCTGCAAATACTTTCACATTGTACAATAGAAACTAGTCATTTTACAGGCCTCAAGTGGTGGTGGGTAGTAAGGTCTATTCACTTTCCATAGAGAGAGGTTGGCAGGGTCTTTACTTCAGTATTCCAGCAGCTGGTATAGCTACCTCAGGGCAGTCTTGTGTATCACTGTCCTTGTAGGGAAGATCACTTTACCAGTTCATTGGGTAGGGGCCTGTTTATACCTGTCAGCTCTGACCTTACGCTAGAACCTACCTGCCTGCTTGCCTTAGATTTCTGTGTGGATTTGACGAGTTTTCAGAGGCTGCTGTCCTAGTAAAAAGAGCTCAGACCTGAGTTGCAGCCTGAATACTTCCTACTTCTATACCATAGTGCTTAACCTGTAAACCTTAGTTTCCTCATTTATAAAGTGAGAAATTGGTGCTTGATCTTACCTCTCAGGGTTATTGTGAGGAAAGTAATTGGCAAACATCAAAGCTCTATAGAAACATAGGCTCCTGCTGTTGTAGTCTCCTCACTGCAAGGGGAGCCCATGAAGAGCTGCTGCTGCATAACAGTAATCGAGGGTGGGGAATGTGCAGAGAATGGTTCCCCCCTTCACAACAGGACAACATGGAGGACACTAGGAAGGCTGCTTAAGCAGCCTTCCCGACTGAGGCTTCTGGCCTGGGGGTGTAGTTTAGATCTAGATTCAAAGACTACAAATTACCTTCTCAGCTGGAAAGAAAACCTTTTTATGGCTTTATCAGTTCACCCTGTATTGAGTTGTCCTCTCCTAGAAAAGTGGTTTGAAAGTCTGTCACCAAGTAACAACCTCATTACCTAGAGGTAGTAGTAGCGTTAGTCAGGCCTAGACCCAGCTGGACCTGAGCAGCCCTTGCTATTGTTGTGACTAGAAATAGTCCTGCCTCTGGGGGCCAAAAACATACGTTAGGATGAAGCTTTGCAGGGCTTTGGGCCTTGATACCCTTTGCATGAAAGACCTTCCTGGAGAGGCTCATTGGGTTGGTAGGTCCTTTTTTGGGGACTGAGAGCAACTGTGTGTCTCTGTAATATGAGGCTCTCTAGGAACCCGAAACTCCTCTGCAGAAAAGGAGCCCCTCCTGCCAGATTAGTACCCTTTTCCTCTGTCTTGCAACACTAACACCATGTAACTGTGATCAGCCATGTGCTCCCTCTGCCCAGAGATCCCATGTGTCAGTCAGTGGTCAGCATTCGGTTTTCTTGGCATGATCCCAGAATTACCTGGGTGATTTTGGTTGTGCCTCAGGTCAGCACCCTGGGTTTCTTCTGTATGCAGATAAAGCCATTGACGCCAGACCTAAATATATGTACCCCCACACAGAGGAGTAGAGACAGTACCTATGATGTCACAGATGAGGAAGGAATAAGCATTTATTATGCACCTTCTGTGTGCCGAGTCCTGTGTTAAGGACTTAGTATTATTTCACTTGATCCTCACAGCAACCTTGTGGGCAGGCACAGCTAGGTGATCTGCCAGTATGCATCAGAGGCCAGATATGAAAACCAGCCTTCCTGAGTCAGTGCCCAGTGCTCTCTATCCGCTGTACCGCCTCGCTGTGTCTCTTAACGTGTGTGTGTGTGTGTACATTAAATAAGATTTTACATGCAGAATAGAGCCTTTTCTTGTTTATGGCCCACATGTTAGTGAGGATGTCCTAACTCACTTTAAGAAGGCTTTTAGTATTACTCTGCCTCTTAGGCATCAGGAGGATTAAGCAGTACCTGTGCTCCAGAAGTACCCATCTCCATGCCTCTTGTAACCTAACTGAATAGCACAGGACTAGCTGTCTAAAGAGAATCAGTAATAGGAGCAGTCACTCATCGGATGCTTACAAGCTTTCTGCAAAAGGATTAGTGTCCCCATTTTGCAGATGAGGAAATAAACATGCCCTCAGTTACACTATTGGGAAGTATCTAAATTCCAAATATAGGAACAGTGGCAAATAATTGTGATTTAGGTTTTATGTTACAGGATGCACCATAGACTTATATGTGTTTTTAGGCTCTATTTCATGCCCAGACTTCTATGCAGTTATTTTAATAGGATTATTCTTAACTACCCTGGAATCTAGGTATGTCTTAGTGCCAGTTTTAGAGATGAAAAAACTGAAGCCCCAAGATTTTAAAGGGGTAAACCTATCAGAATTTAGGCCAACAGGAGGCTTCTTTCTCTAGGAAAACTCCAAAACTGCCCAACATTCCTTTTATGTGTTATTCAATGAAGATACTCCACTTAGATTTTTTTTCCCCCTTAAAACTCATATCCACCCTTAGGGCCCTAATAGTTTTCAGTCAGATTTCTAAGAAACCTTTGAAGACTGCTTTTCCTTAACCTTCATGGGCCCTCCTTCCTCTCACCCAGGAATTAATTCTTGCCCCAAATAGTATTTCTCTTTCTCTCCCTGGGCTAGCTTTTTAATACTGCAGGACAAGCTGTTTTCCACATTCACCTCCTCAGCCAGCCTTGATTCCAAAGATACATGGTGGAAACAGAATTCACCTTCTTGTCTTTCTCATTCCTTTCTGAGCAGTGAAAGTCTCCAAGTGACTCTTGTTCTCTACCTCAGTCTCAAGCTTCCTTCTCAGAGGCCTAAATTTTTATTCTTTGGGTAGTGAAAAAGCTGTTGTAAGTCATGTGTTTTCTAAGATTCTATTACAGGCCTGATTCTTTTCCTTAGATCACTTTTCTGGAATCTATTGTAACCTGTTGCCTTTGGGATGTTGGTCAGCAGATAGTCAGAGAGTCGTCTTTGATTCTGGCCTGCGGAGCCGACAGGTGAGGAGAATGGGTACCTCTTGCTATAAGAATATGTTTAGTATGGGGCAAGATTCTGCACTTGGAAATGGCATACCTTGTCCTTCCTGGGGCACTTGAAACTCTGGTTTACATCCCTGACTAATTAACACAAAACTTGAGGTTCCTCCCCTAGGAAATCAAGCCAGGCAGAGCGTGTCCTCCTGCACTCCTTGGAGAAGGAGATGGCCCTTCAAGGGTTGGGCGTTTTATGGCCTGCATGCTAAAGATGGCACATTTAATGATTTTGAGTGGCATAGCCAGAGAAAAGTGGTCCTTTGTCTCTGCTGCTCCTGTCTCTTTTTTCTTTCCTTGCAAAACTCACTTTTACCCTTTAGTTGACTCTCAACTGATCCTTGCCCAGGTCTTGATTGACAGTTGAGCCATTCTTAGCTGACACTTCTAAGTTATGATCTGTCCCAGAGGAATATGGATTTTTAGAGGGAAAGAGAAAGGAGTCCATCTCTAGCCCTCCCCTTCTTCCTGTCCCTGAGTTCCCAGTGTTAGAGCTTAGGAGGCTATTTCCCTAGGATGTCTCACATAGCTGGCTTCTGGGTGAGACAGAAGGAGGTTGTAGGGGTGGCTAGGTGGAGCAGTGAATAGAGCACCAGCCCAGCAGTCAGGAGGACCTGAGTTTAAATCCGGCCTTAGATACTTACTAGCCATGTGACCTTGGGCAAGTCACCTAACCCCAATTGCCCTGCCTTCCCCCCTCAAAAAAAAAAAAAAAAAGGAGGGTGTAACCAGTGAAACAGTTGTCAGCCTTCTACTTCACTCAAGCTTTATCTTGCCCAGAAAGCTGCTAGTACTTCCCATAGGCCATTAGGTAAGTATCTCATTCTTCTTTGGGTTTTCTGCCCCTAGACAGGGATGGTGATGGCAGGATTCAGAAAGAGAACTTGTGTTCTTTTTCCTACCAGTTAGAGACCAAGACAAGCAGAGGATCTAGGGCTACTTAACACCCACATTTTACAGATGTTAAGAGGCCTAGAGAAGTGAAACCACTTGCCCGTGCCATGCTGGTAGGAGGTACCAGAGCTAACACATAAACTGAAGCCTCCTGAGTCCAGAGCCAGGGTTCTTTCCACAAGCACTGAGTTCTGAGTCTTAGATTTCAGTATCTTAGATTTCAGTACAAAGAGGCAACTGCCTACTTGAGGACAATGAAAGCTATTGGCGTAAGCCATGGGATTGTATCCTTTTAGACCACTAGGAACCAGAGAAATGCAAAACCTCATTGTAAAAAATACTCACTTGGTGCTGAGCTAATGCTCTAATATGGGACTGTTCTTTGTTCCCCTTTTTCCTACAGGATCTGTTTGCAGTGAATACCCAAACAGGCAGTGTGACCTCCCTGACTACTGGTATGGTGTGGCAAGGGAATGTGTTAGCTCAGAGTCACTATGATCCCTGGGGAGCACATTCTGATTCATCACTGGGCAAGGGGTATGAGCTGCCCCAGCAGGTGCTGGACTTAATTTCATATGCCCTGCAACAGCCTTGCAAGCCCTTTCTTCGGGGCAAATCAGCCTTCATGTGCATCAATCAGTTAGCATTTTCTAGAATATTTTTATTTTTCAATTTACAAAAATCTGTTTTCTCCCCTTTCTCTCCACCTCCCATTGAAAAAAGGAAAACAAGTAATATAGGCAAGCAAAACAAATTTCCCAAACGACCATGTCCAGAAATAGCATTCCTTGGATACCTGTGCATCCGCAGCCCAGTGCTAGCCAATTGAATTGTTGAATACGAATGTGAGATCTCTGGTCTTTGCCTTAATGCGTTCACAATCTGTTTGGAAAAACCAGTGAACACAAGAAAAACAGCTAACAGTATCTGACAAAATAATTAAGTACTAAATTATTTAATACAGATTCTTTGTTTGGCGTTAAGACACTGGCATGGTGTGGAGGGTAGGGAGATTGAGTGTCAGTGTGTCTAGAACTCAGCAGATTTGAAGGGTCTGTTCAGTAGGACCTAACTTTGCTCAGTGGCTAGGGGAGTGGTGAGGCATTTGTGTCTAAAAGAGACCCTCAGCACCCTATCTGCTACATTCTAGGATTGCCTTTGGGAAG
Organism: Pseudochirops corinnae; assembly: GCA_028646515.1. Lineage (NCBI taxonomy): Eukaryota > Metazoa > Chordata > Mammalia > Diprotodontia > Pseudocheiridae > Pseudochirops > Pseudochirops corinnae. The sequence goes on along the minus strand of CM053590.1, from coordinate 69,992,801 downwards.
CTGGAAGCTGCTTACAATTGACCAAGACCTCATGCTGGTTCAATTTTCCACTCCCAACCAACCACCAAGCTTGGTAAGTAATTTAAATGCCTTTGAAACGGGAAAAAACAGGATCATGTCTGGCCCTCAGTCTTCCCCTCTTTTTGATTTCTCCATTAAAAGTTGCAGAAAGTGCTAGAATAGACCCAGTAGATTTTAATAACACCCATCCAAGTCTGTGGGTAGTGGTCTCTTACGTGGAGGGAGCCATATAATCTCTATTTCAGACAAAAAGAGATAGGAATAGTTTTTCTTGGTTGAACAGACTCAGTCTTGTACCCTCCCCACCCCTGAAGCAGGAATGAGAAGAGGTGGTGATATTCCCATCATACCAGGTATGGGCTTGGCAGAAGATGAAAGCATGCACCTCCTTCCTTTCAGAACAATAGCAGGAGGCTTAGATTAGGAGGTTGCAGATGTGGTCAGTCTCACTTAACTGGAAGATGAGTTGTTTCAGATGTACTGAGTCTGAGATGTCTCCAGGACATCTCCAGAATATTAAAATGCCTAATAGGTAGTTGGTCATGTGGGCTTGAAGTTCAGGAGGGAGACTGGGGCTGGGTGGGCAGGAACCTCAGAGTCCTGCCAGGTCCCAGATTCGTCCTCTAGTGTCTGGTACATTTTTAGTCACTCTGCATTTTGACCTTGAGGCTCAAACCAAGGCTTAATGGAAGAGGAGGGCATGCCTCAACAAGGCCCTTTGACCTTGTTAAGAAATTCTGTCACGTGCTTACTTCCCATCCCCTACCAATTCATTTCTAACTTGAGAAGTCATGAATGAGTCATTGTTTGACTTTGGTGATCTGAGTTTGTACATCGTAAAGTTAAAGTTCTACATTTTACTCAGTATTGTGACCTTACATTGAGCTACAATAGAACACATTTTCCTTCATGTTTCTCTGATCCAATGGTAAATTTTAAGAGACTTTAAAATGCTTTTTTTTTTTAGAAAAGAAAGAAAATGGGATAAAGAAGCCAGTTAAAACCAGCAAGTTCTTCTATAACAGTCTTTCTCTCCTTGGTAGAAAGTAGGGTTCCTGCCTCCCTCAGGGAAGGAAAAAGAGATCGTCTGGGTAACCCTGGAAGAGGCAGAATCCATCCCAGAAATCACTTGGGCCATCCGTGCCCTGACACCTCCTCCCGAGCAAGAGAACCCAAAGTACCGTGAGTCTGAGCAGGTGTCATCTGGGGACACCAGTACTGGGGATGGCCCCGGGGATGGGGCAGCATTCCAGTGGAGGGATCCCCTGAGAAGGGCAGAAGCTCATTCCTCCTGATTCCATGAAATGACAGGCCCTTACTCACACTCTCTGTTCATATCCTCAAGGGCCTCCTTTGGGTGTTTTCTGCTGTGCTGCTCTTCATATGCCACAGGCAAAAATCCCTGTGAATGTTTGGAGTTTGCCATTTCAATGCAGTGTGACATGAGTAACTATCTTAAGATTTTGCCTCATGATTTGTTACTTTTATATGGCCATTATTGGCATTTCAGTTAGTTACCATTTGACCTGACATGTGCTGATAGCAGTACTGCTTTAGACTCTCAGACTGTGGACCATCACAGCTAGAAGGCATTATAGAACACAGAATGTTAGAGATCATTTAGTCCAAACCCCTCATTTTCCAGGTGGGAAAATTGAAGGCCAGAGTGAGGAGTAACACAGATTTTCTTCTCTGTCCAAGGTCTCACAAAGGCTGCTCAGTTTTAACAATCACGGGTCCAAGTGTCAGGACCCAAGTATTCTGGAAACTGCAGGCAGGATAGGTGAGGCACTTAGCATGTCAGAGTTAGTGGAGTGGAGGATAGGAAAAGCAGCAAGATTAAATTTTCCATGACCTCCCTGATGGCAGAGTTGGCTCCTGTGTGCAGGCAGGAGGGTGGCTGCAGCTGCTGCTGGCTCCAGTTGTGTCAGAGTTCTAGCTCTTGGGCTGGGGAGAGAGAGGACTGCCCTGGCCCTTGAGAGTGTCACTCAGGCTCCAGAGAAACGTTGACTCAAAGTTGGTACTAGAGCCGTGGTCTCTGAAAAGGTCGTAGGGAAGGCCCCTCCCTCATGTTTACCAGGGTTTGCGTTGAGACTGTTACCTTCATCCCCGTCTCTCTGGGAGAGCAGGCTCAGCTTCTAGCCTGTCCAGTGTGTGTGTTGGCAGCCTTTGTCAGGCTCCTGCTCCCTGGGGTTCTTCCCATGGGAGTGGGGAGGGGGCAGGCTTGTGCAGGTCCTTTGACAAGTTGTTTGACCTCTTCTCTGGGTCCTTTTCCAAGAACTCATGCCATGTTCCCTTTAGTGTAAGCCTTTCTCTTGGCCAGGCAAACTCATGATTTCTAAGAACATCCTTTGAAACACTGAGATTTCTCCAGCTGACTGTTCTGGTTTTTTCCCTTGTAGCTGGCCTTGACTTTGAAGTGATCCTCCTTCAGCCCCACAGCACAGCTGAGAAGTGCAAGATTCCCCTTGTGGTCATGCCTCATGGTAGGGTCCCCACTTTCCCAATCTGACACCTTCCAAACCCTCCTCCCCTCTGGAGCTCCTCCCAGCCTCATTTTGCCCTGTCTTGTAGGGGGACCACATTCATCCTTTGTAGCAAGCTGGATGTTCTTCCCTGCTGTTCTCTGTAAGATGGGCTTTGCTGTCCTGCTAGGTGAGCGAGGGCTTGGGGGAAGCATTGTCTGAGGACACCTGCCAGGATGTGGTGGGAGGGATACCCTGGCAAGGTGATAGTGCAGCATCTCTTGTTGGAACATCACTGGCTTCTAGCAGAAATGGAGCTTTTCCCAACTGCCCTGGAAGCTGCAGAATTAGCATTCATACCCATGTCCTCTGGCTCCAGCCCCAGTACTCTTTACAGACAGTGGTGGTGTTTGTCTGATTGTAAATTCAAAGCTGAACCTCTAAATGGGCTCTAAAACTTAAAAAACAGTCACATTTATTCATATAAGCAGCCTAAGGAACTTGAGGGAAAAAAATAATGCCCTTCCAGATATGCAGACCCCTTCTGGGCAGTGCAGCTGGGGGTGTTGCCCTGCTGACCCCTCCAATCTCTCCGTCTGTTTACAGTGAATTATCGAGGTTCCACAGGCTTCGGGCAGGATAACATCTATTCCATCCTTGGGAATGTGGGAGACCAAGATGTGAAAGATGTTCAGGTATGAGATGAGCAGAGGGGTCCCTTTGTTAGCACTGTGGGGAATGAAGAGCCCTTAGCCCTGAGATAACTACGGCTTGGGCGTTGTGGTCTGCCCCAGGACCTCGGCTGGAGACTGTTTCCTTTTGCTGTGGCCAGGGCTAGAGCTACATGCCACTCATGAGCAAAAAGCAAGGACATGCCTGATGTTTCAGTACCTGTGAGCCCCTGGGGTCACCTAACAACTCCCAAACATAGTCCCAGCCATCCTGACCAGACACAGCAGCAGCCTGCTCCTTGAGGCCTCCCCAATTGCCTTTGACCCCTGTTCTGTGGGACCCACACAACAAACTGCCCATATTTGTTCCTTGCCCCCTTGATCAGCAGTGTCCAAGGCCTGCAGTCTGCCAGGCCTCTCCCAGAGTCCATCTGTTACATCATGCAGGTTCCCCAGTGCAGTCATTGAGCTGTTGACTAACAGCCTGTCCCTGCCACAGCACGTCCAAAGGGAATGGCAGGTATATCCTTTGGTCACTTGCTTGCCAGAGCCTAGCCGAAATGCCCTTGCCTAAACCTTTATCTGCCATCTGCAGCCCTTCACGTGGCAGGGGAGGAAGCCCGGGGCAGACCTGCCACAGCTCCTCCTCCTCTGCCCTTGCAGTTTGCAGTGGAGCAGGTGCTGCAGGAGGAGGAGTTCGACAGGGGGCGAGTGGCACTCATGGGCGGGTCCCACGGGGGCTTCCTGTCTTGCCACCTGATTGGTCAGTATCCAGATACCTACAGCGCCTGTGTAGTTAGGAATCCTGTTATCAATGTGGCATCCATGTTCTGCTCTACTGACGTTCCTGACTGGTAAGTGTGCCCTGCACCAAAAGTGGCTAAAGGGGAGCAAGAAGCCAACCCTGACCCCCTGTCCTGCCCCCACATTTTCTGGGGATACCAGGTGTTTACCCCCTTCTCATTGTGCATCTGACCAGCCAGGGTAAATCTCCCATAGGTCTCAGACCCTTCCCAGTGGCATCTGCCAGAGGGTTTCCAGATACTCCTGGCCCTATCTTACCCTAGCAGGAAAATTAGCCGGGGAGTGACTTCTCTGGACTATCCCCATGAAATTAGTGTAAGGTTGAAGGAAAAGACCAGTTGGCATCACTCCTGTCTTTCTCTCCCTCTGCTCTGTGAGTGGAGTGAGTACAGTACTCAGTCTGGCCTCTTCACAGGTGCATGGTAGAAGCAGGCTTTCTCTATACCACTGATTGCCTCCCTGACCCCACCACCTGGGCAGAAATGCTGAACAAATCACCAATCAAGTATGCTTCTCAGGTGCGGTACCTCTTCCTGCCCTCCCACTGCCCCTTCACCCAGGAAGGCACTGGACCACGAGCAAAAGCTCTCCCTGTCCTCTCCAGGTTAAGACACCCCTTCTCCTCATGCTTGGCCAAGAAGACAAACGTGTTCCTTACAAACAGGGTATGGAGTATTATCGGGCTCTGGTAGCCAGGAAGGTCCCTGTTCGGTGAGTAGTAGCATCTAGATTGCCTCCTCTTGGGGAACTAACTGCTGAAGAGAAAGGTGATTGGCTCAGCAGGGCTCGCATATGGTGGGCTTGGGAAGGCTGACAGTCTGTTCAGGAACCTGGAGGGTACCAGGAGCCTGAAAGTCCTGAGTTAAGTTATAAGGGGCCTCAGCTGGCAACACCTTGAAGTTAGCACTCTGCCAAGAAGGGAGGAAGGATGGATGTGTGAGATATTCTGTTCTCCAGGTTCTTGCTATATCCCAGGAGCAACCACTCACTCTCTGAGGTGGAAGTGGAGTCTGACAGCTTCATGAATACCATCCTCTGGCTGCACACACATCTGGAATGCTGAGGAGCCAGGAGCAGGGTCAGGATACCTGCCCATTTGTCCCTGATCTTTCTTTCTTACCCCATGCTGTGATAACACAATACTGACACTTCCGTTCACCAAACTGTCTTAACAAGGGATTCATGATAAGCTAAAGAGGAGGATCCTGAATGTATCCCCTAGGCTGTATACAGTGTTGCTCTTCAGGACCTATACCCCTTCCAGGGTAGAGGGAGATGAGAGAAAAACCTCTCACATTCCCTGTCTGGCCAAGGAGTAGGCCAAGTCCTTCAGCTGAACCAGCAGGGAGCCATCTGTGCCTCTAGCCCAGGATTCTACAGGATGGGCCTGTCCAGTCTGACTCCACCTTGGAGAGCAGTATAGGTACAAAGGGGTGTATCTTGATGTTCAGTTGCTACCCTGCAAAGCTGCTCTTTGGGGTTGAGTTTGGGCATTTTCTGCAAGCCCCTTGTGTATTATCAGAACCCAGCTGTCCCCAGGGCTGTGCTCAGTAATAAGCTCTTGTCTTGGTGCTTTAGGGGGTGGTTTTTAAGAAGAGAGAAGCAAGCTGCAGAGAAAAGAGCATTTGGCCCAGTTCCTCATCTGCCAAATGAGGGGTGGAGCTGAATCTCCTGGAAGCCATCTAGCTAATTCCTGTGACCCATGATTGACTCCAGCTGGCCCCTAGACTAGGTACTAGGCCCAATGTGGACCATAGATCCTGACAGAGCTCAGCAGAGGTATGTGCTAATAAACATGACCCTGATGAAAAGATGTGTTTCTTGGCTTCTTTTCTTGTGAGAGCAGCAGGAGCCCTCCTCCTTCAAAGGCCTTGGTGAAAACTGAAGCTTGTCCCACTTGGAAATAGGCACCCACCCCACTGCCAGCACCAAGCTGGCTCAGCCTTCCTCACAGAGCAGGGAGAGGGTGGCTGCAGGGGCTGACTATGCCACAGGGATTGGCTTGGGGCCCCCTGAAATGCAGTAACTAAATACTCCAGAGCCACCAGCAGGAAGGTTGTATGCTTGTATGACAATGATACTCTTTCTGCTCTCCATCCTGCCCCCATACCCTTGGGTCTTGACAATGATGGCCTTAGCAGGCTCTCTGCAAGCATTTATTAAGTGTTTCCTCTGAGACAAAGGCTGTCCTAAGCCAGGAGATAACAAAGTAAGAGCAAAACCTGTCCTTCCCCTCATGGAGCTCACATTCAAATGGGGCAGACAACATATGTAAATCATAACATAAATACAGAGTTGGTGGAAGATAACCTTTGAGGGGTGGCCTTACCAGCTGGAATCCCTAGGAAAGGCCTCCTGGAGAAGGTGGTGCCACAGCTGCATCTTACAGGAAGCCAGAAAACCTCGCTTGGGTAAGTACCAGTAAGAGCCCAGGATGGGTAGAGACGGGAGAAAGGCCAAGGTGGGGGCAGGGGGAAGAAAGGACCTTTCCTCTTCACCTCCATCAGCTCAGTTTTATGACTTTGTTTATCCAGTCCACATACATAGAGACCCTCAAAAAGATAGCTGGCCATCCAGGGCGGGCACAGACACGATTTGGGATTATGATTCCCTGTAAGACCCAACAGTCATGGGTGTAGCAGGCCAGTGGGCCTCCATGGTCCCCCTGGAAGAAGAAGGAGTGGTTTAAGTGAAGCCTGGAGATTTGGGGGAATCATAGAAAGGGGAAAGTTGAGGCCTTCACTACACAGTGAATAGACTAGCCTTTAAGGGGACAAGAAGACCACAACTCCTTTTCTGAAACATCATGGTGTCATGGATAGTGCCAGACTTGGAGTCACTTCAGATTCCACCTTTGATACTGTGTAGGCTAGTGACAACCTCTCAGATCCTCATCTTCCTCCTCTACAAAATGGGGGTGTTAGACTAGGTGACCTTTTAAGGTATTCCCACAGCTCCAGATCTATGGTTCTTGGATCCCAATGTGAGGAGCTTGAGGAGGGTAGAAGTAACCACCTAAAATCCATCCAGGTTCATCCTTAGCCTGACAAGAATGACATCCTCAAGCTAACTGTCCTTCCCTCTTTTCATGCCTCAGAAAAGGATCCTTCGCAGGCATTAACTCCACTGCCAGTTGGGCTTGACATTTAGCTGTCAGTCTAAAGCCCAGGAAGTATGATATCTAAATAAGGGAGTTCTGTAGGGCAGCTCCTTCTACCTTCCCACCTCCTCCCTTCCCCCAACCCCCAAGCCTGCATATCTTACCATACCTCACAGGCCCCCACTGGAACCATCGGGCTCATAGTACATAACTCATTCTTTTTCACTTTGCCCCGATGCTTGATGTTGCACTCTTCATTGGCAATGACCCGAAGCTGGGCCACATTCAAGACTGTGTCATTGCCAGTTCCTAGGGGAGAACAGGATGGTCTGGTACCATGTAGCCAATGCAAGACCCTATGCCCCCTTCCTCCCAGCTTCAAATGAGCAGAAATGGAAGGGGAAAGGTCTAGTTAGGCATTCTAAAGAAGGCCAACAGCTTCTATGCCCTTTCACTCAGCCAAACCGCTGTTAGGCCTATACTCCAAGAAGATCAGGGAAAGAAGAAAAGGACCCATATATACAAAAATATTCACAGAAGCTCTTTGTGGTTGCAAAGCACTGGAAACTAAAGACATACCTATCAATTAGGAATGGACTGAACAAATTATGGAACATTGATATAATGGAATACCATTGTATATGATGAAAGGGATGGTTTCAGAGAAAATTGGGAAGACTTATATGAACTACTGCAGATGGAAGTGAGCAGAACCAGAACAGTTTCTCCAATGACAGTCTTGTGAAGATAAACAGCTTTGAAAGAATTAAGAACTCTGATCAACCAGAATGTTAGAGGACTGAGAATTCATTCTGCCTACTTCTTGACAGAGGGGATAAAGCAACTCCCTTCTGAGTGAGAAACATTGTTTGGACGTGGTCAAGGTGGGGATTTGTTTTGCTTGACTTTGCATGTTTGTTAAATTTCCCCATTGAGGCAGGAAAAGTAGAAAAGAGAGAAGATAGTTTTTTGTTCAATGAAAAAAAATTTAAAAGCAAAAAAGAAAATGACCTCCAGCTCAGAGATTCAAGACCATAGACTTGATCTGACTGAGTGACCTGAGATGACTGATTTGTCCACTCTGTTTCCTTTTAGTCGCGATCCAGAGATGATCTTTCCACTGTACCATCCTGCCTTCCACATGTGGGAAGGATGAGGAGCAAGGGATGGGGTCAAACTCAGATAAGCAAGGAAAAGGAGAGATTCCATCTCCAGAGAACTCTGTTAAGCAAAGATGTGGAGGGGAATAATGTAAGGCATGTTTGGAGAGATAGATGAAGGGGCCAGATGCTGCAGGAACTTGAATGCTAAGCTAGGCCAAGGAACTGGAAATTTTACCTATTACAAAAGAGGAAGGAGAGAGGTTAGCTAAGATTTTTGAACAGAGGATGGTTGTACCCAGAGTAGTATTTCAAGGTTCAATATGAGATGGAGGAGAAAACCGAAGCAGTCCCTTTCTCATAGTAGGCTCCTGATCAGGGCCTGTTGATAGGGATAGAAATCAATTAAGAGGATATTGTAGTAGACCAGATACAAGGGGATGAGGCCCTGGACGAAGGTGGTGACTTTGGAAATGGAATGGGGGGTGTAGGGGTGCCAAGGATGTGAGAGAGATGGAGAAGAAAATTATCAACCTTCATGACTGACCAGCTTTAGTTGGTAAAGGGAAGAGTTGAAGCCATTGAGAATGGGAGACCAGGAAATTGGGTATTATCGACAGAATCAGGGAAGGCAGGAGAGGCTGGTTTGGGGAAGAGGTGAGTTTTTGGCTCCTCACTTGAGTCTGAGGTGCCAGTGGGACATCTAGGTGGATCTATAGGCAGTTGGATAATGAGCTGGAGCTCAGAAGAGATTTGGAAGTCATCTACATACAGATGGTTATTGAAGCCGTTAGGGTGGATGAGTTTGACAGCATGCAGAAAGTAGAGGAAAGCAGGAGACCAAGTAATGAGTCTTGGGCAATGCCAACATTTAGACAGCAGCAGGAAGAAGGTGATTCAATTAAAGAGGGGCCTCAGAAGTAGAATATCGATGAAGGGAAATAAGGGTTAATGTTACTCTCTAGAATAATTGTGTTCCTTACCATTGGTCTCTCCCCATCCAGCGATCTCACACTGGGTTTGACCTGGCACCTTATAGTTTTCAGGGGGCAGGCAAATAAGGGCCACACGGTTGTTCAGCACTGCAGGTCTGTAGGGACAGCACAAAAGAGAGGAAAAAAATTCAGGACCAACCAAAAGCCTGTGTTCCTGTGCTAACAAATAGCCCTGGTCCAGGGACCTGGCTTCGAAAAATTCAGTAGTACCTTAGCTCCCACACAGAATTTATGGGGAAAAACGTCACACAAAAAACGTCACGCAATACATGTCATGACTGGTTGGGGGAATGGATGAAAAGCAATGTGAACCTGAGGATAGTGTCAGGACTTGGGAGTCAGGAAGACCTGAATCTACATACCATCTCTGACACTCATTAGCTAGCTGTGTAGCTTTGGGCAAGTCACATTTCTCTGAGCAAATGTTTCCTCATCTGTCGAATAGGAGTGATAATGAGTGCCCACCTCACAAGGTGGTTGTGAGACTCAAGTAACACTTTATAAATGCTAGTTTTTAGGATGGAGAGAGCCAGTCTCTCCAGAGGTCACATCTCCAACTGCCTATTGGTTATTTCAAACTAGATATCCCACAAGTATCTCAAAATCAGTGTACCCAAAATATAACTCATCTTTTCCCCCCGGAATCTTCTCTCTTCTGAATTTCCCTATTTTTGTCAGGGCCACCACTATCTTTACACTTCCCAAGGTTCAACACCTTATCTTCACTCTCCTTCACCCCTCAGAATCAGTTACCAAGTCTTGTTATTTCTACCTCCGAATCTCTCACCTCTGGCCCCTTCTCTCCACTCACATAGCCACCTCCCTCCTTCAGGGCCTCATCATCTCTCACCTGGACTTTTCAATAGCCTCTTCCTTGGTCTCTCCCTGCCTCAAGTCTCTGCTCCAAGCCATTCTCCACAAGCTGCTAAGTGATTTTCCCAAAATGCTGGTCTGACCAGTCCATCCTTCCATACAGTAAACTCTGTTGACTCCCCATTGCCTCTAGGATCAAATATAAACATCTTCTCTTTGGCATTTAAAGCCCTTTATGACCTGGCCCCACCCATATTTCCAGATCTGTTATATATTCATCTTCTTACCATCCTCAGCCAAACCAGTGGCCTTACTATTCTTCATGCACATACTCCAGTCTCCCTTTGCAATAGCTGTTCTCCATGCCTGGCATGCATTCCTTCCTTACCCCATCTCAGAAGCCTGAGTTTCAAAAACTTTCAGGACTCAGCACAAGTACCATCTACATGAAGACTTTCCTGATTTCCTCAGTTTCTAGTGACCTTCCTCTCCCATCCACCCCAATTACCTCATTTATTTCACATATATTCTGTATATATTTATATGTAAACATACATATATGTACACACACTTAAATATAAATGTATACATATAGTCTCTCGATGGATAGAATGAAAACAGACTATTTTAAACTTGTCTCTGTGCCTGGCACAGTACCTGGGCCATAGCAGGTGCTTTATCACTACTTGTTGACTGAACGAGAAGCAGCCCCAAACATTGGGTATCAAACTAACCTTGGAGGCTGAAAGACCCGAGTTCAAGTTCTCCCCTAACACATACTAACTGAACAAGTCCCTTCATCTCTTAAGTGTTCCTGACAGCTCTCTAAGATTATAAATTATAGACAGGTCGGCAGATCTTCATTGGTAGAGATTCATGTCCAGTGGATGGACACTGTCCACACTGGGAACAAGTAAAATCCCCCAAATAATGACGATGGCCAGCACCTTCATAAGCATAGTATTCCTCGTGTGTACATTGTTGTACTCCAGTCATAACTCCAGCTCCAATTTTCCTGACTTAACACCAACGATTCTCCGTGGGTGGTAAACAGGTTTTGATTAACCTTGGGGTGATCTAGGTATTACTCTAAATGATTTTTAAGGTGATGGAAACACTGTATTTGTTTTGTATTTTCTTGGTTATCTCTTTGGAGGGGAAACATAGTGATTTCAAAGAAATGTGGGCAAAGCACCCACAACTCAAGTGTTATTAAAGGACTTCCCCATTGGGATTCCTTTTGTGAGCCTGGCATGATCAAGTGGACCAATAAAATCCATCTGGCTGAGCATATTACAGAATCTACTTTGAAGAGTCCTAGAGGGCAGATACCAGGGTCAAGAGGATTTTAGACACCCCAAGCTAGAGAGAATCAGGCCCAATAACACTAGGCCTGGGGCACAAAAGCCAGATAAAATACTGAGTCACTTAGGACTGGGTAAATCCTCAAGCCCCCTTTTTTAAAATTTCTCTAATTCTTTTGCCCTGCTGAATGGGCATATTTTTATTAACTTTGTGAATAAACTTGAGAAAACATTCTTGTAGTCTCAAGTGTTTAGTTAGCAACAGGAGGAAGAAAAAAAAGGAAGACTAGTTGATGTGTAAGAGAAGGGGAAAAGGAGTAAAAGATAGGGCCCAAGGCCAATCTTCCATAGCCCAGCTTTAGGGAGATGAATTCTGAAACCAAAGGCCTGAAGCCCAGCCCTGCATCCTTCCTGTAGACCTAGCATGCTGTGGACATTCTATCCACATGCCTGTGTGGCGATCTTCCTCAGCTAATTGACTTAACCTTATTGAGGAAAAACAAAACAGGTCCAGGGTTCCCACTGTTACCAGAATCTCATCAAGTATTCGGTACTAGGAGTGTCTACCACATTCCCTTCCATCTAAGGTCCTCCCAGCTAGCAGAGCCTCTGTGTTCACCTGAAGCAGGCCAATCTTTTCGCTAACATAGCCCCACACCACTCAAGTACCTTTCTAGTTTGATCATGACGAGCTGAGAGCCAGGAGGACCACACACCATCTGTATCAAGGGAATCTTTTGTAGTCCAGGATCACTGGCCTGAGGGTCCTTAAAAAGTGTGCCCAGCCAGGCCTCGTAGCCCGTGAGGGGGCCATGACTGGAGGAAAGGAATTGGGGTCCTCACTGAGTTCTCTGGAGCCAAAGCAGATATATCCCTCTTCCCCCACCCTTGTCTTAGGGAGCTTCCAAGCCTGGTGAGGGAGATGAGTGAGAAACACAAGGAGTCCAGGGAAATAAGTCATTGTAAAAGGGTAAAAAACGTTTTCAGGAGAAAACAATGGGCAATTAGCCTAAAAAATGGGTCAAGTAGACTCAGGAAGGTCAGAACTGGAATCGGTTTCACATTCGGCACATAAAAGAGAACAGATGATTCAGTTGGGTTGGGCTAAGGTAGTTGGGGCAGGGCCCTAAACCAAGTACCTTGTGATTCCTTGAAAAGTTGACAAGGTCTCTTACCAGGATGAGAAGCATTGGAGAGCTGAGACCACCCATTGGTCCTTCACCAATGACCCACCACAGAAGTGCTGGCCTTGCCTAGGATACAATAAAGTGGAGTGGAAGGGGGTGGGGTCCATGATAGCGGTAACAGAGAAAACCTCCCCCCACCCCTCCCATACACAATGTCTTGGATCATTTCCCCAAGAGCTCTCCAAAGGACTTGGGTACATAGCCTTCTACAAGGGTCAAATGCATTGGAATAACTGAGGTCAAACCTTCTCATTCTGCCTTTTTCACAAAGGCAACGTGATATAATGAAGAACCATTCCTGAAAACACAGGGACCTGACACAGAGTAGGCACTTAATAAACACTTATTGATTTGGCTTAAAAGCAGAAAGGCCTGGGTTAAAAGTTCCACCTCTGACACCCATGACCCTGGGCAACCTCTTAGTGCCCTAAGCAGCTCTCAACCTGTAAGTTACAGAGAAGGTGCCAAAATACATTATTGGCGCTACATGGTGATAGACTCCAGCATGTTCAGGTAGACTCACCTGTTCCTCAAGCTGACTGTCCAGGGTGAGTTGCCAGGCCGGCCCCCTACAACCCGTAACAGCTTTGTTCTCCGTTCCTCCCTCTTGCCACACTCCTCAAAGAGCACTTGGTCTGAGGGCAGGGAGGGAAAGAGAAAAGGTCTGGGGTCTGGGAAATGGGGAGGAAGGGAGTCCTGTGTGCCCTCAGAGTTAAGGAGGCAAAGAGGGATTAAAGGCTAGGTTAGAGGCAGATATGAGGAACACAAGGAATGGGCTCTGGTGCCATAAAAAGTGGAGGAAGTTGGAAAAGGATAGGGATAGGGCCTATCTGCAGGGTAGGGGAGCCAAGACCCTTCTTAGGAGGTAAAGCAAAGGTGTCCCCTCTGCCTGTCTTTGGTACTGAGAGCCCTCTTGCCCTCACAACTCCCAGTAGGCAGGCAGGTGGGCAGGCCCTGAGTCACCTGAGGTCTCCAGGACAGATGTCTTTGGGTCACCACCTGAAAGAATAAAGATAAGACAAGAAGTCACTGTAGCAAGGTCAGATTCTACTCTAGGGGCAGCTAGGTGGCACAGTGAATAGAGCACTGGCCCTGGAGTCAGGAGGACCTGAGTTCAAATCCATCTTCAGACTCTTGACACACTTATTAGCTCTGTGACCTTGAGCAAGTCACTTAACCCTAATTGCCCTGCCTTCCACCCTCCAAAACAGGAAAAAAAAAAAAAAAGATTCTACTCTAAAGACAGTGAGAAACTCAAATTCCCTTGGTTTGAGGGGGAAGATAAAGTCAATGCAGTAAAACCTTCCCCCATCCCATCCCCCTCCATCCCCTAGCAGTTACAGTGATCTCTTCCTCTGGAAGTGATCCCTCCTCTGAAGTGATCTACCACCCTTGGAAGAGAACTCAGACCTTGAAAGACAATTTGGAATAGTGAACAGGGCCAGACTTAATCCTCTGATTATGAGGATCTGGGTTTGAATCCTAGTTCAATTTTCTCACCTATAAAACAAAATGTTACCCATGAGGATCTTTTTCCAGATCTAAACCATATGGTCTTATTACTACTTTATCTCGTCTCTGGTAAGGAGTCTTATTTTTATTATTAGTTTTGTGAGGACAGGAACCAGATTTTAAACATGTTTCTTGGGCACAAAGCTCTGCTCGGTAAAATGCCTGCTGGTTGATTCATGTGTAAAAATCCTGGTACTTGCAAACCAATAAACAAAGTGGGATGGCCTATTTGAGGACAGGATGGAGTACAGGAGACTCACGGCAGGGCTTGAGGGCACAGTAGTCGAATGGAGTTCCAGGGTCCATGGTGTAGCACCAAGGACCATATCTATCTCCATCTGGGTTCCGACAGAAATTCTCTTCCAGCCATGGATCAGTGGTAGGTGTGAACCTTGAGATGGGGGTGGTAGACATGTTGAAATGCAAGAAGTTCCAAATTTTCCTCCCAGCTCCACATCCCACCTCCACCCATTTTGCCTCCAGAACTCTTCTGACTTGGAAGACCATCATCACCATCTCTGACCCTTCAGTCTTCATTAGGGCTATATGGGCAGGGTTCAAGAAAGAACAGACAGTGTGTCCGAAGCTAAGGACCAAGGTTAAGCAGGGTAGATTTGAAGAGCTAGGGGCTGGAGTTTGGGAATTACCCCCTTCCTTTCCTCTGCCCCAGGAACCCGAGACTCACTGAGGCTTGTGAGGAGTGTTCTGGGACCAGTGCTGGCAGACAATCCCCTTCCGGGTCTTACTAACAGAGCCCTGGTACTGCTCCCCATTTTCATAGTAACAATCTGTGGAACCAAGGTGAAGCAGAGAGGGTCACTGCCCTCCAAGTGACCCACTGTGGAAGGGGCTTAAGGGGAGGAGTAGGAACAAGGGGCATTTTGGGCCCTCAGGCCAAACCCAGGCCCTGACTGAGTCCTGCTCCCCACTCCCCACCCTCACCTTCTGCTTTGATGTCATCAGCACATCGCTTGATCTGGAAACAGAAGGCCACACGCATGCCAGGCCGAGAAGTGAAGCACCAGGGAGCCTCTGAACCATCTGGGTTCCGACAGAAATTTTCCCGTAAGTCCCTGAGGATGGAACCATAAATAATCAGTAATTCTTGAACCCACGGCAAGAAGTATGAAAGGCATCACCTTTTTAAAACAATTCTTGTGGAGGGGATAAAGAGAAGGAGAGTTCAGAGATCAGAATACAGGACCCCTTATACAGGGGAAGGAGGAGAGGAAAGAGATCAGGAGATACTAAGGCATTACTGAGAGGCCACTGTCAGGGAATGGGGCAGGGCAGAGCTGGACCAGGAAAGGAAGTAGACCATTTGGTCACTTCCTACCTGATTATTGCTCTCTGCAATTCATTTGTTTCTACCTGCTGAAGAAAGTACAAGTGCTACGAGCATCCCTTGAATTTTTGAGCCCTGAGTCAAAATCTCAGTTACCACCCCAGTTACAACTCAGGTGACGCAGAGTGAGGGGGATCTCAAAGTTCATCCCAGATATCCGGGAATGATCTTATCCAGAAAGACGTCTCCTCTTCATCTTCTCTGCACATCCCAGGGGCTTAATAAATGCTTGGCTGAAGTCAGCAAAGGGGAGGACATAGTTTGAGAGTAAAAAGAGGCAGGGAAGGTGCTTTTAGGATGAGAGGGGAAATGGGAGCACATTTGTAAGCAGTAGAGCAAGAACCAACAGAGGAGGAGAGAAAGAGGGGGTGATGGATGAGGCAAGGCCCAAGAAGAAATGGGCAGGAATGGGATAGGGGACACCTCTAGAGGCAAGGAGGAGGACTACATCTTCCTTTGAGACTGAGGGATGGAAAAAGTCATCCAGTACATAGAGCAGCAGTTCTCAACCTGTGAGTCACAACCCCTTTGGGGGTCAAATGACCCTTTCACAGGGGTCGCCTAAGGCCATCAGAAAACACATATTTCCGATGGTCTTAGGAACCAAGACACCGCTCCTCTATCCATCTCCAGGCGGATCCGCCCACATGCAGATATGCCCACATACGAGTATTAAAGGGTCACGGCATTAAGAAGGTTGAGAACCACTGACATAGAGAAATTAGAGAGACACTGAGGAGTACAGGGGAAATGATGAAGGCACTCCCATAAGCATGAAGGAGTGGCAAGAGGGTTGGGTTTGCATCCAAGCTTATGGTCACTTACTATCCAGATGATCGGGGCAAGTCCGATGCTCTCTCTCTCTGGTCTTCAATTTCCTCACCCATAAAATGATGAGGATGGACTTGTTCTCCCTAAGGTCCTTGCTAACTCTAAATCCTGTATTGCCATGGCTGAGAGCCTTACCCTTCTCAGTAAATATGGAGGAAGGTCATCAACAGAGAGAGGTGCCACGTTGGCGTGGATTTGGGGGCTTGAGGATAAGGTTTAGGACAACTGCTGCACGGAATATAGTGAGTGGGGAGTAACAAAAGATGAATGAAAGGGTTTAGGACAACTGCTACTACGCAGCACTGAGGGATCCTGTTGAAGTTAGGGAGAGCCTGGTGTCTGGGCTGCTGACCAATTCCTGTTCCAAGTATGTGGGCATGAGTGAACGGATGGACACACAGACACACACAGACACACACACACACACAGACCCACACTGTGTCTCCTCTGTCTCATCTTTCTCTTTGTCTCTGTCTCTCTTCGTGTCTCTCCATCTTTCTCTCTCTGTCTCCATCTCTTTGTCTTTCTGTCTCTCTGCTGTTCTCTGTCTCTGTGTCTCTTTCTCTGTCTCTACCTCTCTCTGTCTTTCTCTTTCTGTTTCTCTCTCTCCTTCTTTTCCAAGACTCACTTGCATTCATAGCTCTCAGGCAAGAAGTGGTGCTGGTGAGGGGTCTGGGCATCCCAGCGCTGGCATGGGATCCCCGTGGTTGTAGTGTTGGCTGTTCCACGATAGTTTTCCCCTTTCCCCTTGAAGCAGTTGTGGGTGGTGTGTTTGGGGGGTGGCTGCTGCTGCCGTGTAGATGCTGGACAGACACAAGGATTTAGTGAGAAGCAGATCTGATCCCCATCCCAAGAACGTCACAGGCCTCTGTGGACCTTCATCAACTCTCCTTTGAATAATCACAATATCCTAAATGTTCTCTTTCCTTAACCTGGGGCCAGGCCTCCTGAGGATAGGCCCTGGAGAAAGCGCAGCTCTACCTTAGTGACAACTTGCCCTCCCTCTCCCCCCAACTCTGCCTGGTGGGAAGCCTTGCAGAGCGGACAATTCAGAATATAGTTGAAAGCACTGTGAAATTTAGATGAGGAAACCTCAATACCTGTTCCCTGCCACTTCCTACCTGGGTGATCTCGGGCAAGTTCTTTCCCCTCTCTAGGCTTCAGATTCCTCCTGGATGAACTCTAAGTCACACTCCAACTCTAAATCCTATAACTTTACACTGTTTAAGTTCTAAGCCCCATCTACCATTTTAACTTGAGGCTCTGAAGAACCTGGTAGAGTCTAGATACACTATGTGCTGCTGTAGGGAAGGTGGAAGGAGGGATGGGCCGACTCCCAACAGCCTGGTCTTCCCCGTGGTGGGATTCCCCCCTATACCCACCACCCACTCACGGCATCTGGGGATGCTGCAGAACTCTCGCTCCTTCAGTGGGTCAGTGGTGTAACACCAGGGGCGCTCTGAGTTGTCTGGGTTTCGACAGTAATTGTCATCCAGGTTTTTATCTGGATACCTGGGGAGAGAGAAGTGGTCATCTCAGAACCTCCACCCCCAACTCCAAGGTAGGAGGGCAGAGTGTGAATGGGTCCCTTGAGACTTATCATCCTCCCCCATCTTCCAGTAGAGATTAGGAGCAAGGAGAGAGAGAAACAGGGAGCCAGCTGATGGTGGCAATGATCCTGAGCTTCCCCCTAGCCTCAAGCAGCTCCCCCGAGGACATACACACCTGAGGAGCCCTGGGTACTGGTCCTCCTACTCCCTGCCCTTGTACTGCCCAAGAAGTGCCCCCTCCCAGCCTGGAATCATACTTGTTGGGTTTGTAGGGATGCTTGTGAGGATGCTGGAGGTCCCAGCGCTGACACTCTAGGCCCGACTCTGTGTAATCTAGAGAACCTTGGTAATCCTCCCCATTACAGGTGAAGCAGGTAGCTGTGGGGACAGGATCCCATGATTAGAATGACTCCTGTGTTTCTATAGGGTTTTCATATCAGCCACTCTGAGTGGCAGATAGTGCCAGGACTGGACGTGTGTGTCCAGGATCAGGGCCTGTATGTTTGTTAGCAAATACCAGGTAAGGAAACTCTCCTCCCCCTGCTCTGCAATTTAGAATCTTAAAGAGTTGCTAGAGGGCATTGAGCTCAATGGCCTACTCAAGGTCACACAGATACTAAATGGCAAGACAGGATTTGAACACAGGTGTTCTGACTCGGAGTCCAGTGCTCTTAGCACTGTATCACATGTTCAGGAGGGATTATGAGTCTCTAGAAACATCTGCTTTCTCAGGGTGTGACCCAAGTTTTTCCAGGATTGGAAAATGATGCCACCCTCCTCCGTCCTGTCCTGGAAGCAATAGGACAGATGCTCTGAGGGAATCCCTTACATCTTGGGGAGATGAAAGAGAGGAGGGAGTAGCATTGGTAGGAACCCCTCCCCTGGCATGGGGAGCAGGAGGAAGGAAAGTACCTGGGACTCACCCTCCTGACAAGTCTTGATACTGCATGTCTGAAAGCGGATCTTGGGGTTGGTGGTGTAACACCAGGGGCCCTGCTGGTCACTGTCAGGGTTACGGCAGTAGTTCTTCTCCAGGCCATTTTGGGGATTTGGAGTATACCTGAGGAGAGAAGAAGGGGAACAGAATCACTGCCTTCAAGTGTTTGAAGAGCTATTATGGAGAAGAAAGTTTAAGATGTTCTGCTCAGCCCTAAAGACTCTCCTAGGAGCAGGATGTAGAAGGTTCGAGGAGTGAGATTTGGCTCAATATAAGGAAAAAACTGGATTGGCTTGGCTGCCTTGGGAGATAGTAAGCTCCCCATCCCTAGAGGCTGGTTGATCTCTTATTAGGGATGCTGGGAAGGTAATTACTGTACAGAACTAAGCGTTCTTTGAGGTACTTTCTAGCTCTGACTTTCTGTGGTTTATTCCCCATGGGTAGGACAGCTTACGGGGCACCAAGTCACCTCCTTCTGTGCCTAGTCACGCAAAAGGTGGAAAGAAGAGACTGAGGAGCAGGGCTCTAGGGAAAGTGGCTTTTACTGTAAATATGAATGTGTCTCCCGGGATCCTCTGAAAAGGGAAGTGGTTTGTAGAGATCCTGGGGCCAGGGCAGTATGGATATAGTCCAGGCATGGGAGCATCACACATAGGGGCAGGAAGGATCCTCTTCTTGGGTACTCTTTTGTACCTATCAGATTTCCTAACTTCTCCAAAGTCCAGGCTTTACCCCTTCTTCCTAATCAGCAAATATATATGGATGCCCTTTCTCAGGGGATTGGGCATACACAGCTTTGCCCCTGAATTCTGTGCCCTGGGGTCTGGCCTATTAGGGGACTGGGGAAATAGCAGTCTCTTGCCCTCACACCCTTCTCCCTTTCCCCCAGCCCAAAACCCAGAATAGCTCAAACTTGTGATCTGCTGGGAATTTGTGGTTCCAGTGTTGACAGGGGATGCCTCCAGCAGTAATTGAAACAGTGCCCCGGTAATTGATCCCGTTGTTCACGATGCAGTCCCGTACATAATCTGTGGAATATACCCCATCACCCCAGGACCAAATACTCTCAGCTGTCTGGCCCCCACAGGCTGAGTCCACCCTACAATTCAACAAAATTGAGTATCTTCCATTGAAATAACTGCCTAACCCATTCCCTGTCCTCCTTCTATCCCTGACACAACTCACCCTGTACAGGCTTTCCAAGTCCTTTGGTTTACCTCCCTCTGGCTACATCACAGCTGAAAGACCTTCAGGATGTTGTTCCTGATTGCCTAAATTCTTGATTTTGACAAGGACAAGGTTTTTGGCAGTCGGGCACCAAACTACTTGTTCAGCCTGGCCATACTGTTCTCCTTCACTCCTCAAGTCAAAATGGACCACTCACAGTGCTACTCCATTATGCTCATCTTGCTCTCTCCCGTCCCACATCTAGGTAGTACTCACACTGCCCCTCTTGCCTGGAATGAACTTCCTCTCCTTCCTTCCCCCAGCACCTTCCTGCTGAAGTCCCATCCCTCCTTCAAGGCCTATGTGAACAGCTAGCTCCTCTGTGAAGCCTGCATTAACACTCCTCCCCATCTCCCCGCCCCCAAGTGATCTCTCTTCTCTCTTTTGCCTTCATTTCAATCTCTTTTGTATTATGGCTATTTTTTATATACAGGTTCATGACTATAGGCCAGAGGAGGGGCCTCAAAAGTCATTTAGTTCAACTCTCTCATTTTTCAAAGGAAGACATGAGAATCTAAGTGATTTGTCCAAGGTCACCTGCATAGTAAGTGACCAAGGTGGGATTTGAACTCATGTCCTCTTACTCCAAATCCAATGCGCTTTCATTGCAGTATAATACCTCTTGTGTCAGGTTCTCTTCTGTGCACCAACCCCATTAGACTGTAAACTCTTAATGTATAAGGACAATGCCATTTAAAAACATTTTTGTGTCCCCAGCACCAAGGACAGCTCTGCAAGAATAGCTGACATCTTAAAACACTTAATAAATTTAATTAAAAGCCCTGTGGTTTATAATGAGATACAAAGATATGTAACAGAGCTCTCTGGGGAAAGAAGTGGGGCAGGATATCCAACAGCTCCCAGAAGTGGGGAATAAATGGGAGGAATCATTGTTCATCAACAGCGCCTGATCTTCTGTCTAGCTGAACCCTATTCCCAGCAACTGGCCCCAAGACCACTGCCCTCTGATGGACTTTAATATTTCTCCCTGACTTCTAGGAAGTTAGGTGGTCAGAGAGAGAGGGCCCAGGGCTCTGACTTCATCTCCCTTATTCCAAACTGCCAATGCCTTCCCTGTCCCCAAGATGGACTTACCTTTCTTCTGGTAAAGGTCATAATGCACATTCTTTTGGAGCTGGGCCTGGGCGGAGTATTGGGTCCAAGACAACAGCTGGCATCCCTGGTTCCTTGGGATGTAGTGGAAAGCACTGGGGATATGGCCACGAGTCAGCAAAGGGGAACCTGGGACCCTCCCTCCCCTGATACTTGGATCTAGGAGCCTGGGGAAAGATTCCTGGGGCTTCTACTTCCAGTTCAGTCGGTGGAGTGGGGGCAAAAGACCCTCCAGGGAAGAGAAAAAAGCAACAACTCCATCCTGAGTTCTTGGATCCTAATACTGGGTCCTGGGAAAGGAGGGTGGGTGTCTCTTTAAGCTTTTCTCACACTTCATTGGACTAGTTTCTGAATCTAGGGCCTTCTTTCATTTCCCTTCCCTATTTTGGAAGTTGTTTCTTCTGGTTTTTCTGGTTCTAACTCTAAATCCAGAGATATGGCTATAGTGAGGAGTATGGCTAGTATGACAATGGGTTATGTTTGTAGATTGAATGGGAAGGAGGAGGTAGGAGGTCTGGGAAAAGGGCTTTTAAAATGTGAGGCTGAATTCCTTTAGAATACTCAGTTTTGAACTCAGAGAAGTCCAAAATGCCCTTAACCATAGGAGGAGAGCTAGTATCAAAAGGAGATCTCTCTTGTGAACTTTAGGGTTTGATTGGTTGTTATATCAAATGACATTTGCGTGATAAAACTTTATTAGCTAATAAACTTGGATAAGTAGGCAGCTAGGTGGCCCAGTGGATAGAATGCTGGCTGGGAGTCAAGAAGACATGAATTTGAATCCTGACACAGACATTTAGTATCACTATCACCCAGTACCATCTAACCTCTAGGTAGTTAGATGGACCAGGGGATAGCATGCTGGGCCTAGAGGTATGAAGACCTGCATCCAAATCCAGCCTCAGATACTTACTGGCTATGTAACCCTGAGTAAGTCACTAACCCCTTCCATTTGAGTTTACTTATCTGTAAAATGAGAATAATAAAGCATGCACTACCTACCTCAGGGTTGCTATGAGTAAAGTGCTGGATGTATCTTAGAGTGGTACAGAAATGGGAGTTATTGTGACTATTATTAATGTGATGGGGTCATTTTCTTTCATAGTCATTTCGGGTGACTTTCCTCTGGTGTATGGTTTCTGAATGTTTACATTCTCTCTGGCCTTGTAAGTAAATCCTAGAAAGCCCCACCCCGATAGTATAGAATAGATAGACATAGGCTCGAAAGGAAGGAGGGAGCAGAAGCCAGACTTAGATGTCCAAGAATGGCAGCAGGGGCAGGAGAAAAGGAAAAAGAATTCGAAAGCAAGGGTAGTTGTTATCTGAGTCCAAGGAACCCCATAGACTCAGGGACCAACAGGGAAAGGCAGCTTGGAGTAGTAAATAGAGTTCTAGACTTCAAGTTGGACAGATGCAGTGGTATGACCCTGGGCAATCACTTAACCTCTATGGGCCTCAGTTTCCTTCTCTGTAAAATGAAGGGAGTCAATAGTCTCTAAAGTCCTTGTCTAGTTCTAAATTTATGATCTTATGACCTTTGGGGTTGAATACCTAGTTTGGGGTAAAATGAGCTGAGGACTTTAGAAATTAGCAAAGGAGAAAACCCTGAGGCCAAAGGCCTCAGGTTCCCTGGATCAGCTCAGGAGAGAGGGGGGCACCCCAGAAAGTTAGACATGCTCAGCAAGACCTTAGGTCCAGGGCCAGATATATTTCAGAGCTAGAGTGGAGGGAGGAGGCATCTGGGAGCAAGGACCAGAAGATCTTGCCAGGAAGGGCCTGGGGACCTGAGGAGGGGGGCAGGGACCCTTCTAGTCCCTTCCCCCCTTCCTTTTTCCATTCCTTCTCACCGACAGTCCAGGAGCTGGTTACAGAGCTGGGCACACTCTTCCACATCCATCAATTTCTCCTGATTTTCCGGTTGGTAGGATGGGTGTCGCAGCTCTGTGGCGGTCAAGGACTGGAAGTCATTGAGTGGGCACCTTATCCCTGCAGGCCATGGAGAGGAACAATCAGCCTAGGCCAGGAAGGCCTCCATTTCCTTTTTCAGTCTACAGCGTATGCCTGTGTTCATGGGAATGTCTGTATGTATGTGTGTTTGAATGTGTGACGATGTGCTTGAAAAACCACGCAAGGCAGGGTGACTAAAACTTTGTCTCAGGATTGGAAAATTGCCTAAGAGCAGGACAGTTTCCCCAAGGGGGATAGGTTGACTTGGAACTCCTGTAAAGGAATGGGGGCTAGGCAGAGGACCTGCTACTGGGGTAAGGAATATGACTGTGGACAGGTAAAGCCAGGGGCTGGACAGTGAGAGGGAAGGAGGGAGGGGTGTGAGGGGGGGAAGGGGGGCACCGAGGGGGGGGCCTCTGCTTCTAACTCAGCAAGGCCAAGGAGAGAACTAGCTGAGCCCGGAGCTGGAAGTCCAAGCTTTCCTGGAAATACCTCTGCCTCCCTACTGAAATTCTCCCTTGGAGCAGAACTGGGGTTATAGGGGTTGGTAGAGGATTAACTTGGGGCCAACATTTGCGTGGGAGGACCAAAGTTTCACTTCCTATTTAGTTGCTTGTCCTGAGCCATGAGAACAGAGCCTCCTGATCTGCAAGATCAAGAGTCCCTGGGCCCCTCTGTTCCCATGAGAGGCCAAAACAACAGCAAAATAAGTTGAATGGTTGGAGAACTGGCTGCTCATCCCCATCCTGACATGAATTCTAGTCTCCTCTTTTCTACCTCTATAAAATGGGAGGGTTGACCAGGGTGGTTTCTAAGGTCCCTTGCATCTTTTGACAATCTGAATCTCTGAGAGATGGGCTCCAGCTCAGCTCAGACTCAATTTCAGTAAGAGTAATGAGTCATTTCCCTTCTCTAAAACCTCAGTTTCCTCTGATGCTAAGCTAAGCCTCACAGGATTATAGATTTCAGGCTGGAAGGAAACTTACATGTCCTCTAGACCAGTCCTGTTATGTTACGAAGAAGGAAAAGAAGACCTTTTACAAACAGAAGAAATTAAGTTAGATTCTATAAGGTCCTGGCCAGAGCTAACATGACTTTTGGAGTTTTTGTTGATTTAGGTTTTTCTGAGGGGTGCAATAAGGGGTATTAGAAAAACATGCGACTGTTTGCCACAAAGTTTTGCCACCACCCTCGGCTCCCAAGACACCCAGGATGACAAACCATGGACCTTAGCCCCTAGTTATCAGGAATTAGGTTAAATAGAGTGGGATGGTCAGTCTCACCAACTGAGGCCTAGTGGTGTCTTAGGCTCCCTCTTTCCTGCCCACCCCCCCCAATGGAGGGTACCTTTTGTGGCCAGAACCCTAGCAAAGTTTGTGGTGCTTGTAAAAGGTCTCAAAATTTCCTTAGGTTTTCCTAATTCAGTAGTATCTATAACCGTGTGTGTATGTATGTATGTGTGTGTGTGTGTGTGTGTGTGTGTTTTGTTAGCTTAGATGGACTTTTTGAGAGTCACCCCATCCTGGGGCCAAAGGTGGTGGTATTGGGCTGGGTCCCATGGGGCTGGATAAGAGAGAAGCCAATTCCATAGCTGATAGGTAATGTTGAGGAGAGGCACCACATTGTATATGCATGTCTTTGCACATGATTTGCTGCAGGTAGGAACAGAAAAGGGAAAAGGAGAGAGGCAGGGGCAGAAAATGATATATCAGAGGAAGAAGAGGGCACTTTGCCCCAGGTGTGAGGAATTAAGGGAAAGGGGCTCACCTGGGGTGCTGGCACATAGGATCGAAGGCAGGAAGACCATGAAGGGCCACATCTTCCCTGTTTTAGGATTTTCAGATTAAGCTGACCCTGGACACCTTTCTGCTTCTCTCCCACCCCTCCTCAGTCCTGGAGAGGTTGCATTCAAGTCCACAAAGTCTCTCCTCCTTAGCCCACACTGTTCAATCTCAAAACACATTTGCTTCTGATCACGAGCCTGGGCCAAGGGAAGGGGAGGGACTCTGGGGAAAAGATCCAATAGGGTTGGGCTTGTGGGAAGAGATCCTGGGATCCCTTCCCAATCCATCCACCTATAGGAGCTGCTCCTGATAACTTGGCCTCTGCCCTCACTCCATAAACAATTCCCCAAACGTGCTTAACTCACCCCTTACTCCGGGAAGCAAAATTGTGAAATCTGTCTTTGTAGGAATCTTTTACCAGGATAATAACAACCACAAGATTTAGGGAAGGTCCAAGACCCAGGAATTGCCCTACAAAGCTCCTCTCTCTCTCCTTTTCTCCTCCAAATGGAGTGTGAGTTCAAAGAATGTCAGCTCTAAAAAACAGTTATTGAAATTATTGTTTGTGGGGCAGGAATGTAGGGGAAAGGTCCACATCTGGAGGGGGAAGAGAGGCTAAGGTTGTTAAATTTCTCTGAGGCTTGTCAAAATTTCCAAGTAATCTGTAAGGCCCTGGAAAATTAGCCTCCAGGGGCATGATGGAAATTCAGAGGAATTCACTTATTCTAGTCAGAGGGAGCCAGGAGTCTTGGAGTTGAGGGGAGGAAGAAGTTGAGAAAGCTTTGACAGTTTTCTGAAGGCCTGTAGGATGTGTGTGGGGCAACTTTGGGCTAGTGGGGACTGGGAGGATGTATTAACTGACCTTCAGGCATGCTGTTTGGGGCAGTCCCACAAAGAAAGGAGAAAGCTTCCTTCTCAGAAGATGATGCTGCAGGAGATGACAGTATCAGCTTGGCTGAGAAATGGGATCATGGGATCATAATGAAGTTTTTCTGTGAGGTCACACTAGGAGTATGGCTTGCCTATCAGTTCCCACTAATGTGGGAATAGGGAATAATGTGGGAATAATATAGAATGATTCCTAATTGATTTTTCCCCTTATTATTTACATTGCTTGTTGTTCAGCCCTTTCAGGCGAATCCAACTCTTTGTGACCTTATTCAGGGTTTTCTTGGCAAAGATACTGCAGTGGTTTGATACTTCCTTCTCCAGCTCAGTTCACATATGACGAAAAGTGAGGCAACATGGGTTAAGTGACTTGTCCAGGATCACACAGGTAGCAAATGTCTGAGGTTGGAGTTGAACTCAGGTCTTCCTGACTCCAGATTCAGCATTCTATCCTTTGCACCACCTAGCTGCCCTAGAATTCACTTTCTATTGAGGCAGTCCATTCCAGGACAATTTTGTTAGGGCTATTTTCCTTACATTGACCCAGTCTGTCTCCCTGCAGCTTCTACCCTATTCCTCCCCTCTAGCACAACAAATGAAAGGTAGCATGGAGGGTGAAAAATATTTCGTGTTTGGAGTCAGAGCTTCTGGCTACAAACCTTTGCTCTGCCACTTACTTGCTGTGTGGCTTTGGGTGAGTCACCAAACCTCTCAGAGCCAGTTCCCTTATCTATAAAATAAGGAAGCTGGGCTAGATTTTCTAAAGACCCTTGCAGATCTAAATCAATGATGCTGATTCATCTTTTACTTAAAAGCGATACAAATACTTGAAAACAACTATCATGTCTCCCCACCCCCAACTCCCCCAAATCTTCTCTTCTCCAAGGTAAACATCCCCAGCTTCTTCAACTCTTCACCCCTGCTTCCCCATAGTAGATAAATGCAGCCTGAGGGAGCCCCATAGAATTAGGAGTCTGGAGTTCTGAGTCTCAGTGACCTTAAGCAAGTTGCTAAAAAATCTCTGGATTTAATTTCCTCCCTCTTCTTCCCCCCCCATTTATTTATTTATTTCTCTCTCCT
>CM053590.1:69939571-69965627 GCA_028646515.1 Pseudochirops corinnae | reverse complement strand
ATTTGAATGTCAAATTTTCTATTCAGTTCTGGTTTTTTCATCAAGAATGCTTGGAAGTCCTCCACCTCATTGAATGACCATATTTTCCCCTGGAACATTATACTCAATTTTGCTGAGTAGGTGAAGGAGTTTACAATCTAGTGGGAGCAATAAATATTAGAATGTAAATATCTTTAGCATGAGGGAAAGCGAGCTCAACAGAAGAGATTTTCAGGCAAAATGGTATGAGAAATGAGTCAAGAAAGATATCTTTGGGGGTGGGGGAAGAGAGTGAGGGAAGCAGGAAATGGAAGAAGTAGAGAGATGCAATTGATAGTTCCCTGAATTAGGAGTCAGAAGACCCAGATTTACTACTTTCAATCTGTGTCCTTGAGCCAATCATCCCCTTCCCACCCTCCTCTGGGCTTATCTCCTCATCTGTAAAATGAGAATGTTGACCTAGATGACCTTGGAGGTCCTTTTTAAGTCTAAGAGTCTATGATTGTCTGTTCTGTGTTACAAAATGACTCCTGATTCTGACATTCTATGCTTCTGTAAATGGAGCTGCTGATCTGGACCTGATCTCTGGCCTCAGTGTTCAAGAAAGCCTAGCAAGAAGATATTAGTGTGGCATGTGGCAACCCATTTACAAATTAGTCCTTGGAAAGTTGCCTCAGTTTAAAGACACACTGAGGATGAGCAACCATCCACACTTCACAAGCCCACACTTCACAAGCCCCCATTGATGTGTTTGCTTTTACTAGCTAATCAGAATCTAGTGCATCAGTTTAAAGCAAAAGACATTTATATAAATAAAATGATGGGAAAATATCTTTCTGTGCATATAGCATACATTCCACCACAGGTAAAGGAAGCCAGGCTCACAGAGAATGTAGCAAGAGGGGAAAGAACACACAGAGAACACTTGTGACTAATGAGCATACTAGAAGGCTCCTACTTTGCAGCATATATGGTCACACCTCAGATGTGGCAACTCACCTCTCTAAAGCTACAGTGCTTTTAATATTGACTAGCCAATCAACCAACAAATATTAAAAAGTTCTTACTATTATTATCAGTTCCTGTAGTAGGCGCTGAGGATAAAATGATAAAGAATAAAATTCAATTAATGCAATAAATATTAAGTGCCTTGCTATGTGTCAGGTACCATGATAAGCATTGGGGATACAATTAAGAAGAAGAAAGACAATCCCTGTGAGAGTGGGGTACACTCTTTGCACCCTCTGTGAAGACTCCTCAGAATGAGAAGGGAGAGAAACTATTTGGAAACCAGAGACAGACTTTTGTAAGACTGGACAGACCTGAGTCCTGGGTTTACACAACCTAGGACCCTTCTCCCCTTCCCTTGTTGTCATCAGCATTAGAGGCCCCTTTCAGGAGTTTTTGACCTCCACCCTTGCTTGTGACCTTTTTCCCTCCCTTGCTTTGGTGTTTACCTAATAAGGACATGGATGATACCTTGGCTCCTGGCCCCACCTCCCAGCCAATAGGAGATAGTGGCAGGCGAGAATAAAACTTCTTGTTCCTTCCTCAAGATACCTCTGACTTTTTATTTTTCTTGGGTAGGGGATTTTTGGGGTCCCCGTACCCCACACATCTGCGTTCAAAGACTTTACAATCTAATGGAGAAAATAACAAATACATACATAAATATATACTGCACAAACATAAAATGAACAGATACAAAGTAGTTATGTATAAGGGAGTTTGGGAGAGGGATTCTAGCAATTAGGAAGATCAGGAAAAGTGTAAAACAGAAGATTGTGCTTGAGATATATCTTAAAGAGAGAGACTAGCCAGCTGAGATAAGGAGAAAGGGAATTCCAGGAATATGGGACAGCTAGTACAAAGGCACAAAAAAGAGGTGGAGTACACTAAGACTTTTGGGACACCTTGTGTGTGTATAATATATGTACATATTAATATATACATATATGTGCATATCTGTAAGTTATCTGATAATCAAATGCATGGGAACCGATGAAGTTATCAAGAGAGAACATAGAGAGAAAAACCTAAGATGGAATCCTGGAGATCACCCAAGAGGTAAGATGAACTGGTGAAGGAGATTGAGGTCAGACAGGAAGGAAGAAAACCAGGAAAGAATGAGAGGGTGGAGAACCAGGAGAGAATGGTACAAAACCCTAGATATTAGAGATCATCCACGGGGAGAGGGGTGGTCAACTGTATCTAGTGTAGCAAACAAATTGAAAAGGATGGGAACTGAGAAAAATTCATCAGCTTTGGCAATGAAGAGATCATTGATACATTCAGAGAGCAGTTTCAATTGAGTGATGAAGCTGGAAACCAGATTGCAAAGTGTTGAAGAGTGACAAAGAATGGACATAGTGAATGTAGACATTTCTTTTTCAAGAGTTGAGTTGAAAATGGAGGAGAGATATATTAGCTTGAGGCGATGACAGGGAGTGGTGTTTTTGAAGCACTGGGGAAACTACGCTTATTCAAAGGAAGGGGGGAAGAAACCAGTAGGTAGAAATTGAAGATGCAAGAGAAGAGGTAATGACTGAGGATGAAATCTGCTGCAGATGATGGAAGGGAATGGGATTAAGGGGATACCTAAAAGAGTTAGCCTTGGCAAGCAGAAGGGCCAGCTCTTTGTTTGAGACTTAGGGAAAGGAAAGAGAATGGGAAAGAATAGTAGAGGGGTGATCTACTGGAGAGAGTTCTGAACGCAGAAATTTGAAGACCTGAGTTGGAGTCCTAACTCATCCACTTGCAAGTTGTGAAACCTTGGGCAAGTTACTATTTCTCTGTACCTCACTTTCCTCATGTGTAAAAAAAATGAAGATTAAAAATAGCACCTACCTCACCTTGTTGTTATCATTTATGTAATTTATGTAGAGTGCTTTGCCAAACCATAAAGTACTATAAACATATTAGCTATTATTATTATTGAGATGAAGAGAATGGAAGGAGTTCACATCTAATGGTCTTAATTTTCTCAAAAAAGAGCCAATACCCTTACATGGTGTGACAGCATGGATGATAAGGTATGGGAGGCTTGAGAAGGGAAGATTTGTGATAGCTTAGGTGAGGAGTGAGACAGGGAATAAATGAAGGTGGAACAAAAGGTCTGCCTAGCTTCAATGAGGGCCCAGTTGAAGTTGGATAACATGAATTATAATATATCCAGCCAACATGATTGTGGGACATCCTTTGGCTGCATTACTTTGTGAGTAGGAGAAGAGGAAGGGAATGGTTTGAGTAATCCAGGGCTGAAAAGTGGAAAGAAATTAGCAGCAATAGGACATTGGGGGCAAGGCATTGGAAAGCAGTCCATCCTATTGTCTTCGTATCTAATCTTGTCTATCCAACCTCTTCAGGATCAATTGTTTCTGTTACCATCTGCTCAGATAGAACACTTCTTGACAAGAGCTGTGGGACAAACAGAGCTATGAACCACCATATCCATCCAGGCAACCAGCAAAAGTTAGTAGAATACACCAGGCTAATACATTCTTTTGTCCTGTTCTCCTGGTGCTAACTAAAGAGCCTAAATCCCAGAAAACTATCTGATTTGGGGTTAGAAAGTCATTTTAGGGGCTGAAGGGAGGATGGATTAGAATGGGAAGAGACCTGAGGCAGGTGGACCCCACCAGTAGGATATTGTAATACTCTAGGAGTGAGATGATGAGAGCATGGTGGCAGTTTCAGGGACAGAAAGTTGGCTATGAACCTGAGGGACTGAGAGGGATGGCTTTGCCCTCTTCAATAGCTGGAAGGTAGGAGGGGGAAGGTTTAGGGGAAAGATGAGTTGTTTTGGACTTGCTGAGTTTCAGATGTCTCCTGAACATCCAGTTTTGAGATGTCTGAAAGGCGGGTGGAGATGTGAAATTGGAGGTCAGCCGGAAGATTGGGGTAGGAAAGGTAGATTTGAGAATGGTCAGTATAAAGATTAAATTCAGGGGAGTTAATGAGATCACCAAGTGAAGTAATATAGAGGGAGGGGAGAACAGGGGCCCAGGAGAGAGCCCTGAGGTCCATCTGTGGTTAGAGGTTGTGATCTGGGGGAGGATCCAGCAGAGGAGTCATATGGTAGAGGAGAATCACCACCACTACTCTATTAATTATCAACAATTTATTTTTTCTGTATATATATCTTCTTGTGCATAGTTGTTTGCACTCAGACTGAGCAGGTACTGTCTTTTGTCTTTCTTTGTATCCCCAGCACTTAGCACGGTGCACCTGGCACATAGCAGGCTCTTAATAAAAATTTCTTGACTGCTAAGCCTGAAGGGAACGCGCCTCTATCTCAGCTCTCCAGCACTAGGGCGTGGAGCACAGTCTTCTTCTCTGGAAGCGAAAGGGGAGGAGCACAGAGCTGGCTCCGGTCTAAAAAGCGGGGCGGGAGGAGATGGACAGGATGGGAGGGACGAAGGCGTGACTTAGGGAGAGGAGGGTGGGGGAAGGAGAACGGGCGGAATAGAGGCTTGGGCTCCAGACCAAGAGAGGGAGGGGGGCGTGGCTTCTGACGAGGCTCCGAGACAGGAAGTGGGGACTGGATGGGGGCGTGGTTTACTAAGAGGAGAGCGGGGGAAGAAAGGGGGGGTCGGGACGAGGAGGGCGTGGCGGGAGGTAGGAGAGAGATGGAAGGCGTGGCTCCGGGAGCGCGAGGCTCAACGCTTGCTTCGCTTGTGGCTGCGGTTTGGCCTGAGCCGGGAGCCGTAGCCGAAGCGGCCAGACGGATGTTATGTGAGGCGCCCAGGCGAAGGGTGAGTGTGGCTGCCGGGACGGGCGCGGGGACCCGGGGAGGCCCCGGAGTCGGGGAGGCGGGGTCTGCGGACTCCCGAGGCCGGCCAGGCTGCCGTAGTCCGTCGGCTGGGGGACGAGGGGGCGGCGTTGAGCCCTCCCTCGGGATGTCCCCCTCGCCGTGTCCCTCTCCCCTCCTCGCTCGTGTCCCGGGGGGGGGGAAGAGGCCCTCCCCTCCTCGCTCCCAGCGTCCCCTCGGCGGGACCTCCCTGCCTTGGGTCTCCTTCACCATGACCTCCTCCCCCGTCGCGGTGACCTCTCACCCCAGCTCCCCCCAACTTCAATCCCTCCCTTATTACCCCGCCCTCCTCTCTGGGAACCTCCTCCTCGCTGTCCATCCCCATCCCGGTAACCCGGTAACTTAACCATCCCCCGTGCCCTTCTTCCTGGGTACCTCCCGCTTTGAGTCCTCCCTCGCTGTGATGCCAGGGCCTTCAGGTACCCCCCGCTGTGAGCCTCCCAGTCCTCCCCTGCCTCTCCGCCGCTATTGGCTTGCCCCCTCACCACCGGGGGCGCCCCCTTGTTTCTCTCCCCATTGAGCTGCACAGCCCTCGTCTTCTTACAATGCCCCCCACGCTGTGCCTCCTCACCACAATCCCTCCTCTCTCTTCTTGTCCTATCCCTCTTATCCCACTAGGATCCCGTGACTAATCTCCCTGTAGGACCGTAGGACCCTCCCCCCTCCTGGTCTCAACTGGCACCTATCATCTTTCACAAGAACCTTCACAACTTTCCTCATCTACCCCCCACAGTCCTTACCGTGGCTTTGTTGTGATGCAGCCCTGCTGCGCACCAGCACCAGGCCCCTGTAGCTCTCACCGCCTCCCCACAGCTCTCGTGATCCCCCCAGTCTTCATTGCTCTCTCCTGGGTCTCATCCCTTCACTCACACGTGCTGCGGGGCGACCCCCATCATCCCTCTTACACTCCTCTCACTGCGACCACTCCGTCCCTTACAAATGACCTCTCCCCGAAGCTCTGCACTTCTCACCGTGATGCCCCCAGAGCTATTTCTGTCTGCCCTAACGCCTCACTGTGACCATTTTTTGCCTCTTCACTTTCTTTATACTCCCTTACTCTGACTCACCCCTAGTGGCACTATTTTGACCTTTCCCAAATATTTTTGTTCAGTCCTGTCCTACTCTGTGACCCCTTTTGTAGTTTTCTTAGCAAACCACTGGAGTGGTTTGCAGTTTTCTTCTCCATCTCGTTTTACAGATGAGGAAACTGAGGCAAACAGGGTTAAGTGGTTTGCCCAGGGTCACCCAGCTAGTAATTTTCTGAGGTTAGATTTGAACTCAGGTCTTCCTGACTCCAGGCCTGCATTCTATCCTCTTCACCACCAAGCTTCCCAAATTACTCTTAATCCCTTGCAATTCCCTCCTTCAATGTGGTCTCCCTTTCCCAAAGTGATCTCTCATTGCCTATACCAGTGGTGTCAAACTCAAATAGAAACTAGGGTCAGTAATCCATACATAAGGATTCCTGTAGGCTGCATATTTATTTAGTTTTAAATGTAATGTTATTTGTGTTTTATTGTATTTTTATTTATTTTGTTAAATATTATGCAATTACATTTTTATCTGGTTCTACTGACTCTCAGCAGTGTTGCCCAAGGGCTTGATACCTCTGGTTTACACTGTAACTATATTCCCTAAACTTTTCTACAATCTTTCCTTGGACCCTGCCTCTGTTTTCTTCAGACCTTGGGTCCTTTCTCCTCTATTCCTTCTTGATTCTTTCTCTATTCTTTCCTTGGAAGCCACCTCCCAAAGTATCCTGATACTCATATTCCATCTCTGTTCCCCCATTGCTCAGTGCCCAATCCTGAACTTTGTTCCAACAGGTTCAGTCTTTGGAAGGCATTGTTAGCCCTACTTTTGGGACAGTGGGTTTCTGGTGTGCCCTGGGCTTCCTTACTTGTTTGCTTAATAAGCATAGACAATGATAGATCCAAATAAAAACTAAAGTACCAGGTGGGGGCCTTAGTTGAGCTGCTGGCTCCTACCAGGGATAGGTGTTTCCCCCTTGTGTGACTCATCTTCCATCTCCTCTGACCCAAACAGTGCCTTCTGGGGAATGAGGATTGGTAATAGGGATTCCATGAGCTTTCAGAAGGTCCCTGGGCCAAAGGCTATTTCCAGAGGGGTTAGTGGTAATACTCTGTACTGACTTTCTAATTCCTGCTGTGTTGAGGCAGCTTAAATACATACACTTCCAGTGCTTGTTACCATTCATTCTCTGTCTTTGGGTGGAGTTCATCTTCTGCCCCTAGCTGTCAGATATAATGTTTAAGACACACCTGGAGAGAAAGAAGTAGGTGGGAAGGTCTAGAGCCTGAACTTACTTAACACTGCTCAGACTTCATTAAGCTAAACTCTGCCACACAAGTATTTTTTTCCTCTCTGTTGTGCCTGGAACTCCCAGGGTGGTGGTGGTTGGATTGGTAGATGGGGAGGTTGTAAAATTGACACAGTGAAACTCTTAGGAAAGCATCGTGATATAAAATGGGCAGGGCCAGAACATATATGTATACACAGAAGAAGAGACTGTGAAAAGATAATGTTTTATTGTTTTTATTTGGCTAAAATTAATATAAATACTTTAAAAAAACCAGATAGTTGCTAGATAGTCTTTTAAGTTAAGGTTTCATATGTTTTAGTTTTTTTCATTGATTATTGAATATTAGTTTTTTGGTGGTTATTAAGTTTATAATAATAAATTACTTGAAAAATTGTGTGGAATCCACTGGGTTCTGAAACCTCCTGTCCAAAGGACTCTCCACTTGCCAGGGACTGAGAGGTTTCTCAGTATTACATCTGAAAAGGGAGTCAGTGATGTTAGTGCTGTAGCTGATCTTTGGAGAAGGTCCAGAGAAGAGCTGGCCTTTGAGAGGACTGGTTAAAGAGATTAGAGCTGTTAGGAGAGAAGCTTCAGAATCAACTCCACTGTCTTTAAACAGGGGGCCACACAGGAGGAAATACTCTTAAATTAAAACAGGAGAAATTTGAGATGTGTGTAAGAAAGAATTCTTAGTTCTTATCATTGTGGGACTGTGGCGGTGAGTGGACATCTGAGGAAGTAAGTATGTAGTATTTTGCAATGCATACCTGACTGACCTGAATTCAGAAGCAGTGAGGGGGCCAGAAGAGCTCTTGAGGTTCCTTCAGTTCTCGGATCCTGTAGAAAGGTTGCAAAAGGTAGTGACTTGGTGTGTTTGTATGTGCATAGGTTCTGCCTCACTGGTGGGGTTTGAGACCACCTTCTTCAGTGGTGTCCACCCCCAGCTTGCTGTTGTGAAGGATCTGATGTCGCTGTCTCCTTCCCTCTCTCAGTTTAACAACCACGAGCATTTGTTGAGCACCTACTGTTTGCGGTGTCTTAGGTGCAGGAGACACAAAGGTGAAAAGAATGACTTCCATTTCTTTGCTATTGGAAGGTTTACAAAGCACTCTTCTCATAACCTGTGAAGCAGGTAGTTGCATATAGTATTATTATCTCCATTTTACCTACCAGGAAACAGGCTCAGAGGTTAAGTCATGTCCACAAGTCACACAACTAGGAAGTATTAGAGGTGGGATTTGAACCCAAGTCTTTTGACTACAAGTTTAGTGTCCTTTTTGGTATGCCATATTAAAAGGGGGTGGGGAGTAGGCAGTGATGAGATGTGTACACAAATAACTATGATAATGGTCAGCTTAAAGGTTATTAAATGCTTACTATGCCAGGCACTGTGCTAAGTGTTGGGGATACAAGGAAAGGAAAAAAACAATCTGTGCTCTCAAAAAGCTCATATTCTAATGGGGAAGACATGTAAATAACTTTGTATGCACAAAGTATATACAGTGTAAATGTAAGTAACATTGGGAAAGGCTGGA
Source organism: Pseudochirops corinnae (assembly GCA_028646515.1). Taxonomy (NCBI): domain Eukaryota; kingdom Metazoa; phylum Chordata; class Mammalia; order Diprotodontia; family Pseudocheiridae; genus Pseudochirops; species Pseudochirops corinnae. Next base: position 69,956,980 of record CM053590.1, on the reverse strand, counting down.
AGAGGTAAAGGTGGGATTTGAGCTGATTTTTGAAGGAGGCCAGGAAAGCAAGGAAGGGAAGGGGATGGGGGAGGGGAGGGGAAGGAGAGTTGACAGCCAGTGAAAAGGCACCGAATTGGGAGATAGACTGCCATCTACAAATAGACGAGTATAGCTGTATCATACAGTATGTGTAGGGGAGTAAGGGATAAGCAAACTAGAAAGTCTGGAAGGAGCCAGATTGTGGCTTTAAATGCAAAACAGAGAACTTTATAATTGATCCTCCAGGCAAAATGGAGTCATCAGCGTTGATTGAGTAGAAAAGGGTGACTTATGACTTAGTCAGGCTTGGGCTTTGGCTGCTTAGTAGACAGTTGATTAGGGTGGGGAGAAATTTGAAGTATTAAAGACCAACCAGATGCTTATTGTAGTAGTCTAGGTTAGAGATGACAAAGGCCTGCATCAGGGTGGTGGCTGTGTGACTTGAGATAAGAGGATGCAGATTAGGGGTGTTTTGAAGGTAGAAACTGCCAGTGTTGATTGGATATGGGGATGAATGAGGAGTTGAGGATGACAGGTTATGAACCTGCATGACTGGCAGGATGGTGTAGTAGGAAAACTGGGAAGAAGGGGAGGGTTTTGGGGGGAAAATAATGAGTACTGTGTTAGACACGTTGAGTTTGAGATGCCTGTGGGACTAGTTTGAGAAGTCCAAAAGGCATTTGGTAATATGGGACTAGAGCTGAGCAGAGAGTTTAGGGCTAGATACCAAGATTTGGGAATCACCTGTATAAAATTGGTAATTGAATCCGTTAGAGTTGATGTGATCACCCAGTAAAATAGTATAGAGGGAGAAAAGAAGGCCCCAGGCAGACACTTGATGCACTAAATGAAGATCCAGCAGAGGAAAAAAAAGAACAAACAGGTTAGAAAGCACTGTTATGAAAACCTAGAGCAGAAGATATATGGCTTTCTCAACAATGAAAGCTTTCTCAACAAGTTTAGTAGTAGATGACATTTCTATAGTACTTTAAGGTTTAAAGAGTATAATATATTATGTCATTTCATCTGATCATTACAGCGCTGTGAGGTTGGTTCTCTTATCATGCCCATTTTACGAATAAAGAAACCAAGTTTGAGAAATTAAGTAATTTGTCCAGGGTCATATAGTGTTTGAGGCAGTATTTGAACTTGGCTTTTTTTGACTCCAAGTCTGGTATTCTATCCATTATGCCACCCAGCTTCCTCCTATGATACAAGTTAGTTCATGAGAGGCAGCATAGCATAGTGGCCTGGGCTTGAGTTTTGCCTCTGACACGTACTGGTTACGAGACTGGACAAATCACGTAACTTTCAGCAACCCAACCAACTTTCTAAAACTCAGTTGCAGAGAAGGTACTGACTTAACTGGGAGAGAGTTTCCTCATCTGGGTAGCAATGATATCATGGATCTAGTCCTTATCCTAGATGATGATTTAGTACATAGAAGAGATCAAACAGATTCAAGAGGGGGAGAGATTATTTCTTGGCTGAGGAAATCAGGGTACATGCCATAGAAGAGCTAGCCCCTGAACTGGGCCTTGAAGGAGATGTGTTGGGAGTCTCTCCAGACTTGGAAGGTAGTATGTACAAATATCTAGAAGGGGGATAGGAAAGGCTTAGGAAATGGTGGCTTTGGATTGATGTGTAGGGTAGTAGTGAAAACTGGAAAAGTAAATTTGGACCAGATTTGGAAGGAACTTGAATGCCAGGCTAAGGACCTTATAATAATTTGGTAGTCATTCCTTTTCCTCACTGCCTCTAACATTTGGGAATTTTCAATGGTTATTCATTGGTATCAGGCACTTATGTGTTATTTTGAAATTTATATCAGGCCGAGTATTGCTGCTATTGCCCATACTTTCCAAGCAGATTAGAGTCAACAAGTATTTATCAAATACCTACAGTGCGTACTTAGGGGAAGATAGAAATTGAAGATAGTCTTGTATTTTATTTGAAGAGACAAGATAAGTGTAGGAGAAACAACTTGGGGACATAAACAGGTTATGATCTGCTGGGGAATTCCTGTTTCTAGCCAAGCTTATCCAGAACAGACTATGAGCAGATCTCTATACTCTCTTTGTCTAGGTGGTGGGTGACCTGTTTTTACTTGGTTTTTCCTCTACTAGAAAGTAGGACCCTCAACACCCCTGCCCTCTGGCACTTATGCTTTCCTTTGCTTCTCCCAGCAGCTACTATACTCAGTACATCTGGGGATAAAATAGAGGGTTTTCAAGTGACTTGGAACAGAAAATGAGTTCCTTGATAATTTGTCCTGAGCTCAGGACACTTATGTTGGAATGTAGCATATATCAGTATCTGGACTTTTCCTTCTAGGAATGCTCTTTTGTATCTGCCAAGACTTTTCTGCTTATTTGTACCCTTTGATTTCTTTCCTTCAAGCTGGCTAAATGGATGAATTTCCAGCAGGAGTTCCAGGACCTTCCTGATTTCTTGTGTTTCATTTACTTTTTTGCTGACAAATATATATTTCCTGCTTGAGTCCCAAGAATGGCATTTCTTAACCTAGGGGTTTGCGGGAGTGCTTGTGTGTGCGTGCGTGTATGAGTGAGACTCCTTTGGCACTTCGTTTGGTGAAGCCTTTGGACTTCTCAGAATCATGTTTTTAAAATGCATAAAACAAATTACAGAGTATTGCTGAGGAAATCAATTATGTTGAAACAAAGTTATCAAATTACTTTCAGAAACCCAAATAAACAAGTTCATGGTCCCTAGGTGAAGAACTCTTCTCTTAGCTCTTGCCCTTTTCTTTTACCCAGGCAGGAAATTGCAATGCATAGTTACTATTTTTGCATATGTTGTAAAGTATGTGGAAATGGAAAGGATTTGAACTGTGAGGACTTGGGTACATTTGGTCTGCTTGCCCAGGGTCACTTGTGTAACCTTGAACAAGTTAGTGTCTCTGGCCCCTCAGTTTCCTCATCTTTAAAATGAATTTAGAACACTGTGATCTCTGAGGTCTCTTTCAGCACCAAATCTTATGATTACATTTTGGATAAAAGCAACGATCTTTTTCCACCCATTAATTCTCTGGATCATTTGTTAAAAAAAAAATTCATATTGTCCATATATCTAACTGCTCATTCTTTCATCTCAAAATCTGAAGAAAAGTCAGGGTGAAATGTTTTTGGGAAAGAGACTCAGCATGGTCTAGTGGAAATGACACTGGATCTGACTCCATATCTCTAAGTTTGGGGTTTTTTGGACCATCTTGTCTCCTCCAGAATAGACTACAATAAAGTAAACATTTATTAAGTGTCTACTCTATGCTAGGGCCTGGGACAAGCACTGGAGATACAAATAAGAAAAGGACAATCTGTACCCCCAAGGAGCTTATAATCTTTATGTGGAAAGACAACACAAAATGATGCAAAAAAGTTGGGAGGGGAAAGAAGGTACCTGACTCCAGCATAATAATGATAGAATAGAATCCAGAGAGTACAGCTGATGGGAAATGAAGAAAAAAGAAGAAAGTGCCTTGTTAGAGAACATTGCATGATAAGAGGGATGGTCAAGAAATGGGCTGCAAGGAAAAGAGATAAACCAGAATGGTCAACAGTCTTTTCTTAGATATGCTAATCAAAAAGAAGATAAGAATGGAGATAGCATAATGGGCCATCTAGATACCAGTTGAAAACATGGAACAAATACATAGTAACTTCTCAACTGCACAGTCTAAGAAAGAAATCGTAAATGAAATACTAAGTGGGAAAAGAGAAAACCTTGGTCCAAACAGGTATACAAGAGAAGACTATAAATATATAAAGAGCAATTAGTACTTATGCTCTAAAAATAATTCTGAGTAATTGAAAAATAAGGTTCTCTACAAACACCTCTTATGAGACAAAATATGTCCTTGATACTCAAACCAAGGAGGGATAAAGCAGAGAAAGAGAATATAAGTCAATGTCAGTAATGACTATTGATAAAAAATTTTAAAATAATTCTAATAAAAAGACTATAGCAACTTATCCAAAAATTATTCACCTTGGCCAAGATAGAATGGTTTAACAATGAAAAAAATTAGCACCATTAATCATGTTAACCAAAAAACAAAACAAAACAACCCACATGAAATAGATAAAGGCTTTGGCAAAATTCAGTATTCATTTCTACCTTAAACTCTAAAAAACAAAGGTGTGGAAATGCCTTTTAAAAAATCCTATTTTTTAAAAAGTCTGTTTCTGAAACCAAAAGTAAGTATTTGCAGTGGAGAAATGTAAGAAGCTCTCCTAATAAGTACAAGGGTAAAGTAAGGACACCTTTCTCTCTACTATTATTATTGTTATTATTTTTAAATTAATGTTTTTCAATCAACAAAAATTTGCCTTCTTTCCATCCCTTTTCCTCTACTGAGAAACAAAGAAAACAAAATGCCTGTTACAAACTGCCTGCATAGTTAAGCAAAACAGATTTTCACACTGGCCATGTTCCCCTCAAAAAGTCTCAGTTTGTACCATAAGTCTGTTACCTCTCTATCAGGAGGTGGGTAGCATGTTTCACCATGAGTCCTCTGGAATCATGGGCCAGTCATTGCATGGATCAGGGTTGCTGAGTCTTTCAAAGTTTTTTATCTTTACAATACTGTTATTATCGTATAAACTGTTCTCTTGGTTCTGCTCACTTCACAAAGGTCTTCCCAGGTTTCTCCAAAACTTCCCCTTCATCATGGCTTACAGTACAGTAGTATTACATCACATTCATATACCATAATGTGTTCAGCCATTCCTCAGTTAATGGGCACCTACTCAGTATTTAATTCTTTTCCACCACAAAAAAAAAAAACCAAACCCTTACTATATATATTTCTATACATTTATTTCTTTGGCATGTTTGGGGTATAGACCTAAAAGTGGGATTATTGGATCAAAGAATATGTGTAGTTTTAACATTTTCCACACTGACTAAAACTGACAGTTTTAGAATTATTAGTGAAATAAGACTAGAAATTTAAAGCATAAACATCAACAAAGTGGAGAAAAAGTTACTCCTGTCTTTAGACATGATACTTTACTTAGAAAACTATAGAGCAGTGGTTCTCAACCTTCCTAATGCCGCGACCCTTTAATACTCATATGTGCGTGTATGTGCATGTGGGCGGCCCCTCCTAGAGACGGATAGAGGAGCAGTGTCTCAGTTCTTAAGACCATCAGAAATATGTGTTTTCCGATGGTCTTAGGTGACCCTGTGACCCCTGTGAAAGGGTCGTTCAACCCCCAAAAGGGTTGCGACCCACAGATTGAGAACTGTTGCAATAGAGACCAGAGAAGCTTATTATTAGTAGCTTCAGTAAAATAGGATACAAAAGAAATCTACAAATATAATTGCTATGTATCAATAACAAAAACTAGTAGGGAATGAGAGAAACACCATTTAGAATAATTACAAAAGGCATAAAATATCTATGTGTCAACCTAACAAGATACTCTGAAATCTTATAGAAAAATACAAAACACTTTTTATGAAATAAAAGAGGAGAGTAAGAGGGATGTTCATTGTCCCTTTTTGTTTTGCTCTAATAAAATGTAAATAATGATGCTCAACGTATAGATTTAATGTTATGCTAATCAAATGAACAATTGTGTTACTTTATAGAAGAACAAATAATAACAAAATTCATTTAAAACATATAGGTATAGAATCCTAAGGAATATAATTAAATTAGGAATGAAGAATAGCCCTCTCAGTCTTCAAAGCATTTCATGATACATAAGCTATCAAAACTGTTTGTTACTAGTTAAAAAATAGAAGATCTGTGAGACAGACATGGTAAACAAGAACCAGAAACAATGGCACACAGTATCCCAGGGCTGATAATAGTATCAGTATTTAGACTGAGATTTTACTAAATACATTGCAATTTTCAGATGAATACATGACCTAAAATAAAAGATCATAGCGTCATAAAAATTATGGAAGAATGGAAGAAAGTACCTTATGATTTGGAGAACTCTTAATCGAACAAGAGGATCATAAAAAAAGAAAATAGAAATCCAAATAAAATTGTAGAACTCTTGCATAAGACAGAATCATTGCAGCTAGAATGAGAAGAAAATTGCTAAGTGGAAAAAAATCTTTGCATCAAATACTTTTTGACATTCAGTACATATAGATAATTTATATAATTATTTAAAAACCAAGAACACATTCAGGTAGTTAAAAGACTTAAGTTTTCAAAAGAAGAGCTCAAACTATCAACTACCATATAAAAATTGTTTCAAATCACTAATAATAAGAGAAATGCAAGTTAAAACAATCCTTAGTTTTACCTCACCCAATAAATTTTAGAGATGATAAAAGACAAAAATAATCCGTGTTGGAGAGGCCGTGGGATGACAGACACATTAATACCCTGTTGGTAGAGCTGTGAATTGGTCTGGCTATTCTGGAAATTAATTTGTAGTTAGGCAATACAAGTCACTAAACTGTTGATACCCTTTGGCTAGAGATTCTGCTGCTGGGCATATATACACAAGGAAGTTAGAGACAGAAAAAAAGACTCCCTGGAAGACCAAAATGTTCATAGCAATACTGTTGTTGCAGTTAATTATCAAGCATTGCAAAAATAAAAATGAAAGTCTCTACCCTCAAGTAGTTTTATATTCTATTTGAGGGAAACTATATATACATACACACGTGTAATTTTAAAATTCTTGCAGAAAACATTTGCTTTATATATGTATATATATACCCACACATACAAACTAGATATAGGGCAATATTTTGTGAATGTCAGTAGCAGCTGGGAAATTAGGAAAGGCCTCAGGTAGAAGGTAGCTCTTAAGTTGAGCTTTGAGGAAAACTAAGAATTTGAAGAGGGAGAGGTGAGATGGGGGACTACATTCCAGGTGCGGGGGCCAGCTAGTTGGTGGACATGTCCTGCAAGAAATTGTAGTTTCAGGGAGGGTCTCCAATAGGGCAGTTGGCACTGACTGGGGAACCCAGGAATTTCTGAACGCCCAAGGTAGTTGCTAGGCTTGAAAAGTCTGTCTCTGTCCATCATTGTTTAGTCCATTGTGTTCAGGGGAGAACACACAGAAATAATGGTGGCTAGGGCAGTGAGAGTCAGTCTCATGTTTATGTGGTTGGCGCATACTCTTGCTGCCATTTTCAAGCAGCCTCTGGTATTTGTAAAAAAATATATATACTTACTATGAACCTGACAGGCATCAACTAACATGAGCATTTCCATATACAAAAAACAGAAAAAAAGGACCATATAGGAAACTTATGAATCTATTATGAGCAGCTTATTGTTTGAAAGTATACATTTCATTGTAACATGGTAGTGCTGGCACTACCCTGCTTTTCTTCATCCCCTTCTGAACTTCTTTCTGCTCTAATGTGTAGTTTTAAAATGTTACTTTGATACTCTTTTCTTTCTTTTTTTACATCACTATCCCTGTACCCAACCCTCGTGCGACACTTCCACCCTTTCTTTCCTCTCCCTCCCCAATTCCCCCACCCCAATCCAAAAATTCTCTTTTGTAACAGGTAAATATAGTCAAGCAAAACAAATTTAAGTTGTATCGATTGTGTGTGAAAATCTATGTTTTGTTTTCCCACTTCCAGGATCACTGACTGTTTACTGAGAAATGAAGAATGACGTCAAAAGGGGCAGGCACATCTTTCTCCCAAAAGAGTTATAGACTGACCTCTGAGTCTGAGAAGCCCAAAGTCACAGGTGGGAGTTTTGGGCAAGAAAAGGGTGGGGGAGGCCATGGACTAGTTGTTAACCACATTACCAGCAGTTACTAATTCAGCTAGTTAAGGCCCCAAAAGTGTTTTGAGAAAGAGAAGCAAAAGGCCCAGAAAAGCATAAATTAGCCCACCAACCCCTGAATAATAAGCCATTGACAGTGTTTCCCTTTGTCTCTGATAGCAGTGGGTTGTATAACATAACAAAATTCTTACTCCTTCCTGCAAGATGTGACTCCCTTTCCTCAGTATTCCCTTAGCTGAGCTGGGGAGTGACTAGCCCAAATACTATATGGTTGACTTAGCACCTTGTTAACCATAATGACTTCCATTCCCTTGTTTTTTTCCCCATTTGGCTTCATGTGCTTACAGGTATTGTCAATGAAAAGTTACTAAATGACTACCTACAGCATATCTTTCCCGGCCCAGACCAGGTCCCCTCCACCACTGCTACCAGGTATAGTGGATGTCTTCTCTCTGTCAAGTGTAGGGCTGTTTTGGGGGTGGGGTGGGAGTTGCTGCTACTCTGGGCACCCATCCTTTTGGAGGTTGGGTTAGCAGGTATTCTGTCATTAATTTATGATGGATAAATATTCATCACCTTCTAAGTGTAGACCTTTATAGCAGGAACTCTCAGGAATACAGAAAAGGTTCCTTATTGGTATGAATATAGGTCATTGATGAGTATGGGTTGTACCTCTAAAATGAGATCTTTCTGAAATGAAAAGCAATATATAGGGAGATACAGAAAAAGAACACCATTTTAGGCTGGCACTTATGTTCTCTAAGAGTCAGATGGAGAGGGGGAAAAAAAGGTCACCTTTTATTTTATTTAGGCTGATATTATATACAACACATTCCCTACCTTCTTCTTCTTCTAAGTTTCCAGTCTGTATAGGACAATCAAGCATTCCCACTGTGAAAAGACAAATAATGCCAGGACAGTGCAGTCTAAATAAATGTTCAGTGAATGGGACAGGCTGCAAGGGCCTTAGGAGCACAGCTGAAAGAAAGGTCCTTGTGGACTGGGAGGGTCAGGGCAGGTTTTCCCAGTAAGTGGAGTCCTAGAGGTAGCATGGCATCTGAGGCTTACGGTGTGTTCAGAATGCCAGCCCGGATCACAGAGGGCCTCTTGTTCTGTAGCAGGGGAGAGCCTCTCACTGATAAGCTATTATCATCATTATCATTACCTTACATTTGTAAAATGACTTGTGGTTTATAAAGTACTTAATGTACGTGAGTTTCATTTTCTTCGTTGAGGTAGCTACTTTGCAGGTGTAAATATTTCCATTTTACAGATGAGGAAGCTGAGGCTCAGAGAAAGGAAATAGTAATTTGCTCAAGAGCTCAAAGGAATGGAGCTGTTGCCAGAGCCAGCTTACTTGAAGTCCAGTCCTATTTCTCCTATGGCACACTGCTATTTAAAGGAGTCCTCTGGTGAATTTTTTGGGAAAGTGAAGAATCTTTTTCAATTCAGCAGCCATTTTCAGGTGCCTGCTATGCATTTAGTGCTGGTGATCCAAGATAATTACATTATTCCTGCTCTTGAGAAACTTTAAATCTCTTGGGTTTTAGAGTGGGTAAGGTACATGTTCACAGATAAATATGGTGCAAGAGAGAAGGTTATAGGGACAAAGGGCACAGCCAGAGTACTCCAGTTAAGTTTGAGGAAGGAGAGATTATTTTTAGCTGGGGGAATTATTTTCAAAAGTAAATTTCTTATGTATGAAGTGGATTCTTATGCATACTTTCCAGAATTGTGTTTATTTAAAGTGAGCTACCTCTTACACCTCACAAGTGGGTAGGTGAGTGGCATTCCCAGCTAGTAATCATTGCCATGCCCCCCTGCCAACATTAAGGTGGGATGTGATAGCTCTGGAGCCTGAGAGCCATGGCACTAGGGAAGTTATTATGGAGACATCACACTCAAATTCCTCCTGCAGCTTCCTTCCTTCCTGGGTAATGGAAGTAGGATACAGGAGGAAGTTCTGGACTGCTGGGGCCGAGGCCTCTCTGCTGCCTTGTTGTGGGAATGATATAGAAATGGAGAAGATTGGTCATCATCTCCTAGTCCTCCTTTTGCATTAGCAATAAAAGGGTAATTGGATGAAAGCAGTATGGAAAGGGCCACCTGAGAGTGTGCTGCAGGCAGATTTTCTTGTGTGATGAGGCTAGGATAGATAGTTGGAGTAAAAGAAAAACTACAGACAAGCATCTGCCATTGCTGGGCTGGCAGCAAGTCTGAGTGGCTGGTATTTTTGCCACTGGTGGTGGGACCCTGGGCCCTGTGGAGAATTGTTTAGAGGAAGGATGCCCAGGACTATGTTGCCTAAGCCCTGCTAAGGTTACATTCCTTCCTCTATTCTTAGATGCTGAGCTCATGTCAGAGCAGCCAGGGAAACTAAGAATAACACCAAGACCTTTTTACTATTGGGAAATAAGTTAAGATTTCAGTGGACAGGAAGGAAAGCAGAGGTTACCTTTATCCTGGGATAAGGGACTGTTGGTGACATCATGCATGCCTGCCTTTAGTATTTTAGGATTCACACATGCTGTTAGGATGGTACCAGTAGTTGAGGGTTAGGGGGACATTTTAAAAAATCACCCCAGTTATATTTCTGTCTTTTTATTTCTTCTGGGACTGAGTCAAAGAAGAGTGGGGCAAGTGGTTGGGAGAGATGTTTGTAGTTCCTCTGCCATCTTCTTTATATCTATCCAAAATTAAGGATTGGCATGACATTTACACTTGTATTATAGATCAGATCAGTGTTTCTCAAAAACAAAGGAATGGGGCTTAATTTACATCAGGAGAAATGTAGCTTATATATGTAAACAGAATTTTTCGACTTTAGATATGAGACTGAGTAACCTAGTAGCCTCCTCTTCTTCTTCTTGTTTTTTTTGGAGGGCAATTGGGGTTAAGTGACTTGCCCAAGGTCGCACGTCTAGTAAGTGTTAAGTGTCTGAGGCCGGCTTTGAACTCAGGTTCTCCTGACTCCAGGGCTGATGGTCTATTCACTGCGCCATCTAGCCGCCCCCTACTGTTCTTAATCAGTCTTTTGCAAGTAGTCTAGACATTTGTTTGTGTGGGATAGATTAAATCTACCCACTACTCTAATTCAGCTCAATTTTCATGTTGACATTGGCCTTGGAGCTCCTCAAGCTAGCAGTGAACCCATGTTCTTAGCACATGGTACTTTCTTGGCCACCGAGGATAAGACTAAGAGGGGGAAAGTACTAGGGAGATTGGTTTAGATTATTCATGTGGTTCAGTGTAAGAATGGTGAGCCTTAGGAGATGGCGGGTTCACTGTCCATCATGGCTAGTTGACCACTTGTTGGAGATTCCTCTTCAGAGATCCCTATATCTCAGAGTGGGTAGAGCCCACAGAGGCTACATCTAGTCCAGCTTGTATCTAAGCAAGAATCTCTTCTACAACATCCTTGACAAGTAGACATCTCCTGAAAGGGGGAATTCACAACCTTCCAGGGAATCTTACTCCACAGTTGAACACCTCTAATTGTTAGAAATTTTTTCTTCCATCAAGCCTAAATGTATGAGTTGGATTGTATGACCTTTGAGATCTCTTCTAACTTTGATATTTTGAGAATCTGTTTGTATCTCTCTGGGACTTACTGCCATCTCTCTTAATCCATCCACTCATAGTGCCAGCTCCCCAGGGCCACATCCTGCAGCACCAGGACGTGTGGCTTCATTAGAGGGGGATAACAATGGTTTACTTGACTGTCACTGGTATTTTGTGACTTCTTCAGGGTTAGGGAAATATGGCCCTGTTGCCTGAACCCTTGCATCTCAGTAAACTCCTATTGCCTGGAATAGATGAAGTAATTACGTCTCCCTCTTACCCTCTTTTTCCAGAAAATCTCTGACTTTTCAAAACCTTCAGGAACATCTGGACCAGCTGCTGAAGGAGGAGGATGAGGCTGAAGAGAGTGAAGGTAGAGATTCCTAAGGCAGCAGAAACCTACACTCTCTTGTTGGTGATGACTGAGAACCAGTTTTTTTCCACTAGGTTCATAGGCAGAAGGGTAGATGAGAAATTTTAGAGTGGAGCAAAGCCAGGGCACTGCAGGACCTGGGACCTCTTGTGAGCAAAATGCTTGTGTGGCCACCCTATTCCCCTAGAATGGGACCCCAGGAGAATTGTACATTTATGGAATGGCTAGTCCTTGCCTCTTGAAACTTTCCCCTTCCCCACAAAGGCCCTTCAAAACAGATCTGGATTTCCCTCATCAAGGATGTTCCTTTTCTAGCTTCTTTCTTATTTGGCAGACCAAAGTACCTCCTTTGGGCTTCTCAGAGGGGACTAAATAGAGGAAGTTCTTACAGAAGCTTCAAATATCCTTAGGTTTAGGGAGCAAGCCCAGACTGGGAATATTGATGTAATCTAAATAGGTGACCCCATCATATATTGACTTCCTTGTGAAAAGCTGAGGCTTTGAAACCTGTCCTAAGAATGTCAGCCTGATTTTAACCCATCAGGTGAAGTGGTTTGGGTCTTTGGTTTTGGTCCAGATTGATTTCAACTGACTGTCCCATCTCTTCAACATTTCAGAACAGACTGTAGAAGGGCGGCTTGGGCCATCTACTGTGGTCCTGGATCACACGAGTGGCTTTGAGGGGCTGCTACTGGTGGATGATGACCTACTTGGTGTGAGTTTGGCAGGGACTAAGAAGTGGAGAGGAGGTGACCTCTGTCAACATTAGGGAGGGTAGTGGGACCTCACGGTTGTGGAAATCCTCAGGTAATGGCTGTTCTAATTTGTGCCATGCTGCAACTTGCTGCTTAGATTTTGACACTCAAAGCTTGAGTCTCAGATTCTTCTGGTCAGAGTGCATGTAACCTGATGGTTTGTGCATGGGGAACTGAGTTAACCTTTCTGGGTTTGGGCCTCTCTGAAGAAGATGGTGAATCAAACAGACAAGTTGCACAGTGGTGCTAATCCTCCTTAACCTTGAGTGGCCTGCCTGTGTCTCTCTGCTGTTCTTGAGCATAGTGATTAGGGGAAGGAATAACATGAAGGCTTTGACCAGATCTCATTGAAATGATGCTTTAGTGTCCTTTCCTTTGTCCAAGAGAGACTTTTTGTTTCTCTTATTTAAAAGTTTTGAAGGGGAGCAATTATTGTCTGTTGCAAAAAGGAATATAGTTAGGGATTTATCCCTGAGCACCCAAATCTCTTTCCTTCCTTGGTTTAGGTTATTGGACACAGTAACTTTGGCTCTATCCGGGCCACCACCTGTGTGTATAAAGGTAAGTACCTTCAGCTGTTTGTGGAGAATGTGATAGGAGCAGGGGACTTTCATGGAGTCTTCTTTCATAGAGAAAGGTAAAGGTTGTCTTGCCCTGCATGCTGGTTTTTCTAGGACTTTTAAGCATTTAGATGCTATGTGCTAGTGTGGGTTATTGAGTGCTAGACTAAGGAGATCTCAGTGGGAAGGAGGCAGGACCTGAGAGCATCCTTCAGCCTCTGTGGAGTGAGGCCTGCCAAGAAAAAATGAAGAGTGATATTTACCATAAGTATAGTAGTGCCTCATTAATGAATCAACTTGTGTCTGACTTCTTTCTAGGGAAATGGATCTATGAGGTGCTCATCTCCTCCCAGGGGCTCATGCAAATCGGTTGGTGCACCCTCAATTGCCGATTCAATCAGGAGGTATGTTAGCCGGGATTGTGTGTATTCAGTCTTTCACCCTGTCCTGTAGTGCCTTGCTAGAACTTATTGGACTTGCTCAGAACAGAGACCTGTATATAGATTCCACAGTTGAAACTCCTCTTGCTTTGGGGGTGCTTCCAGGAGTAAGGCCCTTTTGCCTGAGAAAAGCCAAGTTGAAGTTACAGCAATAAGCCCTCTACATTTCTCTCGTAGAACAAAGTCTATCTTTACTCTTCCTCTGTTCTCTCTCTTGCCAGGGTTGGAGCAGCCTGTGAGACTATAGTCCCAGACAATATAATATGATATAATAAAAATTTATTAACTGTTTTAATGGGGGCAAATCCTGTGTTGGTTTCTCGGAGAGATAGAAAGCTTAGTGGAGATAAGACCTAGTCCCTCTCCTCATGGAATTTCCATGGTACATACATAAATAGCTATTGCTCAGTCATTTCAATCACATTCAACTCTTGGTGACCCCATTTGGAGTTTTCTTGACAGAGATAGTGAAGTGATTTGCCATTTCCTTCTTCAGCTCATTTTATAGATGAAGAAACTGAAGCAAACAGGGTTAAGTAACTTGCTCAGGGTCACACAGCTAGTACATATCTGAGGGGAGATTTGAACTCAGGAAAGATAGTCTTCCTGACTCCAGGCCAAGAGCTCTATCCACTGTACCACCTAGCTGCCTCATAAACAGCCATAATATATGATAAATAAGAAAAAAGTCCTGTCCTGATGCCTCATCTTATTTTGGAGTTAACTCCAAAGGATTCTCAAGGGCTTTGTCAGGGGAGCTCTGGCAGGTTCTACCAAGCTGGAAAAAGTGAGTGTAGTCACAGTAGCAGACTCTGTCTGCTATAGGAGAACCAGCCTAGCTAATACAGAGAGGCCTCTCATCAGTAGGTTGACTATTGGGTGATGAATTCTTTGGCCATGGCAGCCCACAGAACAAACAAAAAAATGCAACATGTTCCATAGTTTTATGAAGCTCTCTTTTGCTTCTGCAGTGATAGTAACAGAGTGGCCAAAAAAGAGGCACAGAATTCTCAGTCAGTTTTTAGACAGTCTACAAACATTAAATCTTAATTCTTGGTACTCTGAGTATGAGATCCTTGTCCAGTGGCCAGTGGCTATATTACTGGAGGAAGTGGAACACGTAAGTATTGACTTTCTTACTAAACGAACCAGAAGATGCAAGAAGATACAGCTAAATGGAAGGATGGCTTGCAGGTTCTCCTAGGAGTGGCAAAGGAGTTGGCAGCATTGAGTTTATTGTGTACCCAGAGGCATATCATTGGGACATTTGCATCTTACCTCTCAGTGCTGCCCTTGATGAACATTAGCAAAGAGAGCACTATGAAGATAATCTATGAAAAACTTAAAAACATTTTCCAAAAAGAAGTCAATGTATACATAGATAGTTAGAGACTTCATCATGAAGGTCAACATAGGGGAGAATAGTGAAAAATTCATTGGAATATATGGTTCCAAAATGAATATATGATTAAGAAACGAAAAAGCCAAAGACTTATAGAATACTCAGAAGCCTTCTGTCTATGTATTGGGCATATTTATCTATAGAAAGGAGGTAATGATAGCGCCTACCTCCCAGGGTTATTGCAAAGATTAAATAAGATAGTAATCGTAAAGTGCTTAGCAGAGTGTGTATAGGAAGCGATATATTAATATTAGCTATTATTATCATCATTATTATTGTTATTATTTTCTTCCAGATAAGAGTTGGAGGGTATTGAACATGGCAGATACTAAACCACAGTACAGAAAATGAGTAATCTTGATAGGAAATGGCTAGTTATTAGTGTTAAAGGCATTTCTGAATTAGCTAACTGTAAGCAATTGTTTAGTTATTCATTTATTTTTTGCTTTTCGTAGGGGCAGTTGGGGTTAAGTGACTTGCTCAAGGTCACACGGCTAGTAAGTGTTAAGTGTCTGAGGCCGGATTTGAACTCAGGTCCTCCTGACTCCAGGGCTGGTGCTCTATTCACTGCGCCATCTAGCCGCCCCTTAGTTTGTTATTTAGGTAGAGCAAAGATTGGAATTTATGCCAAACCAGAAGAAACAGCTGTCAGTTATAACAGTTCTATTCCTACCTATTTAAAAAAACTACAACATTGATTTAGTGCTTTAGAATTTGCCCAGCACATTATGTATATTATTTTATTTGTGTTTCAGCCCATGAGGAAGATGCTTTAGGTATTATTATCCCTGTTTTACAGACAAGGAAACAGGCTCAGAGAGTTCTCTGCTTGTTCATGGTCACGCAGTTGGAAAGTGTCAGAAACAGGAGTTTTCTTTCCAACTCCCAAGTCCGGTTCTCTTTCTACCATCCCATGTTGCTTCTCCTCAGCAAACTATAAACACTCAAAAATTAAAACTAGATAAAGGAAAAGATATTACTGATGACCATTGCTTTTACCTATAGAAGCTTATTCAGTGTGAGTAAGCGCTACAGTGAGGAGGCCTTACACCCCTTCAGCCTGAAGACACTTGATTTTCTGATTAAGAGGAAGGACAGGGCAGCTGTGGACAACCTAGTTTAGAATGTAAACATGCACAGAATGTTATAGAGGAGAATGCTTGTGAATACCACTTAATAAAATAGGGACATTCAGTAGAAGGAAAAAATGAGTCTGTGAAAAGCCAGATCATCCCCAAAGCATTTATAGATGAAACTGAGAGAACAATAAATAGTCCAGAAAATACACCAAATTTGCCAGTGTTTCTGTAGTGACTTATTTTTGTCATCTCAGACAGTGAGTCCATCACCTTTGGACTCCACCTCAGTTTCATATGCCGTAAGAGGAAGTGGAAATATCACTTCAAAATGAAGGTGAGAATGAAGAAGGCAGAGAGAAAAGAAGTGTGTTCAGTGACCACAACAATGCAGATGAAAACAGTGAACACAGGTCAAATATAATGGATAATGCTGATTCCAAATTATTAAAGTTAAAGTTTATATCTTTCTGTGACAATCAGTCAACTACAAAATTGATGTCCATTATCAGTCACAACCACATTTAGGCATTTTTGCTTCGCTGTTTTTGGGGATGTACTTCAAGGGGAGGTTTGTAGAAGAATATCTTCAAACTAAGAACAAAGAAAATAAAGTTGAGAATAACTCCTGGAGCAAACCAAATCCAGAATAGAGAAGAAAACTTTTGAAGGTGATAGTTTTGAAATCATTAAAGGACTGGCTTTTCAAGATACTTGAAAGAGAGGAAAGATGCCAAACAATTGGAGGGGAAATCACAGACAGTATTATTACTAAAAAAAAAAAAGTCATCAAGAGGATATAGATATCAGCCATATGCCTGTGTTCTCATAGCTGTAAAATCTTCATGACATCATTGGCAAGAGCAGCACCGTATTTTCACAGTTACACATTTGACTAAGAGGTGTTCCTTTGCTCGTTATAAAAAGATGCAATCGATTTAATGGAGCAGAATGTTGCTTTAAAGGTTATCTCCTCCAACGTGATCTTTTTCATGCACGTGTTGCCATCATAGAAGGTTTGTTGGTAGATGTAATCACAGAGAGAACGTGGTCAAACTGTATTTTGACCACTAATATCAAATGAAACGAATGGGAACACGTATGTTCGCCAAAGGTGTTGGATTCTATCATGGAAGATATCTGCACAGAGTCCAGATGAAAGGAGGATTTCTTAAAAGTTGATGAGGATACTTCTGATCTCGTGGATTGCATCAAGCCCTCAAATGCTACAGGACCTCCTCATTGAAATCTGTGAGGACTCAAAATAGATCTGTGTAACAGTTCACACAGAAAAAACCCAATAGATAAGTTTTGTCTATTGCACAGGTTGTGCATTCAGCAGGATGAACAGTCCCGTGAATTAGTATATTAGTACCCATGTTTTTATTTTTTTTATTTTTTATTATTTTTTAAAATTTTATTATAGTTTTCATCATTCATTTCCACAAGATTTTGAGTTACATATTTTCTCCCCCTCTTT
>CM053590.1:69905641-69939071 GCA_028646515.1 Pseudochirops corinnae | reverse complement strand
GTCCCCCTGCTGTCTGCAGGCCGCGGGCGGGAAGCTACAACGCGGAGGCGGGTGCAAAATTTCTGCCTTTCGCTTTTCCTCTCTGGAGGCCTTTCAGCCGGACTGCTTATCTCCCCCTTTCGCAATCCCCACTTGCAGCTGGTGCTAATCCACTCACCTGAGGCTCCTCTGCTCCTCCCAGGCTGGTTTCGGTTCGCAGTGCTGATATGGTTCCTCGTAGCCGAGCTGACTTTAGTGGGAAGTATCTTTGTGTGTGTTTTGGAGTTCTAGGATTGGTTTAGAGTCCTATTTTATGGGTATTTTGGGGTGGCTGTGTGAGAGCTGCGATATGTTGCTGCTGCTATGCCGCCATCTTGGCTCCGCCCCCCAGTACCCATGTTTTTAAAGGTCATTACAGATCGACATTGAACTGGGCTAAGAGTTGAATAGAAGAAACTCAGTGAATTGAATTACATTTCGGAAATTGCGTAGTGTATTCAGTGACCTCAGACTGCTGTTTGACACAAAACCCCATCATTTTAACATTATTTTTCTAGTGATGCTATATGCCTATGAATTATGAGGCTCCGAACTTTGAGAATAATCAAAATTTCAAATGATGCAAAGGGCAGAGGAGAGATAAATGGTAGGTTTAATTAGGGTCTAGCATATTACAAGTGATGAATCATGTAAGAAGTGGCATAAAAAATATTCAGGAAAAAAGAAACTGGGCATATATTGAGAGCAAGGGATCACACCATCAAGAGCATTTATTAAGCAATTACTAGGTTTTTTGAGCATTATACTAAATGCTGGGGATGATAGAAGGATGACCTGAGTGCTATACTGGTACTCACAGAATGTAAAAAGACCTAGAGAAAGGCTCCCAGTACTTGGTTAGATTCTCTATAGAGGACGTATGGGATGTGGGCCAGAATCCCAGAGGAGGAGACAGCATTGCTGTATTGGCAGTTCTCCCATTGGAGGGAATAAGTACACTGAAAAGATCACACGTCCACTTAAATTTAAGTTAAGTTCTTTAATACTGGAGGCACAAAACAAAGTGCTCCATGGACCAAAGGGAAATTTCATTACCACAGGGAAGGTAGCATTTGATTTAGGCTGTACGCATGGATAGAAATTCAACAAAGAAGGGAAGTGAGGGTATCCCAGGCATTGGGATTTCTGTCTTAAGGTATCTGAAGGATTATTAGGTTTGGCCATACAGGATAATGCCTAAAAGACTGACCTTGTCCTTTATGGGCAAAGTTGCGAAGAGTCCAATGTATACTTGACATAAGAAAGAACTTTCTAACAATTAGAGCCATTCCAAAGTGGAGTGGCCTCCTCAGAAGGTCCTGAAATCACAGTTTTAGAGTTGGAAGAGAGACCTCAACACCCATCTGGTCCAACCTGTACTTGAAACAAACAATCCTTGCCACAACATACTCAATTAGTGGCTATTCAGCCTTTGCTTGGAGTCTTCCAGTAAGGGAGAACCAAAGGCCTACCTCCATCTCCCACTTTATCTTCCACTCAGTCATTGCTCTAAGAGGAAGTTTTCTCTAGTATCAAACCTTCATTTGCCTCTTTGTAACTGTTATCAGTTGTTTCTGATTTCTGGGGCCAAACTAAGTGAGTTCAGTCCTTTTACATGAAAGACCTTCTGATACTTGAATGCAGCTACCATGTTCCCCTTGAATCTTCTCTGCTCCAGGCTAAGCAGCCCCAGTTCTTTTACTCCATCCTCCTGTGGCTTAGACTCAATGCCTTTTACCATCCTGGTTGTCATCTTCTGAACGCTTTCCAGTTTATCAATGTTTTTTCTGAACTGGCATCCTGGCTAGAACTTGGTACTCCAGATGGAGTCTGGCCAGAATAGAATACAATGGGGCTGGCATTTCTTTATTTCTCTTAATGAAGTGCAAGGTTTAGTTTTTTTGACTGCCATGTATATCATAATTCTAACTCATATCAAGCTTGTAGTCCCCTGGACCCTCCTAGATTTTTTTGCCCACAAACTACAATTCAGCCATTCCTCCCTGTCCTGTACTTGTGAAGTCTGTTTTCACATTTGTTCCTTTTATATTTCGTGCCTCTGGTGTGTTGAGTCTTTTGTGATACTGATTCTTTCAACTAACCTATTAGTTATACCTTCCAGTTTTATGTCATCTCCAGATTTGAAAAGCATATCTTTATCTGAGTCATCAATAAAAAAGGTTTCAATAGCATGAGGCCGAGCACAGATTCCTGGTGAATTCTACGATAAGCCTCTTTCCATATTGCTGTTGACTCAAGTCATGATTATACTTTGGTTTGGCTTTTTAAACCAATCTGACTATTCTGTTGTCTAGTACCCGTCTGTGGTATCCAAGAAGAAAGGTATGAGAGGTTTCATCAAATGCTTTGCTTAAGTCTAGGCATTTATAGTATTCCTTTCATCTGCCAGTCTAGTAATCCTGTCATCAAAGGAAATGAGTTTAGTCAAATAGGACTTCCAAAAACCCTTTCTTTTGATGACTTCTGTTTCTTATAGTACAATCCCTTTTCACAGTGGAAAATAATTAAGAAAAACTTCTGATATATGCAATACTCTGTTCCTGAACAATCACTCTTCCAAGGGAAGTGTGTTTTATCATCTGCTCTCTGGGACCAAGAATGGTTATTGCCTTTAATCTAAACTCATCTGTCTTTTAATGTTGCCTTCTTTACATTATTTTAGTCATTGTATCTGTGGTACTCTTGGTTCTGTTTATTTCACGTGTATTTTTCGATGTTTCTCTGAATTCCTCATATTTATTGTTTCTTAGGCTATAATAATCCATTATAATACACTTGTTACTATTTATTTAGCTTCCTATCAATGGGCACCCATTTTGTTTCTAGTTTTTTTCTGCCATGGAAAGTGCTATTAAGAATTTCTTTGTACTTACCGGCTCTTTCTTTTTGTCTTAGACTTCTTTGGGGTATATGTCTTGTGGTGGGATTTCTGGGACAAAGAATATCTGTGAAATGAAATGAAAGTTTATTGATTTTTTGCATAATTCCAAATTGTATTCCAGAATGATTGGATCAGTTTACATTTCCACTAGTGTGCATGTCTTCCCACAACCCAACAACTATTATTTTTGCTTTTAATTATTGCCACTTTGATAGATGTGAAGTGAAACCGCAGACTTCTTCTAATTTGCCTTTTTCTTCTTATTAGTGATTTGGAGCATTTTTTCATGTGTTTTTTAATAGTTGGCAGTTTTTGTTTTGAAAACTATTTGTATCCTTTGAACCCTTATTTATTGAGGATTGACTTTTGGTCTTATTTTTTTAAAGTTAATTCTCTATCTAGTTTAGATACTGGATTTTTATCAGAAATATTTAATACAAATAAAATTTCTTGTTTTAGCTACACTGATTTTGTTTGTACAAAAGCTGTAAAATTTTACATACTCAAAATTTTCATTTTTTCATAACTGCCACTATTCTTTTGAGGCCCCTTTTAGAAAAAGAAATCTTCCCAGGAGGAAAAAAAAAAGACTCAAAGGCAGCCAAATTGATTAATTGTAATAACTGGTCTTGTCCCTGGAGATTACATGTGGAAACATATACTTTCTTTTGGTAGAGAGGCAGGGACTACAGAATGAAATGTTCCTTAAGTTGTCAGCCATTGTTGCCATGTTAATTGGTTTTGCTTAACTTTTTTTCTTTGTTTTCAGGGAGCGTTTAATGGTAGGGATATATTGGGAAATGACTATGGTATTAAAAACAAAAAACATCAATAACAAATTTTTAAAAGAATAACTCTCCCCCTAAACATGGATTAAAAAACCATCTCCTTCCATATTCTTCTACTTTATAAAAGATATAGCCTCTTATATTTAGGTTGTATATCTAATTGGCATTTATTATGTTTATGATACAAGATTCTGTTCTAAACTTTTTTTCTGCCAAACTGCTTCCTAGTTTTCTCAGCAATTCCTATCAAACAAGTACATTCTCCAGGAATTTATGTTCTGGGATTTGTTGAACATTTGGGCAACTGAAGCTGTGCCTGTACTTTATGATCTCTGCTTCCTTTATGCTTTAAGTTTTTAAAAAAATTTGCTTATATTATTATGAACTTTATAATCAATGATAAACATTTTAATATACAAAGAACATAAAAGAGGATTGTATATAAAATTGTAACCTTTTGCTATGTGCAGTTTTTTAAAAAATATATTAAATTTAGCAAAATGGTAACAATATTGTCCTGTTTGTGTGACCTTTTTGTCTTCTACTGGGTATTTTTAATGCTTTATTTATTTTTTCTTCCGTACATCTCTATCGCTACCCACTAACTCACCCTCATCCCCACAACTCTCCCTTATAAAAAAGTAAGTATAGATAAACAATACACATCATATGTGTATTCAGACCATGTCTGAAAATATATCTTATTCTGCAATTTTAGTCCATCAGCCAGGAAGCATGTTTCATCATCAGTCTTTTCATATCATGAAAGGTTACTTTATTGATCAGAGTTCTGAAGTCTTTCAGAGTTATTTCCTTTATAGAGTGATAGTTGTATAAATTGTTCCCCTGTTTCTCCTCACTTCATTCTGACCACTTCATTCAAGTCTTACCAAACTTCTGTGAATCTGTCCATTTCCTCATTTCTTATACTCTAGAGTAATATTCTTTTATGTCAATATACCACAATTTACTCAGCCAATCCCTGAGTGATGGATACCTGCTTTGTTTCCAGTTCTTTGCTGCACTAAAATGTGTTACTATAAACTCAAATATTTTTTGACATGTGCGTTTTTTCTCCTTATCTTTGACTTCTCTGGGTAATTCTAATTTTGCTTGTGAAAAGCTTAATTTAGTGTCATTGAAATTGTGCCTTTTATCTTTTGTGATCAGCTCTTGCTTTTGTTTAATTAAGAATTCTTCACTTAGCCATAGTCGTGAAAGGCCTTTACTTTCCTTCTCTAATTAAAAAAAAATGACCATTTATATTTAGTTCATGAGTCCTTTTGGGGCTTACTGTGATGTGTGATGTAAGACGTTTGTATAAACCTAATTCCTGCCAAGTGCCTTTCTAGTTTTTCTTGCAGTTATTATTGAATCAGTGAGTCCTTATCCCCAATAATTCATTTCCTTGGATTTATTAAACTCTGCTGGGCTATTATGTTCAGTTGCTTTGGGGTCTTTTTTTACCTAAGCTAGTCCATTGATCAACTTTCCCATTTTTTGACCAGTACCAAATGATTTTAAATGATTATTGCTTTTATGGTATTCACCAACCATCTCTTTTAGAACTTTGCCAGGAATCAAATAAAAGCTCTGTAACCTTTTATTTGTAGTCTTTAGCTTCCTTCCCTTTAAAAAAAATTGAGACAACTTTTACCCTTTTAAAATTCTGTAGCACTTCTCCCGTTCTCCTTGATCTTTCCGAGATCACTGATAGTGGTTTAACATTCACATTTTACTGGGTTTCTTTTCTTTTTCTTTTTCTGGTACCTTGGGATATTGTTCTTCTGGGCCTAGTGACTAGAACTAATCCAGGTCAACTATAGATGTTCCCTTACCATCTCCCTACTTATCTTGAGCTTTATCTCTCTTAGCCATTTTTGTTTGGCCATTTTCACTGCAGATTATTGTCTATGGTAGAGTGAAGAACTGGAGAATAAAAGTTAGTGCTGCTCTCTTAATGTTGTCCGGTATCATCTTGTCCCCAACCTTGAACAAGGAGTTCTCTTCCTTCTTTACTACTCTCTTTTTTTCCTCATTGTGACTAAGAAATGCCCCCTTTTTATTGTCTGTGAGCTTTCCTGATTAGACTTAGCTCATGATCAGCTTTAGGGCTCCTGACTGTTTTTACAAGATCATGCTACATCTTTGTATTCTTTCTCTGTTATATATTCTTCCAAACCTTCTGCTTGTCTTTAGCAAACATAAGGTGATTGACGAGTTCTTCATGCATCCACATCAATATCTGTAGGAATTGTTTCTCTTTGTGTCTTCAAATTTTCAGTTTTGAGAGCTTCCTATCCTACCTGGGTAGGCTTCTCTGTAAGATTTTAATTCACCAGTTTTTACCCATCCTTTTTCTGAAGCCTTTGAAATGTCCTCTTCCATAATCTAGGATGTATGTCAGACTAATTAAGGCATTCATAGGAACCTCAATTTAAAGTAGGAAGGAATTTAAAAGGTTATCTAGTTCAGTCCCTCATTTTATGTATGAGGGAAAGTTAAGAGGTTAAGTGACTTCCCCAAGGTCATCTAGGCAGGAAATAGTAGGTCCCATATCTCTATATTCATCACTCTTCACTTTTCATTGCTCCCTACTGCCTCCCCTTAGACATCTAGATCTGGAGGAGACCTTAGAGTTCATCCAGTCCCATCCTATCCTTTTACTGAGGACACAGGGGTCTGGCATGGTTGTATGACTGGTCTTCCATATGGCTATCATACACAATATTAGAAGATAAGTGTATTAGAGTTACAAGATAAAGTTATGAGCAAAGGAAATACATACAGGTGGTCTTACACTTACATTGTACTTGGGAGTTGTAATTCATAAGTGATAATAAAGGATATACAAGGGAAACACAAAGTAATTTGGGGAGGAGTGTTGGTAGTAAGTGTTAACAACGGAGGGAATTGGAAAGGACTTAGTGAGGAGGTGGCACTCCAAGGGAGGCACATTTTCCATTATTTATTTATTTATTTTTAAAATTAACTTTTATTTATTTTAGTTTACGTCATTCATTTCCACAAGATTTTGAGTTACAAATTTTCTCCCCATCTTTCCCCTACCCACCACCCCAAAACAGTGATCCCACTGTATACCCCCTCCCCCGATCTGTTCTCTTCTATATCCTCCCCCACCATCCCTCTGCCTTTCCGGTAGGGCAAGGTGGATCTCCTTACCCCAGTGCCTGTATATCTTAATTCCCAGTTGCATGTAAATAATAATAATAATAATTATACGTATATATATATATATATATATATATATATATATATATATATATACACGTACATATATATTTTTTTAACATTTGATTATAGAACTTTAAATTCTAGATTCTTCCCCTTCCTCCCTTGCCCCCCACCCCCACTGGAAAGACACACAATTCAGTACAGGCCTTACATGTGTAGTTATGCAGAACATCTCCACAATGGACATATTGTGAACGACTGACTATATTTCCCTCCTTCCTATCCTGTCCCCGCCCTATTCTATTCTCTACTTTGTCCCTGTCCCTTTACAGAAGTGTGTGCTTCTAACAACTCTGGGAGGTATGTTTTCTAAAAAAGAGAGACAAGGATAGAGAACTCAGGGCAAACCCACAGAGGCAGGAGATGGACTGTTGTATGTGGGCTTGGCTAGCCCAGAGAGTATGTGAAGGGCACATAGTGTGGTGGGGATGAGGGGGGGAAATATATATTGATATAGCACCTACTACGCCCCAGGTGCTGACCACTTTACAAATATTGTCTCGTTTGATCCTTGCAACAGCCTTGCAAAGTGGGTGCTGTAATTATCTCCATTTTACAGTTGAGGAAATGAAGGCAAAGTGACTTGACCAGAGTCATGTAGCCAGGAAATATCTGAGGTCAGATTTGAACTCAGGTCTTCCTGACTCCAAGCCCAGCACTCTGCCTACCTACACCTAGCTTCCTCAGGGGAGTTGTGTGAAATAATTATGGAAAGACAGGTAGGAGTAAGATTTTGAAGGGGAGGAGTTTGTGTTTATCCTAAAGGCAATAGGAAATACCCAGAACCTCTTGAGAAGAACAGTAAGACGACAAGATTTGTGCTTTGGGTGCATGAGTTTAGAAACTGTGTAGAGGATGGACAGGAGAAGGAAGAAACTTGGAAACAATATAGATAAGGTGCTAGGCAATCTGGGCAAAAGGTAACGAGGGCCTGAAAGAGGACACTGGCAGCCATGTGAGTGTAGAGAAGGGATGGGAGAGGTGATGTTGAGAATCCACATGAGTTGGCAGTTGACTGGATTTTTGGGTTGAGGGAGAGGGAAGAGTCAATAATTACTTCATTGTGAACATGTATGACTAGAGCAGCAGGAGAGCAGTTGGGTCCTGCCCAGCTGTGTCATAGGCCTGTTTTCTTGGAGCTGCTGAATCCCCAGTGTATCAGCTTCCAAGTCCTTGAGCAGCAGAGCTGGTGGCTGCAGATCTTGGGACTGCTGCATCTTGCTGCTTCGCATTTCCCTTGCTCATGACTTTATTTTGAAACTCTTTAATACACTCATCCTGTAATATTGTGTATTATAGTCATGTTGATGTCTCATCCCCATTTAAAAAAATTAATTTGTTTGTGAACTTTTAGTTTACAACATTCAGTTCTACAAGCTTTTGAGTTCCAAATTTTCTCCCCCTTCCTCTCTTCCTCCTTCCCCCCTATATCAGCATGCAATCTGATATAGGTTCTACAAATACCTTCACACTAAACATTAGTTAAGTTGTAAAAAAGTATTATAACCAATGGAATGAACAACGAGAAAGAAGGAACAAAACAAAAAAGAGAGAGAGAGCCAGTAGTTTGCTTCAGTCTGCATTTGAACTCTGTAAATCTTTCTCTGGACGTGGATAGCCTTTTCCATCATGAGTTCTTTGGAGTTGTCTTTATAACCTTGCATTGCTGAGATGAGCCCAGTCTATCAAAGTCAGTCATCACAGATACAATGTGTTTGTAATTGTGTATAATGTTCTAATGGTTCTGCTCCCCTCACTTAGCATCAGTTCATATAAGTCTTTCCAGGTTTTTCTGAAGTCTGCCTGTTCATCATTTCTTATAGCACAATAGTATTCTTTTACATTCATATACCACAACTTGTTTAGCCATTCCCCAATTGATGGGCATTCCTTTGATTTCCAATTCTTTGCCGCCACAAAAAGAGCTACTATAAATATTTTTGTACATATGGCTCCTTTTCCCACTTGTATGATCTTTTTGGGATCCAGCCTTAGAAGTGATATTGCTGGTTCAAAGGGTATGTACATGTTTATAGTCCTTTGGGCATAGTTCCAGATTGCTCTCCAGAATGGTGGTTTATCCCCATTTCTAATCTAATGTGCTCCTGGAAAGCAGATCTCTTGTGTCTTATTTAAACCATAGCTTTCTGTGCACAGAAAGCACTTAAGACCTGTTTGTTGTGTTCAGAGTGGGGGAAGGAACTCTTATGTCTTCATTGTTTTTATTCTGTGCAGGAGGGAGTTGGAGACACACCTGACTCTTATGCTTATGATGGTAACAGAGTGCGTAAGTGGAATGTGACCACAACTAATTATGGCAAAGTGAGTATCCTCCTGGAAGCTTGGAGATGTGGGTACTGTGGTCTGATTATGGGTCTATAAGTCCTGTCTGGAGAAGAAGTATTTCACCTTGGCTTCTGGTCCCAAACGAATGGCTTTAGTTCCTGTTCTTGACCCTGTCTCCCGAGCTGGAGCCATGTGCTTCCTCTGACCTCTATCTAATGTTTATGCACCAGACACTCACTCATGCTACTGTATCCTTGCTCTTCCTTGCCTCCCCTCCCCATGACTTCCCATCTCTCCTGTCCTAAAGCCTGTGCTTTCAACATATCCCATAGGGGAGGAGTTAGAGCAGCTGGTACACTGCTGCTCAGGGGCTCCAGGCAGTAGAGAATTGATTAGAGGGAAGGAAGTAGGTCTTATTTACAAACGGTGGGAGTTCCCCTAGTTCCTTGGCTCTGTATCAGGTTTTCTTTGGACCCAGGAATTGTTTATTGATGAGGCTTATCCTGCACATAGACCTAGGAAGTATCAGAAGTCTTCCCTGTTATGGAACCCAGTGCTTTAATATAGGATTGGGAAAAACAGCATTTTTCTTTGACTATCCAGCCTGCCTTGCCCTGTTGTTTCAGGTACGATATATCTTTGTGAACTTCTGAAATGTGTCTTTCCAACCAATGATCTTTTCTTTCTCTCGACAGTCATGGGCAGCTGGAGACATTGTGAGTTGTCTGATTGACCTAGATGAAGGAACCATTGCCTTTTGTCTGTAAGTCTTTCTGTATCTTAAACTTTTGGCTCGTAGACCTTGCTTTTCTCTACCAGAAGCTGAGATTCCTGCTTGCCTTCTTGCCTGGATAGAGGGAAGAGAGATACAGGGCTTCCCTGCTATTGACAGATTGTTGATCTTTGCTTCTAGCAGTTCATAGGTTCCTTCAGACTGTTAGGCTTTAATGATTTTTATTATTTTAATAGTCTTAGTGATGTTTATGATCATATGGTTGGGCCTTCCCATAGAGATGGGACAAGGCCCCTAGGTCTGAAAATCTGTAGACTTTCATTTTCCTTTGGGGAAGTAGGACCACTGGATTTTGCTTGTAAGACCACTGATTGATCACAGCCTGGTCAAGGACAGTGGGATATATAGAGCTATAATGGGGCATTTAGGAGTCTCTCTTAACTCCTTCTTAGGTATTCCAAGGAATTTGGAGTCACTGTTGAGCCATAAGTTGGGTTGTCTTACTGATCATTCCTTGACCTGAAATTAAGAATGGTTGGCCAGTTGGTTTCATGTACCCCTACCCTGACTCTTAGGAAAAGCCTGGGGGAACTTCAAAGGAGCAGAGCAGGGTGGACCCTAGACCCTAAAGGAAAGAGGAGAATTAGCCCAGATTGAATGTATGGAAATTTGGCCTCTATTCTTGATAACACAGTTGTCTGGGGCAGTGTTGTTGCTGCCCTGACCTTTTGTCTCATGAGTACCCAGCATCTTGCACCCTTGATGTGCTGAGAGATATCTGTCCTCTAATATCCCCCAAGCCCATTACACATGTTTTTTTGTGTTGTTCATTCATCCATGTGTGCATCCGTTCATTCATTTATTCATTCATCAGACAAACATTTCTGGGGTACTTAACATGGACAAGACTCTGTTGCTAGCTCTTGATAACAATAGCTCATAAGTCTGTGGCATGTTAAGGTTCACAGACCTCTTCACAACAGTCCCATGAATTAGGTACTGTAAATTTGTAAAATGAGGAAACCAAGTCTCAGAAAGTTTAAATGTCACATCCAGCGCCAGAGCTCAGGTCTTAAAGACTCTTAAATCGAGTGTTCTTTCCCCCCACACACACTCCCTTTCTGTAGATCAAAAGCTTCAAAGAAATGTTTGTTCAACAAGAGAGAGATTACATCATGTTCTGTTGAGATCCAAACAGCTATCCATGTAGCATTCATTTTTCTCCCATGAGTGATTTAGTCTGAGATTCTCAGGTGTAATTATAGGCTTTTCAGTGAGCCTCGTACTAGTAAAATTATCTCCATTTGCTCAGCCTGCCACCTTTTTCTTTCTGTTCTCTTCTAAATGGGTACAACCTTCCCAGCAGCACTGTCCATTTTAGTCCCTGGTTCTTCCGTGCCATTGCTTCTGTTCTCCAAGATTATTGGGGGTAGAAACCATGTCTTAATTAAACTTTGTGTCTGCCCTGATAACTAATCTAGTGCTCCAAATACAGTAGGTACTTAATAAATGCTTGTTTTTATTGTTCTGCCCCAGGAATGGTGTGTCTCTGGGAACGGCTTTTGACAACATCACCAGGGGCTCTGGAATGGCCTATTTTCCAGCTATCAGCCTCTCTTTCAAAGAGTCTGTTGCATTCAACTTTGGCAGCCGGCCACTGCGATATCCTTTTTAAAAAAAAAACACAAAAGAAAACCAAAAAAACCCATAGAAGCAAGCCAGGGGCCTCACAGCCACAACCTTGAGGAGCTTGTTCTTGCAAAAAGTTCAGAGCTCTTAGATTATCTGCTGAGCATCTATACCCAAGACTCCTGAGCCCCAGTTCATTTCCTGGCTTGGCCAACAGGAGGGTCCTCCTCTTTCAACCTTGTGTATAGAGTGGTGTTTCCCACTTAACTCCCTGCTACATATCCGATAGAAGGTTATCGACCCCTACAAGATGCCCCTATGACTGACCTGGTCAAGGCTCATAAGCTTCTTGGTTACCTGAAAAATGTCCTGCATTTGGGATTGGACCCAGCGGTGAGGCTTTGGACTGGGGTTGGGATGGTCTCTCTTGAAGTATGTAGCTTGAGAGGGCCAGAATTATCTCAGAATAAGGAATTAGACCAAAAAGAGGTAAAAGGATGAAGGCTAAGGGTCCACCCTCTTGGCGCTCACCTCGTGAGCTGCCCTCCTTGCAGGAAGGGAAGCTGGTGGAGAGGGAAAGTTCGACATGGCAGCTTCGGGGAGAACCCACAGTGCTGATCACCATGGCACACATCTTCAACCACTTTGCGCCACTCATGGTGAGTGCCACAGGCTTTCAGTCCTTTCCCTCCTTTGCTGGTGGTCCCATCCTCCTGAGCTTGGCTTTGCTGACCTTAGGATGCAGACTCAGTTTGAGATAGACTGGGGATCTGAGGGGGTGGGAAGAGGTGAGAAGCTCCCCCACTTCCTCTCAGGAAGTATCAAGAGCTCCTTCTATAAGCTCCCAGAGGGCCAGGAATGTTCTGTTTTGTCTTGGCTTCCTTGGGGCCTAGCATTATTCCTTGAATGTTATAGATTTTGTTTAAGAAACATTGACTTGAATTATGAGACAAGTTATCTTCCTTCCTTTTCCCAGGAGAAATGGTGTGGTTGGGCCTTCAGTTTTTTTGTTGGATTGTAGGGTCATAGATGGTAGGACCATAGATCTAGAATGGAAGGAACTTCAGAGGCTGTGTAGGCCAACCCTCTTGTTTTATAGCTGAGGAGACTGCAGCCCAGGGAGGGTAAGCCAGGGTCACACAGGTAAGAAGCAGCAGAGGCAGCATTCAAACCCCTCTCCTCTGACTCCATTGTCAGTGCTCTCCCCACCTTACTCGGTTTCATTCCCTGGGGCTCAGAGTTGTTTGTGTCACCACGTCGTAGGCTGCTGGTAATGAGGCTGTGATCAGGTTTGTTTGTGCCTGGTGCTCTGCATGGCTGCTAGAATGATTTCCTAAAGTAGAGGCATGACTGTGTTACTCCCTTGCTCGGTAACCTCTAGTGATGCCTTATTGCCCCAGGATAAGATGTAAACTCCTCTGGCTTTGCCAGCCTGTCACAGCCTGGCCCCAGCCTTTTTTTCCATGTTTATTGTAACTTTCCCTTCTTAGCACAAAGTCCAACCAAACCACCTTCTTGCTTTTCCTCGTATACACCATTCTAGATCTCATCTCCCTGCCTTTTCACAAACTGTCCCTCATGCTGAGAGTGTGTACTTTCCCTCCTTCTGCCTCCGAGTATCCCTACTTGCCCTTCAAAGCTCAGCTTGTCAATCTCTGTCTACATGAAGCCTCTACTGATTTCCGCATTTTACCTTTCATTTTGTGTCCATGGAGATACACGTTATCTTCCTTGACAATGTCAGGCACATAGTGTTTGCTAAATGCTTGTTGATTGACTGATTTATTTTCAGCAAAACTTATCAATGTATATCAACTGTCCAACAATATGTGCAATATTCCACAGGCATAGTCCTCTACCTCTGCAAAGAAGGAGGGGAAGTGCATTCGTTCAGGCCATCTCAGAAACAATCTTGGTCATTATAATTGTACAGCATCAAGTTTCATTTTTTTCTTTCCATTTACATTGTTATAATTATTGTATATATTATTTTCCTGATTCTGCTTACTTTACCATCTTTCAGTTCATATTTACAAATATTTAAGACACTTTGCCTCAGAGATAGGGAAATGACAGTCCTTTCCTTTAGTCTCATCTACTTTGTCTACCAAAGTCCTACCCTCATCATGGCATGGAAGTGACTCCAGGTTCTCAAAGGTTATGCCAAACTTATGAATCCTACCAAACTATAAGGACTTCATATATATATGGAGTAGGGGATGTACTGCTTGTTGTCAGAGGAACAGCCTAGCAAAATTTGTAGATTCATCACCAAAGGTTTGACCACCAGGTGATGGATTTTGGGTGGGGGGAGAGGAGGCTACAGTAACTTGTACAACCATACATTAAAGTGGCGGGGTATGTGTGCTTTGTGTCAGTGGGATAGTATTCACATCAATGAAATCACAAATCTTTTGAAATATGAATAGGATGAACATACCCATGAAACAGAAGCAGATAGCAGAATGGATTAAAAACTAAAATCCAGCAATGTGTTGTTTATAAGAGAGACAGACTTGAAACAAAGAGACGTACACAGAATTAAAATAAGGGACTGGAATCTATTATGCTCCAGCTAAAGTAAAAAAGGCAGGGATAGCCGTCATAGCCTCAGACAAAGCAAAAGCAAAAATAGACCTAATTAAAAGAGATAATTGGAGAAACCATATTATGCTAAAAGGTAACATAGACAATAAAGTAATATAAAAAATTTTTACAGCAAATTTCCCTGATAATGGCTTTATTTCTGAATTGTATAGGGAACTGAGTCAATTTTTAAAAAAATAAAAGCCATTTTTCCCAATTGGTAAATGGTTAAAGGATATGAATAGGTAGTTTTCAGGCGAAGAAAACAAATCTCTCTATAGTCATAAGAAAAAATTATCTAAATCACTACTGATTAGAGAAATGCAAATTAAAACAACTCTGAGGTACCACCTCATACCTTTCAGATTGGCTAATATGACAGAAAAAGAAACTGACAAATGTTGGACAGGGTGTGAAAAAGTTGGGACACTACTGCACTGTGGATGTAGTTGTAAACTGATCCAACCATTCTGGAGAGCAATTTAGAGCTATGCTTAAAGGGTTATAAAACTGCATAATCTTTGAATGAGCAATACCATTACTAGGTCTGTATCCTAAAGAAATCAAAGGAAAAGGACCACATGCACAAAAATATCTGCAGAAGCTTTTTTTGTGATGACAAAGAATTGGAAATTGAGGGCATATGCCCCTTCATTGGGGAATGGGTGAACAAGTTGTGCTGTGTGATTGCAATGGAATACTATTGTGCTACAAGAAATGACTAGAGGGATGGTTTCTGAAAAACTTTGTAAGACCTATATGAACTGATGCAAAGTGAGTGAACAGAAATAGGAGAAGGTTGTACATATAATAGCAATTTTGTAGGGATGATCAATTGTGGAAGACTTAGGTACTCTTATTAAGACAATGATCTGATAAAATTCCAAAGGACTCATGATAAAAAATGTTGTTTACCTCAAGAAAAAGAACTGATGAATTCTTGAGTATAAACTGAAGTATAATTTTTTTTACTTTCTTTATTTTTTCTTGTTATTTTTTTTGTATGTATAACATGGCTAACATGGAAATATTTTACGTGATTTCACGTGTATGGTTGATACCATATTATTTGTCTTCTCAGTGGGTGGGAGAGGGACCATAGGGAGAGAATTTGGAATTGAAAAAAAGGATAAATAAATAAAAAATTTAAAAAGAGAAAAGAGAGGAAATGGCCACAGAAAGACTAACTCTTTTTTAAAAATCTTTTTAAGTAACTTAATATTTCTGTTGTTTTTCCAATTAGATTTTTAAATTTCTAAAGGTCAGAGACCATTTCTTATATTTCTTTGTATTCCCCTTGAGTGCCTGAGACAAGGTTGAGCACATAGTAGGCGCTTCAGTAAACTTCCGACTCTGAGGCAAATAAGAGCCCATTACTCAGAAATACAAAAAACCAGTCTCCTGAGGCATAAGTGCTGCTGGGATCTAGGTGTTCAGTTTGTATTACTCTCTCCCCCTCCTCTGTTGTACGTAGTGCAAAGTATACCTAGTGGAAGAGGTTCTCATGAAATTTCTGCTGAGCATCCTGGACAGAGACGGGTCAGTGGAGTCTTACCCCCTTGTCAAGCAGCTCCTGGATCTTATGTGGCTCCTCATGGAGGTGAGTTACAAAATTACAGGACGTCTGAGCTGGACAGGGATTGGCGGGCTCTGGATCATCCCTTGAGTTCTTCCTTGCCTCCCTGGGCTCCACCTGGGTTTTTTTTCTCCCCTCAGGATTATGAGGTACAGGAGTGCCTCAAGCAGCTGATGATGTCCCTACTCTGTGCCTACAGGTTCTCCCCCATCATCCCAGACCTGAGCTTACAGGTGAGTGGGCACAGAAGTAGGCCCTAAGCCCCAGTGAGAAGGATTTTCTAATGTTTCTTTGGGGTAGATGAGGTTCGTGGCTAGGCTAGTGCTAGGTTGGTGGGGATGCAGAGATTAATGACATTGAATATTAATGTCTATAGCCTGGGCTGTATTCTGGGCTATCATACCCTCCTGAATGTCTTTCCTTGTCCTCTGCTGCCTTTTTCTTTGCCTTGCTAGCCAGACCTCTTTCAGTTTGATGACGATGATGATGATGATGATGATGATGATGTGCCAGGATCTGTGCTAAGACCTGTACGGTTATTATATCGTTTGATCCTCGAAATAACTGTGGGGGATAGGAGCCTGTTATTATCCTGATTTTACTGATGAGGGAACTGAGACAAACAGAGGTTAAGTGACTTGCCCACTGTCTTATAGCCAATAAATGTCTGAGGCCA
Source organism: Pseudochirops corinnae (assembly GCA_028646515.1). NCBI lineage: Eukaryota > Metazoa > Chordata > Mammalia > Diprotodontia > Pseudocheiridae > Pseudochirops > Pseudochirops corinnae. The sequence continues at coordinate 69,922,622 of CM053590.1, read as the reverse complement.
GATTTCAATTTAAGTCTTCCTGACTCCAGAGCTGGTTGTCTATCCATTGTATCCCTTAGCTGCCTCTAATTTTATTTAATTCTCTTTTCATTTTTAGATGCACTACCTTCATCTTACCATTGCTATCTTGAAGCATGAGAAGTCCAGGAAGTTTCTGCTTAACAATGTCCTGTATCCTTGGTTTTTAACTCGCTCTTACTCTATTCCCTGTGCATGAGCAGTAGGAACCAGCTGTGTTAGAGCCACTTGGCCACAAGCTAGGGTCATACCATCAGGGAGCAACCTGCTTCACTAGGTGCAGGCTTGGAGACTTGTATTTGGTTGGAAAGGAGGAAGCACAAGTTTAGGTTTTGCTCTTAATTGTTTTCCAAGTGTATGGCGCTACCCTTAAACAAGGAGAGAATGAGGAGCAGCAAAATAACAGATTTGAGAATAGACAAGACTTAAGGACATAAGTAGTCGAGTGCTAAAGCTAAAAAGAACCCAGATGTCATCTAATTCAACTTCTCATTTTGCTGTGGATTTTTTGGAGGGTTGGGTGGGACTTCAAAGACTGACTAGTTTCATTTTGGAATTTGGAGAATTATACTTTATTTCCTTTCTGAATGTTTTTCTATTGTGCATTTAGGTTACATACTGTCTCATTTAGCATTGTTTAGAGATGTGCATGAGAGAGAGTTTTCTTGCAAAATAGGCAAAGTTAAAATAATATACTAATCTGCCGCTTTGTTCCATGAAATGTCTCATAGTTATTTCTAGAGAAAAGAAATACAGAGGAATGCAGAGTAGTAAACTGTGCTCTAAGTGTTATATCAAATAGGCATTTCTCTAAAGGTGCCTGGGAAATGTGGTAGGGAGGCAGCTACAGTCAGGTAGTTCCCCAAACCTGTGCCCTTTATTCCTGTTCAAAAATGGGGTACTGACTCTCAGAATCAGTCTTAATAGTTTTTAATCAAGTGTGGATTGTTTTACCAGAACTCATTGTGAAAAGATAGAGGAGGAAAGTATGTTATTTATCCTTTGTTTTCCTGTTTTGCTTCTCAGTATTTGTATTTTCTTGTGTTTAGTTTGGGCAGGAGAAGGAAATGCCTGGGAAATTGAGGCCCTTTCTCCTGCCTACCCCTGTCAATCGTAGCCTGGACCCCATCTGCTGTGGCTCTGACAGCAGGGACTCAGCTGGAGTTTCCTGATGTCAGTATCCATGTGTGCCTTCATTTGTTTGTTCATTCAGCAAACATTTATGAAGCCTTCACTGTGTGTAGAGGCCTGGGATGGGCTCTGGGGGAAATGAGAAGTTTAGATGAGACATGGCTCGTGCCCTCATGGAGTTTATAGTCACATACTGAGATAAGACACAAATACAATGTGCAGTGCTTCATGATAACTTCATTAGAAAAGTGCAGAATAAAGCATTACCAGAAGTCAGGCCTGCTCCCCTTCTAAGGTGGCTGCCTGGCAAGCTCTGCATCTCTGCCAGGCCAGTGGGGTTCTCAAGGATGGGCCTTCACTTGGTTGGTCTGTATCTTTTGTCCCTCTTTGGTCTCTTCGTTCTGTTTAGCCTCTTCTCTGGCCTCTACCATCCTCCAGCAAAGCACAGGAAAACACAAGCCCCCTCAAAAAAACCTGAGGAAGGAGAACAATCTTAGGGTGACTTTTTTTTTTATTGTTTTGCTTTTAAGCAGTAGGTTAGCTCAGAGGACTACTGCAATGGGAGAGAATGTGAGCATCACTGTAGTACTGTACTCTTCTGAATGTTTGCTCCTCTCCATTCTCCCAAGCTCTGCTCAGTAGGGAGAGAACTGTAATGGCTGGTTTCATTGGTACCTCAGGAAGAGTTTAGGAGATGAGCTTTGGTAGACTGGCAGAGCAGGAGAAGATGGCAGGGTATGAAGGGAAAGAATCAGGAGATGAAGGTTAAGTCAGATCTGTTCACATCCTTAAAAGTGCTTTAGAAAAGCATTATTTGAGTGTGAGTTTCTTATTATTTGGGCAAGTCTCTTAACATGTAGAGTACTAACAGTGAAATTAATGTTTCTAGACAGTCTGAAAAATGATTGAGCACCCTTGGCTTCCTTTTCTCCTGCTCTTCCAGTATTGTTGCAGAATGGTGTAGTATAAGTCCTGAGGGCCATTTTGTATTTTTCTTTGTTTCCTGAGTTGCTGGTTCCCATGCTGATGGCTGGCCTGCTGGTGATGACTGAATACAATCTGTCCTGGTAGTCATTTTCTTCATTTGCCTTATCTTGGAAACCTCTGTGGGCATAGCTCCTAGGCACCCAATGGGGCCCCTTGTGCCATACAAAGGCCTCAGAGGATAACCTTCAGGCTACTTCAGAAGCTGAACTTCATTTATAGAATGGAGCTGATTAATACATGCCCTCCCAGTTTCTTAGGATTACCATGAAGATGAACAAGGAGATATAATGGCTGTGAAAATTTGTGAAAACGTGAAAGATGGCTTCTCTGGGGGAGTGAGGAGAGTTAAGGGTCCTCTTTGGGAAATGGGAACCAGGACCCTTGTATAACCAGATGGAAAGTTTATCTTTGGTACCCTCTTGCACACCAAGGCCTTCCTTTCAGCCAGATATCCTGCCTGCAAAGTTTCTGATTATCTTACTGAACTATTATTGTCTGTTTAAAGTGAGACCCTTCTCAAGTATTTGAATATTAATAAGAACTCTTGAAATCTGGATAACCTCTTAAAACCCAAAAGAATAAAGCTGTGATGGAGAAAGTGACAAGCCAAACAGAGAAAATTTGTTTTTCAATTAAGGGTAGTCTTCTATGTCTCTAAGCTTACATGATATTCTGCCTACTCAGATCAGTTGTGGGTGTGATGGATGGGATGGGAGGAGCCAGTGCTGCTCGGAGGCTGAGCTCTGGGAGTTGCTGTGTACTACCCACTCAGGCTGCATCAGACTCTGGCCTAACCCCTTAGCTATCCCCTCTACAGCTTTGATGTGCTTCGCTCGGTGGTTTTCTTCTACATCAAGAGTCCATTGCGAGTGGAGGAAGCTGGCCTTCAGGAACTCATCCCCACCACGTGGTGGCCCAATCGCTTCAATAAAGAGGTAGACCGCTACCTTCCCACCTGTGCCTGGCCAGAGTTAGGGGTGCTCCTGGCTAGACAAAAAGGCCTTCTGGGCTTCTGATAAAGAAAGCCAAATGGGGATCTTCTGAGATGATGTCACATAAATAGCTTCAGAGATAATCCTGACCCCCACCACCCTCTGAGCCAGCCAGAGAGTCTAGGGTCTGAACCTCTTCCATCTCCTTCTACTCAGCCAGTGGGAAAGTTTAAAAAGTGACGATTCCCTCCCTACCCCCTGTTCCCCCCACCCCAGTGCCAAACACCCAGACCACTGGCGGATGGGTGTGCAGGGAAGAGTCCATTGCTTTAGGAGATGGGAAAAGAATCCCCATCCTGCCCCCATACCTCTGTCAAGGGGACTGCAAAGGCTTTAGGTTGCAATACCTTCAGTAATTGGGGAATGGGCAGGGGTGATCAATGTGGAGGGTCACTTTCAGCCCTCTGTCTCCTGTCCTAACTTAAGAGATTCCCTTAACCAAGAGAGTAGTGCTGTTTTGTCAGCCAGGATTCCAACATTGTCATTTGTCTGCTGTTGCATGTAGGACATTAAACAGTATTTTTGACTAAGTCCAGGCTGCCATTTTAGGAGGAGAATTTTTGCTGATCAACACTAAAGTGCCACATATTCTCCGTATATACACAGAAGTAGGATGTCTCAGGCTGGGGTATTTCCAGGACAGACACCCTAGTGAGATATCATGCTGCCCATGGGAAATCTTGCTGGGTCTGAGCTGAGCTCTCTGACCAATTGAATATAGAGCTTTAGAGCTTTGACCTGAGTGAGTCTCCACATGTGCGTTCCCCAGCTAGTTCTGTGGATTCTGTGCCCAACACAGGTACCAGGAGCCTGCTGCCCTGCTGGGATGGAGGTTCCCAGCAAGGCTGATGTCCCTACTTTGGTTATATTTTGGGAAAGAAGAGACAGTCCAATCACAGCACCTTTAGGGCACCATTGTAATGGGAGTATGAAATCCTCTGGGTTCCCTGCCTTGGGCTGGAGGAATCTTGTTCTGAGGCTACATCCTTACCTGTCCTTACTCAGGTCTTAGTCATATTTTTGGGGGCCCTCTCATTTCTTACTTCAGGGCAAGGAGACTAAGGAGGTGAAGGAAGAGAGTGCTGAGGAGCGGCTGAGACGGCGGGCATATGAGAGAGGTTGCCAAAGACTCAAGAAACGAATTGAAGGTCTGACTACTACCTCATCTTCCTTTCCTTATGGCAGGTGCCACAGGAGCTCCAGGGGCCACTACCTCTGTTGAGGAGGACTTTCTACCTCTTCTCTTAGCTTCTCTTCCCCCATCTACATAGTCCTGTCCCCACCCAAGCATCCTTCCCATTAGGGAATCTGGGAGTTGGGAAGTATTTCCTACGTGTGCCCAGAAGGGCTAGCTTGCCTCATGGTTGGGGAAGACTATGCCTCCCAGGAAGACTGGTGGCTCCTGTTTCACTCTAGGAGGGGTGGTAGCCTTTGCTGCTAGTACTCTCTGTCCTACCTAGGGCTGAACTCAGGCCATCAGGACTGATGGTCTGCTTTCCCTTTCAGTGGTAGAAGATCTCCAGGTTCAGATCCTGAAGTTGTTGTTGAATAATCAAGACCATAATGGGGTAAGTGGGCTTGCATGAGGGACAATAGTAGTGCTGGAAGGATTCTTGGGGCATAGAAAGTAAAATATCGGGGCTTTAGTACCCAGGATGGGGAGACCAAAGTCCAAGAGAGGGAAGAAGACAGGTTCATACATCTTGGTAGAGACAGAACCTGGGAGCAACCTAATTGAGCCTTGTGTGGGGTGTGCAGTTGGACCCATTTTATAGGAGGGAACACCTCATATGCTTCTGTGGTTGGTGGGTAAGTGGGTGGAAGGCTGGAGACCATCGATTCCCCATCCCTGGCTGCTTCTTGCTGCCAGTCTAGCTTTACTTCTCTCCCAGGGTGAAGCTTCCAGGTACATTTTCCTCAACAAATTTCGAAAGTTCCTGCAAGAAAATGCCAGCAGCCGAGGGGTGAGTGGTTTGTTCAGGCTAGGGAAATACCTGCCCGAGGATCTGGGGGAGGGGAGCTGATAGGGGGCCCTCCCACTCTTAGGCCTAGCCCGAGGACCAGCTAAAGGACATTTTGGGCTGCTCTGACAAGGCTATTGATTGGGCCCTGAAGAGATATGCCTGGCACAGATCTGATTCTTTGGAGACAATGAAGAGGCCGGAGGGTGGGAATTTATAGAATCTGACTGCTGTTACATGTAACTGGCAGAGACTTCTTGATAAATCACATTTCTTATACACTGAGATTTACAAAGTACTTTCCTCACAACTCTGGGAGGTGGACAGTGCAAATATATCTCCTTTATAACTGAGGATGGTCTGACTGAGGGTCAGGGAGTCTGAAATGAGTTGCTCAGAGATATGTAAACACAGTAAAGTTGGGATTCAAATCCAGGTCCTTCCCCTGACTCCAGGACCAGTTCTGTTTCCCCTGTACCATGCTATAGGCTTGAGAGCTCGCTAACTGCCCTGCCCTCGTTTTCTGTTCCCTCCCTTCTCCTTCCCCTTTCTCCTTCCTTCCTCTGTCCTTTTCATGGTGGTTCTCTGTGCAGTCACCACCCTCCTTAGGAGTCTGTTATCAGAAAGAAAGGGGCTCATGGATTACCCTAGACCTAGAGCAGGAAGGAGCTTTATTTGGATTTGAATTTTTAAAATTTGGAACTGAACAGTAAGTAAAATGAGCATTTCCCTTTATGAAGTGGAAAAGTAAAAGAGAATTGTACGTAACACTGAATCTCTATGATGTAGAATCTGCTTTTCCTTTTAAGTATATAATAAATTCAACATGTAACTTTCAAAGCTGTTCTGCTTGTCTGTGTTTCCTTCTGGCCTGGAAGGGACCTCAGAGGCCATCTAGCCCAACCCCCACATTTACAAATGAGACAATGGACTCCCTGGGTCCCACAGGCAGTTAGGGGCAGAGGCCATCTGACTAGAGAACCTGCACGTTCCCCACTGCAACATACCATCTCTCATTGCAGAGTAGAACCTAGTTCCCAGGGGAAAGGCCTGCAGTGAGCAGCAGGCCTTCCTCTTCCTAAGAGTCTCATGGGCCAGGCTGCCAAATGAGGGGTCAGGCACACACTCCTGGGCAAGAGCTCGGTTGTAGGGGGATGATGAGATTTTAGATTTAAAACTGGAAGACACAATCTAGTCCAACCTCCTCTTCTCACAGATGGGGAAATTGAGGTCCAGAGATGTTAGTGACTTGCTCATCTCATAGAGATAACAGAGCAGCATGTTTTAGTGGAGAGAGAACCAGTATTGGAACCAGGATGGCCTGGATTCAAGTTCTGCTTTGGCCACACACTGAGTCATTTAACTGGTCAGTGCTCTAGGCAGCTCTTAAAGACTATAAGTTGCAGGGAAGGTGGAGAGTCTTCCCTCACCAGGGAGGTTCCCATACCAGAGCAATCAGAGGTCTAGTCCCTCTCCCTGTCCCTCCCCAATATGTGGCACATTTATAAGTGGCAGTGACATTCAGGCCCATGTTGACATCCACTTTAGAGGCTGCTCTTTCCAAGATTCCAAGCTGCTGGGTACTGCTGGCTTGTAGCATGGTTTGGGTAGCCTATCATGTAAATTAGGGTTGAGTTCAGAGAGATCTGAGTTTGAATCCTGCCCATAAAACTTAGCTGTGTAATCATGGTCAAATTATTGAGCCTCTATTAACTTGTTTCTTCATCTGTACAATGGGACTAACACTACCTATAAGAGCCCTTGCAGGGTGATTGTGAGGATCAAAGGAAATAACAGAGGTAAAGTGCTTTGTAAACATCAAAGCGCTGTTAAAGTCAGCTATTATCGTTACAAATGAGGGTGAAGTCATGCCCCCTGTTCTAGCATGAGTTCCCATGGGTCTGGCCTTTGTGGGGAAGAAGCAGGCCCTCTTGATGACTTCATCAGGAACTCCCATTCGGGCCCTAGTGTGTGTGGCACCAATGGAAAAGGCCGAGGGGAACTAGCTTTTTGTTTGCCATCCAATCTTATCCCAGAAAGGCTTCATTCTTCCTTCGGAACCTAGATGGGTTTCACTGAAGTTCTGGGTACAGAGTTAGGGTCTTTGAATTTTTGGGTGAACTGGGCTGAATCATTTTGGTATATCATTTTGGTAATAGAACTGTCCCATGCACATTTACAGTACTGTATCAGAAACATTTATTAGGTGACTGCTGCGCTAAGAGAGATACGAAGTATAGATTCTGCATGGTCCTGTAACATAGTAGGGGGATAAGAAAGAAACACAAATAACTGTAATATGCAGTGATACATATTAAATGCTTTAGAAAAGGGTAAGCAAAATTCTGTGTGAGGCCCGTGAGGGAAAGGTCACAACCAGCCAGGGTGAAGACACATTACCGAAGTCTATCTGGAACAGGCGGCATTGGAATAGATCTTCAAAGATCAGGTAGGAATTAAATGGGTGAAGAGGAGGAGGAAAGGCAGACATTCTTGGCTCAGGAAACATTGTGAACAAAGGAAAGGAAGCATAAGAGCACAGAAAGAGAGAGAGAGAGTGTGTGTGTGTGTGTGTGTGTGTTTGTGTGTGTGCGCGTGCATGTGCGTGCAGGAACAGAGCAGTCTAGTTTCACGCAGCTTTAAGGGCAATGATAGAAATCAAAGCTGGAAAAGCAAGAGGGGGAGGGACAGTTGATTACCAGTTAAAAGAAATACAGGTAAAGAGCTCTAGGATTTGGTCATTCAGTGGGTAGAGCCCCACAAACACACCAGGCCTTCAGTAGACTACCTTATTTGCTGAGAGTGAGTCTGGGAGCAGGATAGTTGGTCCAGAATGCCCAGATGGACAAACCCCAGATGCCACTTGTCTGTGTTCTCAGTGACCAGGGGGGGCAAATTTGGAAGTTTAGGGCCCTTCTATCTTGTAAAGGATAGACTTACTTTATAGGAATTTCTCATTACCGTGACCTGTTTCTTCATTTGCACAATGGGAATAATAATTTTGTTGTTGCTCAGTCATTTCAGTCATGTCCAGCTCTTTGTGACCCCGTTTGGGGTTTTCTTGGCAGAGATACTGGAGTGGTTGGCCATTTCCTTCTCCAGCTCATTTTACAGATGAGGAAACTGAGTCAAACAGGGTGAAGTGACTTGCCCAGCGTCACATAGATAGTAAGTGTCTGGGGTGAGATTTATATTCGAGAAGATGAGTCTTCCCGACTTCACCTGTGTCACCTCGCAGCCCTAGGAATGATATACCTGTTGTGTTATTTGATGGGTTATTTCTGAGTTTGCATTTTATCTCTCCTTTGTAAATAAATACCGTAGAATATCTTTGTGATCTAATGTTCATAGAGATCAACAAGCATTAATTGTCTGTAATATGCCAGACACTGTGCTAGGTGCTGGGGATCCAAGACAAAAACAGAATGGATCACGCCCTCAAGGAGCTTACATTCTATTGGGGGAAACAGCGTGCACACATATGGATTAGAAAGGAAAAGAGGGAAGTGAATGCTATGAAAAAGAATCCCGAAGTAGTGCTAGTGGGACAGGTTCTGGGCAAGAAGCCCTCCAAGGTTTGCAACCTGGTTGAGATTTCAGGGATCAGGGAAATTCTGTTAGAGAATTTAAGGATAAAGAGCTGTGAGGTCAAAGGCAAGGTCCCCTGGACACATTCTAAATAGCAGAGTGATTGTCTTGGGAAACTAACTGTGGGTCAGATTCTAGCCTCCTGCACACCTTGACATGTTGCTTCTCTTTGGGGCCTGTGCCTCCCTCCTTGTGCCAGGGGTTCCTTAAGGGCAGATCCTTATCTCAACCACAGGGCAGACCTGCCTTCGTTCCTGGTATCCTCTTCTTCCTGCCCCCTGGCTGTGCCAAGAAGAGGGGCTCTCACTATGTGGACATGACCAGCTAATTGACTATTACTGTCCACGTGGCTGTGACATGTCTTGGGAGGGACAGTCAGCTTATGAGAAATGTTGCACTGGAGAAATCAGGGTTGATAATAGAGGGGACCATATTAAGTGGAGCTGCTCTTGTGAAGGACTAGGAGCAGAATTGGTAGCAAAATGTTCTCTGCTTCTCTTTAGAACCTGACTGTTCTCTGCCCGCCGGAGTACATGGTGTGCTTTCTGCATCGGCTGATCACAGCTTTGCGGCACTACTGGGATGGATACAAGGCTTCAAATCCAACAGCATCATTCAGTGAAGGTAAGCTGATGCAGAGCTCGAGTTTCCTGGTCCAAATCTCATTGTAGAACCACCAATGGTGGTATTTCTGGCCATGCATTAATCTTCCTGACCCAGGGAAATAGTCAGATCATCTAGATTCTGTACCTGAGAAGTTGTAAACTGGGTCATTGGGCTTAGTGTGCCTTATCTCAGACTCAGCTGAGACTTTCAGAGCCTTTTCCTCTTCCCTTCTGAAGTACTAGATCCTTCAGATGGAGGTCATCAAGTGACAGTTTTCAAAGGAAAAGATCAGGCTGAGGGCCAAACAGTAGTATTGATTACCTTAATCTCACAGATCATCAGTAACTCCATCTCTGCCAGGTTTCTCCCTTTTTCCTGGTACTGTGCTGTGCCCCTTTCCTAGCCCCTCAGTTGGCCCATGCTCAGAAAGGATACACTAAGGGTGGTGGGGGGCAGGATTGGAGGCAGAAGAAACAGGCCTTGTGCCCTCCGAATTCAGTCAGCAAACATTTATTGAGATGAATATTCAGTTGTCTGCTTTTTTTTATTATCTGGGTTTTAATTTTTCCATTGGTCATTGAGCTACTGGGTATAATTTCATCTTGTGTACATTTAACTCTGCATAGGCCCACAGTGGATAGAGACAGGAGACTAAGGCCCTTTTGCTCAGTGGTCAGATTTTCTGGTTCACTTTTCTGTGTAGTAGAAAGAACTCTGGATTTTGAGAAGAGGATATGCTTGAGTCCTAGAACTGCTGTTTACTGTGCATGACATTAGGCAAGCTATGCTATCTCTCTGTCCTCAGTTCCCTTCTCTATCCACTGAGAGGATCAGACCAGAGTAGAACTTCTTTTTTTTTCTTTCCCCTAATACATGTTTTTATTATTTTATTTTTTTCCACTTAATAGTATTCAATTTTTTGAATTACATGTAAAGATAATTTTCAACATTCACTTTTATAAGATTTTAAGTTCCACATATTTTTCCCTCCCTCCTTTTCCTCCCCCCTCCCCAAGACAGCAAGCAATCTGATATAGGTTATACATGTATAGTCACATTAAACAACATATTTTCACATTAGTTGTGTTGTGAAAGTAGAATCAAAACAGAAGGGAAAAACCACAAGAATAAAAAAGCAAAAAAAAAGTGAAAACAGTATTCTTCAATCTGCATTCAGACTCCACAGTTCTTTCTATGGATGTGGATAGCATTTTCCAAGATGAGTCTTTTGGAATTGTCTTGGATCATTGTATTGCTGAGAAGAATTAAGTCTGTCATAGTTGATCATTGCACAATGTTACTGTTGCTGTGTACAGTGTTTTCCTGGTTCTGCTCACTTAACTAAGCATCAGTTCATGTAAGTCTTTCCAAGTCTTTCAGAAATCTGCCTGCTTATCTTATCTTATAGTACAGTAGTTTTCCATTACATTCATATACCACACAGCTTGTTCAGCCATTCTGCAGTTGAGGGGCATCCCCTCAATTTTCAATTCTTGGCTATCACAAAAAGAGCTGCTATAAATGTTTTTGTACATGAGGGTTCTTTTCCCTTTTTTTATGATTTCTTGGGGATACAGATAAAGTAGTGGTATTATTCGATCAAAGGGTATGCACAGTTTGATTGCCCTTTGGGCATAGTTCCAAATTGTTCTCCAGAGTGGTTGGATCAGTTCACAATTACACCAATAGTGCATTAGTGTTCCAATTTTTCCACATCCCCTCCAATATTTGTAATTTTCCTTTTCTGTCATATTAGCCAATCTGATAGGTATGAGGTGGTACCTCAGAGTTGTTTTAATTTGCATTTCTCTAATCAGTAGTTATTTAGAGCATTTTTTTCATATGACTATAGATAGCTTTGATTTCTTCATCTGAAAACTGCCTACTCATATCCTTTGACCATTTAACAATTGGGGAATAACTTGTATTCTTATAAAATTGACTCAGTTCTCTGTATATTTTAGAAATGAGGCCTTTGTCAGAAACACTGGCTATAAAAATTATTTCCCAGCTCTCTGCTTTCCTTCTAATCTTGATTACACTGTCTTTGTACAAAAATTTTTTAATTTAATGTAATAAAAATTATCCATTTTGCATTTCATAATATTCTATATTTCTTGTTTGGTCTTAAATTCTTCCCTCCTCCATAGATCTGACAGGTAAACTTCCTTGCTCTCCTAATTTATTTATGGTATCACTCTTTTTGTCTAAATCATATACCCATTTCAGCTTTAGCTTGGTATACGGTATGAGATGGTGGTCTGTGCCTAGTTTCTGCCATACTGTTTTCCAGTTTTCCCAGCAGTTTTTGTCAAATAGCGACTTCTTATCCCAGAAGCTGGAGTCATTTGGCTTATCAAACTCTAGATTACTATAGTAATTTACTACTGTGTCTTGTGTACCCAACCTATTCCACTGATCCACCACAGTATTTCTTAGCCAGTAACAAATAGTTTTGATGATTGCTGCTTTATAATATAGTTTTAGATCTGGTATGGCTAGGCTACCTTCCATTGCTTTTTTTTCCATTAATTCCCTTGATATTCTTGACCTTTTGTTCTTCTAGATGAATTTTGTTATTTTTTCTAGCTCTATAAAATAATTTTTGTTAGTTTGGTATTGCACTGAATAAGTAAATTAATTTAGGTAGAATTATTGTTTTTATCATATTAGCTTGGCCTGCCCATGAGCAATGGATATTTTTCCAATTGTTTAATTTGTGTGAAGTGTTTTGTAATTGTGTTCGTATAGTTCCTGTGTTTGTCTTGGCAGGTAAACTCCCAAATATTTTATATTGTCTGGAGTTATTTTAAATGGAATTTCTCTTTCAGTCTCTTGCTGTGGCCTTTGTGGGTAATATATAGAAATGCTGATGATTTATGTGGGTTTATTTTATATCCTGTAACTTTGCTAAAGTTGTTAATTATTTCAAGTAGTTTTTTAGTTGATTCTCTAGGATTCTGTAAGTATACCATCATATCACCTGCAAAAAATGATAGTTTTATTTCCTCATTACATATTCTAATTCCTTCCATTTCTTTTTTCTTCTCTTATTGCTGAAACTAACATTTCTAGTAAGTATTGAAGAATAGTGGTGATAATGAGTATCTTTCTTTCATTGCTGATCTTACTGGGAAAGCTTCTAGCTTATCCCCATTACATATAATGCTTACTAATGGTTTTAGATAGATACTGCTTATTATTTTAAGGAAAAACTCCATTTATTTCTTATGTTCTCTGGTGTTTTTAATAGGAAAGGGTGCTGTATTTTGTCAAAAGCGTTTTTTGCATCTGTTGAGATAAGCATATGATTTCTGTTAGTTTTGTTATTGATATGGTCAGTTATGCTGATAGTTTTTGAATCAGCCCTGTATTCCTGGTATAAATCCCACCTGGTCATAGTGTATTATCCTCATGATAAATTGCTGTACTCTCTTGGCTAATATTTTACTTAAATCTTTTGCAACAATATTCATTAGGGAAATTAGTCTATAATTTTCTTTTTCTGTTTTGGTTCTTATTGGTTTGGCTATCAGTACCATATTTGTGTCATAAAAACTTTGGTAGGACCCATTCTTCTCCCATTTTTCCAAATAGTTTATATAGTATTGGAATTAATTGTTTTTTCAATGTTTGTAGAATTCACTTGTAAATCCATCTGGGCCTGGAGATTTTTTCTCAGGGAGTTCATTGATGGCTTGTTCAATTTCTTTTTCTTTTTTTTTTTACTTTTTTTTTGGAAGGGGGAAGGCAGGGCAATTGAGGTTAAGTGACTTGCCCAAGGTCACATGGCTAGTAAGTGTTAAGTGTCTGAAGCCAGATTTGAACTCATGGTCCTCCTGACTCCAGGGCTAGTGCTCTATTCACTGCGCCACCTAGCCACCTCTCAATTTCTTTTTCTAAAATGAAGTTATTTAAATATTTTATTTCCTCTTTTGTTTATCTGGGAAATTTATATTTTTGTAAATATTCATCCATTTCACTTAAATTGTCAGACTTATTGGCTTACAGTTGGGCAAAATAGCTCCTAATTATTGTTTTAATTTCTTCTTCATTGGTGGTGAATTCACCCTTTTCATTTTTGATACTGCTAATTTGTTTTTCTTCTTTTTTAAAAATCAAATTAACCAAAGGTTTATCTATTTTATTGTTTTTGTTCATAAAACCAGCTCTTAGTTTTATTTATTAGTTCAATTGTTTTTGACTTTCAATTATTATTGATTATTAATTATTATTTTATTAATTTAGATTTAGATTAATAGATTATTAATCTCTCCTTTGATTTTCAGGATTTCTAATTTGATATTTAATTGGAGATTTTAAATTTGTTCTTTTTCTAGCTTTTTTAGTTGCATGCCCAATTCATTGATCTGTTCTTTATGTATTTTATTTGTGGATGCATTTAAAGATATATAGTTTCCCCTAAGTACTGCTTTGGCTGTATCCCATAAATTTTGGTATGTTGTCTCATTATTATCGTTCTCTTTGATGAAATTATTGATTATTTCTATGATTTGTTGTTTGACCCACTCATTCTTTAGGATTAGATTATTTAGTTTCTAATTAATTTTTAATTTTTCTTTCCATGGCCTTTTATTACATGTAATTTTTATTGCATCATGATCTGAAAAGGATGAATTTAATATTTCTACCTTTCTGGATTTGATTGTGAAGTCTTATGCCTTAATATGTGGTCAGTTTTTGTGTAGTGCCATGTACCACTGAGGAAAAGGTGTATTCCTTTCTATCCCCATTTAGTTTTCTCCAGATGTCTATTATATCTAACTTTTGTAAATTCTATTCTCCTGCTTAACTTCTTTCTTGTTTATTTTGTGGTTAGATTTATCTAGTTTTGAGAGGGGAAGGTTGTGGTCCCCCACTAGTATAGTTTTGCTTTCTATTTCTTCCTGTAACTCACTTAACTTCTCTCAGAATTTGAATGCTATACCACTTGGCACATATATGTTTAGTGTTGATATTGCTTCATTCTCTATGGTTCCTCTTAGTAAAATGCTACTTCCTTATCTCTTTTAATTAGATCTATTTTTGCTTTTGCTTTGTCTGAAATCAGGATTGCCACCCCTGCTCTTTTTACTTCAGCTGAAGCATAATATATTCTGCTCTAGCCTTTTACCTTAACTCTGTTTGTATCTTTCTATTTCAAATGGGTTTTTTGCAAACAACATATTGTAGGGTTCTGGTTTTTAATCCGCTCTGCTATTTGCTTCCCTTTTATGGGAGAGTTCATCTTATTCACATTCATGGTTATGATTACTGTGTATTTCCCTCCATGCTATTTTTCCTCCTGTTTATACTTTACTCTCTCCTTTCACCCTGTCCTTCCTCACCATGTTTTGCTTCTGACCACCACTGCCCTCCTTTCTATCAGTTCCCCCTCCCTTTTCTTTTTTCCTTTTCCCTTCCCCCTTTCCCCTCCTACTTCCCTATAGGGTGAGATAAGTTTCTATACTGAACTGAGTGTGTATGTTATTCCCTATTCTAGTCAAATCCAATGAGAGTAAGGTTCAAACAATGCTTACTCCCTCCCTTATTTCCCTCTACTGAAATAGGTCTTTTGTGCCTCTTGTGATGTAACTTACCGTATTCTGCCTCCCCCTTTTCTCTTCTTCCAATACAATCCTTTTTTTCATCCCTCAATTTTTTTTATATCATCACATCAAAGTCAGTTTATACCTCTGTATATGTATGTTCCTTTTAACTGTCATAATAAAAGATACAGTTCTCAAGAGTTACAAGTATCTCTTCTCATGTAGGAATGTAAACAGTTTAACCTTATTGAATAGCATAGTGTGTTTTTTTTTTCTTTCCTGTTTACCTTTTTATGCTTCTTTTGAGTCTTGTATTTGAAGACTGAATTTTCTGTTCAGTTCTGGTCTTTTCATCAGGAAGGTTTGAAAGCCCTCTATTTCATTGAATGTCTCTCTTTAATGCTGAAAGATTTTGCTGGGTAGTTGATTCTTGGTTACAATGCAAGGTCCTTTACCTTCAAAATATATTCCAGGCTAGACTCTCATCCTTTAGTGTAGAAGCTGCTAAGTCCTGTGTAATCCTGACTGTGGCTCCTTGATATTTGAATTATTTCTTTCTGGCTGCTTACAATATTGTCTCCTGGACCTGATAATTCTGAAATTTGTCTACAATTTGGGATCTCTTTCAGGAGGTGATTAGTGAATTCTTTCAGTTACTATTTTATCCTCTGGTTCTAGGATATCAGTACAGTTTCCTTGATAATTTCTTGAAAGATGCTATCCAGGCTCTTTTTTTGATCATGGCTTTCAAATAGTCCAATAATTCTTGAATCATTTCTCCTGGAAGTCTTTTCCGGGTCATTTGTTTTTCTAATGAGGTATTTTACATTTTCCTCTTGTTTTTTTCATTCTCTAGATTTTGTTTGACTGATTTTTGATGTTTCATAGAGTCATTAGCTTCCACTTACCCAATTCTGATTTTTATGGAATTATGTTCTTCACTTAGCTTTTGTACTTCCTTTTGCATTTGACCAATTGTATTTTTTAAGGAATTGTTTTCTTCAGTCAATTTTTGTCCTTCCTTTTCCAAACTGTTGACTCTCTCTTGCATACTTCTCATTTCTTTTCCCAATTTTTCTTCTACCTCTCTTATTTGATTTTTAAAATCCTTTTTGATGAACTTTTGCAAGAAGACTTTTGAGGCTTGAGACCAATTTATGATCCCCTTTGAGGTTTCACATGTAGGCATTTTGACATTTTCCTCCTCTTCTGAGTTTGTGTTTTGATCTTCTCTGTCACCACAGTAGCTTTCTGTGGTCAGGGCTCTTTTCTTGTTTTTGCTCATTTTTAGACTATTTTGTGACTTTTAAAGTTGAACTCTGCTCATGGGGCACAGGAGGCACTGTCTCAAGCTTCTTGTGCTGGGGGCCAGAGGTCTGGTCACTGGATTTCTATGCTGGGGCCTCAGGTGCTGGCAGCTTGCCCATTGTGCTGGGATGGCCTGGCATAGTCATGCCTGTTGTGCTCTGGGTTCTGGGGCTGACAGTTTGCCTTCTGAACTGGAATTGGAAGCCTCCAAGCTGGCTTGCTGTGCCACTTGCCTGCTGAGCTAGGATCAAGGGACTTTAGTTGTTGATCTGTGCTGTGGCTAAAAACCTCACACTGGCTTGCCCAGAAACTATCTACACTGGGCTGGGCTGCCCTTTTACCCAAGTGAAACAGGCCTTTCCTGAAGTCTAAGTTATCTTAAGCTGGAAAATTATTTCATTCCATCTTTTTGTAGGGTTTCTCATGCCTGGATTCATTTGGAGGCTTGATTTAATGTTGTTTGTGAGGGAAACTATGGAGAGCTCAGGCAACTTCCTGCCTTTTCTCCTCCATCTTGGTTCCACCTCAGAGCAGGACTTCTTAACTTTTTGTTTTATGTACCCCTCAGGCAGGCTAATGGAGCCAATGATGATCTTCTTCTCAAAAGAATGGTTTTAAATGTATAATTACAAAGGAGATCAGTTATTTTAAAATACAGTTTTCTCTCTGTCTCTTGCTTTCTCTCCCTCTCTCTCCTCTTCCATCCCTTCCTCTCTCTTACACACACACACACACACACACACACACACACACACACGCACACACACGCACACACACGCACACACACACACACGCACACACACACACGCACACACACACACGCACACACACACACACGCAC
>CM053590.1:69857346-69905141 GCA_028646515.1 Pseudochirops corinnae | reverse complement strand
CACACACACGCACACACACACACGCACACACACACGCACGCACACACACGCACACACACACACATGCACACACACGCACACACACACACACGCACACACACACGCACACACACGCACACGCACACACACACACGCACACACACACACGCGCACACACGCGCACACACACACACACGCACACACACACGCACGTGCACACGCACACACACACACACGCACACGCACACACACACACACACACACGCACACACCCACAAACCCCAGGTTAGGAACTTCTGGACTATGTGATTCCCAATGTCCCTTCTAGGCCTCAGTTCTCTGAATCTCTGACCTCTCTCACAGCTCTATTGCACTAGAGCCTACACATCTGGTTCTGGTTACCCTCCGATACGTGGCGCCATGTGTCACCTTTGTGGTAATAGATGGGTGCTCCTCAGTAGAGTTTCCTCCAATGTCAATTCATTTGTGAATTCAGCAAATGTTTGCAGACTCATAAAATGTCAGAGCTTCCAGGTCACGTCCTTCATCTGACAGAGCAGAACACTGGCACAGAGAGAGTGAAGCTCTGGAGAGAGTGATGGCAGAGCTACTGACACCAGCCCCCTTCTCCTGTCTTCTGGTCATATGCTCTTTCTGCTGTCGCATGCTGCAGCCTCTAGGTTTGTTTAAAACACATAATTAAAGGCTGTGTCCTCACACTTTCTCCAATATCTTTTTAATCATGTTACTTCCATTTCAGGAAGGGAATCACTTAAATTCCATTGTATTATAAATTGTAGTGAAATTGGCTTTTAAAGTTCTCTTTTTGGTGGCTCTTGTTCTTAATTGCTCTTATTCCTAAAATCTCACTTCTTCCCAGAACTTGCTGCTGTTGTGGCCATGCAAGGCCTCGATATATAGAGGAATTTGGCTACTCTTCCCTCCAAAAGGACCCCCTGCCTTCTCAAGAGATACAATAACAGCCCTTTCCTTTTTTTTTCTTCAAGTTATGATTTACCCCTCTCTTCTATTGTATGTTTGTTTTGTTTGTTTGTTTGTTTTGGAGAGGGGGAAGGCAGGGCAATTGCCCAAGGTCACATGGCTAGTTTTGTATCAAGTATCTGAGGTCGGATTTGAACTCAGGTCCTCCTGACTCCAGGGCTGGTGCTCTATTTACTGCGCCACCTAGCTGCCCCTAACACCCTTTTTCTTGAGTGAAATAGAGGAACTCTTTCAGTGCCTATACAGGGAACTTCCACGAGGGGTCTGCTCTTCCTGGTCTCTCTAAGGCAGTGGTTCTCAACCTTCCTAATGCCACGACCCTTTAATGCACTTCCTCATGTTGTCGTGACCCCCAACCATAAAATTATTTTCATTGCTACTTCATAACTGTAATTTTGCTGTTGTTATGAATTGTAATGTAAATATCTGATATGCAGGATGTATTTAAATTGAACATAACCCACAGGTTGAGAACCGCTGCTCTAAGGCCTTAGGAAGCAGTTCCCCAGCAACTTATCTGCTGCCTTTCTTCTAAAAGCTGCAAAAAAGCAAATTTCAGGTCAATATAAGGAAATACTTCCTAGCAATTATAGAGCTATCCCAAAGTGGAGTGAATTTATAAGGCAGTGAATTCCCCATCAGCAGAAGTCTTCAGATCAAGGTTATTGGGGATAGTGTAGATGAGATTCTTATAAAGGTATAGACTGAATTAGTTGCTGTTGAGGTCCCTTTTAGCAATGAGGTTCTGTAAAACATGATTCCCACGAGAGATTTTATGATGAGTTGTTGCTGGAAAACCAGTGGAAAAAATAAAATGGGTTTCAGAGGTATACCAGTTCTACCATGATCAAATTTGTGCCTAATAAGAGAGACCTGAGAGCCCTCCTGGGATGCCTGTTCCTTACTTATATCTCTAATCTGCTCTTCTTAGTTCCACTTTGCATCTAGTTGGATTCTCCAACTGCCCCTAAACACTCAAATATCTTTTTTTGGTTTTTATCACCCTAACTCCAGATTACTCCCCCCATCCACCCCTTCCACTTCTCACATGCTCCTGAATGGAGCTGGAGGAAGTTACACAGCCTTGCTGACTAGATAGATTATGAATTAATGTTATATAACTTCAGTGGTGCATTGGGAAGGCGGGTGGGAGGGAGGGACCCTTACTGCAGCAAGGCAATCTTTTTATTCTCTCCTGATTAATTCCCTGTCTTACTCCCTATAGAAACTATTCCAAACCCTCTCTTCTCTCATACCTCCTCCTTCTTCTTTCTCAGCTTTCTTATAATTTACTGAGAGCTCTTCCCACCTCTTTCTTGCAAAACTCCTTAATATCTCTCATGTTGTCCTCCTTTCATTAAGCCTCTGATTATGAGAGAACTCTTCTTGTTAGGGGCAAGCCCTCTTAATCACATCCTCTCCTATCTTCTCCATAAGATATCCCCCTCAAACATATGTCTGTCTTTCTATCTCTGTCTCTTTCTCTCTCTCCCTCTGTCTCTCTCTCCCCTTCCCTCTCTCACTCCCTCCTTCCTCCCTCTTTCTTCTCTATCTGTTCCTAATTGCTGATTCCTTCCCTTCTGCCTTCAGACAAGACCAGATCTCCCTGATGCTTAAAAAACTTTGACTAGACTGTATCATCCCCTCAAAATATCACCCTGCGTCTCCTTTCCTTTTCTCAGCCAAACTCCTTGAAAAAGCAAAAAAGCTCTTTGCACTCATTGCTTCCATTTTTCTTCCTCTCACATATTCGTCAGTCCTTTGCAGTCTGCCTCCTGACTTCATCACTCACCTGAAACTGCTCTCCTTCACGTTACCAATGATTTTTAATTGCCAGACCTGATGGTCTTTTCTCAGTGCTCATTCTTGACCTCTCTGCCACCTTCCTCTCTCCCTGAACGCTCTTCTCTGCGTTTTTGGGGAGCTAATTGCCTGCTTCTACTCCTGTCCCTCTGACCACTCTGTCTCAGTCTCCTTTGCTACCTCATCAGGTATTAGCATGCCCTCTAACTCTAGGTTTTTCCAAAGGCTCTGTTCCGGGATTGCTTCCCTTTTTTCTGTCCTTTCTTTCTCTTGGTGACTTCCTCAGCTCCCATGAAGTTATTTATGTCTGTGTGGATGATTTATGATCAAGGAGGCAGTACTGGCTCCAGAATCAGAGGACCTAGGTTCAAATCCTGTCTCTGAGCCTTTTTACCTTTGTGACTTTAGGCAACTTCTACCCTCTCTTTTTCTCCCCATTTAAAAAAAATTATTTATTTTTAGTTTTCTTTTGGTTTTGCCTTTTTTTGGGAGGGCAGTTGGGGTTAAGTGACTTGCCCAAGGTCACACGGCTAGTTTTTGTGTTAAGTGTCTGAGGCTGGGTTTGAACTCAGGTCCTCCTGACTCCAGGGCCAGTGCTCTATTCACTGCGTGACCTAGCCACTCCCTATTTTTAGTTTTCAACATGCATTTCCACAAGATTTTGAGTTAGAAATTTTCTCCCCATTTCTCCTCTACCCCCCACCCCAAGATGGCAAGTATATTGATTACCCCTTCCCCTGATCTGCCCTCTCTTATGTCCCCCCCATCTCCTCCCTTACTTTCTTATAGGGCAGGATGGATTTCTATACCCCTTTGCCTGTGTATCTTATTTCCTGGTTGCATGTAAAAACAAATTTTTTTTAACATTTGTTTTTGAAACTTTTGAGTTCCAGATTCTCTCCCTTCTCCCCTCCTCACCCACCCCCACTGAGAAGACAAGCAATTCAATATAGGTTGTACATGAGTAGTTATGCAAAACATTTCCATAATAGTTATAATGTGAAAGATTAACTACATTTCCCTCCATCCTATCCTGCCCCCACTTATCCTGTTTTCTACTTTGACCCTGTCCATTTTCAATAGTATTTGCTTCTAACTACCCTCTCTCTCAGTCTGCCCTCCCTTCTCTCATCCCCCCTCTTATCCCCTTCCCCCCTACTTTCCTGTAGGGTCAGATACCCCGTTGAGTGTGTATGTTATTCCCTTCTTAAGCCAAATTCTCTACCCTCTCTTGACCTCAGTTTCCTCATCTACAAAACGAAGAGTTGTTTAGATGACCTCTGAGGTCTCTTAGAGTTGGACATCTGTGATATTCTGATCTTTTCTATCCAACCTTCATCTTCCTCCTGAACTCCAGTTCAATGTCACCAATTGTGTAGAAGACACCTTGACCCAGCCCTCCCCTTCCCATTCTTATCATTCAAATAATATGCTGCCAGGTATTTTATTGATGGAAATGACTCCCTTGGAAAGGAACTAGAGAAGGTATTAAAAACAACATTTTTGTAACAAGGAAAATATTAAAAATATAAACTTAATTAAGAATGAAGGACTTTGGCAGCAGTATTTACAAAATGGACAGATATATACAGGATAAATAGGAAATAACAGAGGGAAGGCACTAGAATTAAGAAGGTTTAGGGAAGGTGTCCTATAGAAGGTGAGATTTTAATTATGACTTAAAGGAAGTCAGAGAGGTCAGTGATTGGAGCAGAGGAAGAAAAATATTCCAGACATAAGAGACAACCAGAGAAAATACCTAGAGCCAAAAAATAAAGTGTCTTGTTTGTGGAACAGACAGGAGGCCAGTGTTATTGGATTGAAGAGGATGTGGTGGGGAGGAGAGTGTAAGAAGACTGGAAAAGTGGAGGAGACAAGGTTATAAAGGACTTTGAATGCCAAACAGCATTTTGTATTTGCACCTGGAGACAATAGGAAGCCACTGTAATTTATTGGGGCCTGGGTGTGTGTGTGACATGGTCTTACCAGCCACTTTAGTGACTAAAAGATGGACTGGAATGGGAAGAGACTTGAGGCAGGCAGACCCACCAGCAGCCTGTTGCATTAGTCCAAGCTGAGGTGATGAGGGCCTGCCCCAGGCTGGTTTAAATGACAAAGGAGAGAAGGGAACATATTCGGAGATGTGGCAGAGGTGAAATCAACAGGCCTTAGCAACAGATTGGATATGGGAGCTGAGAGGTAGTGAAGAGTCAAGAATGACTCCTAGGTTGCAAGCCTGAGGGACTGGGAGGATGGTGTTACTCTCTACAGTAATAGAGAAGGGGTGTGTGTGTGTGTGTGTGTGTGTGTGTGTGTGATAATGAGTTCTGTTTGGGACATACTGAGTTTAAGATGTCCACTGGACATGTCGTTCAGGATGTCTGCAGTGTGGTTGGCGATGCAAGATTGGCGGTCAGCAGAGAGATTAGGGTAGGCAGGAAAGGTAAATTTGAGAATCATCAGTGTAGAATTGGTCATTAAATCTGTGGGATCTGAAAGAACACTGAGTGAAGTTGTATAGAGGGAGAAGAGAAGAGGGCCCGAGACAGAGCCTTGAGATCTACCTATGGTTAGGGCGTGTGATCTGGAGGGGGATCCAGCAAAGGAGACAGAGAAGGAGAAGTCAGCGAGGTAGGAGGAGAACCAGGAGAGAACATGAAACCTGAAAACCTAGAGAGAAAAGAATATCCAGGAGGAGAGCATGACCAATAGTTTCAAAGACTATAGAGAGGTCAAGGAGAATGAAGACTGAGAAATTTAAAACTCAGCATGAGTTTTAAATTATTTAGCAAAAAAATTACTTACCAAAGCGTCTTACCTCAGATCTTACCGTGTCACTCAGTTGACTCCAGTGACTCCCCATTGCTTCTAGGATAAAATTTAAGCCCTTCTGTTTAACGTTTAAAGTCCTTCATAAGTTGGCTGCAACTTATCTTTTCAGCCTCAGTGGACATTAATTTCCCTCCCACATTCTTCAGTCCATCCAAACTGTCCTTCTCTCTGTTCCTCAAACTCAGCCCTCTATGCTTTTGTGACAACTATTCTCCAGGCTCATAGAATCTCCGCCTTCTTTCAAGATGGAGCTCAAGTGCCACCTTCTACATGAAACCCTTCCTGACTGGTATCCCCATCCTCTAGTGCCTTAGCTCTCTAACCTAACTGGTATTTAATTAGCTTATGTTTCTTTATGTTTATTCTCTTCATATTTATTTTGTTAAGACAGTGCAATTTTTGGCTTTAATGGCTTTAAACAGCACAAAGGCTTTTGGGACACCTATCATATATGCATGTGTGCATATATACACACATACATATTTATGTATATTTTTATATGCATACACATATATATACATACGTGTATACATATACACATATGTAGTCTCCCAATCGGACATAAGACATTTGAGCATACAGATTGTCACATTGTTTTTATACTTATACATTCCCAGAACCTAGCACAGGCCTAGCCCGTAGTACGTACTTTATAAATGTCTGTTGATTGATGGTTTCAATCACTCCTCTATTCCCCGTCCTGTGACAGGAAGGATCATAGTTTTAGAGCTCAAAGGGACCCAAGAAATCACTTATCCCATTTTACTGATGAAGAAACTGAGGCATCGAGAGTTTCAGTGACTTGCTGAAAGGCACACAGGTAGTACTGGTACAACCCGAATTTGAACCCAGGTCTTCTAATACTAGGCCTAGCACTCTTTCCACTGTTCTGTCTTGCCTCTCCTAGTGATGAAACCAATAAAGACCTGAGGGATCAGTCCTGGAGTCAGAGCCCTGGGGTTCTTTGTGTGAAGGTAGAAACCCAAATAACAGGATGACTTTCAGAATCTCTCCCTGTTGGACCTGAGGAAGGATATTCAGATTCTCTCTTGACAAGATACTCTTGCTCTTTGTCTCACTCTCTCTGCAGAAGCCTACGTCCCCCCACAACTCTTCTATAATGGGAAAGTGGATTACTTTGACCTGCAGCGACTTGGGGGCCTTCTGTCTCATCTTAAGAAAACTCTCAAAGGTATGTTTCTGTGAGGCTTGGCAGGGAATATCTGAGCAGACAGGGCCCCCAGGAACTAGTAGTTATTCCTCAGAGCCAGGATGGATTCATCAAGACCTAGTCATGCCAGACCAAGCTCATTTCCTGTTTTTGACGGTATTACTTTGTAGATCAGGAGAATCCTGATTGTCAAATGCATTACTGAAATTCAGGCATAGTCTGTAATGCTTGTGGATAAGCTGCAGGCATGTAGAAAAGAGCATGGTTTTTAGGTAGATTTTGGTGAATCACCCCAAAGAGAAATGATGAAGGAATCCATGGCAACAGAGAAGTAGGGCTCCAGTGGAGTAACCCAAGGCAATGCCATTTGTTATTCTGTTCACATGAATGAAGGCATAACAAGCGTAATTATCAAATTTGTGAGTGACCTTAAATTGGGAAGGGACTTATGGGTCATGTACGCAACAAGATGGTGGACTGGACATTTTCTCTAATCTCCATGACTTCTTAGACCTTTCCAGAACAGAAATTATGCACCAAAGTCATTAAACTGGGAAGGATAACCAGTGTTACATGCTTGAGTGAAAACCCCCCAAATTTTTATCAAGTCAGCATAATACTTTGAATAGAAGAATATGAAATTTCATGGTAATAAATTGAAAGTTCTGCACTTGGGTTAAAATCTCCACCTGTACGGGTTCCAAGTAGGGGATGCCCAATTTGACAACAATCCAGTGAAAGGGATCCAGGGGTTTCATGGCTATAACCTCAACACATGTCACTGGTGTAACATGACCACCAAAGAAACTATGCTATCTGAGACTGTGTTAAGAGAAATGATGTCTAAAGTCTAGATGGTGATAGGCCCTGGTCTGGAGTATTGTGTTCCATTCAGGGTCCCACATTGACAAAGGATGTTGACAAACTAGTGTGTGTCCAGAAGAGAGTGGTCAGTGCCGTGTGAGGATTGGTTAAAGAAGAGGAAGATGTTTAACTTGGAGGAGATTTATAAAGAGAGTCCAAAAGTGGAATGGACTCCTTTGTGAAGTAGTGAGTTCCTCATCATTGTAGGTCTTCAAGGCAGCATCTGTGTGACCACTTTTTGGAAATTGTATAGAAGAGATTCCTTTTCAGATAGTCGTTGGATTAGATGACCTCTGAGGTGTCTTTCAGCTTTGTAATTCTGGCCTTGAGCATGCTAAGGAAGGGCAATGGAAAGAGACCTGTGACCATAAGTGGTAAGTTGGTTGAGTTTAACTTATGGGAGGATAGTCTTCTTCATTAGGACCTCAGTGCCACAGACCCAGAAAAAGAAGAGAAAATTTGTATGGAGGGAGCTTTCCTGGCTTTTTTAGATCAGGTCTCACACACAGGTTTATAGCTGGCCCTACTAAGGAAAGGCTTAGAGGACAAAATCCAGATCTGGACATCCACACCTCTGCAGACTGCATGTGGCTGTGCTATCTCCATGGCCCTTGGTTTTCCCCAGGCTCCTGCATTCCCATCTTGGTCAGTTCCCGGATCACTTTTCCCACTTGGTCTATGTTATGTAGGCCCCTTATCAGCAGAGGGAGCCAGAGAATCTCATTTAGTCTATAGCTAGGGAGTGGAATGTGTTTCCTGATTGAGGTTTCCTGGTGTCAGTGACACCATACATTTGTATAGGCTTTTAATTCTTTTTTAAGCCCTTGAACATCTGTTATCTCGTTAGGTCTTCTCCACAGCCTCTAGAGGCAGGCAGGCAGGCCGAGCAGTCCAGTTCAATAAATAGGCATAGGTTCAGTGGTCAGTGCCTGGGCCTCTGAGGATGACTGGGCCAGGAAGCTCCCTCCCTGCCCTTGGGCTCTCACAGGCCAGGGACCTGGGGCAAAATGGAGGCACCAAAGTTTTAGGTCACCCAGCTGGGTAATGAGTGGTGGGCTCCCAGGCCAGCTCCAGGCTTTCTTTATGCCCAGTCCTTTGCTCTTTCTGCCACGTCCCCAGGCACCGAATCTTTTCATGTATTTACTCATTTGTGCAGATATTGTTGTCCTCCTTGTCCCTACTCCATCCCTCAGAATGTGGAGACTATTTTTTATTTTGTGTTTATTATACTTTTCCCCTCCCCCCGGCCCCCCAGTGCCTAGACTAGTGCCAGGCACACAGGAAGTACTTTATAACTGCTTTGAATTGAATTGCTCAGCTGGGGGAGGTAGGTGGAGCTTGGAGAAGACTCTCCTTGCTTGGGTGAAAATGATGATCTACTGGGGATAATACGCAAACGAGGATGGCTGGAGCTATGACATGTTGCTGATCATACGCGCCTTTTTAAACGTGGCCCTTTTTCTTGACTGCTGGACACTGGAAGAAACTTTGTAACCTGAATGTGGCTCAGTCGCAGAGCTAGCCCTGGGGACTTTGGACAGCTCTCACAGAGCTCTGTGTACTGCAGGGCCAAAGAGTGTCAGGCTTTGTTTCCCACCGTCCCAAAGCCTGAGACCACCCCCCACCCCCACCCCCATGCCCTTTCTCCCAGATGACCTGGCATCGAAGGCAAACATCTTGATCGACCCCTCAGAGCTGCAGGCCATCACCATGGATGACCTTGATGAGGATGATGAGTCAGCTACATCAACTGCACAGGTGACCTGTCCTTAAGTACTTTTCTTGCCCTCTTTGGACCTCTCAGATCCCTTTGGGTTTATCCCAAAGTATTCTTCTACTCTAGGTGACTTAGGTCATCTCCGGGAAGACTTCTCCCAGGCCAGCCAGATTAGACTCCCAGAGAGGGGGGGGTCTAGATGCAGAGCAGCTCTCACTGAGATGATATCACTCCCCACTCCTACTTTGGGGTGCAGAGCATCCTTTCTGAATTTCTCCTCTTCCCTAGGCTCAGGCCTATGGTGTTCCTTGAAGACTCACATGCAAACAGAATTGAAATTGCTGTCTTCCTTTGGGATAGTGGTCCTACCTTCGCTCTCTCCCATGTATTTCCCAGGGAATAATAATGCTACCTTATATTTAAACAATATTTAATAGTTTATAAAACACCATGTATAGCCATTATCTCATTTTATGTTCTTAATTTCCCTGTTATAGATATGTAGGTCAGGTCATTCATTTATTCATTTAGCAAGCACTCATTAAATCCTTGTTGTGTACAAAGTACTGTGCTAGATGCTAGAGGTGATAGAAAGTTCACATAGTACTTGCCTTCATTACAAAAAAGGAAAATAAGGCTCAGAGAGGTAATTTGTCCAAGGTTTCACCTCCTAGTAAGTGCAAGAGCTGGAAAAGAACATATCTTCTAGTCAAAGGCTCTTTCTGACCCCAAGCACACCACAGCTACCTCACTAACTTGAGAGTCTTAGCCAAGCTCTCCCTAGTTTTGGGGTTTTTTTGGGGAGGTGGAGGGAACACTGGGGAGGCTCTCAGTGTGATTTATCTCTCTTCTTTCTCAGCGCCCTGTGGCTGCGCTAGCTATTGGGGGGGCCCTGGCCAGGCCTAGTTGGCTCAGCTCCCCAACACTGAGTCGGGCCAACCGCTTCCTCAGCACAGCAGCTGTGAGCCTCATGAACCCCCGGAGGCCCCTGGGCACCATGGAAAAAGTGAAAATCCGAACACTGAACGTGGAGCAGAGAACAGAGGAGGATAGTATGTAATGGGGCTTAGGGGGTGCTGTGATAGTTCAAATCAACAGGATTCAGCAGCACTTAGCCCTGGGGATACACAATTGAAAAATGAGATAGTCCATGCTCTAAATGAGCTTGCAATTTATTGGTGCTATTCTACAGGAATAAAGTCTAATAATAAGGTAGAGCATGCTGGAGCAAAGGAGAGACAGAGAGAAAGAACTGCAAGGAAATTTCAAGAATGAAGGGTTGCTTTCACTTCTGAGGTTCAAGGAAGGCCTCAGGGAGGATGTGACACTTGAGTTGAGCTTTGAAGGGAGAATAGGATTTTAGTAGATGGGAGGTTAGAAGGTGATTTGTTCTGATCACATTCAGGCAGTAACCTCTGTGAAAGTTACAGAGATGGAAGGTGGCATAGCAAGTTTGGGGAATTAGCGAGTGGTCTGGTTTTCTGAGATGGAGAATTCTTGAAGGACAGTAGAGTCAAATGAGGCCACAAAGGTTGGTTGGAACCAGGGGGCTTTATATGCCAGACTCAAGAACTTACTTATTTATTTTTTGTCCTATAGTCAGTAGGGACCCACAGAAGATTTTTGAGTAAGGGAGTGACATAGTTGAACTTATACATTAGAAAGAGTCTTTTGCAAGCTGTGGTGGAGGAAGGACCAGACAGGACAAAGATGAGAAGTGGATAAGGCAGAGGATATAGATGAGGAGGATGCTGCTATACCCAGGGTAACAAATCCCTGCCCGAAAGGGATTTGGGATTTGACAAAGCCAGTCTCCCAAGGACCCTGATGGCTCTCAGTAAGACCTGACTTCTTCCTCTGGAATGAAGCATTCTGTTGCCCAGATCATGAGGAATCTAGCCTTGGAACCCTGCCAGTTAGACTTCCTTGTTTCTTATGGGGTGATAATGGTGATCAGTAGTTTTCTGGGTCTTTCTTCCTCTCATGCTGTTGGTGAGGTTGCCCCTGTAGCAGGTCTCTGCCCTATTGGTTGACTCTGACATTTATATTCTGTCAGGGTAAGGAGCCAAGGACTCCAGAAGGGACTGGGGGTCGTCAGGAGACTTATCCTCAAGGGCCTGGATCAATGCCCAGGCAGACCTCAGGAAGATATTCTGTCCCCTCAGACCCTGACCTAGCCCTGCCCTGGGTTTAGGTGACCACTAATGGCAGCATGTGGATTTGGGAAGAGCACTTTCAGGAGTGAGGAGATGAAATGAGGAAATTGATGCTGTAAAAATAGCTCTCCCCACTGCTTTTGCCCAGATTTGACCTTGTGAAAGTACTTAAACCATGGGCTTTCCCAGCTGCTCCTTCTAGGACCCTACAGGGATCCAACAGGGCATCACAGAACTTCCAGATTGGAAGAGGCTTCAGAAATCCTATATTCCAAACTCTGAACAAGAATCTCCCCTCTGTAGCATCTCTGACCAGTGCTCGTCCATCTTTCTCAGGAAGGCGTCCAATGACAGGGAACTCATTGCTCTTTATTGGGGACAGTTTTCATTGGGAAGAAGTTTTTCCCTATATTGCACTGCAATTTGCCCCTCTGCGGTTACAACTCATTCCAATTTTACCCTCTGTGGACAATTAGACTAAATCTGTTCATTCTAATAATTTTTTTTCGGTCTTTTTCTGGAGGGGGAAGGCAGGGCAATTGGGGTTAAGTGACTTGCCCAAAGTCACACAGCTATTAAGTGTTAAGTGTCTGAGGTCACATTTGAACCCAGGTCCTCCTAACTCCAAGGGCTGATGCTCTATTCACTACACCACCTAGCTGTCCCTTATTTGTTCTTCTACATCACGGCCTTTCAAATTGTGATTATGTGTCACCTCTCCCTTTCCCCCAGCTCCTTCAGGTGCTCCCTCCATGGCAGGCTTGTCCTCCTGTGGATATACTCTAGGCTGTCCAAAACATGAGCCCAGATGTGCTCTGATCAGAGCAGAGTGTAGCAGGACTCTTAAGTCCTTTGGTCCAGATCCTGTCGCTCTTAATGCATCCTAAGCTGCATTAGTTTATTTGGCTGACAAATTATACTGTTGACTCCTATTGGTTTTCCAGGCCTATTTTGTTAAATCAAATGTAAGATGTTTCATTTACACCAGTTGAATTTAATTTTATTTTGGAGGTGTGAAGGTCTGTGAGTCATTGTTCTTAAGGCATACAAGAGAGTATTAGCCTTCATTCAGATAGTTCTCCTCACCCTAGACATCCAGGCCTCGTCATATTATAGTAGGGTTAGCCATTTAAGCTGTGTTCTTTGTGTGGCCCTGCCTATTTCCCTAAACCACCTGACTTAAGGACCCCCAGCTTATCCTCGATTGCACTGTAGTGAGTTTCTGTTTGGGGCCCTATTCTCCTTGTGTAACTTGGGCCCTTAAGTGGTGGCCTGAGGCAGCCATTGAAGTAGATAATTGATGGCTAGTGGGAAGTCCTCTTCATCCATTTCTTTAGGGAAGGGGCGAGGGAGATTGATTTTTGTCCTAAGCCTCTCTTCACTGTGCAGTTGAAGGGAGCAACGGGAATGAAGGCCTTTTGTTGGGGAGGCCCCCAGAGGAGCCAGACCAACCCCTTACAGAGAACTCCCTACTAGAGATCCTGGATGGGGTCATCATGATGTACAACCTGAGTGTTCACCAGCAGCTGGGCAAGGTGAGCAGGGGATTGATTTGTTCTGACCCAGCAGAGTTCAGACCTGGGCCCCCTGGCAGAACTTGATGGGAAGTTGACAACAGAAAACTCCCTGGTCCTACCAGTTTCTTCTGGCTCAGGTGGGGCTGAGCTAGAGATCCCTTTCCACACCTGGAAACCAGAGTTTTGGCCCTGCAGAGTTGGTCCATGTGTGTCCTGGGAAGATCTGCATGCTCTTGTAGCTTATTTAGGAATCAGAGTGAGACAGATTGAGGGGTGGAAGGAGCTTTAAGAAAAGATTTCCTTGTCTAGAGTTGCCCTGGTGGGTGGGGTGAGATAGGACTATGTGAGTAGTGGGTTTAGAGGGAGGACAGCAAAGATCAACTTTGCTGAGGCCCCTTAAAACTTAAATCTATTTCCTTCTTTTTGGGTTGGTCCTAGAGCCATCAGTTTATACATGCAGTGTGGCAAGGCTAATTTCAGGAATTTTTCTTTGGTTCTCCCCTTCCCTCTAATTATAACTAATTATGGCATGTTCATCCTTTAACCTGTAAGGGGAGGGTTAAAGGGCAGGAATGGGCAGGGTTTGTTCGTTCATTGAGTGGTTCTGGACTTAATATGACCAGGACTATTAGGCTTACCTGGGGAAAGCAGATAGAGGAGTTGTTTCCCTGTGCTGGTTTGATCCTAGATGGTGGGTGTTTCTGATGATGTGAATGAGTATGCCATGGCCTTGAAAGACACAGAGGAGAAGCTCAGCCGATGTCCAAAGTGGGTAAGAACAGTGTTTTTCAAGCCTTAGAGCTGGGATAGCGAGTAGGGTCAGTGAAGGCCAATCCCTTTGGGTCCAAGAGGTCCCTCTGGCTTCATTCTGACTCTTAATAGTACAGCCCCATCCAGAATGAGAGACTGTAAGAACAGTGCTAATTTCCCATGCTGAGGGCGTATCTTTGAATCATGTTCTGTTCCTAGAAAACTGCCCCCATTCCCTTCTCCCCTGCCAGATATAGAGCCCAAAGAGTTCTCAGATATGTGCCTCCTTTTTCTTCTTCAGTATCTGCTTCATACCCTTTACCTGCTTTAGAAAAATAACCCTTGCTTATTCTTTATTATTAGGCTGTGCCTTTAATCTTGCTGGACTTCTGGTGTCTGGCATTTTCTTTGGGCCTGTGCCTAGGCTAGATTACCTCATTAGCCATTGGGCCCAGGCTGCTGCTGCCATCAGGGCTTCTGAGCATCGAGATACTGTATTAGCCCCTACCCCCACCTTGTTAGGGAAGTCCTCTCAGTCCTGTTAAGTGCTAATGTGTGGGTCTGGGAACTCACATACACAGCAGTGTGCTTGGGAGAGCTGGCTGCTGCTCTGCTGTTTATGATGAGAGCATCAATTATGAATCTAAAAGGAAAGTGCCCATTACTTGCTGAGTCATCAGAGTTCCAAACACAAAGGATTGAAATTTCTCTGTTACTCTGTCTTCCCCCACCTCAGTATATAGACATTCTGTGGGGTAGCTGGCTTTTCTTTAGGATAGCCTGGCCCTAGGACTTTTGGTCAGAAACAGCCAAAAAGCTAATATTCATTTCCCCTCACTCTGGAAAAGCCATATTCTGGTGGAGTCCCATGGGACTAAAAACTAATTCATTCAGTCACAAATACCAAGTACCTATAGAGCTCTCTGGGCTTACAAAAGGGAGGCTACCAGTTACCTTTTTCCTCCTGACCACATTAAACTACCTCCCTTTTTCCTCATTTCCTGAGATCCTTTTATTTGAGCAGGGGTGGTTTGGTGCCTCCTGAGCTCTCTTAGTTGAAGGTTCTCTGTATGGCCGGGCCAGTGTAGCTGTTTAGCACTTCATAGATTGACAGAATCTCAGAACTGGAAGGGACCTCAGACGTACCTGAACAGGAACCCTGCAGAGAATACCCTGACCAATGGCTATCCAGCCACTGCTTGAGGTCTCTACCCCATCGGTCAGTAAACTCCAGTGACTCCCTTTTACCTTCGTAACCAAATATAAAAACTTGTTTGATATTCAAAGCCCTTCATAATAGTCCTCCCCCCAACTTGCACACACACACTCCACCCCCACCCCCCACACTTTGTACTCTTTGATCCCTGGTTCTTCTTTCCATCTCCTGACTTGGAGCTCTTTTCTGGCTCTTCCCCACACCAGGAATGCTCGCCTTCCTCAGAACCACCTTCTGGCCTCTCTGACTTCTTTCAATCCCGGTTAAAATCCCACCTTCTAGAGAAAGCCTTTCCCAGTCTCTCCTAATTCTAGTGCCTTCCCTCTGTCAGCGATCTCCCGTTTATCCTACACATAACCTGTTTGTGCATAGCTGTTTACGTATCATCTCTCTCATCAGATTATGAACTCTGCAAGAGCAGGAATTGTCTTCCATTCTTCTTTGTATACTCAGCAGTTTGCTTAGTGCCTGGCACATAGTAGGCACTTAATAATGTTTATTGACTGACTAAAACAGCCCATTCGATGTTGGGAAGGTTCTGATGTTCATTTCAGCAAGATGTATTAAGCACCTACTTGTGTGTGAGTCATTTTCATATTGAGCCAGAAGCAAGCTCCCTGCAAACTGCTTGCAGAGAAGGACTTAGATTTTGGTCCTTTTGGTGCTCTGTGCTGGTGATGTGGTACCTGGAACCTTCATGAAAGCCTGGACTGTTCTTTGTGCCATCTTTTGCTGGTCTTGTTTCTCTGGGATGAGGCTGCCATTGATAGCTCTGGGTTGGGAAGGGAGGATGGATGACAGGGAGCTTGTTTCCTCAGTAAGCTACACGGGGTTGTAGGTAAGTGTCAATCTT
Organism: Pseudochirops corinnae; assembly: GCA_028646515.1. NCBI lineage: Eukaryota > Metazoa > Chordata > Mammalia > Diprotodontia > Pseudocheiridae > Pseudochirops > Pseudochirops corinnae. Next base: position 69,889,281 of record CM053590.1, on the reverse strand, counting down.
AGATATATTTAGGGTCTCAGAGAGAGCAGCTGTGGGTGTGGTCCAGGGTTAGGGAGAAGGAATGCCTTTACTGAATCTCCTCTCCTGGGAACGTCAACAGAGGAGAGACATTCAGGAAGAACTGATGAAAAGTCAGAAGGTTTTCTCTGAGAAGCTGAATCATTTGAGTCGCCGTCTTGCCTGGATCAATGTCACCATCTACTCCAAGGTGAGGGCCATCTGATTGGGGCTTAATTTGGATCAGGGTGGTCATTTTATTCCCTCAAACCACTGATGCCTTAGATTTCTTGAATACTGATCTGATATCTTGTGACTGAGTTAGGCAAGAGACTTCTTTCTGCCCCATATTCTTACCCAACTAACCTACAGGATGAAACTGTGAGTTGGAGAAGGTAGAGCTTTGTAGAGCTCAAGAAGGATGATCTACCAAAAATGGCAACCACAGAATGATAGGGTTTGGACCTGGAAGGAACCTCTGAGGCCATTTTGTCTAATCCCCTGTTTTTATAGAAGAGGAAGCTGGGATCCCGAGAGGCTTACCCAATGTCACACAAGTCATAAGTAGCAGGACCAGGATTCAAATGATAGTTAACAGCTAGCACTTATCTATTGCCTACTGTGTGCCAGACACTGGGCTAAGTGCTTTACAAATATTATCTCCTTTGATCCTCACTATAACCTTTGAGGGAATGCTATTATTACCCCCATTTTACAGATACGGAAACAGGCAGAGTAACCTGCCAAGGGACTTGTCCAGAGTTACCCATCTAGTAAGTATCTGAGGCAGGATTTGAATTCACACATTCCTGACTTCAAGTCCAGTGTGCTATCCACCGTGCCACTTCACTGCCCAGGTCCTTGGACCCCAAATTCTGTGCCCTTTCTTACTTCACAGGGTTATGGGAAGATCACATATGTAAAGCACTTTGGAAACCTTAAGTCACCATAATAATCTCAGTTTTTACTATTATTTTTGTTATTGTCTTTCATCCGAGTGCTGAGCTGTTCTTGTCATCCTTCTCCACTCTCCTTTTCCACCTCACCCCCCTTAAACCAGTTTTACCTTGAAAAGCTCAGAGCATCTGGTCCCTGTGAGTTATTAGATGCTGATTAAATATTACAAAGAGGAGATATCCTTAGCAGCTTTTTGGATATTTTGGGAGTAGGCAAAGTGTGGAAGCCTCTTTGTTGCTTGGGTACAGATATTATCCCAACCCTATAGCCATCCTCCTTTGGTTTCTATGTGGCATTTGACTAAAGACCAAAACCCAGGTACACCCTTTCTTCGAGCTGGTTTCTTGAGGTATTAGATTTTCTCACTGAATCTCCAGATATTCAGACTATAACAAGCTCAGGGGGCCACCTGCCCTATCTCCCTGTCTCCGTGCTCAGATGCAACTCTGTTAGGCATTGACCCTTGGGATATGGTGGGCCTGGATCCATCTGTACCATTGCTGGGAATTGTGTTTGGTCTAGTCTCTCTTTTTCTCCTTTCCTCCTCTCAGGAGAAGATGCAGGACATTTACTGGCTTCTCCGGGTTTGTATCCGCACAATAGAGCATGGAGACCGGACGGGCTCCCTCTTTGCCTTTATGCCAGAGTTCTACCTAAGTGTCGCCATGAACAGCTACAGCGCCCTTAAAAATTACTTCAGCCCTGTCAATAGCATGGAGGAGCTGCCAGGTGAGTGAAGCCCAGGTTTGGCATAGGAGAAGGGAGATCCTTCACTAGAGGTGGAGAAAAATCTCTTCCCATAGCCATTTGCCTGTTCTTCTGTTTAGAACTCAGTAAAATAGAACACAATTCCTACCTGTAGAGGCCCCCATCTAACAAGGGAGGCACAGCCTCTGTCTCCAGGAAATGCCTGCTCCAGAAGGACACTCCTCTGCCCTTGTGAGCTCTCAGTCTTAGGTAGGAGATGGAGTGTGCACAGGAACAAAGCTCTCAAACCCTCCCAGTGGCAGGCAAATGAGCAGAATGCAAACTGGGCCTTTCCCTAGGGAAGGCCTCTTGCAACCAAACTAACATCTGCAGCAGCAGGGCTGATTTCCAAACAATATTCCTTCAGATTTCCAGTTTCCTGAGAGTAGCCAGTGAGGCTGAAGCCTTGGGGATAATAGAAATTTGGAAGTGGGGACAAGACCCTTCCCAGGAGAGGAGTGTGTTAGCTCCTGGAGCCTCCTGTTGGAGAGTCACCAAGATTGGTTCTGTTTCCCCAGGCATGAGCAATAGGGCTGTCAGCTAACAATTTGAGAGACTCCAGGTCATTCTGCTTCTGTAACCTCCCAGAGAGGAGGCCAAGATCATTGTCACAGCTTACCATGTTACCTCTTCCATGCTGGGATGTGATTATAGGTCAGCAGTCTCCTAGAGTTGAGAAAGGTCAAGGACAGAGTAGGAAGGAAAGGTATGAGATGCATTGGAAAGCAAGTGGGCCCTATTCCTTGAGGACACACTGGCAGTTTGATTTATAGCTGGCTTAGTGGGGATGGGAATGTTTCTCCTTACAAAACAAGTCAGCAAGATGTAGCCCAGCAAAGGCTGGCTTTGGGCCCCATTTGGGAGACAGAAGTAAGGACATAAATGCAGATTAGAATGATATAACACATTGGAAAATATCCAGGGGGATGGGAAAGCATAAAAGAAGGGGACAGCTGATTTATGACTTTAGCAGTGATTAAAGTTGTGCTTGGTTGGGGGCAGGGTGGAGAACTGTTAGTTTGGGTCATAAACAATTTGTGGACACAGTTTTCTCAGCTGAGATCTTGGAATGTGTAGTTACAGACTCAGTTTTAGAGAGTGTCAGGTTTTACACAGGTGGGCATTTTAGGCTTGCTTCTCCAAGGTCATTGGGCCTCTTAAAAAGAGAAGAACAGTTATTCCTGGAAGACCACAGCCTAGGACGTCCTTGTCAAGGCTGGTTGGATAGGGAGATATGGTGGCCCATGCCCAGATTCGAGGAGAAAGAGAGAGGGCACTGGTGACCTGGCAGCATTGAGACTTCAAAGGGGATAGAGAGCTTGTATAAAATTTTTGATTCTCCAAGAAGTCCTTAGGGGGAAGGGAAGCTACATGTTGAGAATTTTAACCAGATCCTTTTACTTACCTATCTCAAATCAGAGGGGTCACAGCATCATGGAAGAGCAGGATGCTCAGCTGCTTGTGCCAGAACCTGAGATGATCCTGTGATTGCCCCTAGTAGTCTGTTTGTCTCTTTCTCCTGGCATTCAGACTGCCTTGACACAAGCTGCTTTTATGTGACTCTACCATACTTGGCCTTTTTAGGTTTGGTTTCTGGGTGGTTTTCCTCTCATTGCTCTCAGACCCTCTAATCTGTCCTTTCGGAATTTCCACTGATGGGTGAAACTGGTGTTCTCCCCTGGCTCCATGCAGTAATTGCCACACTCTGCCCCATCTTAATCTTTGTTGGGGCTTCTAACCATTTCTGGGTTGGGGGAGATGGGCTGGTGTGATTGAATATGAGAGAAGGTCTAGAGAGAAACATTCAAAGGATTATCTTCAGGTTGGTGATAATTAATTATCTTTGAACCTGATTTATTGAACCTGAGCCAGGCTGCATTGTCTGTAGGCATATGTAAAGTACATGCAAATATTTTGTGTAATGATATTTCTTGCCCCTTGTGTGAGCTGCATCTGCCTGTGGCCTTGGTCCTCCTTGGAAAAGGCTGACAATCCTTACCTAGACCCTTAGGTTCCTTGCAGCCCTAGTCATTGGGTGCTGGGTTCTTTGAACAGCTGGAAGTGTGTGCATGCATGTAGTCAGAGAATTCTGGCTTGCTTCAGCCTGCTGCTGCTGTAGTCCTTTATCTTATATGGGGGAAATCCCTGAATTTCTTGAGGTTAGGCTTTGGCCTCAGAGGACATATTAGAGAGTAGGTCTTCTTGAAAATCAGAGGGAGAGAGCGCCACAGAAAAGCAGCCTTGCCCCATATCCACTGTCTGCCCTTCCATTCTCTTCCCCTTTCTCCTTACCCACTCACCTCACATTGTTTCTTTGTCCTGAAATGTTTCCTACTCTCTTGGGAAGGCAGATCCTTTTTCATGTGTGTGTTTGACCAGCATAAAGGCCATTTCCCAGCTTTGAAGAGAAAGCACATCTGGTTCTTATCTGTCCCATCAAAGGGCAGAGACCACTTATATAACAGAAAGAACTCTGGACTAAGTAGGAGTTAGGAGACCAGGATTTTAGTGACTAAGTTTGTGTCTTCCACCGTAAAATGAAAAGGTTGGATTAAATGATCCCTGAGGTCTTGCAGAGCTCAGACACTAGCACACATCATACACATGCACATGTTTTCTTTTTTTCCTTAATTGAATTTTTTTAATGAGCAAAAAAATATTTTCCTTCCTACCTCCCCCCAACAGAAAAAGGAATTTTTTCGGTAACAAATATGCATTGTTAAGCAAAACAAACTTCTGCTGTTGGCCTCCTCCAAAAGACTTAAGTCTCATTCTCTAGCCTGAGGCTGCTGTCATCTCACTGGTCCTCTTGAATTGTGGTTGGTCATCACATTGATCAGAGTTCTTAAGCCTTTTAAAGTTGTTTGTTTTTACAATGTTGTTATTGTATAGATTGTTCTCTTGGTTCTGCTCACTTCATTCAGCATTGGTTCATACAAGTCTTCCCAGGTTTTTCAGGTCTATTTTCCAATCACTGTCTGGTCCGGAAGAGAAGTATTCTTCCCTTTGGTTGAAGAATCACATGATTTAGAACCGAAAAAGGTCTCATCCATCATCAGGTCTGACCCCATCATTTTACAGATGCAGAAACAGGCGTACAAGGGGCGACTAGGTGGCTCAGTGAATAGAGCACCAGCCCTGGAGTCAGGAGTTCCTGAGTTCAAATCCAGCCTCAGATACTTCACACACACACCCCCCCCCCCCCCCACACACACACGCCGTCTGACCTTGGGCAAGTCACTTAACCCCAATTGCCCTATCTTCCCCCCTCCGAAAAAAAGCAAAAACAACAACAAAAAAAAAACAAAAAAAAGAAAGAGGCCTGCAGAGGTTGGGACTTACCCAAGGTCACACAGGCAGACTACTTACTTGATTACCATTATATTCAAGCCATAACATTCTTACTCCAAATTCAATACTCTTTCTCCATTGAACCCTTCACTTGATAGGGATAGGAATGCGCCTAAGCCTGTTGTGGGAATGTTGGTAAACCCTGGGGCAGAAGTGCCTAGCACACAAGGAAAATCAATATGATGTTCTCTTAGAGGTGGGCAGGGCTTCATCATGCTGCTACTCTTGGCCTATGGTCCCCTCCCTATTCCTTTGGCTTAACCCAGTGCTGAGGTTGAGGGGGGAGGGAAATATGTTGCAATTACAAAAAATTCCTAGGTGGTACCAGATCCTTTGCATGACAACCAACTCTAAAATGATCCTTTTTTTTTTTTTGCAGCTGGTTAGGTCTGTCATTAGATTTTCTCTCTCTAGCTGCCCTGGGATGGAAGAGATGACCCAGTGGCAAATACATAAATTTCCCTGATGTTCTGTACAGAGCCTTGCCTATCTTTGACTCAAGGACCCAGCCACCTTTTGCTTCCTCCTTTTTTGTAACAAATGGCCTCGAGCAAAGGAAGGGCCTGTCACGCTGGCATTAAACGTGAAAAGCCCTGACAGGCATGTAGGACCCCTGCTCCCTGGCCTGTCTGAGGAATTCTGTTTGTGCGGACACTTTGGTCTTAGCTTTAGTAGTGGCGACCCTTTATGAGAGTCCTGTCGGATGCTTCTGCGACATCTGTGTCAGGTGTCTTTTGCTTGGTTATAACTCCCCGGAGTTCCCTAAGCCCTTGTGTATTGGACACACACGTGGAAGAGAAGATGAGGGGCCTGTTAAGTTAGGCCGTGGCAGGGGCTCTGCAGACGTGGCCCAGAGAGGAAGGAAATCTTTCCCACGGAGCAAAGCAGGTCAGAGAAGTGAGCAGGAGATGATGAGTTCTCTCTGCAGAGGCCTTTGAAGATTCCCCTTAGAGGGGAAGACGCTGTTTCCCCTTCACGGCAGATGAAAACCCCTTTGGGACCACCTTGTCTCGGCTCAGAACTAAATTCTTACCAGAAGCACAAACCCCCCAGGGCCCTGGGGCTGGATCCTGAGACTTTTTCCCTCCACAGGTTACGAGGAGACACTGACCCGCCTTGCTGCGACTCTAGCCAAACACTTTGCGGACACAAGAATTGTGGGCACAGGTGAGGTAGTTTTCTCACTTCCTAGAGGACCGTAGTGGGAGTGGGCCAAGTGAGGGTGTCTGCTCCAAGGGTCCTGAACTTGGCAGGAGCCAGGAAAACTAGAAACTCTTGAAGGCTTGATTTCCTACTTATTTTAATCTTTCAGTTCAATTTGACAAGCATTTATTAACTGCCTACTATATGCAAGGTACTAAGAATATGAAGAAAAAACAAAACAGTGCCTTTCCTTAGGTAGCTTTCATGATGGATACAATATGTATAGGAATAACTTAATTTCAAGTGGGAGAGGGGATGAATGACTGGAGGTGGGAGGAGGAGGGGTGGTTGAATGGTCAGGGATGGCTTCCCTTAGAACATGGCAACCCATATTCCCAGCAGAGAGGAAAGCTAATGCAAATGCCTGCAAGTGGATTATGGTATTTCAGGTTTGAGGAATAACTTGTTTTAGCCAGAACCTAGACTAGATAAAGGGGAGTAATGTGAAATAAGGCTAAAAAGGTAGACAGGACCAGATTGAGCAGAGTGGACTATCCATGTCAGGGGGAGGGGTTTGTATTTCATATGAAAAGCAATCAGAGCCTCTGAAGGGCTTTGAACAGAGGAGCACATAGTCAGATCTCCCTCTCGCTTTGTCCCAGGAAGTATAACCAAGCTCTGTCACGTGACAGGTGGGTAAAGTAGGCTCGGTGTGGTTGCTGTTTGTGCTGTCTGACTCTGGCCTCTTAGACGGAGAGAGTTAAACGTGTGGGAACGAATGGCCTCCTAATCCGTCCCATCCTCTAGGATGGCCTGCCTGCCGGACCCTGCATGTAGTTTCTAGGACTCGGACCTTGGATGTTCATTTTCCCAAAAAAGGACCCACAATTTGGGGTCTCCTGGTTTAACTTTTAATCCACAAAAGCACCATGCTCTTGAATGAATGGGGTTTGGCCTGGTAAACCAGAAGAGTAGCCTTTTTCTCCTACCCCAGTGACATTGAGAAAACCCATCCTTGGCCTTTTTGCCTTCGAAGAGGTCTTGAGCCACTTGTTCAATGATGACCCTTTCCAGTCCCCATCTCCCTTTCTGGGTCCTCAGACATTTCTGTCACCACTCAGACATCCGAGATTCACTGATGCAAGCGCTGGCCAGCTATGTCTGTTATCCCCACTCATTGCGTGCTGTGGAGAGGATACCTGAGGAACAGTGAGTTCTGGAGCTTTGCTCCCAATTGTTTGGGACCTTGTGCTAGCAGTGGTGGGAGTAAAACTTGTGGGTGGGAGAGTGGGGAGTTAGTGGGGGCAAGAAGAGACAAAAGGGGAAAAAGAAAAGTTTTCCGCTGCTGGAGAGATATGGGGGGAGGATTGGAAGGAGTTCTGTGGCTCAAGATGATGTGAGGCCTTCCTGCCTTGCCTCTATATAGCAGCAAGGCAAGGAAATTGAGCTTTGTTCCTTTAGTTACTGGTGTAGTAGATGAATCCAGGGTTGGAGTCAGGATGACCAGAGTTCAGATCTAGCCTCAGACACTTATTAGCTGTGTGACCCTGGGCAAGTGACTTCACACTGTTTACCTTAGTTCCTCATCTTTAAAATGAACTGGAGAAGGAAGTGGCAAAGCACTCCAGTGTCTTTGCCAAGAAAACCCTAAATGGTATTGTGGAGTCAGACATGACTGAAACATCACCACCACCACCACCAGTCTGCCCTCTTCCACTTCGGACTTGACATTCTTGTGCCCTCCCTTCCTTGTGTTGGGACAAGAATGAGCTGCTTTTCTAGGCTTCTCCTATTCACCTGTGTTCTCTGCCCAATTTAGATGCGAAGGTTCTGACAAACCAGGATAGTCTCCTTCATTACTTCCCATATCCCTTTTGTCTTTTTATTTTTAAAGTTGTATCAGTGCCCTCTTTTTTACTTAGTCCACAGCTGTTTTTATGATATATTCCTTTCTACCCACTCCATTGAACCCTCCCATGTAACAAAGACATCACCTCACCCTGGGTTCTTGAAGGATGTGGCACTGTCCTTAGACCTTCATGTTCTTCCAGAAACCTAGGGAACTATCTAGAAATTACTGACATGCTTCCTCTCCCATTGACAGACGGATCACCATGATGAAGAACCTCCTTGCTCCTTATGAGCAACGTCCCTGGGCTCAGACGAATTGGATCCTTGTGCGGTTGTGGCGGGTAACAGCTCTGGCGTCCCTCTTGCAATTTCCCTGGTGCAGAGCTTCTTGCTGGGTGCAGAGGATGGGGGAGGTGCCACTTCTGCCTGTGGCTAGTTGTTTGGATTTGCCACTGAGTTTAGGGTTTATACTTGGAAATGTAGGTCATGCTGCCCTCAGGAAAAGTCTGGCTCTTCGAATGTGTTCACAATCAGTGTTTTCTAAATTGAGTCAATTTGACATTTGAAAATGTCTCTCTGTGCCCATCAGCACCAAGCTGGGCAGAGTAAGTGAAGCAAGTGGGGGGGGGGTGGAGTATGGGGAGAAGGAAAGGGGATAAGGTATCTGAGTGGAGAGAAGGGAACTGGGTCAGGGGCTGTCACAGAAGGAGGTGAGATTTGGGGTCTGCAGGAGTAGAGGAGTCATACTGGTAAAAGACCCAGAGGTCTAGAGATATTGCCACAATGTGGGAGCTCAGTGACATGATTTGGTTCAAGGATTTAGAAGTCCAGTTGGGTGGAAACCAGTTGAGGAGAAGAGGTAGGAAGAAAGCAGTGTTGGCAGGCAGGCAAGGTCTGAGTCCTGGATGAGAAGAAAGGAAGACCTAGCCTGATCTACCCTCACTTGGCATTTCTCTTTCAGGGCTGTGGATTTGGGTATCGCTACACTCGGCTGCCTCATCTGCTGAAAACCAAGCCCGAGGATGCCAACCTCCCCAGCCTGCAGAGTGAGTACTAGATCTTAAGGACCCAGGGCAGGGAAGCCTCCCTTTTTAGCCTATGCTCTAATAATTGGAACTTCTGTAGACAGGACGAGAGGGCATGAAAGGAGGGAAGGGGAGGGCAGAGTTCTTGGTCAGGGGCAGGTGGTGGCCCAGGTCCCAGGTTTAGCCAGAGTGTCTTGGCCTGGGCCTGAAGTTCTCTTGCCAAATGTTTGGCATCATTTTAACTTCTGGTATGGGGGCTGCTGGGCTCTGGCAAAGCAGCCTGGCCACCTGTCCCAAGGGAGAACTCGGTGCACATGCTTCAGGAATTACCAGGCTGCAGGGGCTGGTCAGAGCTTTCCTGTTTCCTCTCTTTGGGTTCTGTGTTTGGAGTGCTTTGCCCTAGGTCACATGGTACATTAGTGGCAGGGCCAGGACTATAACCCAGCTCTCCTGACCAGAAGGCCTCTGCTTGCTCTGCTACACCACACTGGGCACGTCTCTGATCTGCAAACTTCTTCTGAAGGCCACTGTCCCCTGCAGCTTTCCTGTCTCTCCCTTTAACATCTCAGCTCTGTCCCCCTCCATCCCTCACCACCCCCCTCTGCTTCTATTTTAGGTTCTTCGTTTCTCTCTCAGTTTCTTTTGGTTTGCCTTTTGTCCTCTACCTTCTCCGCTAGCCCTCTCTCATACCCTTAGTCAGTGGTCGTCCCAGCCAAGGCCTGTAATATTCTTTATTTCTGACCTTGACTTTTTTTGCCTTTTCCTTATTGACTTCTCCTCTCTCCTTCTACATTTCATCATCCCTTCTTCTGCCTTTTCTCCTCCATTTCAGTGCTTTGGCTCTAACTGAGGGTACTCTTAGTGTAACTGGGTTTTTTCCTTGCCCTCCTTCCCTGGTTCCCCTGGTGGGCTGTCTCCTCTGTGCCTCTCTGGGGGATTCTGCCCTTTTGTTGCCCTCTTGAGCTGAGATGTGGAGTCTGTCAAACTTAAGACCTGGTGATACCGAACACAAAGAACAAGTTAAATGATTCAACTATAGAGTTAGCTAGGATTGATTCTGTCTGCACCTGGTGTTTCATTCCTTTGTACCATTCATTAACTTGACAGACCTGCTGTTTGTACAGAGAATTTTCCATTCTATTAAGCTGAAATCTGCCTCCTGGTAACTCCGTATATTGGTCCTTGTTCTCCCTGTTGGTGCCCAGAACTAGCCCTACTCTTCCAGCTCTGGTCTGAGCAGAGTAGCTGCGCCTGACCACAGGACCATCACCTCGTTCTGGGCACCATGGGCTTGCTCCACTCCACTCTCTTAATATAGTGTATGACTGAAATGACTCCTTTGGCTGCCACTTCCCAGTGCTGACTTAGGGAGCTCTTGGTCTAGTAGATGTCACCAAGTGGATGTGTGCTAGGAAGAGACAGTGGGCTGGTCAAGTGGCAAGGGTGAGGGATGGCAAGCAGACATCCAGGGTGCTCCCCTGGGAGCCTCAAGGCCTCAGGAGCCATCAAGGAAGCCTTCACCACTTGGCCAAACAGGGGAGGAGGCCATGGACAAGAAGGGTAGATGATGGGCAGGCACTCTCCATTGTTGGAGATGCCTTCTAAACTTGTGAGACCACCAGTCATTTGAGGAGCGTTGGCTCCTAGGTTTATCTTGTTTTGTTTTTTGCATGAGCCGTTTCTAGTCAAACCTTCCCCATTCTGTACTTGGGCAGTTTATATTTTGAACCCAAGTGCAGGATTGTCTCTATTAAATTTAATCTGAATATCAACCCACCATTTCAGCCTATTGAGACTTTCTTGAATGTCATTTCTGGCCTAACTCTCTCCTTAAGATTTGTATCATCTCTGAACTTGAAGTAATGCCATCTATGTCTTTACCCAAGTCACTGGTAAAAATATTGAGTAAAACAGGGCCAAGTACTGAATACTGTAACCTACTGAAACCTTCAGTTAACATTATTAATATATAAATTTATTTCTATCTCCATTCTTCTCCTGCAAAACAAAGCAAAACAAAACCTCAAAAAAACCACAAGAACTGCCTTTATAATGCACCCCTAAGCTAATCAAAACCACTTGTGGATTATCTGCAGTTTGGGATTATACTGTGCCTCTTGAAATCATACATATAATTTAAATTGGCCTATTTTTGGTATATATTAAATGCATAGGCTGTACAAAGTTGTTTTCATTCTCTTCATGGTAGTATTCTGGCCATGTAGGTTAGTGATGTTTTCTCATTTTTCATTCATGGATGCTGAGGGAGAGGGAAGTTAAATGACTTGTCCCAGGTCATCTAGCACACCAACAGCAGGGATGTATTATGCCTCTCCATCCCTGAGTCCCTCTGCCTGAGCCTTGCTGCCTCCAGTCTGTCCCCAGGGTGGAATGTGAGCTGCATGCTGGGCTGGGAGCCTGCTGCAGCAGGAGCTATTGATTTTCCCTTCAGTGGGAAGGGCTGGGGAGAGAGGCTATCTTGTTCTCCCATTGTTGCCACTCAGAACAGAGGGTACCAAGAGCTCCAATTACAGACCTCACCGTCAGGGGGTGTGTGACCAACAGGCCCAGGTGCCATCTTTGTCCTCAGCCAGACATGGCAGGACTCTTCCCACCACCCTGGCTGCAGGCTAGGTGTCTCTGGGATACCAGAGGTAGACATCATAGACATCAGGGAGTATTGAGAAGAGAATGGAGGGCCAGGTTGGCTTGGAATCCGGGTGGGTGTGGACCACAGCTCAGGCTCTACGTAGTGGGAATTGCTTTAAGGACAGACATACCAGCTTAGAATCATAGGTTCTCTCAGAAGTTCAGTGTGAGAATATAGGAAAACTCATCCCCTAACCCTAGGGCCGTAACGGGCCTACTCCCAGCCTACTTTTTCTAGTGCTAATACTGAAGGACAGGCGAAAAAAAAAGCAACTCTGCCCTTATAATGGTTAGAAAGGTTAGGGCTGCATTGTTCACTCCATTGGTTACAACCCTTCTATACAAGACTAGCGTCCAATGTGAAGATATTTGCAGATCCTATACTTGATTGCATGATGCCATGGGTGGGGGGGATGAGGGAGGGGAGAAAATTTGAAAGTCAAGGGATTCTGGAACTGAATCTTGTAAACTAAAAGTAAATAAACAAATCAATTAAAAAAAAAAGAAAGGTTAAGGCTGACTTTAGTGTAGTGTGACTGTACTAAGAGAATCCTCTTATTACCTTGGAGAACAAGGGCAGCATTTTTATAATGATGGACTTTGTAGGGTTAGGCTGCATTAACCCTTTTATAACAACTGAGAAGAGCTCTGGTAGGGCCCTGAAGCTGGAAGCCTGGGATAGCTCCATTCTAGCACTGAGGCTGGAAAATTGACCTGGTTCTCCTTGGGACTATGCAATTGAAATAACCCCATTCTAAGGATGGAATTGGGTAGACTGGGAAGCCCAGTTTTGATCCTGGGACTGGGGATCTGGGGTAGCTTGTTCTAGTACTGGGGTTGGGGAGCTAAAATCTATCAGTTATAACTGTGGGGTTGGGGACCTGGCAGACCCTTGATGGGAGTACGTAGAGTTAGGAGACAGACCTTTTAAAATGGCAAGGCTGAGGAAGCAGAGGATCTGTGAGAGTGCTGAAGAAGGCAGGGCTTCCCTGAGGATGATGAATAAGGTGTGACAAGGCAGGACTGAAGGAGAGTTTTTCAAGGTCAGGAATAGAGCAGAGAAGTTGTGCTGAGGAGATAGTTTCTTGTCAGGCCTGTAGCCAAATGCATTCCTGAAACAAGATGTGGGAGGTACTGCAAGAGCCAGGATAGCAAGAGGGAGAGGAAAGAAGGGGAGGGGAGAGAAGAGAAGGAGAGAGGAGAGGAGAGAAGGGGAGGAAAGGAGAGGAAGAGGAGAGGGGAGGGGAAAAGAGAGAAGATGGGGAGGGGAGAAGAGAAGGGGAGAGAAGAAGGGCAGGGGAGAGAAGAGGAGAGAAGCAGCAGAACTGGTGTTAACTGCCAGGGAAGAGTGGCTAGAGAAGGATCTCTCTGCCCAGCCTGGGACCCATTGGCCTTTAGTGGTAAAACTGTTCCACAAGATCCAGGATGAGGAACCATAAGGGACTGCCTTTTGTTTGATCCTCAGCCTGGGGGCTGGCGCTGGTGGGCCCCTGTTCTTCTGTGGCAGGCCTACTAAGTACATTAGAGTGAATGGCAGAAGCAGGTATTCCCTGTGCTCCAGGGAAATCCTGCTCTGCTTGGGACAGCCAGAGGCATCCTAATATAGTGGACAGTGTGCTAGACTTGACAGTCAAGGTTCAGATCTTGTCCAAGACACTCACTGATTGTGTGACCCTGGGCAGGTTACTTAACCTCTGTGCCTCAACTTCCTCATCTGTAAAAGGAGAAGATTGGACTCAGTGATCACTGAGGTCCTTTCTGGCTCTCAGTCTGTGACCTCATTTGACACTGTTGGCTTCCCTCTTCTGGGTGCTGTGACCTCTTGTAGTGCTAAATCTATAATCCTGTTCTGTCCAGTTTAGTTGGCCAGATATGGTAGTAGAAGAGGCAGATGGAAAAAAAATGAAAAGAGCCGGAACAGGGCCAAACCTCAGGCCTGAACTTTGGCATAAATTAAGAAATGCAGACCACTTGTATCCAGTCTCCTGGGAGCTGGCCTTGCAGAGAAGTGCCCCACGTGCTGGCAGTGGGGCAAGACAGCCCTCGGCTTCTCTTTGCAGGCCAAATGAATGTGTCGGGCTAACTGGCGATATCACCGAAGCCTCTTTTGGGAAGGACTGGGTGTGTGCCTGCGGTGTGGGGGGGATGATCCCTCTGGGCCCCCTCTGATCCACATGTCTTCTTTCTACTTGCAGAGCCCTGCCCCTCTACCTTACTGCAGGGCCACATGGCTGACCTGCTACGGAGTGACCGTGACATGGCCCCTAGCTTCCTCAACAGTGTCCTCAACCAGCTCAACTGGGCCTTCTCTGAGTTCATTGGCATGATCCAGGAGGTGAGCTAACATAGAAACAGGAGTGGCAAGAGCATAGGCTTTGGGGTCAGAGGGCCTAAGTTTGAATCCTGGCTGTTTGTATGCTATATGACCTTCCCCTTTCCCTGGGTCTCAGTTTTTCCAGATGTAAAAGGAGGATATTGGACTAGGTATTTAAAGTCTTTACAGCTTTAGGTCCTTGGATTCTGTTAAAATCCCCATCCCTAATTGAAGCTGATCCTACAACCAGGAGGCAGTCTAACTACAGAACTGAGAAGACCTCCAATGGAGTCCTTGGGAATGTTGTTGGGGAAGGGGAAGAGGCCAAAAAGAGGACTTAGATTTGGCGAACATCTAAATGCCCTCAAGCCAGGGGAGCTGGCACTGCTGATACTGCCCTTGGTGGGGGTGGGGTGGGGTAATTCAGATTCAACAAGCAGCCGAGCGCCTGGAAAGAAACTTTGTGGACAGTCGTCAGCTGAAGGTGTGCGCCACCTGCTTTGACCTGTCAGTGAGCTTGCTCCGGGTGCTGGAGATGACTGTCACGCTGGCCCCTGAGATCTTCCTGGACTGGAATCGGCCTTCCTCCGAGCTGCTGCTCCGGCGACTGGCACAGGTTGGTGGCAGTGTAGGACCCAGTTGTCTCTGTTCTTGTTGAGACAGGGTGTACCCTGGGCATTCTCACTCAGATCCTTGAGGTTTCTGCTCTAAGTTTGTCTGTCTATCTCCTTGGGACCCCCAGGACAGCAGCCCTAGCAAGGATTGGCACAGATTATTAGGAATTCCCATTTCTTTTCACCAAGGTCTGGTTGAGGCTGTAACAGCTCTTGGCTCTGTGCTTGGGGGCAGTGCAAAGGGAACTGAATGTAATAACAACACAAGATCACATTTCTAAACCAGGTTTACAAAGCATTTTTCATACAATAGCTCTGTGAGGTAGGTAGTACAAGCATTGGGGCTTCCAGAGATTAGGTGACAGTCCCAGGGCTAGTCAGTCAGTGACAGTTTACATTCAAACCCAATTCTTTATATTCCAAGTCCAGTTGTCTTTCCACTCCCACCCACTACCATCCTTCCTCATGGTAGACCCGGACATCTCCAAGCCTGTAGAGGATACATGGTAGAGACATGGCGCCCAGCAGCTCACTGGCCCCTCTGTGTCAGGCCCAGGGGAATAGTTTAGCTGAGGAGCAGTATATTATTAGATCCAGCCTGGGCTGTTAGCCAAAGCAGCTTCCTGGGATAGAACTCCTTGGAGCCAGTCTGGAGGAATTTTGTCCTTTGGTCCTGGGAAGCTTGCTCATTTCTGAGCCCTGGGCCAAGGCTGCAAATTCTCTTTCTTGGCCTCTGAGCTTTCTTGCCTTCCTCAGCTCAGAGATCTGTCAGCCTCATTCCTTAAGTACCTCTTCTTCCACAGCTGCTTCGACAGTCCCTGGATCCCTGGTTTTAGCACCCACCCACGTAAGATTATTCAGCGTTCAACTGGAAATGACCAAAGACCTTAGAAATCAATCAGTAAACAAGTATTTATTAAGTACCTAACTATATTCCAGGAACTGTTCTTGGCACCCGAGATACTAATCTAATAAATGAAATGATCCCTGCTCATGCAAAACTGCATCTAATGGAGAGACCAGTATCTGTGTGCGTATATGTACATATATAGATAGATGTAGACAGAAAGATACACACACATACAGACGGAATAACTGTAAAGAGAATAAATACTAAGGAGTTAACTATAAGGTTATTAGAGCTCATCTAACACAGTCGCCTCATTTCACAGATATGGATCTTGAAGAGAGGCCCCATATCGAGGAAGTAGCAGAGGCAGGGCTCCAAGCCAGGCCCCCTGACTCCAAACTCAGGGCTCTTTCTACTACCCAACTACCACCTCATCTAATTCAGATTAGGTGTTTTTGTTCTGAGGAAAAAGGGTCAGAGGATCATAGATTCAGAGTAGGAAGATACCTGTCTATCCCACTTATTTTGTAAATGAGGAAGCATAGAGGTAATCTGCACTAGAGGCAGGATTTGAACCAGGGTTCTCTGACTCCAGAGCAAGTGCTTTCGCTTCTGTACAGGCTTCCTCGGTGGACTGTGTCTTTTAGTTTCTGATTCTAACCTCCCCCCCCGCCCCGCCCCGGTATGGCTGTTTGAGATGATGAAGTAATGTAGAGCAAACATGGATCTATCGAAGTATGTATTCATGAGCCTCGCTAGCTCCAGCCAAAAGGTATAAGGGATTGGACTTGCTCTAGATACAAAGCCTGCTCACAGCCTAGACATGTTTTGAGGAACATTAAATTTCCTCCCCTCTCCATAATGTCTGCAGGCTTTGCTCCTTCCCAGATTTCACTCAGTCATTCCTCTAGGATGTCCCACAAGAATGTTTATTTTGACGTGCATGCTCTTACATATGCCTTCCATGTGGTGAGGCTCCATTGCCACAATGATGGCTCAGATGAGTCTGAACGTTGTTGCCTGAGTTCATTGTTAGTTTAGCTGTAGTCTGTCTGGTTCTTCTTTTCCCACAGTCCTGTCTTTCCTCATCTCTCCTCCCTATCCACCTCCATCTTTGATCTCTCACTCTGCAGTGGTCCCTTCCCTAATGCCTACAAACATACCTGTCTCTCTCATCCTTTAAAGACTTTCTCTAGTCTAGAACCTTCCATCCCCTCTAGCTTCTGTCCTGAGCCTCTTCTTCCTTTCATAGCCAAACTTCTCGAAAAAAGCTGTCTGTGCTCATTGCTTTCACTTTTTCTTTCATTCACTTTTCAACTGCAATCTGACTTCTGACTTCAATGGAAACAACTCTCTCCAAAGTTATCAGTGATCTTTTAGTGGTCACAGCTGATGGCCTTTTCTCACCTTCGTGACCTCTCTGCAGCTGTTGCTGATGTCGAGCACCATCTTCTCCCAGATCCTCTCTCTCCTCTGCATTTTTGTGACACTGCTCTTTCCTGTTTCTCCTCTTGTTTCCCTTACAGCTCCTTCTAAGTGTACAGCTAACTCTCTAACTTTGGGGGTGGGGTGGGGTGAGGGTGGCTGAGGCTCTATCCTCGGCCGTCCGTGGGCACAGTTATCATCTCTGTGCTCAGCACGGTGCCTGGCATAGACTTGGCACTTCATAAATACTTATTCACTGACTAGCTTTATGCCCAGCTCTCCAGTGTCTCTCCTGAGTTCCAATCTATCACTAATTGCTTATTGGATTTTTCAAACTGGCCATCCTGGAGCAATCTCAAACTTTGTATGTCCTAAGCAGACCTCATTGTCTTTCCCTCAACACTTACTTCTCTTCTCTTCTGTTTCTACTCGGGTACCCCCATCTTTCCAGTCACCCAGTCTCATGACCTTGGGCTCGTCTTCATCTCACTCTCACTTATTCCAAACGTCCAGTCAGTTGCTATATTTTGTCATTTCTACCTCTACCACATCTTTCATATCTGTTTTCTTCATCCTCATAGTCACTACTTTAGTTCAAGCCCATATGAGCTGAACTATTGTAAGAGTTTCCTCCTTGATCTTCCCACCACAAGTCTCTCCCCACTTCCAGGCATCCTCTGCACAGGCGTCAGCTACTTCCCAAAGCACAGGTCTGAGCACATGACTTCCTTGCTTAATAAATCCCAATGGTTCTTTATTACTTCTAGGAGTAAATACAGACTCCTCTCTTGGCACTTGAAGCCCTTCACAGCCAACCTTCCCAGGTTTGTTACCCTTCATGCATTCTGTGGTCCAGTTCATGGAAGCAGGGCTGGGTTTGAATAAGATCCCCAAGTCTATCAAGCCTCAGGTCTCTCACCTGGAAAACAGTGATAACAGTACTAGCACTACCTACCTAAGGGGCTTGTTAAGAGCTTTCCTCAAACTCCACCTCCTCTCTCCCTTCAGTTATTGAACCAGGTCCTGAACCGTGTGACAGCAGAGAGAAACTTGTTTGACCGAGTAGTTAATCTCCGGCTGCCGGGTGAGTCTCCCTCTAGTCTGTTCTTTAACCTAAAATAAGACCTCAAATCGCATTTCAGAAATGTTTGCTTAGACATCTCATCTCTGTCCAGCTCCCATTCAGAGCTCCAGTTTCTAGCTCCCCCACACTGCAGGAGCTTGTAGAACATATGTTCTTCCACATCCTTTACTCTATCCTGAGCACCCCAGGTAGAGGAAGGTTTGGTGCTATCCATTTTATTCCAAATATGTCTATCTTCCGTATGTGGATCCTTAGGGGATTACTGAGGAGATACTTGGGAAATTAGGCATTAGAGTATTTGCTATTTAGTAAAAGGGATTCCCTCCCAGAATTCAGGAATATTCCTGAGGCTGCTGAAATCACACCCTGACATTTGGGCTGATGAGGGCTTTTCCCTGAAGCATAAAGGCAAGGTGAGAGAGCTGGGATGAAGACTAACTGAGATATCCTCCCCAGGTTTGGAGAGTGTAGACCACTATCCAATTCTTGTTGCTGTAACTGGCATTCTAGTCCGTCTCCTAGTGGACAGTGATGTGGAGGGGTGAGTATATTGTGTGGTTTGCTTCTTCTGTTGAGCAGCAGCCTTTGTGACCACCTGCCTTCCAAGATGAGTTTTGAATCTGTGTTTCTATGCCCGTCCTCAGGCTCTCTGGCTGATCTCTATTTATATTAGGTCAGCAGTTTGTGTTTCGTCAACTTCAAGTCACCAGAGAAAGGGATTTCTGACAGGGACTGGGGATGGAGTGGGTAGAGCTGTTGTGTGGAAAGTGAGGCCATTTGGAAACCCATGGGCTGAGGAGTTACTCATGGCAAGGGTGGATAGGAGGTCCTTCATATCAGAGAGTTCTTATATTCTGGGGTGGGAGATTAGGCTAGACATCCAGAGAAATAACCTAAGGCTTCAATTAAACATTAATTAAGGCCCTTCTGGGTTTAATTCCCTGTTCTAAACACTGGGAGATACACAGATAGATACAAGAAAGGTTGGGCTCTCAAGAGCTTTGCATTCTAATGGGGGAAATCCTGTCTCTTCCATGCCTTTGCACCCTATATGAAGCTTACCTCCTGTGAATCCTCTACATGTGGAGGACTTTCCTGTCAATCACAAAACCATAGAATTTAAAAGCCAAAGGAGCCTTGGCAGACATGTAGTCCAGCCCATGCAAAAAGGCATCTCTAATATAACATAGCTGACAAATGCTTATCCAGCCTCTGCTCAAAGACCACGATGGAGAGGGAACTTGCCAACTCTTGAGGAAGCCCTTTTGTACAGCTCTCACTGTTAGGAATTTTTTTCATGACATTAAGGCTAAGTTTATGTCTTTACGACTTCCACCAATTATTTCTGATTTTGCCCTGTTGGGCAAAGATCTGGTATCGGATAGACACCTGTGAAGCCCAGAGGCTGTTTATTGATGACCTCTCATTTTTGCTAGCTGATCAGCCCACCTCCTTTTCCAGTCTTCATTGGTAGTATTTTGTAGCATGCTTACATCTATGATGTGCTTCTTTTTTTATCTTTTGTGTGACCTGTGGTTTTAATTCTTTGGAGACTGGTATTCCATGACTTGCAACCAGTCAGGATCCTTAGAACCATACTGATGTTTGAAAAAATTGGCCTTTGTTTCAGGGAGAAGCTGTGAATTCTTAATTTGCCAAAGACAATCCTACTCACTCTTCTTGTTCAATTCTCTGCTTATTTTATTGTTCATTTGTTATATCTGTTCAAAATATGTGCCCTTATGGATTAGTTCTATGAGCTGTGTCTGTACCTGGACTCAGAGACATCTGACTCCCTTCCAGATCTAAATTTATAATCCTTTGAACTGCATGTCATAGACTGGACAATAGATATTCTTCATCCACTTGGTTTTTCTTGTGTGAAGAGTTAAACTAAACTCTTTTTAGAAGGCTTTACAGATGGTAAATGAGTTATCCAGACAAGGTTTAAGTATCAGTAGAATGGGGAAGCAAGGGATTTGACAGCATTTATCTGAGGACTATCTATGACCCAGGTATGGAAGCATTTTCGACTCTTTCCTTTCCCTCACCTTGCTCATTCAATCAGTTTCCAAATCATTCTTTTGCCTCCATAACCTGTCTGCTGCCTATGCATACTGACATCATCCCAATTCCCAATTTACAAGAAGTTGGGCTTTTCAGAGCATGTGGAAATTTGTCTGGCCATTCAAGGGAACTGAAACAACTTTTTTGTCTACCTGATAAAAACAATATCAGAGGTCTGTCATCTTCCTGGGGCATGTATCCAGAACCTCTTAAGTCTCATCAGAACATAAAACTGCTGCCCATTTTTGGTGATTCATGTGGGCACAAATGATACTGCCAGAAGGAACCTACAAAATATTGCCAACGATTTTGAATTCTTGAGCAAGAGACTAAATACCACAGGGGCACATGTGTTTTCTTCACTATTGCCTTTGGAAGACATGGAATATAAAAGAGAAATATATAAAAAATATAAAAGAGAAAAACTGGTTTGGGGAGGAAATAGCTGGCTAAGAAGGTGGTATCTGATGATGTGATTTGGTCTTCTGGATGGACCACAGCTTGAAACATAGGGATGACAGACTCCTTACCAGGGATGGAGAGCACTTACCCTTGGAAATCTGATCAAAAGGACTTTAAATTGGAAATTGTGAGGTGATAAAGGTTTGAACTAGGATAGTGGCAGTAGCAGAAGTAGAGGGTGGCCTCTCTCCATTCAGCTAGACCTAACCAAGTAAGCAGTTGCACTGAAGGAAGGAGAGCAACAGTCAAGGCACCCAGAGGTTCCCGTGGGACAACATTTAAGAAAGTAGCCTGGAGCAAAACCCATGGCCTCAGATAGCTACACATGAATGCCAGCAATATAGGCAACAGGCCAGAGGAGCTGGAGCTCCTAATGTAGGAGGGCAGTTTGACTTTCTAGATATCATTGAGATGTGGTAGAATGAACCTTAGGACTGAAACAGACTCAGAATGGGTGGGTATACCTTAGTTAGAAGAAGCAGGGTATAGCAAGAAAATATACCCATGTGAATGGGGGGTGTGGGAGAAGGTTAAGAATAGTGGAAAACGTTTAGGGGAAAAGCAGTGGAAGGTAGATGAAGTGATTTTGTCATCAGTGTACCACAGGACATTTGGACAGAAAGAGGAAATAAATGAGGGGTTTGAGAAACAGATCATAAACCTGGCACAGAAGCAGCCTTAGGAGACTTCAGTTATCCAGACATCTGCTTGGTCTTTTTCTCTGCCAAAAGCAGATACTTTCCTTAATGATTAATTTTATCTTTCAAAATGTGCAGAGTGTACTGGCCCTGATTCTCACTTTCTCACTAAAAGGCCAGGAATTGGGGTGGAAATGATGGAGAGTTTTGTGGGGAGCTGGAAAGTAGAGGAAGTAGCCTCTCCCTCCTAGAGTTTATAGTAGTGAAGGAAAAGAAAGCTGGGCATGGTCTGATATGAATTGTGGATTTGGGGAAAGCAGATTTTAGAGGCTTTATAAGAAGACTCAATAGGATCTTAGACTAAAATTCTATGGGGGAAGGCAGGCCTGAAGGGATGGGAAACTCTCAAGAAGAAACTTCGGAATTCTGAGGAGAAAATTGTCCCTGAAGAGAGAGTTGTCTGTGGAAACCCATGTAAATAGACAGGTAATTCACTTCTCATTTAGATATAAAACCAAACCAAAACAAAAAGACCATGTACAGAAAATAGAAGCAAAAGCAGGTAACGAGATGAATGGAACAGTATTGTAGAGTCCTATGAAATAGCCTCCAGTGCCAGTGAGCTGAGGATGCTGAGGGAAGCTTAGGCCAGCAAAACTCTGTCTTTTACCCCTCCAGGGGAATGAAAAGGGCTGCAGGAGAGATGGCCCAGGATCCTTGCTGAGGGGAAATAGGATGGCAATACCCAAAACAGAAGGAATTCAGAGCTGCTCAATTCTTATCACACTTGTGTCTTTCCTGCCAAGGAGGAGTATTCTTTGTACTGGAAATGGCAGAATACCCTACAAAAGTAAGAAGATATTAAAAGACCACCTAGATGCCCTTAATGAATTTAAGTCACCTGGCACAGATGAACGACATCCTCAGGTACACAAAGCAGTAGCAGATGTGACTTCCAAGCTATTGTCATTGATCTGTGAAAGATCACAGAAAACATAAAAGTTTCTGCAGGACTGAAGGACAAATGTGGTCTTGATTTTCAAAGAAGGGAAGAGAATAGGATCTGAAAAATATATAGGCTAGTGAACTTGTATTCCTGAGAAAATTCAAGAATGGTTTAATAAGTGCATTATTAAATGGATCATTAATAGCACATAATAAGTACTGTATAAATGTGACAATGGTCATGATGGAGATAATGAGACTGTAGCAAAGGAAGCAGGGTTTACAGAGTTAGCATGGCATCAGGAAGCATTTATCATGCCACACTAATCTTATTTCCTTTTATGGCAGGGCTATTAAACTGATAAATCAGGGGAATGCTGTCAATAGAGTTTACCTATCTTTTTTTTTTTAAATTGATTTGTTTATTTAACTTTTAGTTTATAAGATTCAGTTCCGCAATCCCTTGAGTTTCAAATTTTCTCCCCTCCCTCTCCCCCCCTCCTTGGCAGCATGCAATCAAGTATAGGACTTGCACATACTTTCACATTGGACATTAGTCTGGTTGTATAGAAGGGTTGTAACCAATGGAGCGAACAGTGGGAAAGAAGAAACAAAACCAAACATGGAAAAGAACGATAGCATGTAGATTGCTTTAGTCTCCATTTAAACTCTGTTCTTTCTAGATCTTTCTCTGAATGTAAACATCTCCTTCCATCCTAAGACTTTTAGAGATGTCATAATTGTGCATTGCTGAGAAGAGTCCAGTTTATCAAAGTTGGTTGTCACACATACGATGTGGCTGTGATTGTGTACAAATTTCTCCTGATTCTGCTCTTCTCACTTAGCATCAGTTTGTATAAGCCTCTCCAGGCAAATATGAAGTCCATCTCCTTCCCATTTCTTATAGCACAATAGTATTCCATGTTTACCTATCTTTTAATGAGGATTTGATCATATATCTCCCAGTATTTTTGTGGAAAATATGGAACTATGTGGACTAGAAAGCAATACAATTATATAAATGTAGAACTGTTTGAGTAACTTAAGACTCACTGTCAACTTAGCAGGAATACTCCAGTGAGGACCACAGTCCTAGGAATTTGTGCTAGACCCTTGGCTATAAACATTTTTATCAGTGGCTTGAATAAAGACTTAAATGACATACTTATCAGATTTGCGAGATAATACAAAAAAATACAAAAAACGAGAGAGAGAGAGAGAGAGAGAGAGAGAGAGAGAGAGAGAGAGAGAGAGTGCTACATACTGGATAACAGAGTAAGAATCCAAAAAGATCTTGAAGGGCTAGAGCCTTGGACTAAATCTGACAAAATTCAGTAGGGATAAATGTAAATTCTTATGTTTAAGTTCAAAAAATCAACTTCACAAATTCAGAGAGTTGGGGGAAGTATGATTAGTTTTCTGGAAAAAAAAAAACATGGGGGGTTTAGGAAAAAAAAGGAAACAAGGATTTGTCAGGTGCCTCCTATGTTCTAGGCATGGTACTAAGTGCTTTGCAAGTATGATCTCATTTGATCCTCACAGCACCCCAGGAGATAGGTACTGTTATGATACCTATTTTACAGATGAGAAAACTGAGGCAGATAGAAGGGAAGTACCTTGCCCAGGTCACACTGCCAAGTAAGTGTCTGAGACTGGATTTGAACTCAGGTGTTCTTGACTCCACAGCCAGGGCTCTCTGCACTCTGATGCCCCCTAGGTTAGCAGACTGCCAGCTTAAAGAGTCTACACACCTAGACCTGTTGCTTAGGAGAGATGCAGAAGGACTTGCTGACTGGGACAGATTGTACAGAGCCAGCTCCAGCTGGGAGCTTTCAGGCAGCAGAGACTTCAGCATGGGAGACTGCTTTAGCATCCCAGGGAGGGAGAGGAGGAGACCCTGGGCAGAATCCTCCACAGCATGTAGCAGGAGCCAGTTTCAAGGACTCTGGACATTTCTGAGAGGGCAGCAGGAATAGGGAACACAGCTCCTCGAGACAAACAGCAGTTTGTCCCTGCACCCAAATAAGAGGTCACTGGAGCTGGACGGAGACTATGTGAAGGAGAAATCACTGCAACTCTGGTCTGACTACCTGTGTGACTTTGAGTAAGTCACTTCCCTTTTCTGTGACCAAGTTTCCTCATCTCTAAAATGAGTGGTTGGGTCAGATGATCTCTCAGGACTCTTCTGGTGCTAAATCTAAGATCCTGTGATCAGGTGACATTTAAAGTCCCTTTCAGCTCCAAATCCCATGATCTCCCAGCTGTGTCAGCAGTGTGATGGGATAACTAGCAAGCCTGGTGCCATCTTGGGCTTAATTAAGGAAAGCACCACCTACTGGATGAAGAAGGTGGTTGTCTATCTCTCCTCTGCCCTACTCAGACCCCATATGGAGTCATCTATTCAGTTTTGGGTGCTATGGCTCTGACATTAAAACTGTCCAAAAGTGGAATCAGTAAATGAGGCTCTCCCCCTCCTTGGAGGTATTTAGGGGAGACTAGGTGATCATTTGGTCGTGTCAGGAATCCTTCTCGGGTATGGGTTGGACAAGATGACTACAGAGATCCCTTCTTGTGTTATTATTCTGTGATTCATGTGAAAGGACTGATTAGGGCAATGGGACATCTTTTTAAAAAAAATTTATATTAGTATTCTATTTTTCCCCATTTACATGTAAAAATAATTTTTAACATTTGTTTTTAAAACTTTGAGTTTCAAATTCTCTCCCTCCCTCCCTCTCCCACCATCATTGAGAAGGCAAGTAATTCAATATAGGTTATACATGTATAGTCATCCAAAACATTTCCATATGAATTGGTAATGAGAAAAAGCACAGACCAAAAAAAAATAATCTTAGGAAAAATAAAGTAAAAAAAAAAGTATGCTTCAATCCATATTCAGAGACCGTCAGTTCTTTCTCTGGGAATGGACAGCATTTATTGTCATAAGCCCTTCAGAGTTGCTGAGACCGCTAAGTCATTCACAGCTGATCATCTTACAATATTGCTGTTACTTTGTACACAGTACACTTTGCATCAGCTCATATAAGTCTTTCCAAGTTTTTCTGAGAGCATTTTGCCCATCATTTCTTACAGCACAACAGTATTCCATCATAATCACATACTACAACTTGTTCAGCCATTCCCCAATTGATGGGGGCGTCCTCTCAATGGGACATGCTTAAAGCCTGGGTCGGTGACTACAGGAAGCTCAGTCTCCCTTTCATGCCATCCCCTTAGCTGAATCAACTGGACCTAGTGAATGAGATGTGCCATCTGTAATGTCTTGCTTCAGCCACTGGGACCAGAGGAATGTACTGACCCTTAAGGGTTCCTCCAATCCCCAGGCAGCCCTATCCAGAGCTCCTGTGTTCCTGTTTCAAAGGAACAATGCCCCAGACAGTCTGACTGCAGCATGCTAAGTGTTCTTTTTCCTTCATATTTGCCTCTTGAGGAAAGCAGAAGCACTTAATTTTTCTCCTTGAACCAGGGGAAGTGAGGGGATTCCAAATGAAAGGGAGGAGTTGAGGGAGCAGTTTTAGCTCCAAGGGGGTAGTTGAGGCCAGTGTATGTTTGTCCATCAGGCATTGAGACAAACTGTAGTAGGGCACCTGAGACATATCTTGGTTGCCTCCCTACCCACCCCTAGTCTCATTCCCAACTCCTTTCTGGGCAACAAGACATTGAAAGAAGTAAGGCAACCTCCCCTAGAATGGCCCCTGCACTGCAGTGACTCCCACTCACAGATCAGATCACCTTCAGCCTCCACGTTGGCTTAGCATAATTAAGCAGCTGTTTGACTTCCCCTAATAATCTAGAACCAGGTTTCCCACAATGCTCTAGTCTAGCATGACTGCGCTCTTGTCTTTTAGAGAGACAACCAAGGTTGCTGCTGAGCAGATAGGCTCTGGGCATGGAGATGGGAGGACCTGAGTTCAAACTCAGATACTAATTCTGTGACCCTGAGCAAGTCTCTTAGCACAGTCCACAGCATGCAGCAGGTGCTATGTGGATGCTTATTCCCTTCCCTCTTACATGGGTTCAGAAAAGCTCAAAGACTTGCCCAGACCGTAATCGAGGTCAAGGCCTGGAATCAGTTGCCAGGAAGTTTTTTCCCCTTGGGTATTTTTCATTACCTTACAGGGAGCAATTGGTAATAGATGGAGTCATTTCACTGACAGATCTGGTGCCTTGGACCAGTATGACCTCTTGTTCTTCTGGCATCACTGCCCTACCATGGGGTACATTGACTTAGCTCCTCTTTAGTGAAACCTGCCTGTATCCAGGGTTCAGCTCCTCCCAGTCCTTCTCTCTGGTGACCCAGAATCACTCATCCTGTTGCTGAGACTCCCTCACCCTGGGGCAGTCCCACTCAGGTTGGCAGTAGGAATTGTATTGAGGGTAAGTGACCCAGGTGGGCTTGGGGGTGTGAGGGAGGCGGCGTCATTCCCTGTGAGCCTGGAGAGGAGGAAGCCAAGGGGTGACAGGGGCATTCTTCTCCTGACCAGGCCCTGGAGACCTAGAATGGCTCATTGTCCAGGGCTTCTGAGGACTGGCCTTGGAGGGTGGTGGCTGGTGGATCTCAGTCTGAGCTTGAGCTCCAGCTAAAATACTTTCGCTACCACTTCACCCCCTGGCCTCAGTGTCCTTGTTTGTAAAATGGGTGCAGTAACAGTGTACTTCATGGAGATGTGAGGAAAGCAGTTTGCAAGCCTTAAAGCACTCTAGAATGGAGCTGATATTGTTACCTTTCTGGGAAGGGTCATTCCAAAAGCCTGATCTATAAGGCTTCTTGCTGAAGGGCTGCCTTGGTTAGGGAGACGTGGGCTTTGGGTGGTCTTGTTTCGGTGTCTGAAGCCCCTTTATCAAGGCTTTGGCCAAGATTGGGTTGGAGATCAAGGGTGGGAGGAGAGGGGAAGGGGCCCTGAGTGGCAGCCACTGCTGGGGAGGAAGGGTCAGAGGGCCCTCTTGTAGAATGAGAAGAGCTTTGAATTCGAGTCTTGGCTTTGTTGTCTACCATTTTATGGCCTTGAGGAATTCGTTTTCCCTCAGTGAGTTTCACTTTCCTCTTCCATAAAATGTGAGAGCCGTGCTAAAAGGCCCTCAGATGGCCCTTTCACCTTGATGGGCTCCTGTGGCCAGAGCTTCTAGTATGGCCAGTTGGACTGCTTTGTAAATCTTAATGTGCCATAGAAATGGGAGCCATTATTGCTGTCCATTTGGCTGTCTGTCCATCCATCACCCTCCTCACCAAAATTTTCTCCTGCCCCAGAGCCATTCTCTCTCTGCTCAGAACAGACCCATAGTTCTCCTTCCCATTCCTGGGAAACTCTCCCAGTGTTTGTTTGCAGCTCTCCATGGGCAACACTGAGTGACCACAGGCACTGTTGGGTGATTCTAGTTTTGGCCATGGACGGGGCTCTGTGGACCAGAAGGGCCCATGTTGTTGGATACAGAGAAATGAGCGAGTGTGGAGAGATTCGTGTCTCCCCACCCCACAGCAGCCCATCCCTGGCCCACTAGTGACCTGTGCAGGAGACTAGTGGTGCTGGGCTAAACCACAGGGGGACCTGGAGGAGGGGCTAGACTTGGGGCTCCAGAACACTGGAGTTTCATGTCCTGCCTCAGACATGTTCTAGCTTTCTGACCCGGGGAAAGCCACTTAATCTTTAGCCTTAGTGTCTTCATTTGTAACATGCGGATAATAACACCCACTTCATAGAGCCTTTGTGGGGATTAAATAGAACAAGACATGGCACTGGCTTTGTGAACCTTAAAGTGCTGTGTCCGTCTTAGTGATTCTTTCTTTCTTTATTGCTAGGCAGGAGCTCTCAATTTGGAGTCATGTAACCGGCCGTGTGCCACTCTGGGACTTGGTCTTCCCGTGTGTAAGATGGCAGGGCTGGACTAGATGATGCTTCAGACCTCCTGTCCCTGCATGCTGAGGCTTCTGGGCCTGCTGCAGCTTTGGCATCCTCTCCCTCCACAAGAGATGTGCCACTGCTGTCCCAGGGTCCCAGCTGGCATTAGCCAGCATCCGTCCAGAGATGAGCAGCTCTGTGGTCTGCCTGGGCCTCAGGCTTATGGCTTACTTGTTGTTCCAGCTGTGTCTTTGTTCTGTGTTGCTGATGACCCAGGGACTCCCCAAGTGTGGAGGAGGCTGTGTATGTGTGTGCATGTGTAGGGGTGTGTGTGTGTGTAGGGGTGTATACATGCACGAGTGCACACACGTGGCAGCGGCAAGGGAGTGTCAAAGTGTTTTTCATCTGCTCAGGGTATTGGATTTGGAGTCAGAGAACTGGCACAGGCTTACTGCGTGACCTTGGGCAAGTCATTCCTCCCTCCATGGGCCTGTTTTCTCATTTGTAAATTGAGAGGGGTAAATTAGGTTATCCCGAAGGTCCTTTCTGGCTCTTCTTCTCATGGTCCCATTGTTATTGTTCATCCTTCATTCTTGAAAAGGACCGTGGCACCAGGGAGGTGATGCCGTGACATTCAAGTGAACTGAATTGAAGTGAGGGAGGGTCATGCAAGGTCGCCATCCTCACTCTCTCCTCCAGAGCCATTTGGGTCCAGTGGCCAAATATAGATCAGGATGACTGGAGATAGCCCCAGATGTAGTGACCTTTTAAAGCTAAGGTCTTTACCAGATCTCATTTGGACTGAGGCAACGCCCATTCAGTGATTAAGGCTAAGTAAGAAATCTTCTCATGGTCCCATGTCTCAGTGGCATAGGTATGCTTTCCCTTTCTGCTGAGAGAGCCTGGATGGCTTCCCAGACTGTGGTTTTGTTGTAGATGGGGCATTCATGCATTTGTGTATTCTTTCACTCATTCACTCAACAAACATTTGTGGATACCTGCCTTATTCCAGGTCCAGTGATCAGATTCTTCAGAACAGAACAGATATTTAGGCCTTAGACCCAGACATTTTGAGGACATGTGTGACCTTCTATGGATCTGAGTGCAGAGGTGTTAGTGACTCCCACAGAAGGGGCTAAGGGGAGAGTGGAGGCTTTGTGTCAGAAGCACTGCCAAACACAAAGTAGATAGAGATGCCCTTTGAAAGACAGCAGGAAGTGGAGGCAGGGGCACCTCCCAGAGCCAAGCAAGTCCTTCTGCCTGAAAGACAAGTAACTGGATGTCTTATTTCCAGGGGAGCACCCACCAGCACCAGGGGCTGAGTCAGGCCGGTCAGGCCTCTCTGAGGGAGAGGAGTGCCCCATACAGTGGTCATGGGCTATAGAGTTGGAAGACACTTAGACACCTTCCAAGTTATAAGAAGGGGAACAGGACTCACACTTCATCCCAGATGCTACTTTATGGTAGAAAGAGCCTAAAACTGGGAGTTGAGAGTTGTTGTTGAATCCCAGCTCTGCCACTTATGAGCTGTGTGACCTTGAGCCTTAGTTTCTTCCTTTGTAGAATGGCCCCTAGGCCCTTTAAGGCTCCCAAATTTCTTAACTTGGGTGAAGATAAGCCCTTTCTTTCCTTCAGTTCCCAAAAATTTTCAGAAAGGATTTTAAGGGGAAAGAGCATGATAAAATAGAGCCAAAGACTTTAGTTTCAAAAGTCTGAGAATCTTCTCCCGACTGTCCCTAATCTGTCCCTTCCTGCCAGGACAGTTTGACTGAGTGCTCCCCCTTTTCCCATCTAAGTCATTTCTGAGCTTGGCCTTGTCCTGTAGCTGATGATCCCCTAGAGACGGTCTCTTCACGACTGCCAACCTTTCCTGGGTTCTGTGCTCCTGCTCCCCTGGGGTACTTGCCCTTCCTTCCCTGGGTTCAGTTTCAGTCCATTTGCACACCTTGAAAATCTGATATCCCAAAGAACCAATTAAACTTGCCCATGACCGGTTGCTATTTGTTCTCAGATGCTAATTACTCACAGATTGACTCCTGACCTTCAGGAAAGTATCCCTCAAAGCCCACCTGACAAATATTACCCAGGTAGTGAAATAGTAACATCCACTTTTCACCAACTATAAGAGAAGGGTAATCCTATACTAGCCCTCACTAGCACCACTAGGTATCCTCTCAACTCTGCTCTTGGCACACAGTCTGTTGCCTGGGGCACTCAGACCTTGGATCTGGGCAGCCGCAGGGTTGTCTGTCAATGCTGCAGAGAGTCTGCTGCATCCCTAAGGGACCCTCATTAAATTTTCAGAGTTCTGCCTGTCAGCGAACAGGCCAGGGCGAGGGCCAGGAAGGCCACTCTGTTCTGCTGCAGAGACCTAGGAAACCTTGAAGGCACGAGAGCTGGCATTGACCCTGTGTCCTTTAGCAATGTGGTTTGAAGTATCATCTCCAGGGCTTGGCAGTAGCTGACCTGACCTCACCAAAGGTGGGAGGCACTAGCCTGAGTTCCTATTGGTTCCCAGCCCAGACCAAGGTAGGATGAAACTACTATTATGGTTTTTTAAAATCACCCATTTAGAACTGCTTAATTCCAAGAAACTCATGGTATTCCATATATATTATCTGATCACATCCATTGGGAAACATAGCCAGGGCTTTAATAGAATTGGAGAACGGAAGCAAGGAGAGGTTATATGACTTGCCCCAGGTCACTAAGTTTTCTAGATGCAGAATATTGAGCTAGAACCTGGCCCTTCTGGCTCTCAGTCCAGTATACTCCCACCAGGATGCTTGGTTGTGACCATATTTCGTTGGGTGTTTTTTAAATTATTAATAATGCTTGGTATTTGTGTAACACCTGACATTTAAAAGCTTCAAGTGGGAGGCAATATGTTCCCCTGGCAATAGCAAGGGCCTGGAAAACTCACTTCCTCTACTCTGAATCCTACAGGCAGGAAGGAGTCCAGGCTCCTTTTCCCAAGAGAAGGGAAGTATTAGATAAGTGGGGGCTCTTCTGGTACCTGGAAATCTACCAGATATCAATGGGAAAGTCCATTCTTTTACATGTACTAAAGGCCTTGTTTAGTCATTTCAATCATGTCTGACTCTTCGTGACCCCATTTGGGGTTTTCTTGGCAAAGATACTGCAGTGGTTTGCCATTTCCTTCTCCAGTACTAAAGACCTACCTCTCCTTAAATTAAGAATAAATACAGTTTCCTTTCCTCACTTTCTAGAAGGTGTGAATATGTGGAGGTCTGAGGGACTTCTGTTTCTCACCTCTTTAAATCCAACTTTGTGGTCTCCTCTCTTGGTCCTATGACCCTGCCAGCCCTCTGTTGTCTATATCAGTGGAGAACTTTTGAATTTGGAGCCAGGAGACTTAGGTGTGTTAGAGTGTAGGGCCAAGAGTCCAGAAAACTCATCTTTGTGAGTTCAAATCTGGCTCCAGACACTTCTGAACTGTGTGACCCTGGCCAAGTCACTTAACCCTGTTTGCCTCGGTTTCCTCATCTGTAAAATGAGCAAGAGAAGGAAATGGCAAACCTCTCCAATGTCTTTGCCAAGAAAATCCCAAATGGGGTCATGAAGAGTTGGACATGACAGAAAAAAATGACTGAAAACCATAATAAGTTGGACAAGTTATTTAGCTTCCTAGAGCAAATCCCTTTCTGCTTTAAATACTGTGTTCCTGTGAATTGGCAGAGATAATCTGAAAATTCTGTCTTTCACTCTGGAATATATTCTGTTTTTTGTGTTTCAATAATATTTTCCCTTCCTTGTGCTGTCTACCTTAAACTGTTGGGTATCATGGATGGGTCAGCTCTTCCTTAATCTGGACAGTTGACAGAAGGTAGACAGGTATGGGAGCAGCCAGACTCTGGATTTTTCCTTTTTAAAATGTTTCCCATCTTTGTTTCTAAAATTCTCCTTAGTGTCAACCTTACTCTCATTGAATTTGGCT
>CM053590.1:69810132-69856846 GCA_028646515.1 Pseudochirops corinnae | reverse complement strand
TGGGGGGGAGGGTTGTTAGAAGCACACACTTCTGTAAAGGGACAGGGACAAAGTAGAGAATAGAACAAGTGGAGGGTGGGATAGGATGGAGGGACATATAATTGGTCTTTCACAATGTGTCCGTTGTGGAGATGTTCTGCGTAACTACACATATATGGCCTGTAGTGAATTGCTTGTCTTTCCAGTGGGGGTGGGTGACAAGAGAGGAAGGGAAAGAATCTAGAATTTAAAGTTCTAAAATCAAAGGTTAAAATATATATATATATATATATATTTTTTTTTTTAAATTACTATTTACGTGCAACTGGGAAATAAGATATACAGGCACTGGGGTAGGGAGATCCATCTTGTTCTACTGGAAAGTCAGAGGGGTGATGGGGGAGGATATAGGAGAGAGCAGATTAGGGGAGGGGGTATACAGTGGGATCGCTGTTTTGGGGGGGTGGGTAGGAGAAAGACAGGGAGAAAATTTGTAACTCAGAATCTCGTGGAAATGAATGATGTAAACCAAAAATAAACAAAAATTAATTTTAAAAAAAGACAGAAAAAAATTAAAAAATAAATTTTAAAAAGACAGGGAAAAAAAAAAACCAATTTGACTATTATAAAATAAATAAATAAATAAAGATAAAATTCCCCGTAGTGCTGAAAAATCTTCCCACCAGGCTTCCCTTACTTTTGTAGTGAGTACTGTGTCTTCTGGCTGAACCCCAAGAGTCAGGTTTGATCCCTTAGAGAATCTGTAGCAATCCCTTGGACTTACCTACCCCCTTCTTATCTCCCAAGGTTCCCACTATCCCACAAGGGAATAATCTCACCCACTTAATGGTTAGGAAAACCGATTTCCAGAGGAGATCAACAACTTGCTTCAGGTCCAACAGTGGGCACCTGGGGCTCTGCCTGCTGGGTGCCTTTGGCTCTTTCTTCCTTCACTGTCAGGAGGGAGGGTGGTTACAATGCCTGCTGAATGGTTTCTGTGGCCTTGTCTGGCACCCTTCCTCCGCCTGAGTGTCTCTTGCTCTCTGGGGTTCCGGCCTCCACCCCCAGAGTCTTAGGAGAGGCACAAGAGAGCTGCTGACACTGAGACCGCTCCAGCTGGGAGCCTTTAGGCACCAGAGACCACTCACATGGACATGGTTTAACATAGCTAGGGGAGGGAGGGAAAACTCCAAGGCAGAATTCCCTAGAAGGATTTCTTCACCAAGTGTGTCAGGAGCCAATTCCAGGGGCTTTCTGAGCTTATCTGAGAGGATGCCAGCAATGTGGAAGACAGTGCTGTCCATTCCTGTTGTTTGGATGAGAAATCACTAGAGATAGACAGAAACGCCTTGGTGGTAGGGGCTAGTGGCAGGGGGGAGAAAGAGGGGAGGACAGGTTCTCTAGGCGATGGGATCTGGAGGAGAGAGCGCTGCCTCTGGAGGCCAGGAGACCTGGGTTCCAGGCTTAGCACTCTCCTTACTATCTGTGTGATTTTGAGCAAGTCACTTCCCTTTCCTGTACCTGATTTTCCACATCTTTAACATCCTCTGATCAGGTGACATTTAAAGTCCCTTGCAGCATTAAATCCCATGACTCTTTGTTTAATGATAATCTAGAATATACACTCATATGCACACACACACACATACACATATAAATATAATGCATATACACATATGGATGGATGGTTAGATGTGTCATCATTGCCCCACTTGTGTCCTATAAACTTATTAAAGCCTAGGTCCCTTCTGACCAGGTGGACAGACCTAGGTCTGGGGTAAGGGAGGAGGAGACATTAAAGGGGCAGCTTGTGACAGGCTGTAGTAGACGAAGGAGCACAGGCAGGCTGTCTCTTGGGCCACGCTAACTGATCCTTTCTTTGGCCAGACTGTAGACATGGGAAGAACAGAAGGCTGTGCTCTGTAAACTCACCCATTTCTGGGCATCTGTGTCTTGTTTTCCTTTCCCTTACTTTTCCACTCAGATTTTCTTGAATAACTTTATTGTGCTAAAGGGCAGAGAGATGGCACAGTGGATGGAGCGTGGGGTCTGGAGTCAGAAAAACCCGAGTTCAAGTCTGGCCTAGCTGTGTGACCCTGGGCAAGTCACTTAACCCTGCTCTCCTCAATTTCCTCATCTATAAAATGAGCTGGAGAAGGAAATGGCAAACCACTCCAGTGTCTTTGCCAAGAAAACCCCAGTGGGGTCATGGGGAGTTAGGCACAACTGAAAAGGCCTGAACAACAACAACAGCAAATTGTGCCAAAATCATCTGATCATCAGATTTAGAGCTGGAAGAGACCTTTGAGAGCATGTAGTTCAACCACTTACTTTATAGATGGCTTGAAGCCCAGAAGAGAGAAAGGATCTGCTCGTGGTCACACAGATAATGAAATAGGAGAGCGGGAATTGGAACCCATATTTCCAGACTCCAGATCCACTGGGGAGAGGGATTTTGTTCCACCTCAGTCATGCTCAGAGGCATCAGAGGCCAAGAGGTTGGCCCACCTCCCTGACCGGAGCAGGGGAGTGAGAGTGAAAGAGAGAGGAAGACTCAAACTATGTCAAACTAGGGATTTGTGGAATTATGGGAACAGGAAATAACCTTCAAGTTCAACCACCCCTGCCTTTTTTACAAATGCTAAAATCAGCCCAGAAAGGGGATGGGAGTTGTCCCAGGGCATTGAGTGTTAAGTTGCATGAGTCACAGACCACAAGAAGGCCCAGCCTTTGGCAGTGGGCACAATATCTCCTGGCTAACCCTAAGAAAGCAGGTTTTAAGTCCTTACAAAGTCTGTAGCAATCTAATGAATTTACCTGGAGCAAATCCCCACCTCCCAGGCTGAATCTCTCATATTTTATTCTGAGGAACAGGGGATCATCTCTCCACATTACAAATTTGAAAATTAAGGTCCAGGGAAAATAAGTTGCTTGCCCAGGGTTTGCCTGGGGCACTGAAAGCAGCAGATCCCAGAACCAGCCGCCTCTGCCTCTAGAGCTGTCCCACCCCGTGCTCAAGGCAGGGATTTGAGCAGTTGGTGTCACACATGAACACCCCAGGCGTGAGGAGGAAGGAAATGACTCTCACCAGAGTATGGACCATCACTTTACCTTTGATATTTAGACTCAAGTATAACTTGCTTTTCTACAAGAATGTTTCAGAATGAGTCAAATCGGTGTCAGACAGAGCTCTCTTGATGAGGAGTGATCAGAACACTCAGAAACAAGATAGAGGCCTTTGGCCCATGCTCCGGGGATAGCACAGCAGCCTGTGAATCCTCAGTGGCACCAATCCCCAAATCTAGATTTACTGTCTCAGACAGTAGATACTTGAGCCTTGAACAAGGTAAATACAGGCAGGAGGAAGGAGGGGTCCTCAGCTAGTACCTCAAAGATGATGGGAGGAAAGATGTTCAGACTAGAAATTTAGAAAAATAGACCTTTTTAATTCAAGTTGACTTCGTGGCGAATGAAGAGGCTACATGGGTGACTGTCCTTGGGGCCTTTATTAAATAATTGCACAACTACCAAGGACTGCTGCAGGGAGATAATGGGAGTGTTAGCTCAGGGATTCTCAGCCAGCTGCCAGGATCTTCAGCAACATGGACCATATTTCCTCTTCTCGGGGAGTGTTGTTCTCAGAGGACCATACTAAATTCTAAGGAAGGGAGGGTCATCCGCTCCCCTGAGAGCCTGAACCCTCCTCCCCTCCAGTTCCAGGAGAGTCCTGAGGGGAGCAGGGGGAAGTCTAAGGCAAAATCAGCTTTGAGGAAGACCTCAAGGAATCCAGCCGTGCCCCTACTTGGATCAGTCTAGAGGCCGATTCTTTCCTGGTAGATAAATTCCTGGGCAGGCAGGGCCCAGAAATGTTCACATTGATTCCCTTATTCAAATGTTTCTGTTCCTTCTGAGAGGCCCTTCCTCTCCTGGGCCCTA
This sequence comes from Pseudochirops corinnae, assembly GCA_028646515.1. Classification (NCBI taxonomy): domain Eukaryota; kingdom Metazoa; phylum Chordata; class Mammalia; order Diprotodontia; family Pseudocheiridae; genus Pseudochirops; species Pseudochirops corinnae. Next base: position 69,852,931 of record CM053590.1, on the reverse strand, counting down.
TGTCTCTTGCAGTGTGAGCTAGCCTAGATATTCATGCTGCAAAAGGCAGAAAGACTGTTCTTAAGAGGAAAACATTTCCCTTCTGGAGGGGAGGTGAATGGTTCTGAAGCTTTCAGGGGGCCCAAGGTTGTGAGAGATGTTTTCTCCCAGGGTCAGGGGCTCAGACTGAAGTCTGTACAGACTTTTAGTTCCAGCCCCTGGTGTGCAGGAGGGATTTCTTTTTAGCCAGGAAGGTTTGTTTGCTTCTTTGTTTTGTAGATGCTGGGGATGGATTGAACTTAGGAGCCTGGAGGCATCCAGGCAGCTGGGAAACTGCTTAAATTCAGCTCCAGCCCCAAGAGTTTGGGGGCAGGGACTGTTTGTTCTGTGTGTTGGATTGAAGACTTTTGGAAACCCAGCCTAGTGCTTGGGCTGGGGGCAGGTGATGTGGAAAACCACTCCTAGCAGAGTTCTAGCTGCAGAGAAGCTTGGCCCTAAACAGCCCAAATGGCCCCCGGGACAGTTCCTCCCCATGCCGGTCCAGTCTGTCTAGCCATGTGCTCAAGGAAACAGCAAGTTGTTTTATCTTCTGGCTTTTTCCCTGAAAAAGCCTCCCCACTTTGAGGGGTGCCCTTGCTTTGGCAGATAGAGGATCCCAGGCCATGCTATGTTCTTTCCCCTGTCCGCCCTTCCTTTGGGCTTGTTCCTACGCGAATTAAGTCCATTGTCAGCTGCTACTAATAGCCTTGTTTCTGGCAAGTTTGAGTTGTGTTTAATGGATAGGAGGGGGTGGGATTGCAGGCAAGGCTGGGATGGTGCAGCAGAGGTATTGATCTATAAAGAGGAAAACTGGGCACTATAGACATATGTGGTGCTCCTCTGCCCCACGAGGCCAGGTGTGGCCCATCCATCAGGAGGACCTTGACTGCTCCAGGCCCCCCACCACCCGTGACTGCCCTGTCGCCCCTATGACATGATGGGTGTGTCAGAGAACATGGAGCTGATGGATTCTGAGTCTGACTTGACCTGCAGGATTTTAGGGTTCCTAAGGTCAAAGTCCTCACTGACCGCCAATTTAACCCTGCCATTCTGGCCTTCTTTGACTGGCTCCAGGAAGACGACATGTTTGTGGGTGCTGGCTTTGCGCCCAGGTCCATCAGCAGCAGGTGGGGTGGAGCTAAGAATGGAGGATTGGGCGCTGCACTCCTGGGGTGGGACAAGGGGCACGGGCCGGCAGCAGCGGCAACAGCAGGAACAGGGTGTGAGGAAGAGATAGAGCAAGACCAGGATCAGGCTGACCACGCAGCCCAGCAGGGTAGTGAGGCCTGTGTTGAAGGATTCGGACGCGTGTGGTGGAAAGTGGACAGTTACATTGTATTCATGTGTTTGGTTATGGTGAAGGCGACTCCCAGCTGCCAGGCACACGAAGACTCCAGTATGACTGGGCTGGGCCTCTTTGATGGACAGGCTGCCATTACTCATCACCCGGATGGTATTGTCTTTGTTGCCTGGGAACACAAGGAGCTCATTGCTTGGGGAGACCCATGCATATCGGGCCGCTGGGGCACTCGCATCACAGTGGATGAGCAGTGGCTGGCCCACTTGCACCTCCAGGTGGACGTCTGACTGCTCTAGGCTTGGGGCTGGCGAGGAACAGTTCTCAAAGACCTTGCTGTGAGTGAAAAATCGCACGCGAGAGGAGGGCACGTCAAAAGCGATGCAGACATGTTCCTCGAGATAGTCACAAACGGAGCTGAAGCCGCGCTGTCTCCAGCGGAGCAGCATGTGATAGAGGTTACAGCCGCAGCGGATAGGATTGTTGTGCAGGTAAAGGCCATTCTTGATGAAGGCAGGAAGGGTGACCACCTCATTTACGGGGATGCTGGCCAGCCGGTTGGTGGAGAGGTCCAGGACCCGCAGCTGCCCAGGGCTGAGTCCATGCAGGTCGTGGAAGGAGAATGTGGTGAGGCGGTTGCAGCTCAAGTAGAGCCGGCTGAGTTTACCCAGTCCTCGGAAGGCGCTATGGTCCACAAAGCCGATGTGGTTGTTATAGAGCAGCAACTCCTCCAGCCCCGTGAGCCCCTCAAAGTCATGGTGGCCCACAACGTGTAGGCCATTGGAGGACAGGTCAAGACGGCGGAGTCCACTAGCGTTGTGGAAAGTGCCGCGGCTCAAACTCCTCAGCTGATTGTGGGCCAGGCGGAGGATGTGCAGGCGGGGCAAGGCAGCCAGCCAACCAGGGTGGAGGTGGGGGAGGACATTATAGCTAAGGTCCAGCACTGTGGTCATGGCAGGTAGAGGTACAGGCACAACATGGAGGTGGCGGTTGGAACAGCTCAGCAGGTCTGATGCACAGATGCACACCTTTGGGCAGTGGTGGAGGACGTGGGACACATTGTCCGGGGCACTGTGGGTGCCTGCCTCAAGCAGGGGCAACTTCCCCAGCCACAGCATACAGACCAATATCAGAGCTGCCATGGTGGGGTGGGGATGGGTGGCCGCCAACCCCCAGGACAGCAGATCCCACCCCCACCCCAGGAGTTGTCCGAAGGAGTTCCTGGCAGCCTTCGAAGTGGCAAGGGAAACAAGTCCTCTAGGCACAGGCTTCCACAAGTTGGGAACAAAATTCCCTGTCCCGGGTAGGAAGGAACTAGCAACCTAGATGTGCTTGTCAGACCCAAAAAAGCCTGGAAAAGGCCAATCACTTAGGGCAAACCCAGACATCAAAGGGACACCAGCTGCTCCCTCAGCCGAGTGTACCCAGCACTGGACAGTGCCATCCCATCCCCAGGCAGGAGCTGCTGAGCTCAGCCTTCACACAAGGGAATGGCCCCCACCCCGTCCACTAGCATCTTGCCAGCTCGACCGTCTGGTCCAGCCAGCCCCTTGGCCTCACCTCCTGGCCAGCCGCCCCCTCTCCAGGTAGGACCAGCCCCAGCTCTCGGGTGCACGGTGTGATCCTTTTTCCCACTCCCGGACTTAGTTCTCAGCAGTCTTAGTTGCTGCTCCTTGCTTTCTCTGGCTCCTTCTGGCTTGCTCAGTCTGTTGGTATTTACACTGGTGGCCCAGCTGGGAGCTGGGTAGGGTGAGGGGGTGGGGCTACCAGCCCTCTGATTGGTCCTTGGGAGGGGAGGGGAGGGGAAGGAAGAAGAGGAGGGGGAGGATGCCCAGGGAATTAATGAATGGCTTGCAATTTCCGGCTGACCGCCAGAGGACAGCATGCGCCCACATGGCTCCCTGGGACTGAGCCCGCCATCCTCCTTTCCTAGGACAGTGTGTTTTGTCTTTGACTGTTTTTTGTGAAAGAGAGATGGTAGAGGGACAAGAAGGAAAGGGTCAAAGCGCACGTTAGAGTATTGTGTCCATTTCTGGGCACCGCACTGGCGGAGTGTGTCTGGAGGGCGACCAGGATGGTGATAATGATGAGCGTTTCCATAATACTTAATTAAGGTTTAGAAATTGCTTTATATACATGATTTCATTCTATTTGCCACAAAACAGTCCCTCGTGGTGGGAGTGTGATCTGCATTTTAGGGAAACAAGGGAGGAGAGTGAAGCTCAGAGGGGCGATGCCTTGGTCCAGCCAGCCAGCCAGTAAGTGGTGGGCCTGAGCCCTTCACCACGACTTTTAAGTCCAGATTTACCATGTTTTCCACTAGACTAGGCTGTCAGTCCTCGAAGGAGCAGTTACAGGACTTGGAGGCAGCCTAGAGGAGAGAAGATTCAAGCATTTGAAGGAGGGAGGGGTTGTTGTCATATGGAAGAGACTTGTTCTACACAGCCCCAGAGGACTGGGCTGGGCCCTGAAGAAATTCCTAACAAAGCTGCATGAAAATGCCAAGTACCCGGGTGTTCTGCCTTGTAAACTAGTGCCTCCACCTCGCCTCCAGAGAGTCCTTGTCCAGGAGGCTGTGGAGGGTGTGGGTGTCAATCTGATCCTTGGGAAGTGTGTGGGGTTCAGAGAGGATTGTGAGACCCTCCTTCCCTTTTACTCTCTCTCTGCTCTGATAGATGTGAGGTCAGGCCTTCCTAAGAATCTGGGATAGTGGAAGGCTAGGAAGCTGGGGGGCATGTCCAAGGGCTGTTGGAGCCAGGTCTGCCTCTGCTTGCATTCTCTCAAGGATTTTGTCACTGCCCTCCACCTCCAGTCGCTCATTTCTGGCTGACAGGAGTCGAAGACATTCTAGAGGTCACACCTTATTGCTGGTGACTTTGCTCTATTGATCTGCCTTCTCCTCCCCGCTCTCCCCACACATACACTGCTGCCAAGGGCAGCAACCCAGGTACCACTGGCCCTTGGGCTTCCAGAGACACTGAATGCCCGAAGCCCTCAAGTTTGTGGGAAGGCCACCTCCTTTGGGACTCCTTCAGGCCACCTCTCTCTTGCTCCCTTTTCCCTGCCTCTCCTTGGAAACATAGCTTCATTCGATGTGTAATTCAGTGTGGCAGTGAGGGTAGTGGGGCATGCACTATGTAGATTGAGGTAGGTATATCCCAGGAACACCTATCTGGGGAGATCGGGAAGGATATTTGGTGGTTGCCTTGTTTGGAATCAGAAGGTATGTTCTGACATATTATTGGGCTGCTGAGCATGTCCTACTGACCCACAGGTCCCCCTCTCCCCCATTCAGGTCTTTGTCCACTGAATCCTAGAGAAATGGCTAAGCCAGATTGGAAGGGTTCAGGGTCTGTTTGAGGGCGAGGTCTTATTTAACTCAGAGGTAGAGAATGAAGGGCTTATGGAGGTTAGGCTGGACAAGAGCAACCCTTGGATCAGGACCCCAAGGTCCAGCTTCCTGGTGCTGTGGGAACACATTCATATTCATAAATTCTCAGAATTTGAAAGGACCCCTCAGGTAATACAGATACAACCTAGACCTGAATAGAAAGCCTCTCTATGGTAATGATGCCCTTTTTGTTTAAAGATTTCCATTAATGAGAACTCGTCACCTCTCAAACCAGCCCATTCCATCTTGGGAAGTTTTCTTCTTTTGTTTGTGTTTTGGAGGGGGGGGGGGGGATAGGGGTGGTAGGGCAGTTGGGGTTAAGTGATTTGCCCAAGGTTACACAGCTAGTAAGTATGTCAAGTATCTGAGGCAGGATTTGAACTCAGGTCCTCCTGACTCCAGGGCCAGTGCTCTATTCACTGTGCCACCTAGCTGCCCCATGGGAAGTTTTTCCTTTGTGTCAAGACCAAATCTGCCTCTCTGTGATCCACTGCTCCTGAGTCTGCCAGCCTTTCACACACTGGAAGGCACTTAGGTCTTTCTAACACTCTCTCCTTGCCCTCTTTCCCTTCCCACCCCAAGTCTTCTTGTTTCCAGGTTAAACATCTCTAATTCCTTCAAACATGTGGTCCCTTCACTGTCCTGGTTGTATTCTTCCTGGTACATTTCAGCTTGCAAATATTTTTCCTATAGTGTAACTTCCAGGATTGAAAACAATATTCCATATTTGGTCTGCCTGGGGCACTAGTACACTTCTCTGTTGTTTTTATCCTTTGAAAGATGTCTAACCCAGACGCTACTCTACCCCCTTATTAGTCAGTCAGTAAACATTTATTCAATGCCCACTTATGTGCCAGGCACTGTGCTAAGTGCTAAGGATACAAAGAGGCAAAGGCAGCCCCCTGCCCTCAAGGAGCTCCCAGTCTCCCTTCCAGCAAGCCCCAGGAAATACTGGGTAAGAGAGACCTCGGTTTCCCTTCTGTCTGTTTCAGCTGTGCTGAACCGCTCTCTGTTTTGCTGTGGAACAGGGTTCTGGGTCCAGGTATGGCAGTGGGAAGGCATTTTCTTTCCCTAACTAGTACAAGCTTTCCCAGGGGAAGGAAAGACTTGAGTAAGGAGGAAGACTACATGGCATGTGGGTTGTGTCAGGAAAACAAAACATGACTTGAGTGGGAAAGAGTAAGACAGAGGGACCATAAGATGGAAGGTGGGTCTGAGAGGGACAGCTGAAACCAGCATTTGAGGTAGCAGCTGACCTTGCAGCTGTCCTGAGGACTCTGTCATGAATGGGACTTAGTGATCAATCTTCAGCTTCCAGCCCTTGAGGAAGACTCCCAGAAACTTAAAGGCAAGAATAAGCCCCAGGCTTTTAAAAAAAATCCCTGGAAGGGCACCACGAGTTGGACAGATAGATCAGACTAGCACTGCCCCCTAAGCAGCCAGCATGGTGGAGTAGAAAGAACACTGGATTTGAAGTCAGCCTGGGTTCCAGTGCTAATCCTTGTGACCCTGGGCAAGTCCTTTCTTTTTCTGCCATTTAAAATGAGGTTGTTGAATCAGATGATCTCCAGAGTCCCAACTCGAAATTCTACAATCAGTTTTCTGTCAGACAGAGGGGGAAGTAAGGGAAAGGCAACCTCAGCTCCCTAGGTGAGTAGTGCTGGGAGCTGTCTGCTGTGTGGTGCTGAACCAGATTCAAGTGCTCCTGGGCTGAGTTCTTCCTGTCTGGCCCCACCAGGCTTTTCTTCTGGCTTCGCCAAGGGAAGCAACTGATGAAATGCTCTCTGCCTCAGGGCAGATGCTCATCTTTGTCCCATGAGATTGCTCATCCCTGGTAAGCCTCAGGTCCTCATGATGGCTGTACTGGCTCCCTCTGCAGGGATGGATGGCTACACTGTGGGAGAGAATGGCTGCCATTTGTTCTTCCTGGGGCAACCAACCTTTCATCTCAATTCCAGTGAGAAGATGGTGATCTCTTAGGATCTGGGGTAGGCAGGAGCCATAGGTTGGTATGTCTCCATCATGAGTGGGCTGTGACCATGTGTCTCTCCTCCCATTAGGGCTAAGCGAGCCACCGAAGTGCTCTTAGCGGACCCATGCTTCCAGCTCCGCTCCATCCAGTACCTCCTGGGCCAGCCAGAGCCCACAGCCTCTGGGGCCACACCACCCCCTCCAGAGAGGAAGCACTTCTCTCTGCAGAGTTGTGAGTATGGGACTCAGGACAGATTACCCCTTGCAAGGCTGTGTGGCAAAAAATAAGGAGTTAGGAGGCCTGGGTGGGAATCCAGCTCCAGCAAGAGGATGGGCTTGGGCAGATCAGTTCACATTTCAGAACCTCCATGTCTTTAACTGTCAAAAAGGGATAGTACCCTACCTTCATCTACCTAAGACAGGGTTATTGTAAGGGCTTCAGAAATGAGGGTCTGCATGTCCCAGGACTTGGGAGGCTGTTCAGTTCTCCTGCCCTTTTCCAGAGGCCACTATTCCCATCCCCAGGTCATTCTTCAGCTATCTAATCACTGCCTGGGAGAAAATAGGTAAGGGGTTCAGCTCCACCACCATCCTGCCCTCATACTCTAGGCACTGGCCAGAGCTGAAGAGCTAAGCTCTGACTTTCTAGGTGACAGGAGGGGTACCAACATGCCAAAAGCAGGGCCCCAAAAGAGTAGCTTCCCCCTTTTCTGAGCTAGGGAAGTAAGGACCCCCATCCCAAAGTTAAGACACCACCAGGGCCAGAGTAAGGGTACAGACAGGACAGGATTTCCCTTCACTCTCCCCAGACACTGATTACATCAGCTGGGAGGAATTGGCTAAAGTGGATCAGATGTTGGGTCATTTGAGCGAGGAGTCCAAGCAGGCAGCTGCCTCTACTCTGGTGAGTGTGTGCACACCATACCTGTGCCTGTCTCCCTGTGTCCCTAAGCCACTGTGTGTGTGCATGCCTGGATTTCTGTGCAAATAAGGCATCTGCCCATGTGTGTGCACTGAGGTGCTCACCTTTGAAGGTCTCTTAGAGCTAAGACCATTTCCCCTATGGGAAGTACATTGGGAAGAACCGTGTATCCACAAAGGTCCCCAGCTCCCCTTTCTCTCCCCCCCCCCCAGCCCACCAGTGAGGAGGACCTGTGCCCCATCTGCTACGCCCACCCCATCTCTGCTGTGTTCCGGCCCTGTGGCCACAAATCCTGCAAGTGAGTACCTGGCCTGGGGGAGGGCTGCACTGCTGGGGACTATTAGAAGACTCTGAAACTTGGTTTTCTGCCCATCCATCCCCTTCCCCATCACAGAGCCTGCATCAACCAGCACCTGATGAACAACAAAGACTGTTTCTTCTGCAAAGCTACAATCACTGGGGTGGATGACTATGAGAAGCCAGCTTCCTCGTCCTAGGCCTGTCTCAGGGTGGGGCCCAGGGTAAGGCTAGGGGAGGAGGGGCACACATCCTTTTTGAAACCTCCCTTTCTGGACAGCTCCTTCACCAGCCTGGGCCTGCCCTGAGGAAACCACATGGAGGGGGATGAGAGGCTGCTTGGTGGCAGCAGTTCTTCCCTGCTTTTCTCAGTGCAGAGGACAGGGGTTCCCTTCCCTGGCACTGGCTTTATAAAAGGGTAGAGTGGGGATTGGACAATTCCAGGTGTGAGTATTAAATTATTATTCCATACAGCCCTGCCCTGCCTTTTTTCTAGGTGTGGGACAAGAACCTGGTTCTGTTTCCCAATTTGTCAAGTACAGAGAGGTACTAGATGAACCCAGAGGCCCCCAATTCCAAGAAAAGCAGGGGGAGGCTGGCTGCAGAGACAGACCCCCTGCTCCACAATCCACACACAGCCATGCTTAAACAATATAACTCCAGCTTTGTTTAAACTCTTACATTACAAACAGAGCTATTTACAGGGGCCTTCCCCTGCCCTTTGTGGCAAGGGGCTGGGGAGAGGGCTCCAGCTCCCTCCCCTGGGAGGCACGGAAACCCCTGAGCCTTGCTCAAGGCAGCAGGGCAGGGGCTACTATGCTCTGCACCTCAGTTCACATGATGATTCGAGGCTCAGGCACTGATTCACCAATGGACTTGTGGGGCAGTACACTGGCCCCATTGAGGTAGAGCTCATCGCCTACGATGACATCCTCTCCCAGCACGGTCACGTTCTCCATGCGCACCTGGGGGCAGGTGGGGGAAGAGGTGGGATTCAGGAAGGAGCTGCTCTCTCCCCCCCCCCAGCTGTCTGTCTCCCCCCTCCCAAGGCCCTGCTAGTCACCCACTCCCTATCACGTCCTTTGCTCACCCACTGGCCCACACGGGAGCTCCAGCCCACAATGCAGGAATCCAGCCATGAGTGAGAACGGATGTGGGCACCTCGCAACACCGTGCAGCGCTTGATACACACGCCATCCTCCACCACCACGCCAGGGCCCAGGCTGACATTGGGCCCAATGATACAGTTCTGGCCAATCCTGGCACTTGGATCCTAGGGGAAGAAGCAGGCATAGGCCTGACCTAATGGTTGAAGGGCTCCTCACCCCACAGTTACCTCCCTGAAATCTAAAAACCTACCAGTAGGGATTCATTCCTTTCATTAATTCAGTAAACATTTATTAAATCCTACTAGGTATTGTGCTTAACTTTCGGAATACAGTAATGAAAAATTAACAGTCCCTGCCCTCAAGGAGCTTGTACAGTCTGCCGGGGGAGAGGAGATATAAACAAGCTCCTGCAACAGAAGGCAAAAATTTGAGGGGAGCCAAGGAGAGAAGCAGACTAAGTGCTGCAGGGTGGAGCTCTAGAGCAGTGGTTCTCAACCTGTGGGTCACAACCCCTTTGGGGGTCAAAGGACCCTTTCACAGGGGTCACCTAAGACCATTGGAAAACACCTATTTCCGATTCTGTCTCCAGGTGGGTCCGCCCACATGCAGATACGCCCACCTACAAGTATTAAAGGGTCGCAGCATTAGGAAGGTTGAGAACCACTGCTCTAAAGGGACTAAGGAATGCAAATACACCAGGATGGCCTGGGCTAATGTCTAGAGGTAGGAAATAAGAAAGGCAATAGCTAGGAGTCCAGTCTGGCTGGAAAACAAAATACGTGAAGGGAAAGCTGTTTATGATAAAGCCAGTACAGTAGGCTGCAGCTATGGTGTGGGAGCCTTCGATGTCAAGCTAAGGAGTTCGTATTTAGCCACTGCAAAGTCAGACTTGTACAGAAGCCACGTGATTGTTTCATACAATGGCTTGGAGAACAGAGAGGCCAGAGGCAGGGAAACGAATTGGGAGACATATCATCCAGTAGTGGAGGTGATGAGGCCCTGGCCCAAGGGGGTAATATAGAAGCATCAAGAACTGAGATCATGGAGGCAGGATCATCAAAAGGCCCATGAGTTCAGCCTTATTGACCATTTATACCTACGGGGGAAGGAGTCTTGTCAGAGTCCTTTGCAAGAGCAGGAAAGATGGGGCTCGCACTCACCACCAGCACATTGCCCACAATGCCTGGGCCAGAGTATAGCCGCTCAGGCTGCGTCTGCCTCAGCGACTGTAGGAAGAGGCACATCCCTGTCAGGAAGTCCTTGGGCTGCCCGATGTCCATCCAGAAGCCTGGGGGGGGGGGGGGGTGCACAAGGAGCCTGATGGGGCAGTCCACCCAAGCCCACCAGCCCTGGCCCAGCCCTCTGCGACCCAGCCTTCCCATTTACCCAGGAGTTCCATGGCATACAGCTGCCCTTCCTTGGCCATCACAGGGAAGATTTCCTTCTCAATGGATGTGGGCTGTAACTGTGAGGGGTGGAAAGATGCTCAGCCCTTCCATGCTCACCAGCTGCCCAGAGGCGAGCTCCTGACACTAACTCCAGGCTCTATGTTCCCCTGAGCCTGGCATTTACCGCCCCCACCATCCTCCCACCCCAAGCCCACCTGGATTCGTTGTAACACACTGGGACTAAAGATGTACATGCCGGCATTGATCTTATTGGACACGAAGACCTGGGGTTTCTCCACAAATCGGTGGATGCGGCCTGTATCTGCCTCACTCACCACCACCCCATACTTGGAGGGTTCTTCCACTTTGGTCACCTAAATCAGCAAAAGAAAAGGGATGATACTAACACAGCAGGTTCTCAGGGCATCCCACTCCTGGGTTCTTCATGTCATCTCCCTGGAGCCAGGGCCCTACAAGTGGAGATGAGACCAGGAAACAGATGGTTTCTACCCAGGCAGACATGCTAAGGACATGTATGGGTTAGGCTGGGCGAGGGGCAAGTGGGAGGATGGAAGGAAACTCACCAAGGACCTGAGGGGCTTAGAGGCTTCCTAGGCCCTCAAGCCAGAAGGGATCTGTCCTAGGGACCAGCTGATTCAACCCTTCCATTGTTAGAGAAGGGAAATGACCTGGCAACCGATACAAAGTAGAGAACCAGGTCCTCTGACTAAGGCACTGGTCTTGACACTAGGCTAGGCTCGGTGGTGGGGCAGAAGCAGACTAGCTGGCAAGGTCAGAGGTAAGGAGGCTCCTTACCATGGAGGGGAGTTGTGGGGGGCAGGGGATGTCTCACCACGATGGTCCCCTCCTGCCCATGATGCTGATGGAACTGCGCCATCGCAGCAAAGGGGAAGTCACAGATAATGTCACTGTTGAGAACGAAGAAGGGATCCGAATTCTCTGTGAGCAGCTCCCTGGCCAGTGCCAGGGGCCCCGCTGCAGGGACACATGGCACCAGATGCTCAGGGCCGGCCCAGGGCCTGTGCTCTGCATCCCTCACCCCCTTATCCCCTTCCCACAAAGTCTGCTTCTATCCTGGGGTACCTTCCACTGACCTGTTCCCAGAGGCTCCTGTTCATGGGACAAGGAGATTCGTATGCCGAGCTGAAAAACCAGAGCAGACTCGGTCAGGGGGGGACAGGCTGGGGGCCATCTCTCCCATCTTCAATATCCCACCCAGCCCTTTCTATAGCCACTTTGGGGGGGCTCAAGGGCGGGACCTTTCCACCCCCTTCAAACCAAAACATATCTGTAAAAGCACTTATCTCAGTGCCAAGGCACACAGTGGGTTCTCTGATGCTTATTCAATCTCTCCCTGAGGTCCCCCCCCAAGAAGGATACTGTCCCACAAACACTTCCCAGACCAGGGTCCTAAGAGGGAGGGAGCCCTCCCCCAGGGCTGCCACTGCAGCTCAGGCCTGCCTGGCCCTGAGGGCCTGGGACTGGCCTCACTCCTCTCACCTTTAGCTCCTGTTCCTTCATTTCCTTCTCCAGCATCTCAGACATGTAGCTCACAGCCAGGATCACATGATTCACTCCTGCCTGTAGAAGAAAACACGGATGTACTCCCTCCCCTGGGCAGTCAACCCCATCCCCACCCCACCCATCCTGAGGCTGGGGGAAGCTCCAGCTCAAGCCCTCTCCTCTTTCTGAGCCCCACTTTTGGTGCAATAACTACTGAAAAGTATTTATGAAACTTGTGCCATATTCCTAGCTGGAGCCTTCCCCTCTATATGGTGCCCCCTTTGAATAAAAGGACACCTGGTAAATGCAGTTCAAACCCTCTCCTCTATCTGGGGACCCCTTTCAGTACACCACCAGGTAAGTCCTCACCTCTATCTGGGGCTCCCTTTGAACACTGACACCTAAGTCCAGCTTAAAGCCCTCACCTCTATCGGGGGCTCCCTTTGAACACAGGGACACCTGGTAAGTCCAGCTCAAGCCCTCACCTCCATCTGGGGCTCCCTTTCAGTACAAGGACACCTGGGAAGCTCGAGCAGCCGGGGCGGTCTGGGAGGCCCCAGATACTCCCACCCTCCCGCGAGCCGCGGGCTCACCTTCTTCACCAGCGCCTCCACCTGGTGCAGCAGGATGGGCTTGTTGCAGAAGTCCACCAGCGGCTTGGGAGTGCTCAGGGTCAGGGGTCGCAGCCTCGTACCGTAGCCGCCCACCAGGATCAGCGCCTTCATGGCGCCCACGCAGGGCCCTGGGGGAGGGGAGAGCCGGAGGCCGGGGCTCAACGGGCGCCGGCCCCAGGCCCCGCTCCCGGAGCCGCCTCGGCCGGGGCTCCCCTTCCTCTCGCGGTCCCCGGGTCCCCCGCCCCCTCCTCACCGGCCGCGGCTCCGGCTCCGGCTCCGGCTTCACCTCCAACTCGGGCTACACCTCCAGCTCCGGCTCCGGCCCCGCCCACAGCCGCCCCCGCTCCGGTCCGAGGCCTCCCCCGGCCGGTGACAGGCCGCAGGCGGCCGCGTAGTGCAAGGGGAGGGGCCGGGAGTCAAGACCCGCCCATGGCCGGGCAGCTCCCTGCCAATCGTCGAGAGCCTACGTGGCACGGCAGTGACGCCATGGCGCCTCCGGGCCGCACCCCTCCGAGCGTAGCCAATCACGGCTGAAGCGCCCGAGGCGCCATGGCGACTACGGAAGGGGCAGGCGGGTCAGTTGCCCATTAGTGGATCCGAAGACGGAACGGCGGCAGGGGCGGGGCCAAGACTTCTTCGGAACACCCACGTGGCTCCTAGGCGGGCACCACGCCCGGTGTGTTGCGGGGCGGGGCCCACAAGGAAGCTCCCTAGGAAGTAGAGAGAACTTGGCCCGGGTGCACCCTGGGCTTCCAGTCATTTGGCCTCGGAAAAGCCCTTCCATGGTCTGGACCTCATTTCCCTCATCTGTAAAAACGAGGAATATGGTTGTTATTGTTCAGCTGTGTCCGACTCTGTGTGACCGTTTTGGGGGATTTTCTTGGCAGAGATACGGGAGCGGCTTACCACTTTCTTCCCCAACTCATTTTACAGCTGAGGAAACTGAGGCATACAGGGTTAAGTGACTTGCCCAGGGTCACACAGCGCGTGTCCGAGGCAGGATTGGAACTCAGGTTTTCCTGACTCCACACCACCTAGCTCCCCAAACGAGGAAACGCCCTAGATAAAATCCCATCCTAGGGCTCCTTTCCTGTGACGCCTAAGTACGAAACACTTAACCTCCCCGGGCCTCAGTTTCCTCATCTGTAAGACGAGGAAGAGCCTTGGACTAGGATAGTCTTGAAGCTCCCTTTCCGTACTAGATCGAAAATCGAGGCCATTAGCTCTGAGCCCTCACTTCCGCCCTCTTCCCTGGCTCCCGTCACTCTGCTTGTTCCTTCTGTAACTCGGTCCAGCGAGTTACAGTCCCCCCTCATCCTCCTTCCCACGTTTTTCTTCCTCTCCTTGTTTCCCTGTCCACTGCTTACAAACATGCCCACGTCTCCCCCAACTTCAAAAAAAAAATCCTCACTTGAATCTCATCCCTCCTTGCTAACGATCGTCCCGTTTACTCTTCTGCCCTTCTTGGGCTCTTTCCAGGGAAGGAACCTGAGAGCTGGAGATGTGAAGCAACTGACCCAGGGTCACACAGCCGAATGCACGCGGGTCTTCTGACTGTCGTTTTCCCTCTTAAAAGCACAGCTCAAATCCCACCCAGTGCTTGGAAAAGTGATTTACTGGTCATGGTCAAAAGTCTTGAAGTCACACCCCAGCTCTGTGGCCTTGGGCAAGTCGCTTCCACTGTCTAATCCGTGGGGTCCGAGATTGTGTTTCAGAAATTCTATGACCCTGCCGGGTATGGATGGGGCATTTTCCAAACCAAGGCTCAGAGGTGACAGGGTGCAGACCGCACTAAGAATTAGGGAAGAAAGTAGTCCGTTTTGGCTTCAGCTTCTGGTTTTTGGAGGGGGCGATAGGCTGAAAGGTGGGGTGGTGTCTGGTTATTTAAGAAGCCAGAACTTTACCCAATAGGCAAACAGGATTCACTGAGGGATAGGACTTGGCTCTGTTTGTTCATAAGGGAGACAGACAATGAATTAGAAAGGAAATTGAAAACAAATAAACTGTATAAATGGGACACCATCCCTGTGGGAGGTCATTTAGGGTTCTGAGTCCGCTAAGCCCCTTACTGCTAGACCGAGGTGGGAAAACTCCCTAATTAGGGATCAGACTTTAAAAAGCAACATTAAGGCCTCTGGGATTGTGTCTCACTAGTGGAGAGGCTGCCCGAGGGCTTCTGGTGCAGAGGAGGTATTAGAGCTGTCTCCTTAAACTCTAAGAACTTGTTGGGTGACCCTGGGCTTTAAGGTGGTTTGGTTGGGTTCTTAAACCGTTATCGTCCCCTCCCTCAGCTGCCTGGTACCCAAGCAATAGAGCAGCTTTTAGGAGCAGCATCTCCAGTTCAGGGGCAGTCCACACCTTCTCAGCTCTCCAGATTTCATTTTCCACCTCTAGAACAGACAAGGATCAGATGGGATCAAATGTATAAAGAGCCACTTTCTACAAGTACAGGTAAGGGAAGTGAGGCCTCACCCAAATAAAGGTGAACTGGATTCAAAGACACGGGTTCCAATCTTGCCTCGGGTCTTAGTAGCCTGAAATCATTTAACACCTCCAAGTCTCAGACTTCATCTATAAAGGAGGGACAATAGAATCTACCACATCCTGCCCAGAAGGACCCAAGGTTGCCATAGCAGAGTGAGCTAGAGAATCTCAGGGGCACCAAGCTCCTGAACCTGGGGCAGAGACTAACCTGGAAGCTTCCTGCTAGTCCTTTTTCCCCACAATAATCTGTGAGCAATCAGGTTACTCCTTTCTTGGAGGAACGCTCATACCTAAACCCCCCTCCCCAGAGTAGGGCGAAGCGGACCACCAGCCCGACCACGGTGGCTACTCTTATAGTTGGGGACCTGCCTGCGTCACTGTATACTGCAGGCAGAGTGGGCCATGATTTTGCTGGGCAATGGCTTCAGTGGAAGGGGCACAGATGATACAGGCAGGCCTTATGGTGCATCAGGAGCCTCTTGGCAACTTCAAAGCAGGCTCTCACTTGCCATAATCTCTTAGGACCCCAGGAACCTAAGTTTCCTGTGGGTTTCCGACCTGCACTCAAAGGCAACTCTGGAGCTGACAGGGTTAATTCCATGTGGTTGTACTCTCTCATACCAGTATCAGGGGTAGCAGAATGACACTAACCAGGTCAGAACGCATCAAACAGCTACAATACGTTTTAAATACGGACACGAGCCTCGAGCCATCCTTCCCACGAGACCTCTGCTAAAGATGGCCATTGTCTCCAGAGCTACCTTCGCTTCCCAAAGAGGGTCCTGCTGGCACAACTGGACCACCCAAATGACTGGGTAAGCAGTCCCTAGCTAGCTTTGGGGCTTCAGCCCAGGCAAGAATGAATGTGGGAAGTGCAGGAGAAACAAGCCTCTTCCAAGTCACCTCGCTTTTCATCTCTAAAGCACTTCCATAATTACCTCAAATTTCCCTCTATGTCACATCCCCCAGTAGGCTGCCAGCT
The DNA here is from genome assembly GCA_028646515.1 of Pseudochirops corinnae. NCBI lineage: Eukaryota > Metazoa > Chordata > Mammalia > Diprotodontia > Pseudocheiridae > Pseudochirops > Pseudochirops corinnae. The sequence continues at coordinate 69,836,934 of CM053590.1, read as the reverse complement.
TCATTTATGGAGGCAGAGCCCTCTCATCTAACAATTTCTGAGCTCTGCCTTCAGCGGGTACAAAATGGTTGCTCAATCTGAAGGAACGTCTGAGCAGGTCAATATGGAGATCTCACTTGAAACCTTCTCTGAGGAGTGTCTTAAACAGAGAACACACTTGTACATTTCTAGGTGACTTTATTTTTATATACATGACTTTTAGACAGAAGGCAAGGGAACAGTGCGGGGTGAATACAGACACTGTTACAATCATGCCCCTAAACAAGTTCAAGAGAAAACTAAAGATATGCAGAAAAATGCCAGAAGACAAACGTAATAATGCCACTATGCAAGAGACTGGACAAGTAGAGAGTTTTCTTCTATGTCAGCTGACATGGCTGATTGTTCTTATTCTTCCAGGAAGAGCAGTGGGAGACGGGGAGGATCTTGCCAACTCCCCCAAAAGCAGAGCAAGCAGTGCTCCCCTCATGTAAACCTACCAGAATACCCCCACATAGCAAAGCAATGTTCTATGGTTCTTGGGGAGTCCCAGCCCTCCCTGGTCTATTCCCATTCCACAGATCTGTAGGTGACCTGACATCAGAAGCCCTCTCTTCCATTTTTTGCAAGTGGCTAATGCTTACTCATTGGCCCCCCCGTAAATACTGTATAGAGATTTCAAACACAAGCACCTGTGTGCCAGGCTCCCTTGCCATCCCTCTTTGGTCCAGTGCTGGGATCACACAGCCCCTCCCTCCAAGTTGGCTACAAGATGCAGGCCATTTGGATGGGATGTATGGGCAGGAGGAAAGATGGCAAAGGGCCTGTCCACTGCCCAGCGCCCCTGGATGTCAGCCATGCCTTTTATGGCCTCTCCCCTTTGAAGTTTTTGCCAAGGAGTATCCCAGTAGGCCCTCTGACAGTTGGCTTTTCCTAGTCATTTCTGGGCAAGCAAAAAACACTTTCCCCATCCACGTGGGATTGGGCATCGCCAGTGACAGGAGTGGGACACATGGTCTGAAAACAGTGTCCCTGTAAATCTAAAACACTTCTCTGGTGGCCACCTCTATGTTGTTTCCTGCTCTAAGGCCAACTTTATACTCTGCCATTGTTACATGCATAGAGCCCAGCCTGGGAATACCGAAGCCCAGAAATACTAAGTAGGCAGGCACAGTCTGTTCATCCTCAGCAAGGCGCAGCTGGGCTCAAAATGGAGGGACACTGTCCCAAGGTCCCAGAAACACTGATTGTTCCAGCCAGGCATAACTGGTGGGAAAGCTAAAGCAGGCACGGCGCACAACCTCCCAAACACCTGTCTTCTCCTCTGCAGAGCACTGGGAATGAACACTGTCTGCTCTCAAAAGGCACCTATCTCCCACAGTGGAGGCCACAGCAAAATGTAAGGGAGAAATGGGTCATTAGCAGAAGGTCCTGGGGCCAGAGTTCCAACTCAGATCAGCTGTTCTGCCCTCAGGGGAACACTGGGCTAAACCAGGCAATGGCATTTTAACATCAAAGTTCATTCTGGCCCAGGGCTCACCCCAAGGTCCAGATCTAGAGGCCAGCCTACCTCTGAGGGAAACTCTCATCACTCCAGGGCCAAATTTCCGATGTAGTGCCTGGATGTCTAAAAAGCAAGAGACCATCTCATGCCACGGTCTCCTCTAGAGACGGCTCAGCTCCCTTTTCACGCTGAAGCCAGGATAGACAGAAGGTAACAATGATACATGCTGAGTTCCCTACAGGAAGATGAGGTTAAAGATATGCGTGCTTCTCAGTCCCTCTTGAGCCTAGTAGAATGGAAGAGTTTGTCCTCACTGAGCTGTCCAGACTGGCAGTTATCACTGACAGCCCCTGGTGGACTCTAGGGATCCAAGTTGGCTTGAAGCTCCTGAGGCTTTCAGGCTGTGAGTTAAGTTCCAATATGGTGGATCACTTCCCAAGACTAGTCTCATGCTTCAGACTCACAAGCAAGGCTGAGAAAATACAGAGAAGGCATGGCAAACAGCCTTAAGCGCCCTGTTCTGGCCCTTCCCACAGGCGCCAGGAGAGAGGCCAGGCCTGGGCCAAACATCCAAAGCTCTTTTGGAGCTGAGAAAACTAAGCCCCAAGCTTTTTCTGCTCCTTCGCCCCAGCTGCCTCCCTTAGATTATGCTAACCATTGTGCATTGACTAGTGAGGAGATTGTTCAACACCAAGAGCCCACTGCCCTGGTGCTTCCCCAAACTTAATCCAATCCCTCTGGAAAATTCACCATGTATAGTGAGTCCAACTCCAAGGGAAGAACCCCAGTTAGTAGCTGCTTGAGAAGGGAGCATGGAGGAAAAGCTTTATTAACAAAGGGGTGAATGTCAGCTGGGAAAACAAAGCCATCACTGCAGAGGGCAGCCCATACCTAGGGACAAAGCTGGGAGCTGGCCCTGGTGTAGATAAAAGAATCCTCAAATGTCATTCTCAACACTCTCCCTTTTCTTAAAACTCAGCAGGCACCACAAAGAAGTCAGAATCTGCCATGGGCTTCTGGGCCTGCAGCCCAAGCTGCTCATTTCCAAGGCTTGCACTTCTAGGTTGTGTGTTCTGGTTTTGTTAAGTGAATCCTGCTGCTCCTGACCAAGCCACACCTAGAGCAGGAGGTGCAGACCATATGACTAGGTGCAGACCATATTACAGTTTCATGGGATCTGGGGCTCCACGGAGAAGAGCAGCAAGAAACAGTATGGCAACCAAGGCTGGAGATCTTAGAAATCTTGAGAGATTTAAGTGCCTTCTTTCTCTGCCCTAAACCAACAAGTCTCCAGTCCCCACGTCTAGGCCTGGCCAACCACTAAGAGAAGATGATGGCTAAAAGCAGCCCTGGTTATGATCCATATTCCACCCCCTCCCCACCTACCCCCTAGTGCCCAAAAATAATCTGCTTGGGGCATGGGGAGGGAGGGAATAGAAGAGAATAGGAACCAAATTCACTCCCCTAGGTTTGTGAAGGAAACACTTCTCATGCTTCTAGAGTTTGGGTGCATGCTACCAGGTGGTAGGAAGTGGGGTGGAGTTCAACTAGGAGTAGCAAGGAGGGCCAGAGGAAGCCAAATGCTTGCTAAGGCTGGCCTTTGTGAAGTTCCTATGTTCCACGCTCACCTGGCTTGTTTTAACTACCAGTCCAACTTCACAAACCTGCTATCTTCCCCATCCCATCTTCAAATGGCTTAATTCAGTCTCCTGCAGCTCCATTTTAAAAGGCAAGAAACAGCAGAAGCAGCTGGGGGGTGGGGCAGAGGCAGGGGCAGGAGGGAAGCATCATGCCAAGACTTTCTTCAGGCAACCTGGCTTACCCGAGAAGTCTTGCTGCTGCTTTTCCCCATCCCTGCTAGGATGTTGAAAGACATATGTACACACATTCTCCTCCTCTTAGTCATTTCTCTCTGTTGTGCACAGATCCAGGCTATCTGCTATGCAGAGTCCCTCTCGCTTTTCCCCACCTGCTACAGGTAGGTCTGGTGACCCCCACAGCCTCTCAGAAGTAAGCGACATGCAAGAGCCTGGGGGCTCAAGTGCCTGACTGAAAAGCCTGCCCTTCAGTCAGGCTCCTGCTCTCAACTGCTCTGCCAGTCTGAGGCTTCAAGTCAGCCAATAGAAGGATCAGTGGAGTCTAAAGAGCCTTATGGTCCCTGGCCCCCGCCTGAAGCCTCCTTTTGGCCACAAACCAGGCAGAAGCCTGAACTACAAAGGCCAGAGCGGCTGACAGTCTCACCAAGGCCAAAACATTCGGAGATCCTCTTCCTAAGCCAGCCTGGACGTCATCAGAACCATGTGGACAATAAATGGCTGAGCACATCTTCTGTTTTCTCCTCTCTCTCCTTCGCTTTTATATATATGTATCCCAGGCTACAGCTAAAATCATTTCTTTTAGTTTACACCAAGGAGAAATATAACCTTTAAAACCAAAGTCTGTCTTGCCTGCCCTCTGTGGTGAGTTCAGAGTGGGTGGTCCCTGCCTGTGGGTAGAGGGGAAAGGGCTCTGGGCAGTGACTGACATGGGGAGCCCAGAGTAGGACACTACTGGTTTTCTTCCCGCATCTGCTCCATGATGGTGATGAGGCTGTCTAGACCAAACATGTAGCCCTTGTCGGGACCATCGTGCACAGTTGGGTCATCCCGAAAGCCCTTGAACGTGCTGTGTGCAAAGTCAATCATGCGGACGTCCACCTTGGGAGTGGCAGAGGGGGATGTCTCGGGGCTGGTGCTAGGGCTGCTGCCATCGGGCATCATCTCAGGGAGCCCCGAGTCCACATTCTTCGAGCGCATATCTCCTCGGCGCTCTAGGAACATCTCTGCCCTGCACTCCTTCCCATCATAAATGATGAGGAGGGAGCTGGAGTAAAATCGGTAAGAGGCCTGCCTCTCCAGCACAGACTTCAAACCCCGAAGTTTGCTCAAGATGGGCTCAAAAAGATCTCTCCGGAGGTCCAGACCATTGTGGAGATACTGGTAGAGAGCATTGCGGAAGCCTTCAATCGAGAGCCCACGGCCATAGTATTTATTCCTGCACAAATAATGCCCTGTGTCCAGCTGAAAAACCTGAAAGATCAGGAGAAAGTATTAGTACACTGGTTATGGACAATGACTTCAGTGGCTTCCTCTGGCATGGTCTGTCAACAGAGCAGCGTTTGGATGGATACTGTCATCCATTGAGAGCAAATGATGGTACAGACGGGAAAGAATTTGGTCTATTCCTTAGGCTAAGGGTCTGTGCCTCCCTCCTCTCTTCCCCATCTGCTGTGTCCCTCTGTTAGTGGAAGGCCTTAGCTGCAGCACTAGACCCACCAAGACCTCCCTCCAGAGCTAGAACCAGAAGGGCCCCCTTCATCCAGAAGAAGCCACAAGAGAATGGCAGGATCCTGAGGTGCCTCTAGTACTTCCCAGATCCTGAGGCTACAGAAAACACCCCTTGACTGAGCTTTGGGCTCTCAAAAAGACCCCAACAGCCATAGTCCCTGGGAGCCTCAAAGTGCCACTGTCCAGATACCTAGGTCTTCGGCTGAAAAGTAAAAACATGAAGGCTGAAGAGCTCACCTTCTGCAGGCATAAATAGGGCAGGAAACGGTCAGGGAGCACCCTGTGGTGGAAATTCCCTCGCAGAGATGACTCTGTGACCGTCACACTCCTGAAGGCCTGGCCTGCACAGGACCCAAAGTGGGAAGGGGCAGGTTGAAGGTGGTTCACGGGCACGCAGCCCCTGAGCCTTTACCTTTGGCACTTACGCTCACAAGCAAAAGCATCCGCCAGCAGAGGGAGCCCTGACACTACCGGCAGCCCTTCCTGGGGCTCATCCCCAGCAGCAGCCCCGAGGGCCATGCCGGGGCCTGTACCTGCATTCCACAGACTCGGACGCCCAGGGTGGCAGAGGTGCTCTGCTCACACTTCTTCATCTGCCGGGCAGCCTTCTCCTCGGAGGCATCGTCACCGTGCTGCCTGGTCCCCATCTTCAGATCTAACACACAGGGGAACTTGAAGTGATGCACCACATTCTCCAGCAAGAGGAACTCTAGAAACTCAAGTCAAGGAGACTGTGCGCCTGCCCTCCTGAGGCAGGGCTGGGGGGGGCTGTGCGGGCTCAAAAGGGCCACCTATCTGCTTCTGCATGCAGGTCATCTCCTCTTTCAAAGAAGCCCTACGGTTACTTGGTGAACCCCCTCAGTACTTAGCACAGTGCTTTGTACACAGCAGGTACTCAATAAATGCTTGCTGGGTTGGTCTTTGATCTCTAAGTTTCAATTTACTCAAATTTTCTTATAAAGGGATCTATAAAATTTCCTATAAATAATTCTTATTGTTTGACATATTCACAGTAAGGACTCTGCGTTCTAACAGTTTAAAAAACCTAGATGGATTCTGTAACAACTGCACACCCACAGATGTTTCCGAGATAAGAGGGACCTTAGGAATGATCTGGCCCTGTCCCCTTGTTTTAGGAGGTGGGGGTGGGGATGAATGGTGGGAAAGAGGTGGCAGGGGGAGAAGCAAGGTCCCCTCAGAAACAGAACCTGGCTTCAAGCCCACCTGCTCTTTCCCAATCCTGCCACCACCTGTGCTAAATGCCTCTGTCTGACACACTCGGACACATCCCTTCAAAGCCTCTTTCCTGGGATGTTCACAGCTTTAATGGAGTCTTTGCGGCACAACCATGAGCGGCCTGACCAACGCCCACAGGTGCAATGATTCCCCTCCCACATTCCCAAAGTCACTGAAAATCTGTGGTCGTGGCAGACATTCTTCCTATGTGTCATTCCCTCCCTGCATCCAAATCAAGTGATCTGTAAGATACTTGGAACATCTGCTCTTTTCTCCCTGCCCAGGCCACACTCCCATCACCTGTAGCAACTTGTTGGCAGTCAGAGCTATCGGAAGTAAAGACTTGGTTAAATGAGCACACATGCACATGCACATAAGGGACAGATCAAGCCTGTTCTAGGTCTGATCATCTCCTTTTTACAGGAGGAATGTCCTGTAAGGACTTAGAGGAACTAACACTTAGAGCAGCGGTTCTCAACCTGTGGGTTATGTTCAATTTGTAACAATGAAAATACATCCTGCATATCAGATATTTACATTATGATTCATAACAGTAGCAAAATTACAATTATGAAGTAGCAACAAAAATAATTTTATGGTTGGGGGGTCACCACAACATGAGGAAGTGTATTAAAGGAATGTGGCATTAGGAAGGTTGAGAACCACTGACTTTGAGAGAAAAAAGGACCTGCCCCCACCACACAGAAATGATAATGGAGAGATGGACTTCAAAGCTGGGCACTGACTAAGCCCTGGCCGCCCACCCACAGGGCAGGACAGTTCAGTTTGATCCTACACGTTCTTTATAGCAGCACCCGGTGCCTTACAAGACTGGACAGCCTATTAGGCTCTACTGGCAAGTTTCCTAAAGAGACTTAGATGCCTTCATATATGTGCTGCCCCAGATACCATGTAGACAGAAGTGGTAACTGCTGGTTCATGATGCTGTCTAAGCTTTCAGATCTCCACCTTTCTGCAATGAAGGCAGAGGAGCATATAAGAACGAATCATGGACTTGGGAATCAGAGACAGCCAAAGGGACGTGCCAGTCTCTGTGCTGTATAGCCCTTGCACTGCTGGCCTCTTAAAGCACTTTGCTAACCATATAACACTGACTACATAGGGCTCTTTAATTCAGTTTTTACAAAAACTTAAAAAATTAGGTTTTAAATTCTGCTACCCTGGCATTAAGAGGGCAAAAAGGCTGTGTCAGTGATTACAGGGCAGGGGAGGGAGAGTAATACGATGAGACACAAACACAAGAGAGAGAAAGCGCACTGCTGAAAACACTGGTAGGGAACGGACGGCCTGAGAGCACTTGTGGGACTGCCCGAGAGGAGCGCAGAAACCTCCCCCCGCCCACTCTGGAGGATACTGTAGAGCTTCCTATCCTTGGACTCGGAGCGCATGCGGCTCAGCTGCTGCTTGTGGCAGCGCAGGCTCCAGGGGTTGTAGCTGATTTTTTCTGAGCTCAGGCCACTGTTCCCATCAAGCATCTGGAAGGGGACATCCGAGTGGATGTGCAGCTCCACCTTGGGGCTCTTCAACTCCTGTGAGGTGCTAAGGGAGGAAACAGCACAAGAGTCATGGGCAAGGCCCTTCAAGCCTACAGACTGTACCCTGGGCACAGAACCACTGAGCCTCAGAGGCCGCACTGCCCTGTCTGCTCCTCAATATCAGTCTCCACTCTGAAGGCTGCTCTTCTGCTGACGCCTTTCTAAGTGGTCACCCCAACTCAAGTTAAAAGATCAGAAGTGAAGGGAACTCACCACCTCCCATCCTAACTTAGGGACAGCTCTGAATGTACTGGGAGCTAAGATTGGCCTTTCTGGCCCTTGCTCTTCACTCAGAGCGCGTATGGGATTTTGTAAGGCCCCCATTCCAAAAACCGGCTATCATCTTTTTATTAAAAGCTTTTTTTTCTGGCCCTCCTTTTACAAGAAGCTCAAAGAGCTTAGCTTCATCACACTTGTGTCCAGCCCATCGCTACAGTGTCAGAAACAATGCAACAGCTGCCAGTCATTTTCCTGGTGACCATGCTGGCCCGGGCTCCCCTGCTCTTGCATCCTGTTACCTATCAGAGCTCTCTGGGACCAGCCCTGCCCGTTCATCCTTGTGTTCACTGCCACTGCCTGAGCGGTGAAGGCTTCGGCGAGAATGCTTGCGTCGGGGCTGCTCACGCTCCGGTGGGTCGTCCTGCTCCAGAGCCTCACTTTCCACATAAGGATAGGCCACCAGGTTAATGTAGCCATCACTGTCCCCCTCAAAACAGACAGACACAACACCTGCCAGGAGGAAAGGGACAAGAGGGCCCATAAGCATTTAATGCAGCAAGTAGAATGGGGACAGAGGCAACATCACTCTCCAAAAGATGGAGACACCTTATTCTTCTCAAGGAGCTTGCAACAGAATGAAGCAAACTGTGGGTGTTTTTGAGCCTCCCCAAACCTTGTGCCTCCTGCAGAAACAGAAACACAACAAAGAACAACAGAAAGGAAGACCCGAAGGAAGTCCGGGAGAAACTCTCAAACACAACTTCCTCAAGTTTGCGTCATCACAGCAAAAGCTCTTAACTCTTTCAGACTTTCTCCTTTCTCACTCTGTTCTCTAGCTCCACCATAAAGTACTCTGCTTCCTGGGCAAGTGTGACTATCTTTAAACCCTGGGTGTAAGTACGCATCCCCATGACTATCTATTCCTACTCCGTGCCTTCCCACCTTTCAGCCCCACCCCCACCTCATAAAATAAAGGGACTGGATTAGATCATTTCTAAGACCCCTTTCATCTTCGGAATTTATACGGCTGTTCAGTTATTACAGAATTCATCCAAAATCTTTTAAAGTGACTTAATATACATAAAGCCCCTATCATGAATGTCAGACAATAAGGAATAGATAAGGTCGCTCTTTCTCCTTTTCTCTCCTCTCTGCCAGTGTTAGCAAGGGATGTCTTAGAGGTGGATGATATTTTCCAAATTAACAGCTCTGAGATTTCTAATTCAGCTCTTTCCCTCATTCCCGGGGTTCTTCCACCATAGTACCATAAGCATCTTCTATAGGCCAAAATACTTTAGTTTCGCTACATTTTTCTAACCCTTTTGGGTCTTTCTATGTTAATGCCCCTCCCACAGCTGCTAGCCTAATCCAGTCATTCTATTAACAAGCTATGCACACAGTGTCTCCTGGATCTTTACCAAAGGGGCTAAGACTATAAATGTCAGCTAAAAGAGAAGAATGAAAAGTAATGAATCCTGAATGCTTAACTAACACTTGGAGGTTGGCTTCTTCTGGGTCAGAAAGTCTCTTTTATGTTACAAGAAGAAAAGGTTCCAGCCTCTAGATTTAGGATTGGAAAGGGACCTTAGGGGTTATCTAATCCAGCTCCTTCATTTTACAGCAGGAGTCTTGGTATCCAGATTAATTCTTCAAGCCTCCTTTGAGTCAAAAGTACAAAGAGACTCTCTTCAGTTGTTGTTGGTTTTATAGTAAGAACCAGAACAAGAAATCCCTCACCCCCACAACCAATGCTGGCTCATGAAGAGGACACAGCATCAAGGCTGATTTTAACCTTTTCCTTAGATTTGTGGACAGATTAGCTCTATATGCCCAGAAAACATTTTTCTGAATTCTCTTTTTCACAGCTGGACAGGAAGAGTCAGCTGGAATCTGAAGAATCTATTAGAAATAGCCTGCAGGAATAACTTTCAAGCATTTTCATCTGCCATGGTCAGTGGCAAATTTTGCCAGTTCCATCCACAACAATGACCTCCATGATCCCCAACCAATAAAATGCTAGCAAAGGCCATGGTACATGGAGGACACAAATCTACAATTTCTACATCAGATTCAAGAAAGAACTAGAAATTTGGAAGGTGAAGAGTCTGTATGGGGTGTGTGTGTGTGTGTGTGTGTGTGTGTGTGTGTGTGTGTACACATTTGTCTATCAAAAGGAGCAGGTAAAGAAAGATTCAATGTCCCATTACTGGTTCAAAAATTCCAAATTCAAACATTTTCCCCCCTTTTGCCTTCACCCTAGGTAGACAGTAAGAGAAAAGCACATTCACTAACATTTGGCTTAAGCCACAATTTTCTAGGTAAGACTGATATACAACAGGCAGGTTTTGTTACATCACCTCTCAAAAGTCTACCACCAATAACCCTAAAGTTTATTTTATTTTAATGGGAGACATTAAATGTTATTTAAAAACTCCTGTAATTCCTGTGCCAAAAACAGCAGTGCATCAGCTTTATTTCTGCTGTGGGAATGGGAAGAACTGAAAGTAAACATATGGAACAGGTCAGGTCCTAAAACTCTTTAATTAGCAAGAGACTGGTTCTCGGAACAATAGTCTAGATCCCACCTGGCTTTCAACAATGGTGCTACAGCTGGGAAGCTGTCTTAGTGCTCCTCCCCAACTTTCCAGAGATACAAGAGCTTGCCTGAAACACTTCAGCTAATTTTGAGAGGCCTTAGAACCCCCCAAGCAGCTGTGGGCTACCTACAAGTACTGCAGCAGCACAGGCTGACCAATTTAGAGATGGAAGGGCCCCTGAGTGTCATCTGAACCTGCTCACTTCATAGACAAGGAAGGAGGTCCAGGAGAGCCCAGTGGCAGAACCAGAATCTCTGAGCCCCAGTCTGGCACTCTTTCACTGTCTGACACTGATCCCCCTGCTTGGCTCCCACCTCCAACTCCTGCAACCAGAGACCTTAAATTAGGACAGTGGGACATAGAGGCATAAGTGTGGAGTCAGGATACACATCTGACTTCCAAACCTTCTATTCTCTAACTTCTGGAAGCCTCGGTTACCTCATGAGTAAAGTGGGAGACAGCATGTACCTGCCTCATAGGCTGCTGGAAGGATTACATGAGGCACAGCACATGAAGTGCTCTGCAAACCTCAGCACACTGTCGCTCTTTTTAGCCATATTAGTGCATGCACTGCGTGTAGCTCATGGGGAGGCAGAACCACATGGAAAGCTCTGCCTTCACTTACCAAGCTGCTTACAATCAGAGCAGCAGCACCAGGTGCTTTATAAAAGCAGCCCTAGAGAGGCTCCCCACCACAACCCAACAAGTCACAGCCCCACTGTTGTTCTAAACATCTCAACGCAGTGGAGGGTCAATGTCACCGTCAGCTTGGGAGAAATTTGTCACCTTCTGACTGATGCCAGTGGAGACTATCTCCTTTTCAGCACAGACCAACCCGAAAAGCCAGCTCCTGACAGACAGAAGGCAGGTCTGAGTCACAATCCTCAAAGCCAGGAAGAGATGGGTTAGGGCCTTGTAGGCCTTCCCTAAGAAGAAACTTTAGCATCTCAAATTCTGCCTCACTGAGGAGAAAGCTCATCCCACAAGGTACTCTGATGGCACCAAGGAAGATAATCATTCAACTTCTGACATCTTGGGAAGGAAACCTTCTCTCAAGTTAAATAAGGCCCATCCCATAAAAAGTTAAATAAAAGTTAAATGGTACAAAAATGGTTACAAAAATGACCAGATACTAGATCAAAAGCTACAAAAGACCTTAGAACTCATCCAGTCCAACCTTCTCATTTTACAGACGTGAAAACTGAGTCTCAGAGAGTTTAAGTCACTTGCTCAAGGTCATGAAGAGGCCAAGGGGGGCCCTCAACGCTATAACATTTAGGTCTAGTCTTCTTGTCGCTCTATCACATGGCCTTCCTCAAATGCACAGATTTGTGAACCATAATAACAGTCAATGTGACTAAGCAGAGGAGTGAACAGCTCAACCAAAGGAGACAAGAAGATACTATTCTTTCCTTTTTCCTGAAGTATCAATCCTCATCCCTTCCTAAAAGCTTTCTGCAGACAAGACCTCACTCACCCTTACTTCATTACTACCTGCTCTGATGCTCTTCACCAATTAAGAGAGTTCCTCCTAGCAGACTTTTCCTAAAAAGGCAATCATTGACATAGCTGGGCTTTATTTATTTCCCTGATACTGTCCTTCAAATGTCAGCTCTTCCAGGCCCCAATCCTCCTCAAAATCCCTTCTAATTTATCTATGGTTCTTTAGTATAGACAAGCCCAGGCTAGGGGTGGCTAGGTGGTGCAGTGAATAGAGCACCAGCCCTGGAGTCAGGAGGACCTGGGTTCAAATTTGACCTCAGACATTTAACACTTACTAGCTGTGTGACCTTGGACAAATCACTTAACCCCAACTGCCCTGCCTTCCCCCTCCAAAAAGGAAAAAAAAAAAGACAAGCCCAGGCTTGACAATGTCTTTCTTCTCTCATCAGCTATCTCTTACACTTGAATGAAAAAAAGCTCCAAAATACTCTTTAAAAAACCCAAAACAACCCAGGAGAGTGACCACAAATACAAGGCACTAATGGACACTGCTGCATACTAGAGGAGTCTCATCAACCATAAAGCCTCAGTGCAGCATGCTGCACAGCACGGAGCATGAGATTAGGACTTCTAGAACCTAGGCAGGGCTCAGAGGCCTCACCACCTGTGGGACTTAGACAAGTCACAGAACCTCACTGGGCTTCAGTATTCTCATCTGTAAAAGAAGGGGGCAAGACTAGATGCAGTCTAAACATATCCTGTTTACAGGCCAATTGGAACTCATTTTAGGAGGAAAAAACCCAAGAACTTCTGAAAGCCTTGCTAGAATCAACACTACAAATTGACATTTGTTTCCATGAGAGGCTTATTTAGAACACTTAGGAAAAGTGATTGAACTGTTCCGGAATGAAAATCACAACTGTTGATTCTGGGAACAGGGAAATACAATTACAACCCATTATCAGCTAATGAAAGTAACTAGAAATACTATCTAAAGATAATTACGGAAATCTACCAAAGCAGAAAGCTCTTGCCCAATGGCATAATATAAAGTACAGTGACCAGCTGGGGCTTACCTTTGTATTCAGGGGTGAACTCCTTCATTTCAGGGGGGAGAGACTCATAGAAACGTTGCTCCCGGGAAATGAGGGGCTTGCACACCGTGTGGTCGTCATAGCGCATCATGCTGCTGTGACCGCCCACCTGGTGGATGAAGGGCTCCAGGAGGACTCCCCGGTTTCCAGCTCGACTTGCATTCTTGCCATACTTCCCCACTTCCATGGTTTGACAAACACACATTGCGTTGGGGACCAGTCGCACAATGAGGGCAAAGGGAGTAACACATGGGCCACAAGAGAAGAGTATGACAGAAGACCCTGGTTAGTTGAAAGCCAATGTTTTGAGTCTGCTTGCCTTAATCCTTCCTGTTTAAAAAAAGGGGGGCAGGAAGAGGATGGGGAGGGAGACAAAAAATTTTTTAAAATCAAAGTTAGAACAAGGAAAAGTAGATTATATACATCAAATCTCCCTGAAGTTTTAGTCTCTATTGTATCCAATAAAAAATAAATTAATCAGGCTCCCCTGTTCCTCATGTCCCTTCTAAGTTCTCCTAGATATTCTCTAACCTAAAAGCCTAATTGATACACGTCCCCTTCACCCAACAGCCCTGGACCTCATGTTTAAGATATATAAGAAAGGACAGCTTAACCACAGGCCAGTTTTTATATTTATCATATATGACTCACTCCTGTGCCTATTCAAAGTCATCTCAATTGTAACTCAGAGGAAGAACGTTCAGTTGGACTAAAAAATAGGGCTGTAAGCCTTACTTAAAAATCACTAGCTTTCCAACCCTCTTGCCAAGGACCAGCAGTATCTTGGGATGGAGAAATGATTTACTATTTTCAAGAGAAACTCAGGTTTCAGATTTCTTCCTAGATTTGCCTCACCAAAGTTATTACTGCTTTTCCCAATCATACAACAAACCAGCCTGATAGCTTTCCCTCACTGGCTACCCTTCATTGTGGAAGAAAGAAAGAAAGAAAGGGTTATGGGGTTCCTTGGCAGACAAAAAGGCCCTTTTATAATTTCCTAGTATAACCTTTCAAGTAATTTTTATCTTAAAGAAATTCAAGTGGTTCACAAAGCTATGAATCAGGAAGGCAGCAGGTATGTGATCACTGAAACACAGAGAGGAGAAAATGGAAATAAAAAACTATAGAGTGTGGGGCGGCCAGGTGGCACAGTGAATACAGCAATGGTCCTGGAGTCAGGAGGACCCAAGTTCAAATCCAGCCTCAGACACCTGACACACTTACTAGCCCTGTGACCTTAGGCAAGTCACTTAACCCCCAATTGCCCTGCCTCCTCCCCTCCAAAAAAGCAAAAAAAAAACCACCAAACAAACCCACCAGCCCAACTACAGAGTAATTCCTAGGATACCCCAGAAGCTTTGACGACTGTGTCATGGTAAACAAAAGTAGGATGCTATCACAACTGCTCTTCTTGGGTGCTGCCTAAGCTCACTGTGAGACTGGGCAAATTCTCCAAGCTTTCTTTGCTACAAGTGCTCATACACAAAATGCTAACAACACCTTGACTTCAGGGAGATGAGGAGAAACTAAGGAGACAATATAAGTGAAAGTGCCCAGACTTTTTGAGGAAAGGCTTTACAGACAAAATCTTGCGGGTAATCAATCCATAACATCTTTGATATCAACATACTTCTTTCCAGTTGGAGCAACTTGATCATAAAGTTTTGAAATACACCCCACTAGCCCTAACCCTAAAGAGGGAAGTGGGAGTCCAACAAAGCACATTTTATATTGCCTCTACACACATATCCTCTTTCTCTATTAAATGACCCAAACTCCAGAGGCCAGAGAGGACATATGAGGATCCGAAAAGAACCACTGAATAAAGGAGATGTTCTCCTTAATATTCTTTTCCTCCCAAACAATTATGCCTACTAAAATAAACCACCTTATGATACAGTGGGAAAAGCCTGGGAATCAGAATACTGGATTTGAGAGTCCCAGTTATCAGAGTAAATTAACTGAATTTCTGCAGGTTTCAATTTCCTTATTTGCTACATGCAAATAATTTTACTATCTGCAAAGAGTTGTTTTAAGTAAAGCGATTTGTAAATTTTAAAGTGCTACAGAAATTAGTTTTTCATCATCAATAGTAATAGAGGCTGGGTTTTAGGCTTTCATTTAATAAAAAGCAAACATGAGTTATAAGTTCTCAAGCATTGGGAAAAAGGAAGAAAGACTTAAAAGGACAGGACTCATGAATGGAATATAGCTATGAAAAGGCACCGCTTGTTTGAAGGAAACAGATCTGACAGAAGGAACCGCACCAGAGTAAAAACTATAAAAGGAAAGAGTAAAGAGTATCTGATACACTGAGTTGTCCTACAGACTAACTAGCTAGGGGAAGGATATGAAGACTCTGTATGTGAATGTATGTGATGCTTTCATACTCCAGAGGCTGCAAATTCATAGTAGGAAAACAGAACAGTGAGTCTGATGTACTCAAATGATGTGCTGGAAGTTCCCTTGAGTCACGCACATCCTACCCCTCCTCCCTCCTCTGAGACTCTTGCCCGGCTCTTGCCACCACATTCCACATAGGAGATCTGCTCAACATGCTGAGGGCTTCCTCCATTTCTCCTGACATCACAAAGGCACTAGTGTAGTTGACACGTCATCCTTCCCCCTTTATCACCTGACCATTCTATCCTCTCTCTTTATCATACAATTCCTCAATGACATCTTTTACTCCTGTTCTTCCTTCAAGTTCTTCACGTTGCATCCTGAACACACCCTTCCTGTGTTATGCTTCAAAAATTTTTGGAGGCTGCTGTATTTTGCATTTTGCTGTTATACCAAAAGTAAGACCCCATGGTAAGTTTGGGATCATGAAAGGAACTTTTCAGTTTCCCAGAGACAATCCAATCTGCTCTCCTTTTCCCGTATAACTCTAGGTCTAACCTGTCCATCTGTACCGTCTTGGTGAGATATACTACAAAGTAACAGTAAAAGCGCTACAGCTACCCACCAAAACACATGCTGCAATGTCAGCATGACCGTCCATACACTTAGTCTCTCCTTTATGAACGGAAAGGTGAAACTCTTGAATGATTACAGGTCTTTTCCAAGACCTGTGGCGTTCTGGGGGCAGGATGAGACTGGCACAATGTCATACACATACAGGAGGAGGATGACCATTGCCTGGCTTCTCCTTTTCAACCTGGACTCTAATACTAGATCTCTTCCATCACAATGGCAAACACTTTTGACAAGAATACATCTTGTTCTATGTTTTCCTATTAGAGCTAACATTTTTTAAGCAGAAGGTCACTGATAGTATTATTTCTGTTGCTTCATATTGTTAGAAGAACCTATATGGTAGCATTTTACTTTAAAAGAATCAAATGTGTTACATGCCATCATGGAGGGTAGGGAGGAGGAGAAATTTGAAACTCAAGGGACTGTGGAACTGACTGTTGTGAACTAAAAATAAATAAGGAAATTTAAAAAAATTTTTTTAAATTAAAAAAATTTAAAAATTAAAAGAAAATCAAATGTTTTCATCACCAAGAAACAAGCACAGTGTGACCTTCTTTACATCTTTTAGTCTATTGTGAAGTGGAAAAGATGTGGTCTATTGTTGAATACTGCTTGTTGAGAGCCTACCTGCTCCTACAAATCCCTTTCTGAGGATCCCCTTGGCTCATGTGTAGATAGATGGTTGTCTCTTGTAAAGATTCCACACTGAGGAGAGCGCAGGCATACTGACTGATAGTCACTGACGCTCAGCTGCCTTGTATGTTGGTCCCATAATGTCCTCACAATTGTTGTCAGCTCCAGCACAGACCTTCTCCATAAACACCTGGTCCAACATCTGGCTCCCTTTTCTTTCTTTGCTCTCTTTAGTACCATTTCTATCTTTCTAACAAGCACATTAATATTTTGGTCAAAAACTCACAGATGAGGAAACAATGATGCTGCAGGTCAGGGATCTCTCTCTAGTCACTATACCTCTTCATCTGACGGTATCACTCAGAACCATCCATCATCCTTTGTAAGAGTCTATTTGGCAGCCCTGTTTTCCCCTACTGGGTGAGTGAGCCAGCTGTCTGTAAAACAGCCCTTACATATAGTAGGAGTAGTAAGTATCTGCTTACTGACTAGCATATTTTCTTTGTTGCGGCTTTAAAAATTATTATAATCAATGTTAAGGTCATTTCTGTAAATCATTTTCCATTAAGCTATCAATTCCTTATTTAAATAGTTCAGGACTGAACTGTTTCAACTATATACCATCTTTTTCCCATTCTTCTTTCTTCTCATGCTTTATTAATTCTAATCCTAGCTTTGACAAATCATGGTTTGGCTGCATACATACAGTTGATTCTTGAGTAACTCCTACAGCAATAATGTATCTTTTCCTATCCATTAAAATACCATCTATTTTGTTTTCTACTAAGTTAGCTGGTACTCACCATGTTGAGTGCCTACCAATTATTGAAAAAAATGTTCATAATACACAGTCCCAAAGCTTCAGGGTCAAATACGAGTCTGCAGCCTTTTATTTTTCTTCCTGAGCTATGCTTTTCTATTTATTTCAACCCATTCTCACCTTTGCCTACCTTTCCAGTCAAAACAAAACCCAACCAAGTATCAAGGTATATGTTGACTTAATTTGGAAGATCTAATTAAGTACTTCATGGAATTTCTTTAGCTCCTTTATCTTCAAAACCAATGTTAGTATATAAGAAGCAATTATTTTCATGGTAGCCTCTTTGTAAAATTTTTCATTACTGTAACACCCAATAGTAGACCAAAAATATACCAGGAAATGTTTCTTGAAGTCTTTGTATGTATGTAAGTATAGTGAAATCCATCCCATCAATACTTTTCTTCTCTCTTTTGATTTATTATTTACAGAAAAACATCAAGATTGATATACAATTCAGTTCCTCCAACTTTATGCCCACTTGCTGGGGCAGCTAGGTGGTACAGTGGATAAGATGCCAGGCCTGGAGTCTGGAAGATTCATCTGCATGAGTTCATATCTGGGCTCAGATATTTAGTAGCTATGTGACCCTGGGTAAGTCACTTAACCCTGTTTTCCCTCAGTTTCCTCATCTATAAAATGAACTGGACAAGGAAGTGGTAAACCATTTCAGTTTCTCTGCCAAGAAAACCCCAAATGGAGTCACAAAGAGTTGGAAAGGACTGAAAACAATTGAATAACAATAATGGTCATTAGAAAAGAACCTCATATTTAGAATATCAGTAGTAAAATTAAATTTATAGACAGCTGAAAAATGTGTGATTCTAGTTCCCAATGATATGCTCTGCCAACCATTTCACAAGCAAAAAAGGACCACAAAGGACTGAAAGCTACTTTGGCCCCAAAATTTATCACTAAGTGGTCAGTTTTAATGGTGATATGCATTCAACTTAGGCACACTGGTCCTTGGAAAACAGATGTGGTCTATTGCCAGAGCTATCCTTGCATGATATCAACTTCTCAGCATCACATCAACTGCCATAGCTCATGTTCATTTGTCACAGTCTTAAAGCCTGAATGTACCTGAATGGGGCCTCATCAGAGAGCTTTAATGTGCTGAATTCAATTCAACAATTACTAAGCACCTTCCAGGTCAAGGCAGGAGGTGTCTTTTACCTTTTCTGTTAACAATTTAGTTTACTTAAAAAAAAATCTGTAGCTATCTTCTGACACTGATCAAAATCGGTTTAATTCCCCACACCAAATAAAAATAACTGAGCAATAACATCCCATTCGGTCAACAGAGCACTGGACCTGCCAGCCTCAAACGAGCCGTGTGGTCAAGTCACTTCACCTCTTTCTGTCTCTGTTTTCTCAACTGTAAAATAGGAACAATAAGCTTGCGAGTGCCTACCAAGCCCACAAAGCTGTTTTAAGGACCAAATGACAGCTGCAAAGCAGCTTGACCAGTACCTGGCACACAGTAGGCACTGTGTGAACGCTAGCTATTTACTACGGGCAGTCCCTTGATTAAGCCGGGAGGAAGGTGGTTTGTTTCATTAGCTGTTCTCCAGGACCTTCGTTGCTTTGTCTTTTTAATCTCATTGATATTTTGTTTTCACAGCACTTTCATTTCTGAATACAGCCCTCCCCCTCACAGCAAGCCATCTCCTATAAAGAAAAAGAAAGGGAAAGAAGGCAGTTTAACCAAACTAACACACACATTATCACCTGAGGCAACTTCGTCTGCAATGTTCCACACCAGGCCCCCCCCCAGGGAATGCAGAGAAAAATGTTTTCTCACCCAAGAAGGTGCTGTTACTTCATTGGCTTTTCAGAACTTTAGTTTTCAGAGTCAAGAGTTCTAATTCCTTGGAGTGATCTTTCATTTACAATGTTTCAGCCACTCTGTACTGTAGTTTTGGTCTTGTTTATTTCCTCCTTAATCAGCTCATACTAATCATGGAATGTTTCTGTGATTTTTTTTCTTTCCACATAACCGCATTCCACTATATTCACATACCATCTGGGTTTTTTCCTTCTTTCCTTCCTCCTTTCTTCCTTCTTCCTGAACTATTTCCTTTCCTCCTTCCCCATTAATAAGCACCCATTTTGTTTCCAGTTTTTTGCTATCACAAATAATGCTGCCATGTCTATTTCAGTATTTACTGATTGGACTTTTGCTGACTTTGACTTCCTTGGGATTACTGAGTCAAAAAGCATGGACTATTTAGTCACTTTTCTTGACCAATTCTAAACTGAAATCAGACCCCTCCCTTTCATAGCTCCACCTGGTAATTTCATGTCTCAGAGAGGTGAAGAACAAAAAAGGGGAACTGACGCTTCTGGCACTTTGTACTTTGACCTTAATTTTAACCAATGAAGGAGGCTACAGCAGAAGCAATGGGAACCGAGGGAGAAATCCATCACATTAAATATAACCGAAGAATTCATGAGTGTTTATAGTCTAGAAAACAGAAGACTTAGTTGTGATCTGGAAGACAGAATAGACTTGTTCTACACAGTCCTAAAGGGTAAACAAGGACTAGCAGATGGCAATTACAGGGAGGTAGCCTAATAAAAAAACAAAATCAAATAAAATCAGTGTTTTCAAAAAATGAGATTCACTGACTTGTGAATTTCTCATTATTAGGGACTATATAATTACTTGTCAGAAGTTATAACAGCTTCCTGCAAGGTGTATGAGGTTGAATTAAATGACCTCTTAGATCATACTCAATACTAAGAGGCTATGAAAGGTTAGAACATTGGGATAGCTAAGTTTTAATTTTTCCAAGTTAGAATTTACATAGCTCTTTAAGATTTAAAAAGTACTTTATATACATACGTATATATATATATATATATATATATCTAGCTGTAAGGTAGGTGCTATTATGATTTCCATTTTGCCAGTGAGGAGATCAAGAGAGGTTAGGTGATTTGCCCAGGCTCCCACAGCTAGTACTTGGGTCTTCCCAGCTCCAAACCCAATGATCATTCTACTGTTTCACCTATCTGCCTTCTCATTTAATCTTGTTATACAGCTCTGGGTAATTCACTGTTCTCTGGTAAATAGGAGTTGGAATCTCACAGATTAATTAATGAAAAGACTAGCCCTTTTGTAGTAAGGTAGTTCAAATTGCCCTATTAGGGTAAAAAGATCAAGAGGGAAAAGGGTAAATTCATTGGAAGTCACTCAATAAAAAACTAATTATGCAATTTAACACAGTAGTTTTTACTCAATCAACTTAACTGTATTCCTCCTAAAAAGACAATTCATAACCTTCGACAATGGCCACAAGAGTCATGAGTGTTCCAAGTACCTACTGTCTATTTTTTTTTTAATGGAGGAGAGGAGGAAAGGATAAAAAAGTACCAGTGAATAATAGGTACACATAAAGTGAATGAGCCAAGCGAAAAGATAGTACATTAAAGAGAAGCAAATCATGTACAAAATGACTTCCTCTGTATATCATACTATATGAAGAGATCCTTTTTCACTTGACTCAAACTCTTTAAATTAGTTGAACACAGAGGTCTGAAGGCCATTCTATATTTTAATCTGTTGCATAAACAGAAGGAACTCTACCAGAGAAATTACTTGAGCACTGGCACATATTCAGAGCAGGTGAGATTTCTTTCTTTTTACTTTGTTACTGAACATACATAGAAGGCATGACAAGCACAGCTCAAGCAGCGAGAAAAAGTCATCAAAAACAATGTAACAAATATGAGGTTTCCCCACCAGTACAAAGACTCATCTCAATCAACACTCCCACCAATTGACAGACTGCTGACTAACTAAGCAGTTAATTCCATGGGTTTGAGAATCATCCTCCCAAACTGGCCAAAAGAATATATATAGTTCAG
This sequence comes from Pseudochirops corinnae, assembly GCA_028646515.1. Classification (NCBI taxonomy): domain Eukaryota; kingdom Metazoa; phylum Chordata; class Mammalia; order Diprotodontia; family Pseudocheiridae; genus Pseudochirops; species Pseudochirops corinnae. The sequence goes on along the minus strand of CM053590.1, from coordinate 69,815,678 downwards.
TAGAAACACAAAGAGTCTGTATCCAAGAGTCTTTCAGTAGCCCATCCCAGCCCCCCAGTGAACCACCATAAGAGCATGGATTAGAACACCCTAAAATAAATCATCTGATTCACAACTGAAAGAACCTTTCATCACTGACAGTTTTTCCCTTTGAAATATTATACCCATGGCTAAAAATAAAACCTTTGCCAGGAGTAGCTATTACAAGATAGATTTTTGTGTTTTTTTTAAATAAAATTTTATTCATGTTTTTGTATCACCTACATTTCCCATTCACTCTCTCTAGTCCTTCCCAGAGAATACAGAAAAAAGGAAAACAGTTCAGCAAAACTAAAGCAGTATAAATAATTGCGTCGTATTACACACAAATGTATAATAAATTCACTCAAGCTATCCTGCTGTCTGTGATTCCCTTCTGGTTTTCCTTCTGTTCTGTGCATTTCAGAAACATGTTTCAATGACCCTTGTTTCTTTTTTTCCCTTTCTCTTTTTGGGGACACTATCTCTAGCTTTCCTTCTCCTTTCCCAAACTGAGAAAACAGAAAGAAAAAAAAACACATGCAAGAAATATGCACAGTCAAGCAAAACAAATTCCAACATTTGCTTTCTTCAAAAATGTAGGCCTGATTCTGCAACTGGAGTCTACGACTCCATAACGCTGTTAAGAGTGAGGTAGCAAGGCTCATTAGGAGGCTTCTGAACTGTGGCTAGTCACTGCATCAAACAGATCCTAAGCCTTTCCAAGTTGTCTTCTTCAAGCATCTCTTTAACGTCCAGTTCTTTGCTATAACAAAGAGCACTGTTACAAATATCTTTGTACATATAGATCTTTTTACTTTCTATGATCTTCTGGAGTAAGGCTAGTAAGGCTAGTATTTTTTAGGCTAGTAATGACATTTCTAGGTCAACAGATATTACATAGCTAAAGTGATATTTTGGGCACAATGATCACTTATCTTTTTTTTGGCCACCATTCTCAACACGATTGGGTGTCAAGCAGAATCTGAGAGTGGCTTAGTGGTCTCTGGAGCATTTTTTCATATCCTTGTTGATAAGCTGGCTTTCTCTCTTTGAAAAGTGCGTTTGGTCACTTATCTATTGAGAAATAATTCTTGTTTTTATAAATTTGTATCACTTCTTTATATCTTCAATATGACACCTATATCAGAAAGACTTGCTGCCAAGATTTTCTCCCAGTTAACTATTTTCCTTTTAACTTCACTGTTTACAAAAAAACCTTTTTAATTCTATGTAATCAAAAGTGTCCAAACTGGTCATGAATACTTTCCCTATCCACAACTGCAGAAGATATTTTCTTCCTTGCCGTTTATAATGTGATCCTTTTCATGTATCCATTTGAAGTTTATCTTGGTAAAGTGTGTGAGATATGGGCTGTACCTAACTTCTGCCCAACTGCTTCCAGTTTTTCCAGCTGTTTTTGTTCCACAATGGGTCCTTTGGATCATTATAATTTAGCAGGATTTGGTTTTGATTGTTTTGTTGTTGTTCTTCCCATTTACATTGCTATAGCCATCGTGTATGTTATTTTCTTGATTCTGGTTACTTCACTTTGCATCTGCTCACACCAATCTTCCCATGCCTCTCTGTATTCAGCACATTTATCTCCTTACAGCACAGTAATATTCCACTGCGTTCATGTATCACAATTTGTTTAGCACTTCCCCTTGGATGGTATCTACAATTTCTTATTCTTTGTTACTATGAAAAGCGTTGCTATAAATGTTGGTGTATATGGGGCTCTTCATTTTCTCACTGACTGGGAGAGGAATCTGATGGTAGAATCTCTAGGTCAAAGACAACTTTGGAACAGCTTCTTAAAAGTTGTTTAGATGCAAGGTTTTTTTTTCTCATTCTATTTAATAAATGCCTAAAAATGTTTTACAGCATAATGGCAGGGAAGAGGGGGAGAAGAAATTTAATTAATCACAAATTGGCTTCTTGAAATTAGGTGTGAAAAACAAATAAAATCAGATTAAAGTAATTTCAATTCAACAAGAGGTTTTTGAGCATCTCACTAGTGAAATGAGGTAAAATTTGACGTTTTCAGGCAAATTCAGAATAGAGAACATCTAGTCCCAAACACTAGCCTCCAGCAAAATTAAGGAATACTTGGGTATATCTAAAGTTGAACATTATTTCATTTTTATTTAAAGTCAACAAGTTTAAATGGAGACTGAAGCAAAACTAGCTATCATTCTCTTTCATGTCTGGTTTTTTTTTTTTTTTTCTTTTCCCAGTGATCACTCATTGGTTACAGCCCTTCTATATGACCAAACTATTGTACAATGTGAAAGTATTTACAGATCCTACACATGATTGATGCCACCATGGGGGGGGGGGGAAGGGAGGGGAGAAAATCTGAAACCCAAGTGATTGTGGAACTGAATCTTGTAAATTAAAAGTAAATGAGTAAATAAAAAATAAATTAAAAAAAAAAATAAAGTCAACAAGTATGTGCCACCAGAAGGAATTGTGCTCAAGGTCCATGCCAAGACTGAAACCAAGGTGAGGAAATGCAACAGCACAAATGCCCTCTACTGAGTCACTTTTTAGGAGCCACCTGTTCTATGAGTTTTGGAGAAGAAGAGGGTGAACCAGGGAAGACCTGCATCATAGACCTGAACTGAATCAGTTTATAGAACAATGAAGGAAAATTAGCCACCACATCAAGAGCTTCCAAATATAGCTTTAAAAAATTCCCGGAATCTTCCTGATAATGTGGATGGTTTTAAAGATTATCTCTGTGAAGAAGAAAGCAGCATATATACATGGTTGCTATAGTCCATTTCAGGGATGGCTCCAACTACAGACATATTACACTCATTCACCCATCCCAAAGGACAATCAAACTGCGCATATCCTCTGACCCAGCAATACCACCAGTAGGTCTGTATCCCAAAGAGATTTAAGAAAAAGAACTAATATTTACAAAAACAAATTTTGTGATGGCAAAGAATTGGAAACTGAGAGGATACTCATCAATTGAGGACTGGCTGAACAAACTGTGGTATATGATTGTGATGGAATATTACTGCGCTACAAAAAATGACAAACTTTCAGAGAAACCTGGAAAAACATACATGAACTGATACAAAGTGAACTGAAAAGAACCAGGAGAACTTTGTACATAGTAATAGCAATATTATAAGGTTGATCAACTGTGAAAGACTTAGCTATTCTCAGCAATACAATGATTCAAGACAATTCTTTAGGACTTATGATGAAAAATGCTATCTACCACCAAAGAAAGAACTGATGGGTGTCAGAATGCAAGTTGAAGCATTTTTTAAACCTTTTTTTCTTGTCTTTTCTTTTACAGTATAACTAATATGGAAATATGCTTTGCATGACTGCAAAACCTATATCAAAAACCTATATCAAATTGCTTGCCTTCTCATTGGGGGAGGGAGGCAAAATAGAGGAAGGGAGAGAATTTGAAATTAAAAATTAAAAAAAAAAACAAACGTTAAAGATTGTTTTTACATGTAATAAAAAAGTTAAATGTTAAAAGTTAAAAAAAAGTTAAATTGTTTTTACATGTAATAAAAAAATTAAGCTTTTTAAAAAATTAAATACAGCTGGGAAAGTAAGCAGGAACTGAAGTCTTTTGGCTTTTAAATATCAGTCTAAGGAGTTGGTATTTCATCTAGGTCACTGTCACTGAAAATGTTCCAATTCCCTATGTGTTAGGAAAAAGCCCTAAGGAGAAACTGAAAATCAGGGAGAGAGGGAGAGAAAGAGGAAGAGAGAGGGACGGGGGGGGGGGGGGTGAGAGAGAGAGAGAGAGAGAGAGAGAGAGAGAGAGAGAAGTATATGATCAAAGGGACAGAGACAGAAGGGGAGGAAATCAAAGGCACAAGCAGAGAGAATGGTTGTGGAAAAGGACAAGAGCTACTATATTCTTTCCAGTTCAAGTAAATGAGGAAAAGTGGTATGATGCTGAGGTGACATGAATGGTGAACCTGGATAGAAGGGAGAATTTCTCCCCCCCCCAAATTTACTTATTTATTTTTAGTTTTCAACATTTATTTCCACAAGATTTTGAGTTACAAATTTTTCTCCCCATCTTTCTCCTACCCCCACCCCAAGATAGCAAGCATACTGAATACTCCCTTCCCCCAATCTGCTCTTATATCCTCCCCTCATCCCCCCCCAACTTTCTAGTAGGGCAAGATGGATTTTTATACCCCAGTACCTGTATATCTTATTTCCCAGTTGCATGTAAAAAAAAAAAAGCAATTTGTTTTTAAAACTTTGAGTTCCAGATTTTTTCTGTTCTTCCCTCCTCACCCACCCCCACTGGGAAGATAAACAGTTCAATACAGATTGTACACATGTAGTTAAGTAAAACATTTCCATAGTAGTTACATTGTGAAAGACTAACTGTAATTCCCTCCATCCTATCCCCGCCCCCCTTATTCTATTTTCTCCTTTGACCCTGTCCCTTTTCAAAAGTGTTTGCTTCTAACTTCCTTCTCCCCCAATCTGCCCTCCCCTCCATCATCCCCTCTCTTATCCCTTTCACCCTGATTTTTCTGTAGGGTAAGATACCCAATTGAGTGTGTATGTTATTTTCTCCTTAACCAAATTCAATGAGAGTAAGGTTGACCCATTCCCTTTCACCTTCCTGCTCTTACCTTCCACTATAACAGTTTTCTCTTGCTTCTTTTACGAGATAATTTACCCTAATCTATCTCTCCCTTTCTCCTTCTCCCAATATATTACTCTCTCACCTCTTGATTTTATTTTTTTAGATATCATCCCTTCATAATCAACTCATGCTGTGCCCTCTATGTATACATGTATATACATATTCACACACTCACATATATATTTATAAATATATATACCCTCCTATACATACATACATGTATATATACATACATATATATGCACACACATATATATTCCCTTCCAACTATCCTCATACTGAGAAAAGCCTTACGGTTACAATGATCATTTTTCCATGTGGGAATGTAAATAATTCGACTTTAATAAGTTCCTTATGATTTCTTCTTCCTGTTTACTTTCTCATGCTTCTCTTGCTTCTTGTATTTGGAAGTCAGATTTTCTGTTCAGCTCTGGTGTTTTCATCAAGAATGCTTGAAAATCCTCTATTTCACTGAATGACCATATTTTCCCCTGAAGCATTACACTCAAGTTTTGTTGGGTAGGTAATTCTTGGTTTTAACCCTACCTCCCTGGATCTCTGGAATAATCATATTCCAAGCCCTTTGATGCCTTAATGTAGAAGCTGCTAGGTCTTGTGTTATCCTGGTTGTATTTCCACAATACTCATATTGTTTCTTCCTGACTGCTTGCAGTATTTCCTCTTTGACCTGGGAACTCTGGAATTTGGCTATAATATTCCTAGGAGTTTTCTTTTTGGGATCTTTTTCAAGAGGTGATCAGTGAATTTTTTCGATGTCTATTTTGCCCTCGGGTTCTAGAATATCAGGGAAATTCTCCTTGAGAATTTCTTGAAGGATGATTTCTAGATTCTTTTTTTGATCATGGCTTTTAGG
>CM053590.1:69792831-69809632 GCA_028646515.1 Pseudochirops corinnae | reverse complement strand
AAATCCTTCTTCAGCTGATCAATCTTCATGTTTATTGGAAACCCCTGGTGGGGGAGCTCTGGCTGTGCTGTCCTCCTGCAGCTCTCTGCCTTGGTCCTTCTTTTCTTCAAAGAAGGAACCTAGGGTTTGGTTGCTGTTCTTACCCTGCTTCTTATGCTTATTCTTATTCATGGTTGGTCAGTCCGTGATTCTTTTTTTTTAATCTCTGTGGAGCTCTGCTTCCAGAGGGGAAAGCTCTATCCCAAATCGCTGGGGTCCTCCCAGCTGCCGGAGCTCTTAGGAAGTTGCTGGGTCCCTCCACCACTTCCGGCTCACTGAATAAAAACGAACCACAGGACCGAAGCCCAAGACCGTGATCCGGGTCCAGGCCGCTCAACACGAGAGCACTTGGCCTCTGAACGATTGCTTGGTCCCCCTGCAGTCTGCAGACCGAGAGCTCTGAAGCAGCAATGTGGAGGCGGGTGCAGGACCTCCACTTTCCGCTTTTCAGCCCTCTAGGCCATTTGGCCGGATTGCATTTCTCCCACGACCTCGCAAGCCCCAATGACCTAGCTCTGTATACTGCTGCAGCTGCTGCCAATCCGCTCACCCGAAGCTCTAGCCGGGGCTTGGTTCCTCTTCTTCAGCCGTCTCCCTGCTCCTCGCGTTCAGCTGCCCCCGGGGCACAGCCGAGGTTTCAGGACAGGCTGGTTTCAGTTCACAGTGCTGATATGGTTCCTCGTAGCTGAGCTGACTTTAGTGGAAAGTATATTTGTGTGGCGTTTTGGAGTTCTAGAATTAGTTTAGAGTCATATTTTATGGGTATTTTGAGGTGGCTATGTGAGAGCTGCGGTATGTTGCTGCTCTTACACCACCATCTTGGCTCTGCCCCTGGGTTAGTCTATTTTTTAAGGTGTTATTTTCTTCAGTATTTTTGGGGTCTCCTTTAGAAGGCTGTTGACTTGCTTTTCATGATTTTCTTGCATCATTCTCATTTCTCTCCCCAGTTTCTCCTCCACTTCTCTTACTTGATTTTCAAAATCCTTCTTGAGCTCCTCTATGGCCTGTAATCAATTCATATTTTTCTTGGAAGCTTTTGATGCAGGAGCTCTGACTTCACTGTCTTCCTCCCGTTCCATGCTTTGATCTTTTTTGTCCCCAAAAAAGGATTCTATGGTCTGTTTGTGCTTCCTCTGCTTGCTCATATTACCAGCTAATTACTTGACTTTTGAGCTCTTTGCCATGGTAGAACTCTGATTCCAGATCACAGAGAGCTATGTCCCAAACTGTTAGGGTTTTCGCAGCTGCCAGAGCTATTAGGAGGGTGCCCTCTCTGCAGCCCTTACAAGCTTTGGCACACTGGCCACACACCCCAGGGCTACCACCCAAGACCATGATCTAGATCCAAGCAGGTTAAAGCAAGAGTGATTACCTTCTGAATGGTCACTTGGTCCTCCTACCACCTGTAGGCCAGGAGCTCTGGAAGCAGCCATGCTGCAGCAGCTGCTGCCACAGCACCTCCAGCCACTTCTCGGCCCACAGGCAGGGACCAGACCACATACTTCTCTACCCCTGTTCCAAAAGAGTTCCCGACTGACCTTTTACTTTCCTTTTGGTGTTTATGGGCTGAGAAGTCTGGAAACCACCACAGCTGCTGATGATTCACTCTCCTGAAGTCTGCTCTGGCTACTGCTGGTAGAGGCTGCCCTGGGGCCAGAACCCCATGGTTCTGGTGAGACTGCAGATGGCTCCCAGCACCATGCAATAGACCCTTCCCATCAGTCTGCCAGGCTGCTTTCAGTGGGAGATTTGTTTCTCTCTGTCACTTTGTGGGTTCTGTAGCTTTAAAATCTGTTTAGAGTCATTTTTTTTACATGTATTGGAGGTGTTGGGAGCCACATGGAGGTCCTGTTTTTACTCCGCCATCTTGGCTCTGCTCCCCTCCAAAGAGAGAATTTTTTAAACTGATGATGATGACCTCAATTTTCCATGTGAATTATGAAGTGAGGTCCCCTGCTGAGACTGAGGTCTTCATCAAAAGGTGATTTCCCCAACTGAATGTATGTAGGCTCCTTGACAGAAAAAATTTTTCAGTTTTTGGCTCTTGTGCCTAGTACAGAGTAGGCATTCAGTAATTCCTTACTTAACTGATAAAGAGGACAAGGTTTGGAACTGCCACTGTGAAGAGATGGGATAGAAAGTCAATCAAAGAAGAACAAAAAGGAGGCAGAAGTAAAGGCCCAACATCTAGGGTAACACATATGTAGTGTACCAAGTCAAAATTTGTATGGCTTTCTCCAGAAACATTAAGCAGCACACAGGCAGGGGGCAGAGAAGGCAGGCTGATGGGATGAATAGTAGGGACAGAACAACTAGACAAAAGATTCAAAGGCCCATGTATAGTTGAACTGGTTAAATATGAAGATCAGTGAGCTGGCTGAAGTGGAGACATTGAGTATGGAGAAGACAAGAGCTAGGGGGACAATGTAGTTGTTGACAAGCATCTGAAGGGCTGTCATCAGAAAAAAAGGAGTTGTGCGTGGTCCCCAGATGGAGGATGCAAAGAAGCAAATTTAAGCAATTTAAGGGGAGTTTCCTGTCAACTTCCCTACAAAAACAGAATGGGCTAATTCAAGAGGCGGTGGGCTTCCCTCTCCCTGTAAGTCTTCATGCAAAGGCTGGATGATTATTTGTCAAGGATTTCATACAAGGGATTTCTATTCAAGTAAACATAGGATGAGGAAATCTCTGAAGTCCCATGCAAATTTGAAATTCTTTAATTTTAAATAATATGGTCAGATACATTAAAATGATTATTTTAGGGGCTGCAGAAAGAATGGATTAGAGAAGACAAAGAGGATACTATTATAATCATGTAAGCAAAAGTGAATAAGCAATCAATAGCTTTCATTGAATCACCAAGGCATTTATTATCAATTGTGGTACGCCCTAGTACATAACTAGAATATAAGCAAATATCTGAAATGTTATAAAATTCTTAAAATGAAATTTAAGTTTCTTTAATTAATTAAGGAAATATATACCACATGACAATACTGTCCTGGAGAAAAGAAGGAAAATATGAGAAAACCATGCATTAAATAATGCTGGAACTCCAGAAAGGTTGGTAATTTCAGTCCTATGGAATACTTTCCTTTCCTGTGTTTTCTTCGTATGTAGTCAGAGCAGCCTTGACGTTAAAAGGGCTCGGAAAGATAGTTTTAGAATTCATATTTGTCCGGCCTTGCTGGAGTTTGTCATCTACAAGTCCTTACGTGAATTATTAAAATGTTACTCATTTATAAGCTGCTTTAACTTCCCTCCTCCTTCATCTTGTTTTACAGGTTTACTCTTGTAAGCCTCCAGGAGATAAATTCCTCAACAAAGACCAAAAACCAGAGCAGGAAGAGTATTTGGTTCCTAGCAATGCTAGGACACACCCTTATTTGAGCATCCAGATAAAAGACAGCAACAAAGGGATCCTCAGATCATGAGACTTGAGACCTGAATCAATAGAGCTGGAAGCTACCAAGAAGAGCCTTCTCCTTTATTCTAAGTTGATCTAAAACATGGGAATCCACATTAATGAGTCATTTCCAAAGGTAAAGCACCCACCAACCTCCAAAAGCAGGTCCTGGAAGGGCCTAAAGGGAAGCAGTGGAGAGTTACCAAGGGTGCTTGGTTCTCAAAGGTGGCTACACAGATGACCTTTACAACCTTACTTTGACTTCTGGGTCTGTTTTGTTACTTGTAAGATGATATGACAATCAGATTAAAACAGCCACTATTGAAAGGCAGCTAGGTGATGTAGTACATGAGAGTGCTGGGTTAAATCCTGCCTCAAAAACTTCCTGGATAGGCAATTCTGGGCAAGTCACCTCACCTTTCTCAATTCAGTCTCCCCATCTGTAAAATGAGGAGGATAATAGCTCCAACCTCACAGGACAGTTGTGAGAACAAATGAGAGAATGTATGTAAAGCACTCTGCCAACCTTAAAGAGCTACATAAACGCTTTAAAACTTTCACTTGCTACTATCATCCTCTCAAGCTATCATCCTTTCTCCCCTCCTTTTCTCAGCCAAATTCCGTGAAAAAAGGATCTAGGCTCCTTGTCTCCATTCCTTCTCAGTCCTAGGCCCTCTGCAGTTGGGCTTCTGGCCTCAGCGCTCAAATGAAAATGCTCTCTCCAAGCTTACCAAGACTTCTTGACTGCTAGATGTGACCATCCCCTCTCAGTCACCATTCCTACCCTATCTGCTGCATGTGACATTGCTGACCACCCTCTCTCCCTGGCTGTTCTCTCGTCGTTTTCTTCCTGTCTCCTCAGTCTTCCTACTTCCTCCTCCATTCTGTCCTGATAACCCCCTTCACTCCCATGGATTTCACTACCACCTTTATGGAGACAATGCAATTATATGTCCAGCATGAATCCCTCACTCATTTATCAATGACCTTCCTGAAGTATAGGTCTGACCATGTCACTCTCCTATTCAATCAACTCCCATGGTTCCCTATTACATCTATGACCAATTATAAAACCCTATGGCTTCTAAAGCCCCTCCTACCTTTCCAGTCTTCTTATATCTCATAGCCTACTTCCTCATGTCCTCGGCAATCCAATGACATGGGCTGCCTCTTCACTCTCTCAAACAAAACCACCTCTTCTGCAGTGCTTGAAACTCTGTCCCCCCTTAGCTCTACTTCTCTTCAGGAGGAAGCCTGCCTTCTCTCTCGGATTAACTGTTATTTGTCGTGTACAGATCTTGTGTCTACAGAGCTGTTTGCACATCATCCTCCCCCATTAGACTCTAAGCTCCTTGAAAGCAGTAACGGTTTTCATTTTCCATTGTGTCCTCAGTACTCAGCACAGTTCCTAGGCCATAACAGGCACTTAATAAATACTTGCTGACTACTAGAAAAGACCAACATTAAGAGTACCACAGAGATGTCTGTTCATTTCTGCTGGTTCAAGAGCCTTTTTTTTATGGTGGATTTTTAAATTTTTTTTTTAATCAATTTAAGTCTTCCTTCTTTTCCTCCTCACCCCCCCAACATTGAGCAAGTAAGGCAAGAAAAACAAATCCCAATACAAACATGTATAGTTAAACAAAACAAATTCCTGCACTGGCTATGTCAAAAAAAAATGAAAAATCTCAATCTTCACTCTGAGTCAAACCCTTCTGTCAAGAAGCGAGTAGGATGTTTTATTATGAGTCCTCTATAATCATGGTGGCTCACTGCACTGATCAAAGTTCTAGAGAATTTTAAAGCTTGGTTTTACAATGTTGTTAGGGGCAGCTCAGTGGCAGTGGATAGTGCTGAGTCTGGACTCTGGAAGACATGAATTCAAATCCAGCCTTAAACAGTTACTGCTGAGTGATCCTGGGGAAATCACTTGACCTCCCTTTACTTCAGTTTTCTCATCTGTAAAAATGGAGATGATAATAACAGTACCTATATCTTAGGGTTGTTGTGAAATTCATATGAGATAATTGTAAAGCACAGAGCACAGTGCCTGGCACATAGCAGGAGTTAAATGTTAGCTATTATTATTGTTAAAATTTTTGTTCTCTTGGTTCTGCTCATACTACTCTTCATCAGTTCAAACAAGTCTTCCCTACTTTCTCTGAAACCATCTCTCCTGTCATTTCCTACAGCACCATAGTATTGCATGATTTTCATATGCCACAACTTATTAAGCCATTCCCTCTGAAAGGTACCTCTTCCATTTCTAATTCTCTGCCCCCACAAAAAGAGTTGCTTCACACAATTTTTTCCCCTTTCTTTGATTTCTTTGGGGCTCCTGCTAGCAGTCTTGCTGTGTCAGAAGGTTTATACAGTTTAATAGCTTTCTGGGCACAATCACAAGCTGCTCCCCAGAATAGCTGGACTTATTAAGAACCACTCTGAATACAGGGCAATGCTCTCAAACTCACTCTCAGCAGAGCTGCCTGCACAACAGAAGTTGGTTAAAAGATGGCAAACTTGGGCAGCTAAATGATGTGGTGAATAGAGCACCGGCTCTGGAGTCAGGAGGACCTGAGTTCAAATCCGACCTCAGACACTTAACACTTACTAGCTGAGTGACCATGGGCAAGTCACTTAGCCCCAAGAGCCCTGCCATCCCCAATGCAAAAAGCAACAACAACAACAACAAAAAGATGGCAAACTCAGATTCCTCTAGTTCATGGTAACAACCCCATCTTCACTACAACAATCTGGCACAGCTTATCTGTAATCTCTGAAGCATCTTACTCCTAAATGAAGCAAATTCAGAGTGAGATTTGGCAACAGATGGAAAACTACCACAGTCAAACTGGACATTCACTCTGCCACAGGTAAGAACAATTAATTCCCTTTCCTAGAAATGGTCCCTCTGTAGCCTGATCAGTAGCAAAATCTGAAGTCCTTAAAAGGAACTCACACCAAAATACAACTTATACAATTTATTCTCATGGCCTCAGTATGCTGAAAAATTACTACAAACTAGCACTTGCTTTTGGTAAACTCCTTTGAAATAAATTCACTGTCATACATACTTAAGCTCATTTCCCATAGTGTGACTAAGCTCCACAGATTTTGTAAAGTATGATGCACAACTTCTGACCTCATGTTAAGTAGCTCACTGGGCAAAACCAGAAATCTGCTAGCCTTGAAAATCCAGACTCTTTTCTTAGACTGTTTCCAGCTGCAACCACCACACACACAAAAAGTGGGATAGTAGTACTAACTACTACTTCCCCTTCCAAAATCCAATCATTGCTTCACCAACCAGCTTTGCATAATTATAGCACCGGACATATAATATGTTTAATAAATACTTTTTCACAGAATTTGAGAGTTGGAAGGAACTTAAATCCAACCAATACACTAAAAGATCCCCTAGAATAAAATAACCAAAAAATGATCATCCAAATTCTCTTTTAAGACCTTAAAAGGGGGACAAACTCGGAGATGAAGTGGATGCCTTGGAGTCAGGAAGGCCTGAGTTCAAATCCTGCCTCAGATACTTACTAGCTATGTGACCCTGGGCAAGTTACTTAACCCCAATTGCCTCCAACAATTTAAAAAAAAAGAAAAAGACCTTAAAAGGAAGGAGAATCCACCAGTTCTCTAGACCCTCTAATTGTCAGGAAGTTTTCCATGATGTTTTAATCCCAAACTGGCCTCCTAGAAACATCTACCCAATACTTCGAATGCCCTCTGAGAACAAAGAGAAGGAATTAATGTTATCTGCAATTCCGACAAGTATGCTATCTCTCTATCTAAATCACTGAAAACTGCCATGTTAACAGATCAACATTAATAGCTACTCTTGGTTCAGTCATCCAATTACTTCTGAGTTCACCTAACTGTATTATAGTCTAGTACACATCCCCATCTCTTCACTGAAACAGCATGAGATACCATATCAAAAGTTTTACTAAAATCCAGGCAAACTATTTCCACAACATTCCCCTCATCTACTAGTTTAATAATCCTATCACAAACAGAAATTAGGCTAGGCTGGCGTGACTGATTCTTGGTGAACTTCCTTTTTTCAGATGTTCACCAAGTAGCTTTTTAGTAACCCATTAAAAATTTTCACAGAATCAAAGTTAAGCTCATTATCTTCATAATATGCAGAATCTGCTGTTTTCTCTTTTATGAAAAATCAAAACATTTGCCCTTCTCTGGTCTTCTCCATCTGGCTTTCCCATTTTCCACTGTCTTTCAAATATCACTGAAAATGGGCTCAACAATCATAAGGGTTCTTTCATTACACCTTAGTGATGTACCTAATCTGAATCAAGGGTCTTGAACTCATTAGAAACAGCTAGGGCTCTCTTACTATCTCCTTTTTTATGTTGAGTTAACTGTCAACCATTTGTGTTCTGTTATATCCAGTACCAAAGTCACTCTCCTTGGCACAGAAAAATAAGTGAAATAAGAGTTGTGCAATTCTGATTGCTCTTCGTTGTCAGTTATTATCATCTCATCTTCAACAAGCAAAGGTCCTAGTCTTTCTTTGAGCCTCCTTTTTTCTCCAAAAATAAAGGGGGCGGGGAACAGTCTTTTTCTTGTCTTTTGCTTCCCTTGCCAGGCTCAACTCATTCTGAGCTTTTGAATTCTAGATACTTACATTCATTCTATTTATCTGTCTTTGTTTCCATCTTTTGTATTTAAAAAAAATTTAAGCCTATTGCTAAGCTCTTTTGCCTTCACACTGGCTTCTTCAGACAAATCCATTTTTTCTCCTCATGGAAATTGTTTCCCTCTGTGTCTTTAGAATTTATTTTTAAACATCTCCTGGTAACTTACTCGGCAACATTTCAACCCATGAAATTCTATTTTTCCTCTGAACCCTTTGAAATCCGTGTTTCCAAAAATCTATGTTCAGATTTCCTCTTCTCTATCAGAAATGCTAGAGCAGTCCCTTACCTTCCAGGTTCTCATCAATTCCACCTCAGCAACCATTTCTTTCCTGTTAATAAGAACCCCATGAAGAAGAGTAGGGGCCTCCCCTCCTTACAACATTAAGGTAATTTACAGTTATGAAGTAGCAACGAAAATAATTTTATGGTTGGGGGTCACCAAAACATGAGGAACTATATTAAAGGATCGCGGCATTAGGACAGTTGAAAACCACTGTTCTAGCTTCTCTTTTGGTCCAGGTGGTCTGGATTTTCACATTAAGTCTGTAAGCACTTAGTAAGTGCTAACTATTTGCCAAGTACTGTGCTATCCTTCAGTAAGTATGTTGTATAAAGCTAAATGATCACTAGGTAAGTTCCAGATTTTCCCATGAGACAGATTTCAGAGAGATTCAAGTAAAAGGAAAATATCATTCCTGTAAGATTTATCTTTCACTGATCATAGAAGCCAACACTTGATAATCTCCAAATTAAAATAACTGAGAGTAAAAAGAAAGAGCAGAGGACCTGGTGATACTCTCTTGAGGTACTGTTACTTCTATACCTGTGAATGTCACAAGAACCGCATGCTCCAACAAACAGCACTACAATCTGTCCAACAAATTCATGCTTCAGAGTGAAGAAAAGGCATGTATGTCAGGAGACAACTGCATTTTACCAACACTCTCCTTAAAGGATTCTAAGTCTATTAATATAAATCTATTAGGATTTGCTAACTCTTCTGCAAAACCTCTTCGCTTGTTGCTAAATATAGCCCAGGAAAAGGAATGCTTTCTTGCCTTCACCAATTTTTTTTTTGCAGGGGGTAAGGCAGGGCAATTGGGGTTAATAGACCTGCCCAAAGTCACACAGCTAGTAAGTCTTAAGTGTCTGGGGCCAAATTTGAACTCAGGTCCTCCTGACTTTGGGGCTGGTGGTCTATTCACTGTACCACCTAGCTGCCCCCTTAACCAATTTAATTTCTTTTTTAATTTAATTTTATTTATTTTAGTTTATATCATTCATTTCCACAAGATTTTGAGTTACAAATTTTCTCCCCAACCAATTTAATTTCTTTAAGCCCAAGAACTTCACTGCAATTTTTGTTTTTTGGCCTTATAGTAGTATCTTTGCTATGTAGCCAAGTGATCTCAGAATAGATATGATAGTAGCAGATAGATCTACCTGAAGAGTAGATTCCAAAAGGGCACAATGGTGGGACTCAGAGGCATGCGAACAGTACAGGGGCAATAGGAACAGAGAGGGTGGCTTAAAGTCTGCCAACTGATCAAGAAGAGGGGAAAGGCTGGAACCATTTCTTCCATTTGCTTCCAAATTAAACAGTGAGCTAAAAACAACAAAAGGTCAACCAAGGGTCAGTTATCCATGTCTCACCACCACTTTTGTGCAAGAGAAAGTCTTGATAAAAGGTAACATGTTTAGACAGTCTGCAGGACAGAGGCAAAATAAAGATGGCCTCAGAGTGCAAGCTAATTCGAGAAGCTTTGGAAGACACTTAAAGAACAGAGTTGAGTAGACAAGTATGATCAGAAGTATATCTACAAGGGAAAAAGTATGAGACTTCTCACATATTAACATCTGGGTAAACTTGGCTGAGATGCTGTCTCTGGGCTTCATTTTTTTTATTCTGCTAAGTGAGGAGATTGACCTAAATATGCATTAAGGTCCTTTTTTCTAGCTCCAAGTGCTACTGGATCCTGTCAATTCTTGTGCTAGAGAGGAGGCTAACTATGATTCTGCAATCCTTGTAAGCATCAAGATGTTTCCATTCAGCTCTACTCCGTGGGGGATGCAGAAGTCCAGGCTACAATCACTACCTTGAAGAAGCTTTGTTGTATTTGTTCAGTTGCTTCAGTCGTGTGTAACTGTTTGTGACCCACTTTTGGAGTTGTCTTGGCAAAGATATTGAAGTGGTTTGCCAGTTCCTTCTCCAGCTCCTTTTACAGATGAGGAAACTAAGTGACTTGCTCAGGGTCATTTAGCTAATAAGTGACAGAGGCTGGATTTGAAATCAGGTTTTTCTAACTCCAAACCTTCATTCTACCCACTGTGCCACTTAGCTGTCCACAATCAAAAACCACAATTTGGTTAAGAAGACAAGATTTTCATGGCACTAACAACTAATAATTAAAATATATATATATATATATATATATATATATATACATATATATAGTGTTAAATTATAAAATGTAAGCTGTAAATAGAAAAGCAATGAAGTGTAGTATATAGATATATAGATATAGTATATAGATAACTTCAGAACTAGGAAGTTTTGGGTTCAAATCTCTCTGTTACACGCTAGCTGTGTGACCCTGTCCAAAGTCAGAACTTCTCAGTGTCCTTGGCCAATAATCTTCGATTGTTCTAATCATTATCAGTAAAAATTTGAGTACATTTTTATAAATAATATATTTATATTTATTTTCAAATCATGTAGATGTTATAATACATAGATGAAGTCATGTACATTTTTTTTACATTTATACAATATTCTTTATTAAGGCAGGTTTAACTCCCAACTATAAAAATCACACACAGCAACAACTGACTAATAAAATCACATGACAACTCAGCTAGGACAAATGGGAGAAAAACACAGAATACAAGCATAGCTTATCATCAAATGTGACAAGAAGACTACCTAAGTGTGCTGGGTTTGTGAATGGTAATTTGGAGGTTAACTGGCATCTAACACTGTTTTGGAATGGAAAGAAAAATGCCAGCGATGGATGAATTCCTTACTTTAAAATGTTCCATTTTTAAAAATATGTATATATTAATATATTAAGGGAATTATAAAACACAAAAACAGACATTTTAGGAGAATGTGATAGCTAAAATAAAATAGTATTTTATAATATTTTATTCATTTACAATACAAAAAAAAGTTTTGCCAAGGGCCCGGAAACTTATGGACTGTATTGCAGTGCCAGTGGAAGTAGGATGCCTGGGGCAGGAGGAAAAGGACCAGGTCTGGGATGGGAAGGAGAATGATTGCATACCTCCTGCAGCTGTGCTGAAGAACAAGCAGCCAGGGCTTGAGTCAGGTAGAGAATAACCGGCTGCCTTCAAAAAGAGACCGGCAGAGGCAGGTAGTGACTGAAAGCTCACTAGCTATGCTGCACTCCTTGTTTCCAATATTTCCAAGGTGAACTCCAATAAATCATCTTGGATACCCCACTCTGTGGACCACAGCCCTAAAACTGTTTACTCTTATGAGAGTAAACTGACTCTTACAAGACTGAGCTATAGAGCAGGCACCAACCTGTACTGGAAGAGAGAATTTCCTGTAACAATGAAACCATCAATTCAATCCAAAAAATCAAAACCAAACCAAAAAACACTTGTGTGTGCCAAAAGAGTTTAAATCAAGGAAGGATCAATGCTGAGTAGAACATAAGAGTTTCATGGAGTCTGAATGCAGATTGAAACCAAAAAAAAAAGTTTCATGAGGGAGGTGTAACAAGCTAGACAAGCCGGGGATGGAAGAATAGGACTTTCCAGGAATAGTGAAGTATGACATGAAGAAGACACCAAAGAGATAATTTGATTTGACAAACTTAAAGTGCTCATTATGAAAAAGGCATTGTGCTGAATCTTCAGAGCTACAAAGTTAGATCTGACACAATACCTTCACTCAAGGACTTTACAATTTAGAAGAGCTATAGATGACGTATATAAATAAGCACGATGTGCACTGTGAAGCAAGATAAAAGCATAGAGGTACAGCTAGTTTGCTACAAGAAGCTTGCAGAGGCACAGATCATTTTCAGCTGATGGTAGGCGTGGACGTGGGCAGCAGACAGAAATCAGGGAAGGCACCTGAGCTGGATCTTAAGAGAAAAAAAAGCAATTGGGAGATGTAGAGACCACTGTAGACATGGAGGACAGTGATGTGGACACATATGCAGACCACGAGTCATTTCACAGCTTCCCGTGGAATGTATAGGCCCAATACCAAACCCAGGATGGAAAAAATACTCTTCTAAGTAAATATACCACCTAGACTGAACTAGTACCAAGTCTTTTGCACGTGATTCTTGGTCTAGGCCAGTAGTATCAAAGAAACAGAAACAGATTCCTACCAGCCACACATTGTCTTTAGAAAAACCACAAATTAACATTATTTATGTTGTGTTACCCATTACCTTTCAATCTGGTTTGGCCCTCCATGTGTTTGACACCTCTGGTCCAGAGTCCTTATATGAGCAACAAATCATCAACCCCAACCCAACCCTTAAAGAGTGTGGAGCACTGTGGATGGCATCATCCATCATAATCAAAGAATTCTAGACACTGGACCAAGGAAAACTTACGAAGCAGCTGTGACTGTTTAGAGCCATCTTGAGACAACTAGCTTCTATCTCCTATCTGAAAGTCTAGCAAACCAACCATGAGAATATTCTATTTGTCAGACCATGGGAATCCTTTGAACCCAAAACATTACACCTACACATGCTCTCAATCACGAAGGCCAAGGGAGTTCCTCATCCCCAAGTTCACAAATGTCAGCCTCATGGATAAAGTGGGATATCCTGGTCAGCCTAGAGAAGATTACCAGATTTAGCCAGAGATGGAGTGAAAGGGACAGGGTCTTGGGCAGCACCACCTTCTTGGGACACAGACTCTTAGCTGAGGAGCAGTGAGTACACTAAAGCCACGAGAAGAGTAGATAAAAAAAAGAGGCGGGAAGGCAGTTGGGGTTAAGTGACTTGCCAAGGTCACATGGCTAGCGTTGGCCAAATTTGCATTCAGGTCCTTCTGACTCCAGGGCCAGTGCTCTATTCACTGCGTCACCTAGCTGCCACATGAGTTATTTTCAAAGCGCAGTCTGATAGGGTTGCCTGTCTATCCATCTCCAAGTTTGTTTCCCTTTTGAGAAATTTCCAAATCGTAGGGTGGTGCTTTGAATCTGAAGGCAATTATGGAATGAGAGAAATTTGTTCTTGAACTACTCTGAGTACTATATATCTTTACTGTATTTTCGTGGGGTGAAAAAAGGGCTTTCCCATACCCAATACTCATTGTGACCTTGAGTACCAGGAACAGAAACTATTGACTTTTACCTACATGTGTGAAAATATAAAGAGATCTATGTTCTTTGATTTTCCAAAGTCAACTTGAGGTGGAGGCAAAATGAAGCCAAAGAGAGTGATTTGGTGGACCACCCCCAGAGTGAATGCAGTCTCAAGGAAGCTCAAACCTTGGGAAGACTGGCAACAGTGGAGGGGCTCCTAATGGAGACTGCTATGCATAAGCCTTGTATATCTACGTGTAGCAGGCACATGGGCACCTACACACACAGTATCAGCCAATTATACATCACAGTCTGGACAATAGTATCCATTTGAATGTAAGCTCTATGAGGCCAGGAGCTGCATCTTCTTTGAATCCCCAGTGCTTAGAAGAATGCCTGGCACAAGTAACGCTTTTGATTCATTCAATCATGGATCTAATTTAGAGGGCTACGTAATGGTTTAGGGATTGCTACAATAAACATGCTACTATCAGCAAACAGGAGTATGTGGAGAACTTCGCCATAATCAAAAATACTCATTCCATTTGGATTCTTCACTGGGCATCCTCTAAGGGAATGGCAAACACTTCTGGTGATCATAAACCCCCTCTTTATATCTTTTTTGATATTTATAAGCAGGGATCAAACAACACTATGTTGTATCTTTCCAAGAATTTTATGACTTTCAAATACACATGAGACATTTTGTTGGAAGATGGGTTTTAGGGCCACTTTTCTTACTGAATTGAGTTCTTTTTAAAAACTCAACAAACAATAAGCACAGTAGGACAGATCTATTTTCTGCACCTTTCAGTGAATTATGTGACTACAAATATGCGGCCTGATGTAGCATAGGTTTTTTATGTTCCCTTCTCATACCTTCCCTCCGGGATGTCTTTGATCAGAAGTGTCAAACTCACAGCCTGCAAAACTCCCTGTGGCCTGGAACCAGATTAAAATGTAACTAGAAAATGTTTAACAAGATAAATAAAAAGATGACACAGATAATGTTAATTTGTGGTTTCTGTTTTAATTTAATACCACTACCCTAGATAGTCCATGCTCAAATATTCTGCAGAGATAGGAAAGCTGGAATACTGGTTAGTAGTTAGTTACTGATAATCTCATGCATGCCCTTTTCTGGCCCAAGCATTTATAGTGTCTCCTATATTCAGTTATCTTGAGAACTGAGCCCTCTAAACACCTCCCAATTATGTTGCCTTTGGCACAGTCCTTCCCCACTGTGTGTACCTACCCTAATTCAGTTGTTCTTTCCATATTTGTTTTCTGTAAATACCACTTCTAGTTCTTCACATCTAGGACCACCATGTCATCCAAATGTCATAGGTCCCACTGTCAATGACAGAGAAAAATGGCTTCTTGTTTTATGAGGCATTACTGCTCATTATCTTCTATCAATCTCAAGATTTTACAAGCAAGTTTATATTCTAAATCTTGGGTCATCAAGCATCTGCTGAATAAAACTAAGCTAAGTGATGAGTGGATAGTGTTCTGTCTGGCATCAGAAAGACTAGATTTCAAATTCTCCCTCAGACACTGATCAGTTGTGTGACTTAACCTCTCTCAATTCCAATTTCTTCATTTGTAAAATGGACATTACCTCACATGGTTGTTATGAGGAACAAATGAGAAACCATAGGCAAATCACTCTGCAAATCTTAAAGCACTACATAAAACATATAAAGCACTATTATCGTTGACATCATAAGATGGTTTCTAGGCTAGCAAATGATTCACACTGGTTAAATTTCTATAAGAAATAGTGATAGTTGGGGCGGAGTCAAGATGGCCACGTAGAAGCAGGAGAACTCCATGAGCTCCCCCCATAACCACCTCAAATACCTATAAAATATGACTCTAAACAAATTTTAGAACTCCAGAACCCACAAAAGTACAGAGAAACAAAGCTCCCACTGAAGACAGCCCAGCAGGTGGACAGGAAGGGTTCATAGCAGCGTGCTGGGAGCAGAGCCCAGCCCCATGCAGTTTTAGCCGCAGGGCAGCCAGGACAAGCCTCCGCTGGAGCATTCAGAAGAGTGGCTTACCCGAAGTTGTGGCAGTTTCCAAAATTATCAACCCATAAGAAGGACAAAGTGAAAGGTCAGTGGAACTTGGCTAAATTTGGGGGAGAAAAGTGGGTTGGCCATCTGCCCCCATGGCAAAAAAGCAGCAGAAGCCGTGGCCCTGCAGTCGCCTCCATGCGGCTGCTTCAGAGCTCCCAGCCTGCAGATTGCAGAGGGGCCAAACAATGATTCAGAGGCTAAGTGCTCTTGCCTTAACCTGCCTGGAATGGGATTGTGGTCTTGAGGTGTGTGACCAGTGAGCCAAAGCTGGTGGGGGCTGCAGAGACAGCAGCCTCCTAATAGCTCCGGCAGCTGCAAAAACCCCAGCAATTTGGGACAAAGCTCTCCCCTCTGGAAGCAGAGTTCCACAGAGCTAAAAAGTCAAGTAACTGACTGGCAATATGACCAGGCAAAGGAAGCAAAGTAAACACAGTAACTTTAGATTCCTTTTTTAGGGACAAAAAGGATCAAAGCGTGGATCAGGAGGAAGACAACACTGTCAGAATTCCTGCACCAAAAGCTTCCAAGAAAAATGTAAACTGGTTACAGGCCACAGAGGAGCTTAAGAAGGACTTTAAAAACCAAATAAGAGAAGTGGAGGAAAAATTGGGAAGAGAAATAAGAATGATGCAAGAAAATCATGAAAAGAGAGTCACCAACATGACTGAAGAAAATAACACCTTAAAAAACAGACTAACTCAAATGGCAAAAGAGGCCTAAAAAGCCAATGAGGAGAAGAATGCCTTAAAAAGTCAAATTTGCCAGTTGAAAAAGAATCTCAAAAGCTCACTGAGGAGAATAATTCCTTCAGAATTAGAGTGGAACAAATGGAAGCAAATGACTTTATGAGAAATCACAATACTATTAAACAGATCCAAACAAATTAAAAAATAGAAGGCAATGTGAAATATCTGGCTGAAAAAAACACTGACCTGGAAAATACATCCAGGAGAGATAATTTAAAAATTATTGGACTACCTAAAGCCATGATTAGAAAAAGAACCTAGAAATCATCCGTCAAGAAATTCTCAAGGAAAATTGCCCTGATATTTTAGAACCAGAGGGCAAAACAGAACTTCAAAGAAACCACCGATCACTCCTTGACAAAGATCCCAAAAAGAAAACTCCAGCCAGGTTCTGGAGCTCCCAGATCAAGGAGAAAATATTACAAGCTACCAAGAAGAAACAATTTGAATACTGTGGAAATACAATCAGGATAACCCAGGATCTAGCAGCTTCTACATTAAGGGATCAAAGGGCCTAGAATATGGTATTCCAGAGATCAAGGGAGCTAGGATTAAAA